>LT934122.1:52423417-52449913 GCA_900231445.1 Triticum turgidum subsp. durum | reverse complement strand
CGTCGCCGCGCGCGCCACCCGTTCCCCGACCCCGTCGCCGTCGCCGCGCGCGCCGCCCCTTCCCCGACCCCGTCGCCGTCGCCGCGCGCGCCGCCCCTTCCCCAACCCCGTCGCTGTCACCCCGACCACACGCCGCCGCCTTTGGTCCGGCCGCCGGTGCCCTTTCCTCTTATTTTTTTGTGCATTTTATGTATATGTTCTATGTGTATATATGTTCATATATGCAAAATTTAGATTTTAGAAAAACCTTATATATGCAAAAAATTATACATATATGTAAGTATATATGTATGTATAGATGTATGTATGTGGATACATGAGGGTGGTTCGATATACCCCCTCTCCGATAGCATTTTTGTGCATTTTAGGTTAGTGTATATATATGTTGATGTATATATGCAAAAGATAGATTTTTAGAAAAGATACTATTTTTTCTGTTGATGATATGATGATGTTTTTTTTCATATATGCATTTTTTCATATATGTATTATTTTTTTAAGTTGTTATTAGTAGATATCGATTTTAGGTTAGTGCATTTTAGGTTAGTGTAGAGGAGAAATTTAAAGTAAAATAAGGAAAAGGAAGAAAAGAGGAAGAAGGAAGAAGGAAGAAAGAAGAAGAAAAAGAATGAGAGGAAAAAGGAAAATAAGAAGATGAAGAAGAGGAGAGGAAGAAGAGGAGAAATAAATAAGAAGAGGAAAAAAGAAGAAAAAGAAGAGGAGAAGAAGAAAGGAATAGAGGAGAAGAAGAAAAAATAGAAAAACATTTCTATTTTTTTCTTCTTCTCCTCTATTCCTTTCTTCTTCTCCTCTTTTTTTTTCTTCTTCTTCCTTCTTCCTTCTTCCTCTTTTCTTCCTTTTCCTTAATTATTTTCCTTTCTCGTTGTTGTCGCGTCGTTGTCGATATAACCCCCTCGAGATAACTTCGACATGAGGGGCGGTCCATATAAATACCCCCCCCCCTCGGCCCTCTCGCTCGACCAAAACTCTCGAGGACACCCAAACCCTAGAGAGAAAACGATGTTGGTCTCCTACCCCCTCCCGCCGCGCCCCTACCCGACAAATTAACTCTCTCGAAGCATTGTTGTGTCGAGGCGACCCCAAGCCCTAGAGAAGCGGCGTCGAGCCCACTAACATGATTCCTTAATTGTGATTAGCTGGCTAGTTCTAAGTTTGCCACTAGTTCCATCTGTACCATATATAAACATGTTGTAAATATTTGCAGAAACTATGGAGCACTGCCGAGACGAAGAAACAGAAGCGATATTGAGGGACATAATCGCAAATGGAAGGGATGAAATTGCGTCATTTCTCATCGACACCGTTGTTGGTCTGGAAGAACGGGGTGAAGAAGAGGGCTATGTTCATGATGGCTTCGGCCCATTAATGCCGGTACAAAAACAGGACTATGTTCATGATGGCTCCGGTGAAACAATGGAGGAACAAGAAGGAGACCGTGCTGACAGCTCCGGTGACCGAACCGAGCCCGGCCAGGTATATATATATATTAGTTAAGCCCGTGCTGACTAGTTAATTGATGCTTCCATTGTTTTGGTATATGTACACATATTAATTACTCTCGTCTTTCTTCCTTATAATTTCTAGCCCTCCGGATCGAGCACAACTTCGGTAAGGAGACGAGGCCCGAAGAAAAAGTTGAGCTTGGATGAAAAGTTTGAGATCATAGAAATCGCACCCGATGGCGAACCGATTGAACCCATCCGGACAAGGAAGGAATTTTCTTCTCAGTGCGGGGTTCTTGTTAGGGAGAAGATCCCGATCAGCATCCAGCAATGGTATAAGCCTAAGGAGGAGGACCCTGAGGTGTCTTATGTCAATGATATGCAGAAAGAATATCCTTGGACTGAGCTGAAGGCAAATTTCACCCTACCGCCAGAGGAACATCCAGAGAAGCCAGTTAACGAGGAATTAATCAAGTCTTGTGCTCTTAAGAAGATGGCAACCCTAATGAGGAGGTGGGGGAAAGAGCTGAACCAGTTTGTCAAAAATAAAAAGACACCAGAATTCATCGGCAAATATGAGAAGATCAAAGATCACTAGCCCGCATTTGTGGCCCACGAGACATCGGAAAAGAGTAAGAAGATGTCGGAGACAAACAAGAAAAATGCTGCGAAGAAGACGCTTCACCATCGCACGGGTTCAGGTGGCTACCTGCAAGCCCGGCCTAAGTGGTCCAAGGCTGAGAATGATCTGCTTGAAAAAGGGATCGAACCAGAGACAATGAGATGGCCAGACCATTGCCGGACTTGGTTCTTCGCGTATGTCGGAACCTTGGACCCTGTAACAGGGTTTTGCCAGTGGACGGACGAGCAACTGGAAATACCAGTCAAGAACCTTCGACACTATATCGATGCAGCGCAGCGAGGGATGTTCCTTCCAACCAGGGAGAAGGACGAGCTCACAATGGCCCTTGGGAATCCTGAGCACCCTGGACGGACACGAGGCACGCCAGGCTCCATTCCGTGGAAGGTTGGTTTTCTGGACGCAGGGGGTTACAAAACCCACGAGAGGAGGAAGAAACTGGAGCAGGACCAACTGCAGGCGCTGCACGAAAGGGTAATGGGGCTAGAGGATCGAGAAGAGGAACGAGAAGCAGCAGATCGCAGCAAACAACCTGCCGAAGCTTCCCCCGAAGCTACCCCGCCATCTCAGCAGAGAAGCAGCGTGGCTTCCACCGAGCTGCTTCAGCCGGAGCATGTCTTGACGGCTCCTGCCAGCTATCCCGTGGATGGTATCACGGAGTCTCAAAATTGCCACATGATGGCGCGATGGATGACTTTGAAGGTCAAGGCGGCTATTGGCCAAGTTTATCCTAGCGGACCCGGCACAACTTATCACTGCAAGCCGATTCCAGAAGGATATGCTAAGGTGATGGTGGATGAAATAATGGAGGGATTTGAGGACCTCGTGCTTGACCACCCTACCGGTGAAGGGGAGACTAGGCTGGGTTCTGCTCTGAAGACTCCATGCCTATGGAAGAAGGAGCTCATCAACCTTTTGAACTGGACGCCTCCGCCTCCTCCTCCTACTCCGGCGAGTCAGGGCACTCCGCCTCCTCCACGGCCTCCTCCTCCGGCGAGTGACGATCAGGGCACGCGTGGCGGCACTCCGCCTCCTTCTCCGGCGCATGGCGGCACTCCGCCTCCTTCTCCGCCTGCGCCGGCGCTCCCGAGTAGCCATCAACATCCTCCTTCTCCGCCTTGCCAGCAAGGGCGGAAGAGACCCGCCGCCGCCCCGGCTGCTCCGGCGCATCATACTCCTTCTCCTCCGCCTCGTAAGCAAGCACCAAAGAAGACAGACGCCGCAGCCGCTCTGTCTGCTCCGGCGTCTAGCAGCACAACCAGAGGCGGGAGGCAATACAGATACGGTCCATCATCTCTCAAGCCTCTAGAGAAGTTACAGTACGAGAGGTCCGAGGAGGAAAACGATACGATTGTGCGGACCCACGTGAAGGAGTTCTTTGAAGGGGTGAAAGCAAAGAGACATCCACCTCCGGAGGAAAAGGTAGATCCGGTGAAAGCAAAGCGCACTATTGATGCCCTGAGGAAACCACCAAATTCTCCGCCGAGAACCAACTATGAGCGCATTACTGAACAGACATATCTCCAAGCCCAGCGGTCGGGAACTACTGTCAGTGTTAAAAGGTCAAAAGAACGAGCAAAGGGGAAAAAAATTGCCCAGCTCGGCGAACAAGCACATCAATCGTGCCCCCCGCTCAATGTGTCTAATGCTCCGGGGACGGTGGCCGGTTATGGCAATCTTGACGATTACCTGCCTGACGATGCACTTCCTGATTTCTTGGAGGTGGACGAACACAGATACGAGTATGGGAAGCCTCTCGTCAAAGATGAAAAATCTCTGACAAGAATGATGCGAAGATTCCATAATTGGTACATGGCTGTAGAGAGTCTGAGGGTAAGAATGCTTTGTATCTGCATATTAAAGAGGAGCACGATCTCGTTTCAAATGATCTGTTGACTATTCCATTTGAGGAGTTCTTCGAGTTCTTCAATCAAAAGGCCCTCGATAAATTAATGGTCTTTTGCTACTGCTTGTAAGTACAATTTCTGTCATTAAGTCTCTATATATAGCTCGGCTCTTTCATTGCATGTATTTATAATTAATTATCCTCAATATATTATGCAGATTGAAGATCGTCGAGTGCAAAAAACAAGAAATTTATGATATTGGGTTCATTAACACAAATATCATAGATGTATTTCTGGTTGAAAAGAACGTCAAAGAGGCCGAGGACAACTTGCTACAATTGTTGATCAAAAATCAAAACAAAAATACCATACTCTTTCCTTACCACGGCCCGTGAGTGTTACTGTCGTGTGCATATTCGGTTTCCCTTATTACTCAAGCGAGCTTATAGTAATGTAATTGATGAGTTATGCATGCGTGCGCAGGTACCACTATATTCTTCTGGAGATTAAGCTTGAGCGTGGACTAGTAACCGTCTTATACTCGAGACGGAAAGAACCCAAATCCTATGCGGACATCACTGAAATGCTCAGCAAGTAAGTTCAATCAATCATTATCGCATCATATCGGCAATTTTTTGTTCATTTCCTGATATCTCAAGTAATAATAATTATTTTCTTTGTCTTGCAGGGTTTGGAAATAGTTCACCGCAGAAGCTCCGGGACTGCCGAAGGAGCTGACATATATATACCCGAAAGTAGGTACTACTGGCTAGCTAGTTGCGCGCATCTCCCGTTGATTCTATAGCTATACTTTCATCAATGCCATTTATAATGCTTCATTATCAGTTTGATTAACCTCTATTTCTCGTAAAGTGCTTGTGGCAAGCACAAGGGAATGATTTCTGTGGATACTACGTGTGCGAGTTCATCCACAACGCGACTTTGAAAAGCAAGCGGGGCTACTCTAGAAGACAATATGAAGTGCGTAAGCAATAATATTAACAATTTCATTTTATTACACCATCATTTCTGTTGAGTTTCATTCGTATATATGTATTAATTAACCCCCTTCTTCAAATTAGACATGGCAGATGCGGGATGAACTCCTAGAACCAGATCGCATGAAAGCAATTCAAGAGGAATTGGCGGGATTCTTTCTTGACCACGTCATCAGTAAAGCCGGAGAATACCATGTGGAAATTGATTTCAAATGCTAGGGGTTTGTAATTAAGAGATCTTATACATATTGTACATGTATGTAGCTAGTAGCGTCGGATACATGATAGGAAAACTTGTTGTTCGACCAATCTCTCGGAGAAGGAGAGGTCGATCGATCACTTCTCTCGGTATGCATGACGAACTTCTGTACTGAATGGTTCTCTCGATCACTTATGTATATATAGTACGTAGCGTCGACCAAGCACGGACATAAGAGAGGACACTTCTCTCTAGCTAGCTAACACAATATATGAAACACCTAAATTAACCCCCCAAAACCCCCAACCTCCCCTCCTTTAAAAAAAAACCCAGCCACTGGAATGCTGACGCGTGGATGCCTTTTGGTCTCGGTTGGAGCCACCAACCGGGACCAAAGGCCCCCTCACTGGGCTCGGCGCACAGGGCCACGTGGAGGCACATTGATCCCGGTTCGTGTTTGAACCGGGACTAATGGGTGGAGGTATTAGTAACGACCCATTAGTCCCGGTTCATGAACCGGGACTAAAGGCCCTTATGAACCGGGACTATTAGGTGTTTTTCTACTAGTGACCAGGTCCTGCTGTGCCGCCTTCGTCTGCTTGTCCTCTTCATCGATCGCAGATTGGACTCTGCTCAGGGTCCCCTCCACCGCCGTCTTGGCTAACCCAAGCGCGAAGTCCGCCATTGATGCTCTCCCACTTCCTCTCTCTCCTTGTGTGGTTTGTGTTTGTGGTGTCGCAAGCAACTAATGGATGCTCGATGATGTTGGGAATTGTGTATCAGCCAAGCACACAGAGATGGGATTAAGAAGATGATGGAGAGAGCTGTAAGATGGCAAACTTTGGCATTGTAAAAGAGACTTGGAGGTCGTGTAAGAAATGAACCAAATATTTGGGTAGTTGAAAGGAGGCCTCGTGCACGCACGTTGATCAAAGGTGGAATACTGGAATCTTCAGATCTGAATGCATGCATGACGTGCAGTGCTGCACCGGTGCCTCGACTCAAAGAATCTAACTTGCTTCAGGATCAAGTATCCCTAATGTTACTTAATGTCCTCAGCAGTGGAGCCGCGTATGGTATGAACATCATTTTTGTTTCTTTTGAACAAGACTTGTATTGAAAAGATGAATGGTCATGGTAGACGTTTCTTTTGGAGGAAAAAACGGAACAGACGTGCTTACCACATGGTGAAATGGTCTCGGGTGTGTAGAGCGAAGGATAAAGGGGGACTGGGGGTGAAAGACCTCCATAAACAGAACCTTAGTCTCCTCACCAAATGGTGGTGGAAACTTGAAACTGGAGATGGTCTATGGCAAAAAATCATTCGAGCTAAATATTTTCGTCGCCATACTGTGGCTACGGTTCCTATGTGTCAATCTGACTCTCCATGCTGGATATCGATTATGAAAGTCAAAGATATTTATATGGGTGGCAGAAAAATTAATATTAACAAAGGAGACTTGGTCAGGTTGTGGGATGATACTTGGGCCTCGGAGAGGCCCTTCAAGTATCTATTTCCTGAACTTTTTGATATCTGTCAAAACACCAATTGCACTTTGTCTGAGTTTATCTCGAATGGCTACGAGCTGTCATTTAGAAGAAGGCTCTTTGGCGATCTTAATCTGCAATGGCAGCAGATTGTCCAATGCGCTCGCTCTTTTTGTCCTAATGGTCATCATGACTATATATCTTGGATTCTTTCCAGCAAAGGGGTATTCACCACCAAATAGGTGTACAAGTGGCTGGAACGAGATCTTGATGGACCAAATTTAAAAATTGTGTGGAAAGCTCCTCTTCCACTTAAGATTAAGATCTTTATGTGGCAATTGTTCCAGGATGCTATACCATCCCGTGCAAATCTTCGTAAAAGAAATTGGGGAGGCAATCCTATGTGTTCCTTCTGTTCGGAGATAGAAACTGCTAATCATTTGTTCTTTGGATGTTCGTTTGCCTGTGTGGCTTGGGGGGTTCTGGGAATGGCGATGGGAACAGTGAACTGTCCCAGGTTTCTTTGGCAATTTTGGTCTTGGCTTTATTGTTTTTTCCCGGGAGGCAAAAAAATACTATATGATGATTATGACTGCTATTTGCTGGGGGATTTGGTGCACTCGCAATAAAGTTACTTTCGAAGATCATAAAGTCTGGTCTCCGTTGGAGGCTGTGTCTACTGCATGTACGCTTATGAATTACTGGATAGGACTTCTGAAGATGGAGGAGAAGGCTACGTTTCAAGCTGGGATCCAGAGGGTGATGCGGGTGGCTACTTCTTTGGCCAACCGGACCAGGCTGCGAATTGCCAGCGGAAGCGAGTGGTGCTGTTGCCTGAAGGAGATCGTCGTCAGGGGCGTCTTCGATCATAGGTGGCTTCTGATGTATATCTGCTTGTTGGTTTGTTCCCACTACCCCACTGAGGTCTGATGCCTGCTGGGGTGTGGTGTTCCTTTTGGTCGTTGGTAGCTTATCTTGGCTAGACTTTTGGGTTGGGCGTCTAGTAGTGCTATCAGGTTTTGGCCCTGTGGTAGATGTCCTTTTTGCATCTACAGTGGGTTTCCTGATAGTGCACCAAATCGCTTTACCCCTTTCTGTCTCATGTTGTTGGTTGCCTTACTAGCTGTTTGTTTTTTTCTGTTTTCTGGTTAAAGACTGAACGTTTGTTCTGGAACTGTAATATTTCCGTTATGTAAAAGTAATGGAAAGGGGTGATAGCCCAGTTGAAAAAAAAAGTAGATATATGCATGTTGTCACAGTGTCTATACATTGGCTGATTACAATAGCACCGATTTACAGCGGTTAAACTACTGATTGCCGGTTAATACAAACATAAGTGAAATAAGCACCATGCACGTTCTATGCAAGCATTCAGATCTGATGCATTGTACAAGCATCCTATTCCTAGGTTTAGCGTGTCTACGGATCCGGAAAGCACATGCATGTACAACTGGAAACCAGAAAAATATCCCTTTGGCAAGTTGAGTTGCCTACAAGTGTGAACAAGAGGCTACCTAGGACAGAGTACCTCTCAGCTGCATAAAACCGCGGCTTCCCAGGGCCAACGAATCTGCATCATCACCATTAAATGATGCTAACATGGATGAAAGATCACTGTTGTCTGGTTAGCGAACATAGATTACCCAAGTGTGGCAATATGTGTATCGTACGGTAGTAATTTGGTAAAACACGATACAAGTTGACATTCATCAGTGCCGCCCCCCGTGGCTCCACCCCAGCAGCCTGTCTACCCGATGACAATGCTAGCTGTACGGAATTATTTTTTATGCAAATACTGTCCATTGGCAGTTCTGTAATTCAGTAGCACTTCTGTTTCGCATTTTGATTATCTTGATTATATCTTTGGTTAAGTACATATATTTCGCCAGTGTGTTGTAGAAAACGTGGACTGATAATATGTCTCCTCTAATGTTAGTTTCTTACACCAAAGGCATTTTTCTTTACTTCACCAATAAAGCAAGAATGCTCTAATGTGATACAAATATTAATGAAGTAAGCACCTTCGGAAGTCAGATGAGATGCAGCGTATTTCGCATGTCCACTGGTCTGGAAAGCAGATGCCTTACCACTGGAAGAAAAAAAAAGAATTCATTTGATAGGTTGAGTTGCCAGCAAGAGCTAGCAAATAGCTGAAAGACATAACAAATTACCATGGACAGAGGACCTGGCAGCTGCGTTCATATGAAGATATACTTAAGACGCTTAGCCTAAGCCAAGATTTGAGAAGACTTGAACTTCATTTAGGTCCTAAAAAAACAACCTAGCCAATCATGACCTCACATTAACCAGCTATGCACTGGAAGATGCTTCCACACCAGATACACCAATTGAGGCATGAATGAATAATTGGAGGTGCCTCAAATTAGGGAATCTTCCGAACTAGCTACATTATGTCCCATGGGATTCGTGGGTTGGCTACAATTGCTCAAATAATCACAAATCCTTTGGTCCAAATTCCTAACCAATTCACATTTCTATTTTTTCATTAATTAACTTTTGTTTGGGCCTATATCAATTTGAGCCTATTATTTGTTTTACACTAAAAGCCATTTTCTTCCCAATTATTTGTTGTACACTGAAAGCCATTTTCTTCCGAATAGTCACGGGAGGTGGAGATCATCCCTTCCAATAAGGCCTTGCAGCCTATTACAAGATGGGTTCAACCGAACCAGATTCACAGGGGGTACGGGAGAAGAGATAAAACGAAAAACACACACCGACAACACATAGAGAAGGGAACAAACAAAGTGCTCACTCCAAGTTCGAGAGGCCTCGGAGAGAGTTGCCAGACAAGAAGAACCCGTCACGACCCAAACACAACAACTACTGCTTCATGAGTAAAGTCAACATGCCAATTAATGCAAACAAAAATAAAAAATAAGCACTATGCACGTTCTATGCAAGCATTCAGATCTGATGCATTGTAAAAGCATCCTAGGTTTAGCGTGTCCGTGGCTCTGGAAAGCACATGCATGTACAACTGGAAAGCAGAAAAATATCCCTGTGGCAGGTTGAGTTGCCTGCAGGTGGCTACCTAGGACAGAGTACTTCTCAGCTGCATTCTTAATGCATGTGGCGAATGAATCAGCATCATCACCATTAAATGATGCTAACATGCATGAAAGATCAAAGTTGACCCTGATTTTTATTTCTTAGAGAGTGGGAGCCAAACAAAATGTCACCGACACGATGGGCAACTGAACGTGCCTCTCTCTTGGCCAACCTTTCAGGTAAGTAGCTATTACCTCTGTACCATAAAATTTGTTGTTCAATTTGAATCATTGTCGAACTGTGAAGAGAAGACTAAAGATTATCTTAGGTCTAGTTTGAACAACCAACCATACTTGTTATACATACAATATGGATTCCCCTAATGTTATCTCCTGAAGGTATTCTGCACTACTGCTTGATGAGTAAATCCAAAATGCTTATCAATTAATCTGAACATAAGTGAAAATAGGCACTACATCTATCCATGCAAGCATTCAGATCTGACGCAATGTAAAAGCATCCTAGGTTAGCATTCTACGTACAGATCTGAGTTGCCTGCAAGTGTGAGCAAGTGGATGAAAGAAATAGCAGGCTTACCTAGGACAGAGTACTTCTCAGCTGCATTCTTAATGCATGTGGCGAACGAATCATCATCATCACCATTTAAATGATGCTAACATGCATGAAAGATCAAAGTTAACCATGATTTTTGCGTGCCCAGCCGCCTACGTACGCATCTGACCTCAGATGATTTGCATTTCTAAGAGAACGGAAGCCAAACGAAACATCACGAACACCATGGGCAACTCAATCTGCCTCTCTCTTCGACCGATCTTTCTGGTAAGTAGCTATATGTTATCACAATATATGTGTGCATGGACGGATGACAACAGAAGAAATTATAGCTCTTTTTTTGAAATGAGGGAGAAGGTTTGCATTTCCATTGATTAAGAAGAAGAGAGTTGCCCGGTTAATTAGAGGAAAACAAGCAAAAACCTAATTATATTGTAGCCAATTGCATGATAAGACTTGTACGAGAGATATAGGGGAGCAGTGGTTAGATGGGTTTATTGTCGTATTGTTAACTTTATGCTTATTGTAAATACAATATGAATTGCCCTAGAGTTATCTTCTTAAGGTATTATGTACTACTGCTTGATGAGCAAAGCAAAATGCTTACCAACTAATCTAAGCATAAGTGAAAATAGGCACCACATATATCCGTGCAAGCATGTTGAAATATGAGGTGGGGTTTAGGCCCATCCAACAAATTCAGGAAAATCTGAAAGGGCCCATGTCGGTGTGATGATAAGGGATGTCGTGGAAAGTTTAGTACATCCCCGTTAGTGGAGGAGAAGTTGGACCTCCTTATAAGGAATTCTTTTCCACATGCTATTGGAGCTTGAGAAGAGAAATGATTCCCACACGCTCATCCCCTTCTATCCGTCTCGGCATTCCGCACGCGCGTCCGGGTGTTGCCTCGCCCTGACGTGTGCGTGCGTGCTGTTTGCGGTAATGAACCGAGCCAAACTTAGACCTATGGCATGTGTGCGTTTATTTTTTGGCCGGTAAGAAATGAATAGTCCGTAACAAACGCGCCATGAATCCGAGACATCCGATCGTGGACTGTCACCGACTCAGACGAGGGTTTAGCCAACATCGTCCTACCCGAGCACGTCTCTATAGTTGTGATGCCCCCGACTCGATCGTGCACTAATCATACACGCAAGTGCACACGATCAAGATCAGAGACTCACGGGAAGATATCACAACACATATCTAAACACAAATGAAAATAAAACAAGCTTTATACTACAAGACAGGGCCTCGAGGGTTCGAATACATAAGCTTGAATACAACGAGTCAGAGGAAGCAACAATATCTGAGTACATACATAATTAAACAAGTCTGCGTTAAGAAGGCTAGCAAAACAAAACAACTGGATCAAAAAGGCGCAGGCCTCCTGCCTGGGAGCCTCCTATCCACTCCTGGGCATCGGCGGCCTCCGCGTAGTAATATGCTCTGTCGAGATAGTAGTAGTCGGTGGGATCAACTGGCTCCTAGACTCCGCCACCTGATCATAAAAATCGGGTATAGGGGAAAAAGGGGAGCAAAGCATCCGTGAGTACTCATCTGAAGTACTCGCAAGACTTACATCAGATCTATACGAAGTATACATCAGTATCAAAGGGAGGGGGCTATACTTGTGGACTCGTGTCAGCTAGAAGTACGTCGGTATTTCCCCAAAGAGGAAGGGATGATGCAGTATAGAGACGGTAGGTATTTCCCTCAGTGATGAGACTAAGTTAATCGAACCAGTAGGAGAAGCTCACTAGTAGAAAAGAGGGCTTTGGTCCACCCTGGGTTAGCCCATTAGTCCCGGTTCAATCTAGAACCGGGACTAATGGGGGCATTAGTCCCGGTTCGTGCGCCTAGAGGCCACGTGGGCCATTTGTCCCGGTTCGTCTGGACCTTTTAGTCCCGGTTGATGCCACGAACCGGGACTAAAGGGTGCGATGCCATTAGTACCGGTTCGTGGCACCAACCGGGACTAAAGGTTAGACCTTTAGTCCAGGTTCGAGCCACCAACCAGTACTAATGGGGTTTGAGGCATTAGTACCGGTTCATTGCACGAACCGGTATTAAAGATCACATTTTCAAACTCCAACCCCCCCCCCCCGGATCGCCTTTTCAGTTTAAAAAAAATAAAAGATAATGATGAAAATGTCAAAAAAAAATTCCCATGTGATATGTGGTCTAGTTGTTGGGAAAAATTGCAAATGTGAATTTCGACTTTATTTGCAAAATCTCTCTAGAATTTAGTAAAATGGGCATAACTTTTGCATACCGACTCGGATGAAAAAGTTTTTTATATGAAAAATCATCTACTCGAAAAGTTACATCCAAATTTAATAAGGGGAACCCCGTTAAACATTTTCAAAATCATCAATAACCTAACAGAAAAAAAGTTACGGGGCTTTTAAGATCTAGAGTGGAAAAAATCGAAAAAAATTCAAACTGTGGTCAAACAATGGTCAAACAATGGTCAAACTAATTATTCTAGAATATTAGTGTTACTAAATAATTATTTCAGTTATTTTGAATTTTGGTCAAATCTGATCAAACTGTGGTCAAACAATGGTCAAACAATGGTCAAACTAATTATTCAAGAAATATTAGTGTTACTAAATAATTATTGTTTTCTAAAACAATAGTTTCAAACTCAAACAGTGAAATGTGTCACTTCATGCTCACGCAAAATTCCTGAGGGTTAATAGGATTGACATCTTACTATTGTCAGGAAAACAACAAGTGCAGACTTGGAAACGAGGGAGAATAGAACCCGGAAGTTAAGCGTGCTCAGGCTGGGGGAGTGGGAGGATGGGTGACCGTTCGGGAAGTTAGATGATTAGGAATGATGAGGGTGATTAGAGATTAGAGGATAAATTGAGCAGTGATGAGGGATGGTGATTAGAGATTAGAGGTTAAAATAATTCAGAAATTTGAAAATAAAAAAATCAAAAAAAAAATCAAAAAAAATCAAAAAATTTCCTTACCAACCGGGACTAAAGGTGGAGCTCCACGTGGCCGCAACCTTTAGTCCCGGTTCCAGTTTGAACCAGGACTAAAGGGGGGAGGCATTAGTAACGACCCTTTAGTCCCGGTTCAAGAACCGGGACTAAAGGCCCTTACGAACCGGGACTGATGCCCCCTTTTCTACTAGTGCCTCCTCACACCACGTAAACAACACCTGCACACAAATAACAAATACTCGCACCCGACATGTTAAAGGGGTTGTCAATCCCTTTCGGGTACGATGCCTCAAGTGGGCAAAATAACGGGAGGTGAAAAGGTGGTAGATAGGATAAATAGACCGCAGAACAAATAAGTTGCAGCAACGGTATTTGTGTATTTTTGGTTTAATAGATCTGAAAATAAATGCAAGAGAAAATAGATTGCAAAGGCAAATATGATGAAAAGAGACCCGGGGGCCGTAGGTTTCACTAGTGGCTTCTCTCGAGAAAAATAGTAATCAGTGGGAAAACAATTACTGTCGGGCAATTGATAGAACTTCAAATAATATGACGATATCTAGGCAATGATCATTATATAGGCATCACGTACAAGATTAGTAGACCAACTACCGCCAGCATCTACTACTATTACTCCACACATCGACCGCTATCCAACATGCATCTAGTGTATTAAGTTCATGAGAAAATGGAGTAATGCAATAAGAACAATGACATGATGTAGATGAGATCCGGCTATCTATTGTGGAGATATAGATCTCATCTTGTTATCCTTAGTAGGAACGGTACATACATGTCGGTTCCCCTTCTGTCACTGGGATCAAGCACCGTAAGATCGAACCCACTATAAAGCACCTCTTCCCATTGCAAGATAAATAGATCAAGTTGGCCAAACAAAACCT
This sequence comes from Triticum turgidum subsp. durum, assembly GCA_900231445.1. Taxonomy (NCBI): domain Eukaryota; kingdom Viridiplantae; phylum Streptophyta; class Magnoliopsida; order Poales; family Poaceae; genus Triticum; species Triticum turgidum. The sequence continues at coordinate 52,435,831 of LT934122.1, read as the reverse complement.
AAATATCGGAGAAGAAATACGAGGCTATAAGCAATCATGCATATAAGAGATCAAAGAAGACTGAAATAACTTTCATGGATAAAAACATAGATCTGATCATAAACTCAAAGTTCATCGGATCCCAACTAACACACCGCCAAAAGACTTGCATCATATGGATCTCCAAGAGACCATTGTATTGATAATCAAGAGAGAGAGAAAGGAAGCCATCTAGCTACTAACTACGGACCCGTAGGTCTACAAAGAACTACTCACGCATCATAGGAGAGGCACCAATGAAAGTGGTGAACCCTTCCATGACGGTGTCTAGATTGGATCTGGTGGTTCTGGACTCTGCAGCGGCTAGATCAGTATTTTGTCGACTCCCCTAGGGTTTCTAGAATATTGGGGTATTTATAGAGCAAAGAGGCGGTTCAGGGGGCATCCGAGGTGGGCACAACCCACCAGGACGCACCTGGGCCTCCTAGCGCGCCCTGGTGGGTGCTGCTCCCCTCGAGCAGCCCCCCATGTGGTTCCTTGGCCCACTGGTTTTCTTCTGGCCCAAAAAATCCTCCATGAGTTTCGTGGCGTTTGGACTCCATTTGATATTTATCTCCTGCGATGTGAAAAACATCCAGAAAACAACAACAGACACGGGGCACTATGTCAATAAGTTAGTACCAAAAAATGATATTAAATGACTATAAATGATTATAAACATCCAAGAATGATAATATAACAGTATGGAACAATAAAAAAATATAAATACATTGGAGATGTATCATGGACCGTACTGCAGAAATGCCAGAATAGAGGGGGATGCCTAGCCTATCGAAGACTAGCATCTTGGAGCATCTTCAAGTAACAGAAGAGAGTAGAGTACCATAATATATAGTAAAAATTATATTTTAGTAACGCCCAGAGATCCTTCCTTGACTCCTTGCGAGAAAGCAATCCCAGAGCCAGCATATGCATTCCATATCTCAAGTATCCACTTAAGTACGAGGCCTTGGAGGAGGAGAAGAAAAAACAGGACCGACAGGTCTCTGAGCTGACCAAAGCAGGGGAGGAGGCTCGGACCAAGGTGCGCAGATATGTGGAAGAGCTCCGGCTAGTGAAGGAAGTCACCGCCGGTAAGCCCTATCTTCTGCAGTGTGTATTTGGTGCTCGTCGACGACAAGGTCTGACGAAAGTTTGGCGTACCACAGGCATCTTATCGGATCTTTCGAAGAGCCTCACGGATGTGCAGGCCTTCATTCCAGCGCCTGGGGACCCTTACCATCAGAAAGAGTTCTGGGACCAGTTCAATGACGCGGGCGGAACTCCACTCCTCATCGACCAGCTCAAACAACTGATGGAGATGCATCAGATGGGTGAGCCAGCACTCCAGGATCTGTGCATCAAGTTGTGGCCCACCGAGCCCCTGCCATGAGCTATTTTAGCTTAATTCAGCGATTGGTGGATGCTCCTGCTCGCATAGATGCGTGGAAGAGGTCTGCCTGTATTGAGGGTGCTCGGCATGCCTTTGCGATGGTGAAGGTACATGTCCCAGTGATGAAGTCGGCGCAAGTGGTGACTGGTGGGCCTCCGCCAAGCAAGCCTTACCACACTCCCGAGAAGTATATGACCGACGCCTTGGAAGGAGCTCTGGAGGTAGAGAAGCTCTACACCAAAGAAGAGTTCTACCCGTAGCTTTGTATGCTGTAGTTCGAAAGCTTGTAAAGACCTGTGGCCGATGTAGCTCGGCCAAAATTATATTTGAAATGAGGTCTGTTTGCTCATAGTTTATTAATCCTTTTATTTGCCCATTTATTGCTGAAAGTTCCCAGCCGGTGGCTTCTTCCCTTTCGTAGATACTATGCAAGGTGTTTCATTCGAATAACTCATCACTTTATCCGACGTCTCATGCCTGAAGGCAATATAGTGTTCGGGAAACCGGGCAATTAGACTATAATGGTTTTATTGCTTTCACATAGCCATTAAGGAATATGAAAAATGGGGCTAGTAAGTAGCCCCTGGTGCATGTATGTTCGGTATACGAAAACTTCATACGCACGGCTCTTTGTGACAAGATACCATTCACATTACGCGGGGACCACCAATGATCTTTCGGCATTCCGCCCCTCATCGGATCACTGACCAGTTATCACCATACTACGACGACCAGTTTTCGGCTTTCTCCAACTAGGGTACTTGACTGGACTAGCCAGAAGTACAATCGCAGTGGTTCTCCCTTGACCTCCTAGCCAAACTAGCTGAACGTAGGAAGGTAAATACAGGGGCTGGGCAACCCAACTGTTGACCAAAGACGTAGTTCAGAACCGATGCATGTAGTGCAATATCCGAGACTTCCGATAAAAGACATATCGGGCAATGCGAGAAAGAAGGGCCAAAGACGAGTTCGAGCCTCCGGTCTATTAGTCAGACGCATCTACGAGCAATAAAAGAAAAATCATTGCCTGAATTGTTTGGTCGGGGATGGGTGTGAGACACATGCAAATTTTGAGACAATAATAAGGGGAATATAAAATGCATTATTAGTCTTTTGCGTGGCCGAACCATACATTCCCATCAGTCGAACTGGGGCATTCAAAGATGCACCAAGAGAAAAGAGGAAGAAGGTTAATACAGGGGAAAACACATGTAGTTTGACGTTCCGACTCTTCCCTGCCGCACGTCTGCGCCTTCTGCTCTTTGAAAGAGGTCTTCGGCCTGATTAATGTCGTTGTAGCCGGATGATGAACCTAACGTCTGAATATTCTGGCCTCTAATAAGCTCTGCCGAAGAAGATGGTAAAACTCACGTGTTCAGCTTAACGCCGACAAGGCATCCAAAAAGGGGCCTTCAAACACGTGGGTGTGTCTGGCCGTAGCTGTAGATGACTGTGATAAAAAATGTCGTCCTGTAGTTGATCCCCACTGCTTCCAAGGAATTTTGAGGGCAAAATTGTGAACTCGCGACACAAACTTTGCTATCGGAAGGGCCGAGTTGTGGGACACAAATCCCTATTTGGAATCCCAGGATTGCTTATCAGCCATGGTTGTCACGGTCTGAACTCGCTTGCCAGGCTCTGTCCTTCGAGAGGCCACTCGGGCCCTGGCCGCTTCTTAGCAGCCTAGACCTCTGCTGCTAAAGCTGCAGTGTGTTCCTCCATCCGAAGAGACCGCTCGGTGTTACTTTTAACGGTTATGACGCCTTTGGGGCCTGTCATTTTCATCTTGAGGTAAGCGTAATGTGGAATAGCATTGAACTTGGTGAATGCCGTCTGGCCGTTTCGAAAGTTTTCAGGCGAACCAAACACCACTTCCAAGGTCATTGTTCCTGAACAGCATGCCTCGACACCGAGGATGACACCTTTAAAGGTAGTTTTACTGAGCCTTATCCTTGACGGATCGATCCCCATTTTTCTCACTGTATCTGAATAAATCAGATTGAGGCTGCTACCCCCGTCCATAAGGACTCTGGTAAGGTGGAACCCATCCACAAAGAGATCTAATACGAGAGCCGCCATTCCTCCATGTCGGATACTAGTCAGGTGATCTCGTTTGTCGAAGGTCATCGGGTAGACCGACCGCGGGTTGAACTTCGAGGTGACTGGCTCTAAGGCGTAAACATCCCACATCACACGCTTCTGCTCCTTCATTGGGATATGGGTGACATAGATCATGTTTATGTTTTTTTACTTTTGAAGGGAACTGCTTTTGGTCACTACTATTCGGCCGGCGTGGCTCCTCATCGTCCTCGCTGTGGTTGCCCTTGGTCTGCTCCTCGGCCATAGCCCTGCTTGTCTGTTTAATCACCCAACAGTTACGGTTGGTGTGGTTTGCGGGCTTGTCCGAATTACCATGGATTTGACATGGCCTATCCAAGATCTTTTCCAGCTGGGTCGTATTGTCCTGATTCTCTTTAAAGAGGTTTTTACGGGTACCGACTGATCTAGCCTTTCTTGAAGTGTACGTAAAGTCTTCGGGTGTCCCTTCCTTCTATGTATTTTCGGCCTTCCTTGCTTATCACAGGATCCCTCAAGCAGGCCCATGGCCCACAAAGCATGTAGGCGTGGGGCTTGTCGTGGGAACAGATCTAACAGTAGAGGATAGGGGTACGTATGAGCAGACAGAGTATAGCTACGGCGACGTTGTACACTCAGATTTTTTGAGTTCAGGCCCCTCTCGGAAGAGGTAAAAACCCTACGTCTCGGTGTTCTAGAGCTTTGCTATGTGGAGTGTTTGAGTTACAGGGGGTGCGAACCCTTGTGCAAGAGGGAAGGAGCGGCTTATATAGAGTCCGTTGGCCCCTTTATCTACTCCCAGGCACTGAAGGGTTCGACGGAGAATTAAGACTAGCGTTACTGGAAACGTACATAATAAATCCTATTCATGGTGACGAGTGGATCGCCTACCTATTGCCATCCTAGGGTGACTTTAGAACTTCTGTCTTCAAGTGATGTTTGACATGTCGAGTGAGTGAGACCGGTCGAGTGATGGTGGAGCTTCCGAGTGGATTTGCCGTCGAGTTACTAGCACGTTGTAGTCATTTGAGTCGACATTCCCTTCACATGTCTTGGTTTCTTCAATGAGGTGTCCTTGGGTGGGTTATCTAGGTTTGGCGTGGGACCCTACCCTAGGTACATGTCCTTTTCATTAGCCCCCGAATCGATCAAGGCTTGAGTGAAAAAGGCTCAATGCTACTTCTGACAACATTGAGCGCCTCAGAGGCATTTCTCAACCTTGCAGATGCTTGCGCCGATTGAGTTCTTTGTCAATCACCCTGATCAATTCTGGTTCGATGTGTGTTCGAGTGATCTTGAGTGTCGGGCCAGACCCGAACGGAGAAAGAAGTGAATCAGTGCTACCGATTGTCCCGTCGCGCCCGGGTTCTATGGGTTTCAAAATTTTTGGGAAGCCCGTGCAACGGCAACGACACAACTTATGGGGCAAGTAGGCAGGACTCCTCCATTACTGCGCCACCTTGATACGTCTCTAACGTATCAATAATTTATGAAGTATTCATGCCATGTTTACAATAGTTTTATATGGTTTTGGTATGATTTGCATGGAGCTAACCCAGACTGACGCTGTTTTTTGTGCAGAAATGGAAGTTCTCCAAATGAGTTGTAACTTTTTGATGATTTTTTTGGAACAAAAGAGACCCCCCAAGCTTCATGGAAGAACCAGAAGGTGAAGGAGTAGGGCACAAGACATAGGGGCGCGCCTGGGCCCTTGTCCATGCCCCGGTGGGTTGTGCTGACCTCAAGGCCCATCTTTGCTTGAAACCAACGCCAAAAAATCCTATAAATAGAGAAACCATCAGAAAAAAACCTAGATCTGAAATTACGCCACCGCAAGTCTCTGTAGCCATGAAAAACCAATCTAGACCCCGTTCCGGCACTTCGCCGGAGGGGGAAATCATCACCGGTGGCCATCTTTATCATCCCGGCGGCCACCATGATGAGGAGGGAGTAGTCCACCCTCGGGGCTGAGGGTTTGTACCAGTAGCTATGTGTTTAATCTCTCTCCGTCTCTCTCGTGTTTTTGAGATGTCACGATATTGATGTATCACGGGATTTGTTCATATAGTTGGATCATATGGTGTTTTCCGCTCTCTATCTAGTTGTGATGTATTGAGTTTTCCCTTTGAGATTTCGTTCTTATCAGATTGAATACTTTTATGGATTTAAGCGCACTTGACGTATGTCTAGCATATGAATACTCGTGGTGACAATGGGGTATTATATTGATTCACTTGAGATATGTTTTGGCACTCAACTTGCGGATTCCCGAGGTGACATTGGGGTAATCTATGCATAGGGGTTAATGCACGTTCTCGTCTTTTGTTTGTCCGCTAGAAATCTTGGGGAACTCTTTGAGGTTCTTTGTGTTGGATTGAGTATTATGAATCTGAATTTGCTTTGGTGTTATTTTAGTAGGAACTCTTGATAGATCGATCGGAAAGAATAACTTGGTGTTATTTTAGTACAAACTCTTGGATAGATCGGTCGGAAAGAATAGCCACAAATAATTTCTTCTTATGTTCTCCGCTAGATAGGAACTTTGGAGTGATTCTTCATCGCACTTTGAGGGATGGTTATGTGATCCAATTAGATTAACATTGTTGAGAGATTGCACCAGCGAAAGTACACACCCTAGGCCTCATTTTTAAGCATTGTAATACCGTTACTGTTCCATTTTATCAATTTCTACCTTGCTGTTTTTTATTGTTCTTACTACAAAAACCAATATCTACTGTCCTTATTACACTTGTATCACCATCTCTTCGCTGAACTAGTGCACCTATATAAATTACCATTGTATTTGGTGTGTTGGGGACACAAGATACTTTTGTTATTTGGTTGCAGGGTTGTTTGAGAGATACCATCTTCATCCTACACCTCCCGCGGATTGATAAACCTTAGGTCATCCACTTGAGGGAAAATTGCTATTGTCCTACAAAACTTTGTGCTTGGAGGCTCAACACTGTCTACAAGAATAAAGTTGCGTAGTAGGCATCAAGCTCTTTTCTGGTGTCGTTGCCAGGGAGGTTAGGTAAGCGACACTCACATCCCTTCAACGAAGCTCTTTTCTGGCACCGTTGCTGGGGAAGGTATATCTTTAGATCTTGCAATTGAATCTTTTATTTTCTTGTTTTATCACTAGTTTGGTTATTAAAAGAAAACTACAAAAAAATGGAATTGAGGTCGCATCATATTATTCATCTTTATAATGCCTTTCATGAAAATGATGGAAAGAAAAAATGTGCTCAATTGATAGAAGAAGAATTCAATAAAATGTTCGACATAAAATTTTTCAGTGATGAGCATTGTTGCAATGTTGCTAGTATGATTTCTTTGAATATCCACGATGCTACTGGTATGCAAAGCCATAAGCCTGGGGATGCTATGTTTGATGAACATGATATTTGTAGTCCCCCAAGTTTCGATGAGAAAATTTATTATGATGAAAGCATGCCTCCTATCTATGATGATTATGGTGATGACATGTATGCTATAAAGAATAATGATAACCATGAAACTTGTCATCATGATTTTAATTTTCAGTCCCATGATATTTATTTTGTTGACTTTGATCCCACTACTATTCATGAGAATAAATTTGTTTATGTGGAAAGTAATAAAGGGGCTGTATGGATCGACGCGTTGAGATGCCCATCCAAAATATTGGCGTTGACCATGCATAGCGTATGTGTTTGGATGGCTACCAAATAATTGGTACACCCTGGCCTGCGCTGCCCTGCTAGTTCAATCGAGCGCCAATTTGTTGGCAAGATGCGGGCGACGGAATCGGCCGCCAATATATTGGCACGCCCGCGGTTGGCGAGGCGGACACTGGCGCAATCCAAACAGCCTCAAAAACTTTATGCTTGTAGATCTTGAAAAGAATGATTTTTGTGATAGTTATATTGTTGAATTCATTCATGATGCTACTGAAAATTATTATGAGAGAGGAACATATGCTTTTACATATATGAATAATATCAAGTATCCTCTCTGTGTTGAAAGTTTTGAAGTCATGCTTGTTTTGCCTTCCTATGCTAGTTGATTCTTATTTGCTCACAAAATGTGCGAGGCACAAGATAAGTTGTTTGCTGAAAAAATCCCTATGCATGGGAAGTGGGTTACACTTGTGCTAGTCCTGTGCTTCATGATGCTCTTGTCACTACTAGGAAAAGGGCTATAGATGGAAATGACACTAATGGCGCACCAGACAAGTGGTGCGCCATTAGTATATACTAATGGCGCACCACCTTCTGATGCGCCATTAGTGTTGAAACTACTAATGGCGCACCCTGACCACGGTGCGCCATTAGTACCAATTTTCTTTTTGAACTAGTGCGCCTGTCCAAACATACTAATGGCGCATCCCCTGGTGGTGCGCCATTACTAGTTGTAACTAGTAATGGCGCACCAGCCAGAAGGTGCGCCACTAATGTTATTTTTTTATTATTGCTTTTATTCCTTTTTTTGCAAAAGTTCTAATGGCGCACCACCAGGGGGTGCGCCATTAGTAACCTGGATTACTAATGGCGCATTTGTTGCTGGTGCGCCATTAGTAAGTGGGCAGCAACAAGATATTTTGGACAGCCTCTCCTCCCACACTCACTTTCTCCCCACTTCATTCTCTCCACCGCCTCCTCCTTGTCTCGGGTGCCTCCTCTTTTTCATCTCATTTCCACCATAGATTCATTCAAATTAAGTGGTTAAGTTACCTTGTTTTGCTAGGTAAGTAAGGGGGGAAGCTATATTTATGTTGTTCTCCCTACAACAATGTGCACATGCACTTTTTATGGCCTAGCTAGATCTATGTATGTTCGTGGTGTTGCATATGTTTGTGGTGTTGCATATGTGTTTGTGTTTGGAGGTGTACCGGTATTTGAAATGCGATAGTTGCCAATATTTTGCCGGAATGTTGATTCATTTCCGTTTCGGCGAGAATTTTGGCATTAAGCATTCTTTTTGGTCCTATTTTTAGGGAAAGTCATGCCAAATTTTTTCTTGGTTCTAAAATATCGTTTTGCTCTACCCCGCAGGCGACCATGGTCTGCATGATGACCGAAGGCATCGTGAATAGGTTTTTGAGGTCCGCGAAGGCCGAGATGCTTCAAAAGAACGAGACGGAGATAAGATGTCCATGTCGAAGATGCAAGCTGAATAGCCTTATTGCGGACCCGGATTCCGGGCAGGTGCGGGACCACCTGCTCTTGCGTGGTTTCATGGATGGCTATCGGTGGCAAGGTGATGAAGATGACTACGAAGTCGTCCATGGGGGCCGGGCAAGAAATGAGGAAGGGCAGCAAGACAACCACCGCGGCTCGGGGGGGCGAGAAGACGAAGAATCCCCAGGAGATGATCACGACGGTGATGCTGTACACAGTCATCATGTAGAAGATGCAGGACATGATGATGATGCCGGCGGAGCAGACGACGCTGGACCATCGATGGGCTGGGTGCAGGACCCTCATATTCAAGAGCTGCTTCTCAAGCAGACGGATAATGCAAGAGCTGCCGCCCGAGAGAAAGCCAAGATGGATCAACTTGAGTTAGACGCGGTTACTCCATTGTATGAAGGATGCAGGCCCGAGGATACCCGCCTGAAAGTAACGCTCATGGCTCTGGAGATGAAGGTAAAACACAAAATGACCGACGCATGCTTCGACGAGAACATGTCATTCTGGCACGAACGTCTTCCCAAGGGGAACAAGTGCCCGACCAGTTTGGAGGAGGCGAAGAAAATCGTGTGTCCTCTGGATTTACCGCACGTGAAATACCATGTGTGCATGAACAATTGCATCATTTATCAGGACGAGCACGCGGAGTCTACCATATGTCCGGTGTGCGGTGTCACTCGATACAAGAAGAGGAAGAAAGCTCCTCGAAAAGTGGTGTGGTACTTTCCGATCACTCCTCGTCTGCAGCGGTATTTCGCGGATCCTAAGGTAGCAAAGCTCCTGTGTTGGCACGCGGATAGGGAGGAGAAGAAGCGAGAAGATGACGCAAATGATCCGGAGATAGATAAAAAAGACAAGATGCTGAGTCACCCTAAGGATGCGAGCCAGTGGCAAGCGTTGAACTTCGAATACCCAGAATTTGGGAACGATCCAAGGAACATCGTGCTGGGCGCGAGCACCGATGGAGTCAATCCGTTTGGCAGCCAGAGAAGCACACATAGCACCTGGCCTGTGTTTGTGTGGATGTACAACCTTCCCCCCTGGTTGTGCATGAAGAGGAAGTACATTCACATGAGTATGCTAATTGAAGGGCCGAAACAACCAGGGAACAACATCAATCTGTATCTGGGGCTGCTGAAAGAGGAGCTTGACACGTTGTGGAAAACGCCAGCCAATACGTGGGACGCCGCAGAGAAAGAATATTTCCCTATGAGAGCCGCACTGCTCACGACGGTGCACGACTATCTCGGTTACGGATATCTTGCGGGGCAGGTAGTCCACGGATTTTCTGGATGCGTAAGGTGCATGGATGACACAACGTATCGCCAGCTAGATAGAGATCCCGGGTCTTCGAAAACCATGTTCATGGGACATCGAAGGTGGCTTCGCGATGATGACCCGTGGAGGAAACGCAAGGATCTGTTCGATGGTGAAACCGAACCCCGAAAACGCCCGTGTACGAGGAGCGGCGAGGAAATAGACAAGCTGTTGAAAAATTGGAAAGACTGCCCACTGCCGGGAAAGAAGCAAAAGGCGCCAGAGCCGGGAAAGAAGCGAAAGGCGCCAGAGCCGCTGCTGAAGGTTTGGAAAACGAGGTCTGTTTTCTGGGACTTGCCGTACTAGAAGATCCACCGTGTGCCTCACAGCCTTGATGTCATGCATATCACGAAGAACGTGTGCGAGAGTCTGCTTGGTACCCTGCTCAACATGCCAGAGAGGACCAAAGATGGGCCGAAAGCAAGGGCAGACTTGAAATCAATGGGCATCAGGCAGGAGCTTCACGCTATATATGATGATGATGATGATGATGATGATGATGAGGCGAAGCAGGACACAGAAAGTCGTCGCAAAGGCAAAAAGGCCAAGAAGACCGGAAATGACTACCCTCCCGCGTGCTTCACTCTAAGTCAGGAGGAGATCGAGCAGTTTTTCACCTGCCTCCTAGGAGTAAAACTTCCTTACGGTTACGCGGGGAAGATAAGAAGATACCTAGACCCAGCGAAGCAGAAGTTCAGCGGGATGAAGTCTCACGACTGTCACGTGCTGATGACGCAGATACTTCCAGTTGCAATCCGTGGGATCATGGACACGCACTTCCGTGAAACGCTATTTGGCCTATGCAACTTCTTCGACATCATCTCTCGGAAGTCGATTGGCGTGAGGCAACTCAGAAGGCTACAGGAAGAGATCGTGGTGATACTATGCGAGCTTGAGATGTACTTCCCGCCCGCATTCTTCGACGTTATGGTGCATCTGCTGGTCCATATAGTGGAGGATATCATCCAACTCGGGACGACGTTCCTGCACAGCATGATGCCGTTCGAAAGGATGAATGGTGTCATCAAAGGATACGTTCGCAACATGTCACGTCCAGAAGGAAGCATAGCCAGGGGCTTTCTGACCGAAGAGTGCATCTCCTACTGCACGAATTATCTAGGCATCGAGAACCCCGTTGGTCTGCCCGTCAACAGGCACCTCGGCAGGCTCGCTGGATGGGGTCACCGTGAGGGTCGCCACGAAATGCATGTCGACTTCGAGGGTCGACTCGCCGACTTTGAAAGAGCAAACCTAGTCGCGCTACAACACATAGATGTGGTCGATCCTTGGGTGGTAGAGCACAAAACCTTTATTAAGAAGACGTACAATGACCGAGGCCAACAGAGGACGGACGGAGATATACTCAAAGAGCACAACTCATGTTTCACGCGTTGGTTCAAGCAGAAGCTTCTGTCGTACCCTTTACATGAGTATTCTTCCGCGGAAGAACAACTCATATTCGCCTTGTCACAGGGCGCCGAGCACAACCTGATGACCTATGAGGCGTACGATATCAACGGCTACACATTCTACACCGAGGCCAAGGACATGAAGAGCGATGGTTATCAGAACTCCGGGGTAACGATGGAATCCTACACCGGTAACGACAAGGACAGATACTACGGAAGGATCGAGGAGATCTGGGAGCTGAGCTACGCTGGAGAGAAGGTCCCGATGTTCCGTGTTAGATGGGCCAAGAACGTCATAAAAGAAGACCGGTATTTCACCACCATGGTTATACCCGAAGCCAAATCCAAGACCGCGGGCGCAAACGTCACCGCGAAAAATGAGCCATGGGTACTGGCTTCCCAAGTGGACCAATGCTTCTTCATTACCGACCCGCCAAGCCCAGTCGTGTTGTCGTGAGGAGAGGCAAAAGGAAGATCATCGGAATGGATGGAGTAGCCAATGAGCAAGACTTCGACAAGTACGGCCACCCGAGGATTGAACATGACGACGATGATGAAGTAGCAGCATACACCACAAGAAGAAGCAGGACCACCCTACCTAAAGGACGTCCGTTCCACAGAAGAACTCCATTTGCGAAAAAGAAGGGCAAGACGATTGTGAACAGATAGCTAGCTAAGATCGATTGTATTTAAATCGTAGCCTTCATTTCTCGATTGTATTTCATGGGTACTTTTTGAACTATCATGAATATTTCTAAATTTCATGGACACTCGATCTCGATCCCGGCCCCCTCCATCTCGATCGCTATCCCACCTCGCCAGATCCGGTCCCCCTCGCCGCCGAGCACCCCCCCAGTCCACCGGCCACCGCCGCCGACCCCCCGCACCCTCGATTCCCCTACTCAACCGCCGCCGCCGACCCCCCGCACCCCGCGCACCGTCTTATAAAAAAATAAGTATCAAACAGCTTTTTAAATGCTACTGTCTTATAAAAATATATTACTGTTATTATTTAAACAAGTTTGAA
>LT934122.1:52364509-52422154 GCA_900231445.1 Triticum turgidum subsp. durum | reverse complement strand
GACGCAACCCCGCCGCCCGGACGCCGCCCCGTACACACCACCGTCGCCGGAGCACCACCACCACCACCCTTCGCCGGAGCATCCTTATCCTCTCCGACCGCCTCCTCCACCCCGGCCCGCTCCTCCAAGGTAAGCTACCGCCCCGACCCCTATCCCCTTCCCTCCTCCCATCCCATCTCCATATGTTCATAGTGTGAGATTGATCCAGATTGCAATTATGTGTTGTTGGTGAAGTGTTTTCTGTGGTTGTATCAGTTTTAGCATGATGATTCTCATCAACTTGCACCTGGTCATAGTCTAGTAAATGCATGGCAGTGTTTTGTTCAATTATATTATATAAGAGTGACTCGTGTAGTATAAGGCCCCGTTTGGATGCAAAGTATTTTCAAAGTATTACTAGAATACCACAGTTTTTTGAAAAACTGTAGTTTAGAATACTTAGAGGTGTTTGGCTATACCAAAAACTGTAGCTTCATAAACAGAGGTATTATTGGTACTGTGGTTTTTTTGGAGAATTAAAAAAAGTGGTCCGGACCTCTTTTTTCTCAAACTGAGGAAAACTCGTTCGTGTCATCCACTCGTTGGCTACCGTACATCTTGGTCTGTAACCACAACTAGCCATACTGCAGTATGGTTTCATAGTACTGATTCATTCCTCTCCAAGGCATGCACCACCAGGATACTGATTCATATTCTTTGTAATTAGCTACGGCCGATCAAGTCTCCAACTTCCTAGAAAAGATCATACAACGTTGCATGCAGCCGGGTGGTCATTAGTGATCTAGTCGTGTAGCTCGGTAGGTGTATGAAGCTAGACTAAAGTTGTGTAACTATTGGTCAAAACTACAGTAAAACAACACCAACCAAACATATCGGTAGTTTTTCTAAAGCTGAGAAAATTGCAGCTTTTTAAGAACTGTAGTATTCATTGCACATGCATTGCAATATCGATGTTTTGAAATACTACAGTATTTTAAAAACTGCGCTGCCAAACTAGGCCTAAATTGTAATGGTCAAGTAGCTGCATATATACAGCTGCATGCCATTATCTCATAAGAGTGACTCGTGTAGTATGAATTGACAGTGTGATCTAAGTACCATGTGTGTAATTGGGTATGCTTATATGATTTCTGGCACATTTCCTGTACCTACAATACAAATTTGTGAGCATAGCTTCTGTTGTCAATGCAAAAAACTGTTCCTTGTAATGTACATACTCATACTGCATCTTTTGGATTGTTCATTTTTGTTTATCTTGTGCCGATGCTACTTAGTATGTACTCACATCTTCATGCTGGAAGGATAATACTGTAGGTAGACCATTTACTATTTTTTTCATTTTTGAATATGGCTAACTCTGCTTCCCCCAATCTGCATATCCTCTGTTCTGAGCATAATTTTTTTGCCATATCCTTTTCACACCTGGCATCTGCCGTTGTAACTTCATACTGATGTAACATGTGAATATGTTGGTCCTGCTTATTGTCTTTAAAGAAGTCAATTTACCTACCTATTTTTGTGCTATGTTATTATATTTGATCAGTATCAGTTGTGTCTCTCTTAAGAGACTCCTACCTTTTCCGACTCGAGTTGTTAACAACATTTCCATACTTCTGTTAGCTACAACATTTTTTTTATTTGAATTTGGTACTCCATGAGTTTTTACTACTGCTAACATAGAGTATTTGCTACTAGTAAAACAAGGATTTTGTATAGTTTTTACTACTGCTAACACACAGAGTATTTGCTACTAGTAAAACAGGGATTTTGTATGCACTGCTACCTGATGAGTGCTTTCTTTGTACTATTTCACCTTGGCATGCATATGTTTATTTCACCTTAGACGGAAATGAGTGTTATCAAGGAAATGGTTTTAGGTAAACCAGCACATCTCATCAGTCTTTCTTACTCAATGTTATCATCTGCTTGGTTTTAGGTGATGGACTCATTTCCGGTGGTTGTTCTGCTTTAGTTTTCCTGATGTTGTTTCGCGTTGGGTTCTAATTCACTTTTCTGCTATTGTTTCTGTGGTGATGCAGACTTGTGGTGAAGAAGAGCAAGGCCAAGAAAGACTCCAACAAGCCCAAGCGTCGTCTTACTCCTCATGTGAGCCCCAGATTTGATTTGTTGTTGTGGTTCGATTCACTCAAAAGGGAGTGATAATTTTTCCTATGTTCATAGTGTGAGATTGATCCAGATTGAATGTTATGCATATCTTAAACATAGGAGTGTTAGACATAAAGCATGTCCAGCAGAACCTTTAGTGCATCTTTGCTCTTGTTCATTTAGTTTCAGTAAACAAATATTGCGAAGCATGACATGGCCTTTGTGAGCTCCTTTGTATAAAATGAAATGCAAGGTTGCTGATAATGTAACCCAGATCACACAGATCAATTTTTTTTCAATTTATGAAACTGTAAGAGTACCAACCAGATTACACAAATCATTTTTTCTTCAGAAGTGTGTCATAATTTCCCTGTCCTAATTGTTGTTTTGATTCAGAAATGATGATTTGCTACAACCAGTGCATGCATGCATTTTTTCTTCTTCATTTTTAGTAAAGTGCTCTGTTCTGGGTCATGGACTTTGTGCCATGGACCAGTGCATGCATGCTGCTGCTGCTGGAGTACTACTTGTCAAGTGATGCTGCTGCTGCTATCTGCGAGCTGCTGCTAGTTGTGATTTTGTCAAGTGATGCTGCTGCTACTTGTGATCTTCTAAAATGACCCCTTTCTCCTGAAACATTGATTAATTTCCGTTTCGGTTGAGAAATGGGGCACTCCAAGGTCAAGAAAATTAGCAAAGGTCATGCCCAATTTTCTTGACCTAGAAGGTGCCCGATTCTCAACCGAAATAAAAATTAATTTGCTTTAGTGGTTGGATTAGTTTAGTATTTTTTTCACACACTCAGACACCCTTGCTTGCCATGTGTGTGAGAGAGATAGTGAGAGGAGACAAGAAGAAGGGGGTTAGGAAGATGTTGCCTGCTCATCAAAGCTACCCATCTCCCCCTTTTCACCCCTTTTCCTTTGTATTTTGTGGGTTGCAAGGAAGCTACTGTCTTAGCTAGCTTAGCTTGTGCACAAATCCCAGTGTTACAATCTAGAAAATTAGCCTGCAAAGATGAGGTCCCATGCTGGCTGTACCACTGCATCATGCAACAGTGCCTTCAAGATCCAAGGCAATATCACAAACATCATAGGCAATTTGACCAAACTCACAACCTTGTATCTTTGCAGCAACCAACTTTCTAGACACACCCCTCAAGAACTAGGTTACCCTGAGAACGTGGACTTGGACCTTAGCAACAACACACTAACAGGTTCTATCCCAAAACACCTAGGCAATATCACAAACATCTCTCAATTGTTCCTTGACAATAACCAACTTTTTGGCGACATTCCTCGAGAATTAGGTTATTTGGTCAACTTAGAGATCTTGTTCCTTGAAAATAACCAACTTTTTGACCAAACTTTGTTTCTATTTAGAGAGAAACATGGCCCACAACGATGAGGCCGGGGGTTCGGGCGGCAAGGCATTCTGGGAGCTGTCCCAGGAGATGGAGGAACAACCTCACTTCTATGAGGCCCCCGCCTTCCCCACCGATCCTGAGACCACGGATGGTGCCACCGAGGATGACCACACTGATGCCACCACTGATGGTGCCGCCGAGGATGCCACCACTGATGATGGCGGCGCACGCACAGATGGCAGCCAACCGAAGAGGCAACGGAAGGACCGGCGCCCGATCGTGCTCCGCACCCTCAAGGAGGAAGTTACTGAAGTGGACTCCAACGGGAATCCAACGGCGCTCGAACGAATAGTCAAGGGGTACTCGCTTCAGCTCGGGTGCATTGTACGAAGCACCGTCTCGATCAACACCGAGAACCTGAGGCATCCTGACCGAGGGAATTTGCGCCACCTCCTCTTCACGAAGCTGCACGAACGATACAAGTTCCCCGCTGAATTTGAAAACACAAGCCTCAAAGGGAATAAAGTGAACAATGCTGCCCTCACGAAGATGAGCAAGGCCCTGTCTACTTGGAAAAGCAATGTGAAGAGAATGATCGAGAAAGGTGAGAGTTATCAGAAGATCAAGGAGAAAAATCCTTCGATCACCAAAGATGACTACAACGACTTCAAGATCAATTGCTCGAGCACCGCAAGCTCCCAATCAAGTGAGTTGGGGAAACAAATGCGGGAGCTGAACATAGGGGAACACACACTCGGTCCCGGCGGTTACAGAGTGGCGGAGCCTATATGGGACAAGGAGGAGGCGGACCGTGCCGAGCAAGGCCTACCGCCCCTCTTCGATAAATACGGTGACAAGCAGACCAGGAACTTTGTTAGGGCCCGGTACAAGAAGGACCCGAAAACAAAGGAGCTTACCACGGATCCGAAGACCAGGCAGCTCGAGCTTGTTCTGGTAAGGAATACACCCCCGCGTAATTAGCTCCATATGGTTGCATTCTAATTAATGAAGCCAAATTTCTAAATGGTTCACATTCCTTCCGCAGGCGACTGAAAGCAGTAGCGCGGGGTCGACTAAGAGCAACCCTTGGGACACCACTCTAAATAGGGGGTTGAATGTAATGAAGAACAAGGATAAGCTCAGTAAGCCGACGTTAGCTGGTCGTGTGGCCGGCAAAGGCTTGTCGACAAAATGGGGGTCATACTATACCGCTGGTGTGCGGAAGGAGAAAAAGACCAGCTCGGAAAGCCAGGCGCGAGAGGTTCAAGAACTCAAGGCACAGGTGGCGCGGGTTCCGGAGATTGTCCAAGAGCAAGTGGAACAACGACTCGGAGCGACGATCACCGCCCTTGTGCCTACCTTGATCTCGGGGTTGAGTGCGTGGATTGCGGGCGGCCAATAGGGGCCGCCCCCGATTCCTAGCTTCACGACCAGCAACTCGCATAATGCGATGGCGGGGCCATTGGTGCCTCCGGTGGAGGCGGCATTGGTGTCTCCGACGCCGGCACGGGAGCTTAATGCACCCGGGTGTACGCCGGCTGGCACCTCTTCAGCAAGCGGCCCCTCCGTCAACTGCACGCCCGCCGTTGGCGGTGCCTCGACATTAGCCGAGCTCGACGCCATCATCATGGTAACTAATTAAGCCTCTCTCGGCCGAGGACTTCATCTCCTTGCCTTTGACTGGGCATCCCTGACGCCCTACATGTTTTCGCAGGGCGCCGCCGATGTTCCGTGCACTCTCCTCCACTTCGTGAACAACGAGTTGGTCGATGTCGCCAAGGGCAAAATCGTTCAACCGGGCAACGCCTTGTTCCACGGTACCCAGATGCCACCCAACTTGTTTAGGGTTCAACTGGTTCGGGTGCTGCCAGGCTGCGACGACTCGTTACCTCCGATTCGACCCGTCGGGGCCGACGATGAAGACGTGATGACCCTCAGCGCCTACCTGAGCTGGCCCCTGCTTTGGCCGAAGAGCCAGATTCGTTTCGGGGCGGGGGACACCACCCCAAAGACAACACCGCCAGTCGTGCCGGCGCCAAGTCGGCCCCATGGCAAGACCGCCGTAACGGTGCCGGACATCCCTATGCCACTAGATCCAAACATGCATATGGCACAGGATCAGAACAACGACGACGACGACGATGATATATTTGGCAACGTCGATTAGTACTTTGCCGAGCATGGGTACGATGGCGACTTCATGGGGCCTCCTTCTCAAGAACCAAACCCAACAAAAGACGTGTGTGATCTAGCTCGTACCGCGGAGAAGCCAAGTTGCAACAGGCGCCGTCTGGCGTTCAGCTCTTAGGAGACGCCTCCAGCTGCCGACTTCACCGAGCCTCAGATAGGCGAGGTGCGAAATATTATCAGCCCCAACACACTCAAGAAGGCGGTCTGTGAGCAGAACTCGGTCCCAATTACAGGAGAAGAAGAAGGCACGCAAAAGAAAGACTAAGAAGGGTGCGAGCCAGCCGGCACCGAGTATGATCCGTGCTCAGGACGGGCCACCTTCACCCCAGGATATCTCGAGGAGGGTGCATGTGGCGGGTAGGGCGATGCTACCGACAAATATGCTCAATGCTGCAACCGGTGCTATGCGGAGTCTGCATGACAGTGTTCTTGCTTTGGAGAAGCGACATCTCAGGGAGAAGGATGTGGCATACCCGGATTTCGCGGCCAAGGTGCCAGAGGGCAAGGGCTTTGTGGATAACTCCATCGGGCGTACGATTGTCCTGCGTTTTGATGACATCCACGCTATGTTGAACCTTCATCCGCTGCACTACACCTTCGTTCGGCTATTTTCACTGAGTATGGAGATGCGGATCATTCACGACAAGACCCCGGACATCGTGATGGTCGACCCCTTCTACATGCGTGCCAAGATCTTGGGCAGCACTGGGGACCGGCAAGTCACGAGTTCTTACCTCGAAGGCGTCATTCTGGCAAACCAAGATAAGGATAACTTCCTCGTGCCTTACTTTCCCGAGTAAGTCCTCCCCTGAACCGGCCTGTAACATATGAGTTCTTACATTTTGATTGTTTTTCTTTTAACATTCCGTGTTTTCTGCAGTGACACACGTTGCACGCTCATCCTCCTAAGCCCCAAATATTCCATGGCCATGTATTTCGACCCGGACCGTCAGTCGAACGTAGACTACACAAATGTCAAGAAGGTTCTTGATGATGTTCTCCCCGGCTACGCCCAATCTGGAGGCACCTTCACCAGGCCTATTCGTAAGTACGGCAAGCACGTGTTCTCCCACAATACGATGTTCTGCTGCGTCAAGCAGCCGCCTGGCGGTCAGAAGGGTGCCTACTACGCCATCCATCACATGCGGGCGATCGTACGGGACCATCATCAACTTCTGCTACCGAGTAAACTCAAAGATTGGGCCGCGAGCGTGTCGGCAATCCAGGACGCGGACCTCCGACAAGAATTCTTTCGCATCCAGTCGGAGTTTGCGGAAATCATCCATCAAGATGTCCTTCGTACCTCGGGGCAGTTCTACCTCAGAAATCAATCGTCCAACAGTGACATCGACACAATGCTACAAATGCAGGATGACAACGCCCGTTCTTTCATGACTCCCACGATAGACGGCAGCTTCATCCACGCTCCGGTCCCTTGAGTCGAGTTGTCTAGTTCTGAAACATCGATTGGCTCATGTTGTAATTAAACTTTAATGAACTTGTAGTATGTCTCTTTGGTTTCGAGAGTCGTTCAACTTAGATGTAATCGATGCTATTAATGTCTTGCTTTTCTCTTCCGATTGTTCTGTTGCATAATTATATATTGCTTATGTATTGTCTGTGAATTGGTACTAACGTTTCGTTTGGCTAGTGCATAGCGATGCCGACGTATGTCGTGTACAAGGGTAAGGTTCCCGGAGTCTACGATGACTGGGAGGAGTGTCGGAGACAGGTTCACCGATTCAGCGGTAACAGTTACAAAGGGTACACCACTAGGGCCGAGGCCGAATCTAGATACGCCCGCTATCTAGCGGGGGAGGGGAGGGAGCGTTGGAGGAACCGGATGAAGACGAGTTTCATCGTGATGATGCTCATCGTGATGACCGCAGCTCTCTTCTATGTGATGGTAGTTTAGATGATCGATATCGACTTGTAATGTGAAGGCAAACTCGCTACTCGCGGTCTCGAGACTTGTAATATAATGTTCTATCTTTGTTCGGTCTTTTTAATTCGGAGACTAATATGATGAATTGTATTCGGAGACTAATATGATCAATTGTATTCAAAGACTAATCTTCTATTGTATTCGATGAATCTGTTGTTGATGTGTGTTGTCTATATTTTGTCAAACTATACATTTTGTAACCTGTGCAAAAAACAGAAAATAAAAAAATAAAAAAAACCTAATATTCATACTAATGGCGCATCACATGACAGTGCGCCATTAGTATGACAGTGCATACTAATGGCGCATCACTGGGTAGTGCGCCATTAGTATGCCGCGGTTTCTAATGGCGCATCCAGTGGTGGTGCGCCATTAGTATGCCAAAGCACCTGGGTATGCATGGCCCCTGGGAGGCATACTAATGGCGCACGCTGGCCTATACTAATGGCGCACCCGCGGTGCGCCATTAGTATACCAGATACTAATGGCGCACCAGGTGGTGCGCCATTAGTAAAAATTACTAATGGCGTGCTGTTAATGGCGCACCACAGATGCGCCATTAATGGCCATATTAGGTGCGCCATTAGTACGGGTTTTTCTAGTAGTGTGTTATGTTTCCCTCTGTATCTTTTATGCGAGCATCATTGAAATCATCATGCCTAGTGATACGTCTCCAACGTTTCTCTAATTTTTTATTGTTCCATGATATTATATTTTCTATTTTGGATGTTTAATGGGCTTTAATATGCTCTTATGTTATTTTTGGGACTAACCTATTAACCGAAGCCCCAGTGCCAGTTTCTGTTTTTTTGCCTATTTTAGAGTTTTTCAGAAAAGGAATACCAAACGGAGTCCAAACGGAATGAAACCTTCGCGATGATCTATCTTGGACCGAAAGCAAACCAGAAGACTTGGATTCGTAGTCGGAGACACAAGGAGGCGTCTACGAGGCAGGAGGGCATGTCCCCACCCTCATGGGCCCCTCGTAGCTCCACCGACCTAGTTCTTTCGCCTATATATACTCTTATACCCTAAAAACATCAAGGGGAGCCACGAAACCACTTTTCCACCGCCACAACCTTCTGTACCCATGAGATCCCATCTTGGGGCCTTTTCCGACGATCTGCCGGAGGGGGAATGGATGATGGAGGGTTTCTACATCAACACCATTGCCTCTCTGATGAAGCGTGAGTAGTTTACCACAGACCTTCTAGTCCATAGTTATTATCTAGATGGCTTCTTCTCTCTCTTTGATTCTCAATACAAAGTTCTCCTCGATGGTCCTGGAGATCTATTGGATGTAATATTCTTTTGCGTTGTGTTTGCTGAGATCCGATGAATTGTGGATTTATGATCAATATTATCTATGAATATTATTTGGTTGTTCTCTGAATTCTTATATTCATGATTTGATATCTTTGCAAGTCTCTTCGAATTATCTGTTTAGTTTGGCCTACTAGATTGATCTTTCTTGCTGAGGGAGTCCTGGAGTAAGGGGTCCTTGGACAGCCGGACTATATACTTTGGCCGGACTGTTGGACTATGAAGATACAAGATAGAAGACTTCGTCCGATGTCCGTATGGGACTCTCCTTTGCGTGGAAGGCAAGCTTGGCAATTCAGATATGTAGATTCCTTTCTATGTAACCGACTTTGTACGACCCTATCCCCCCCGATGTCTATATAAACCGGAGGGTTTAGACTTCTAGGGTTGAATCACAACAATCATATCCTCATAGGCTAGGCTTCTAGGGTTTAGCCATTACGATCTCGTGGTAGATCAACTCTTGTAATATTCATGTTCATCAAGATCAATCAAGCAGGAAGTAGGGTATTGCCTCCATAAAGAGGGCCCGAAACTGGGTAAACATTGTGTCCCCCACCTCCTGTTACCATTAGCCTTAGACGCATAGTTTGGGACCCCCTACCCGAGATCCGCCGGTTTTGACACCGACATTGGTGCTTTTATTGTGTGTTCCGTTGTGCCGTCGAAGATAGGCTTGATGGCTCCAGCAATCATCTACAACAATGCAGTCCAGGGGGAGATCTTCCTCCCCGGACAGATCTTCGTATTCGGCGGCTTCGCACCGTGGGCCAACTCGCTTGGCCATCTAGAGCAGATCGGTAGCTACTCCACTGGCCATCACGTCAGATTTGGAGGCCTGAATTTTGTGGCCGATATTCGCGGAGGCTTGATCTTCGACGGATTCGAGCCCCTGATGGCTGTCCTCGGCCACCATGGTGAACATGACCTAGCTCTGTCATCTGGCCGCACGCAGGAGATAGTGCCTGTGACCGCCATGGCTCTAGAGCCGGAGCGGCTGCGTTGTCCGAAAATGGGAAGCTTAACCCTGCCATGGAAGCCGCAGAGTCAGCGGCGCTCGAGACGCACACAGACCCAACACCGAGATGGGCTTGTATTACCGGAGCACCAGACTCGTCTCCGGCTATGGGTTCCGGGCCGCACGCATCAGTGTCCATCGAACCTGATCGGGCGCCGGTCTTGGAGTTCAGCTCCCCAGACATCTTCTAGCACTTGCCGTTTGGCGACATATTAAACTCATTGAAGTCCCTCTCCTTGTCGGAGTACTCTGGGCCGAACTATGTCCGACTCGAATGGGAAGCGGATGACGAAGAACTTCGTTGCCCACCCACCACCCACTTAATTGCCACTATCGAGGACTTAACCAACACGCTCGAGTATGAATCCAAAGACATCGACGGTATGGACGACGATGCCGGAGAGGAGTAGACTCAAAAACCACCACCTTTAGGGTAGTGGACGACTACATCGTCATATGATATATATATATATATATATATATATATATATATATATATATATATATATATATATATATATATGGTGGACACACAAAAGGAGAATGAGGCCGACGACGATAACAGCATGCCTGTCGATGAACCTCCTAAACGCCGGCGTCCCAAACACCAACCTCGATCAGGCAAAAGGAAAAACAACATCATTGTCACGATGATGATGGTAATTTGAACCAAGCCGAAGACCCCGCAGACCCAGCGTTGGAGCAGGGCATGCGAGAGGGCGGCGAACACAGTCTAGGGATGCTGTCTGAGCACAGTGACGTCGAAGATAGCAATTACCAACCTGTCTCTGATGAGGAGATCAGCCTGGGCGACGACGAGTTCGTCATCCAAGAAGAACCATTAGAACAAGAACGCCTCCACCAAAGGCTTATCACCACTGCAAGGAGCCTGAAGAAGGAGAAGCAGCGGCTTAAAGCCGCACAGTATATGCTCAATGACAGATGGAATGAAGTGCTAGATGCTAAGGAAAAATACGGCGGTAATCACCAAACAAAGAGCTATCCTAAACGTAAGATGCTGCCCGAATTCGACGATGAGGCCATTGCGCCTATACATCCGAAAAGTAATACGGCCGACTGGCCGGACCGACCACCTCATGGTCGTGACAGAGCGGCTAGCAATACCGTACACAAGCCCGCGCCCCCTCCCCGCAAAGGAAAGAAGGTTGCGGCCCAGGACCAGAAACACGATCTACGTGAGGACCTGGACAAAAAAGCTGGCAAAACTAGGTCCATCTTTGGAGCCAGGGAATGTGCTCTTACACGGGATCACTATTATCAAACAAAACACGCCAGCCATTTACCAGCCTGGAACCAATACTGAACATTACAACCATCGGACCCAATCCACGACACAGCCAGATACAGGGGTGCCGTACACCCCCTGTGCTTGACCGATGAGGTGCTGGAACACGATTTTCCAGAAGGGTTCAAACCTGTAAACATCGAGGCATATGATGGAACAACAGACCCCGCGGTTTGGATAGAAGACTTCATTCTTCACATCCACATGGCTCGCGGAGATGATCTCCACGCCATTAAATATTTACCCCTCAAGCTAAAAGGACTAGCTAGGCACTGGCTGAAAAGCCTACCCAAAAACTCCATCGGAAGCTGGGAAGAACTTGAGGATGCTTTCCGGGATAATTTCCAAGGGACTTATGTCCGGCCTCCGGATGCAGACGATCTAAGTCACATAATCCAACAACCCGGAGAATCAGTCCGTAAGCTTTGGAACAGGTTTCTCACTAAGAAGAACCAAATTGTCGACTGTCCGGACGCCGAAGCCTCAGCGGCCTTCAAACACAGTGTTCGGGCCGAATGGCTGGCCAGACACCTTGGCCAGGAAAAGCCAAGGACAATGGCCGCCTTAACTACACTCATGACCCGCTTTTGCGCGGGCAAAGACAGCTGGTCGATACGTCTCCAACGTATCTATAATTTTTGATTGCTCCATGCTACTTTATCTACTGTTTTGGACTATATTGGGCTTTATTTTCCACTTTTATATTATTTTTGGGACTAACCTATTAACCGGAGGCCCAGCCCAGAATTACTATTTTTTTCCTATTTCAGTATTTCAAAGAAACAGAATATCAAACGGAGTCCACAGGGAATGAAACCTTCGGGAACGTGATTTTCTCACCGAACGTGATCCAGGAGAGTTGGACCCTACTCCAAGAAGTAACAGAGGCGGTCACGAGGGTGGGGGGCACCCCCCTAGGGCGCCCCCTGCCTCGTGGGCCCCCTGTTGCTCCACCGACGTACTCCTTCCTCCTATATATACCTACGTATCCCCAAACGATCAGAACAGGAGCCAAGAACCTAATTCCATCGCCGCAACTTCCTGTATCCACGAGATCCCATCTTGGGGCCTGTTCCGGAGCTTCGCCGGTGGGGGCATCCACCACGGAGGGCTTCTACATCATCACCATAGCCCCTCCAATGAAGTGTGAGTAGTTTACTTCAGACCTTCGGGTCCATACACTACAAAAAAAGACACATCCGTGACATTTTGGGCCGAACGAAATTTTTTCTGTCATACAGATGACACTTCTATGATGATAATTGTGACAAAACCCGGTATAATCATAGATGTGGTGGGCTCCTACTTCTATGACAAAAAATGGGCTTTTCGTCCTGGGCAGGCCGGAGACGCAGCTGCATGACATTCTTTGGGCCGTCCATGACGGAAAAAACCGTGGTAGAAGCAAGGGCGAGGAAAATTTCGGGGAGTTGCCGGGGGGGGGGGCGTTGGATGAACAGTGAGCGGTGGTGATGCCTCTGGATGAACAGGACCCCGTGGTGTGGAGGGCTGGATGAACAGTAGACGGTGGAGGGGTGGCCGTGGAGGGGTGGTGGAACAGGACCCCGTGGTATGGAGGGCTGGAGGAACAGTAGACGGTGGAGGGGTGCCCATGGAGGGGTGGTTGAACAGTAGCTAGTGGAGTAGGGCGCGTTGGAGGCTGGATGAACAGGAGCCCGTGGAGGCTGGAGGAGGTCGACGGTAGCCCGTGGAGGCTGGAGGAGGTCAACAGTGGAGATGAACAGTATCCTGTGGAGTCCCATTTTGTGGTACGCCACACCCCTCCCGCTGAACAAGACCCCCGTTTCAACAGTTTTGCGGTATGCCACACCCCTCCCGATCAACAGGACCCCCATTTCGACCGTAGGAGGTCCGTTTCCTCCGTTTTGCGGTACGCCACACCCCTCCCGATCAACAGGACCCCCGTTTCGACCGTAGGAGGTCCGTTTCCTTTGTTTTGCGGTACGCCACACCCCTCTCGATCAACAGGACCCCGTTCCAAACGTAGGAGGTCTGTTTCCTCCGTTCTGCGGTACGCTAGGCCTCGTTTCCATCGCCTGTTCCATCCAAGCCCTCCCGATGAACACGACCACACATTCCGTTCCAACCCAGTAGGTTGGCTCCCACGTGTTTCGTTGCCTCCTGATGAACATGACGCATTCCGTTGCCACCCCATGAACACGACGCATTCTGTTGCCTCCCCATGGACACGACGACGACGCTGTTTCTCCGTTCCGACCCAGCCATGTACACGAAGCCTCGCCGTACGTATGCGCGAGTAGGCGTTCAAGACCCAGCCCGTATGTACACATACATGGCCGTATTTTCTTTCTTGCACCCTGGCCGCTGTACGTACGTGTACATGCTACGTGTGCGCCTCTACATCCACCAGTATATATGTACGTACACATTGCGACCAGAATGACAACGCTACAGACGCTTCGACCAGGTGGGTCCCGACTGTCAGGCACTTCCTTGCCTGCGAAGATGTAGCTAGTGGGTCCCAGCAGTCAGGGGGGTGAATGGTTTTTTTCGGACGCACTTCCTTCCATGCGAAGATGTAGCTGGTGGGTCCCAGCAGTCAGGGGGGTGAATCGTTTTTTTGCCCGGACACACTTCCTTGCGTGCGAAGGTGCAGCTGGTGGGTCCCAGCAGTCAGGGGGAAACGTTTTTTTCACGAAATACGATGGCCCATCCGGTGGGTCCCCGCTGTCAGGTGGAGGAATAATTATTTTGCGCGTAATAAGGAGGCACTTCCTTGCTGCGGCCGTGGACCCAGCTGTCAGCCTCTCCACGCACAGTACTCTTCCGATAGAAGTCGGTCGTTGACCACATTGACCACGCCGCGCCGGGAGCACCACGGCGGTGGACGACGGCAAGGCCTAAGAAGGGGACGACAAGGAGGCAGGGAAGACTCGGCAGTTGTTCCCACGCGGAGGGGAGTATGACTGTACGAGGGTTTACTGGTTCGTCTGCCGTCGCCGGAGAATAACAGCAGGTGTGGGTGAGTAGAGGGATGGCTAGGCCAGCGATGGGAGTACGATGGGGCGGTGAGGCCTGCACGGCAGCACAGCCGGCCATGGGGAGGAGGGATCAGGCAGTCCCACCGGTGCTTGTTTGAGCGGTTGGAGCAGGAAGACCAGAGATTGAAGAAGCACGACGGCCGTTGGATGGACATCCAACCGTCACTGCTTGGGCGTCAACCTTTTTTTAGGAAAGCCTCAAATCTATGGAAAACAGCATACATCCCATCTGCCATTATTTCTAATAATTTACAGCCCATTTGCTAATTCTTAAGGTTTTTTTGGAGCCCATATTCTTTTTGTTAGAATTACATCCCATATTGTGGCCACGGTTAAAAAATTATACGAAATTTTATATATTTCGGTGCGGTCCGAACTGTTTTTAATCCCGAAATTTCGACTCACATTAAAACTGATTTTAAAAATAAATGTATATCAATATAAAATCTAACAAATTCTCCACGCATAAAAATTAATGTAATTTAAAATCTTGAAATGAAAAAATATTTGAAACTAATTGCCGGTTTGATGTGTTTGAAAAATGTACAACCCATTTCTCATTACTGATGGGCCATTTTCTCGGCCAGCCGAATGAAAGCTCTCCTCATCTTGAAAGATTTGCAGCCCAACAGGCCTTACAAAGCGACTTACTTGGAAAATCACAAAAAAACTGGGTTGTGGCCATGGACCCAGTTGTCAGCCTCTCCACGTATAGTACTCTTCCGATGGAAGTCGTTCCTTGACCACGTTAACCAGGCCGCACGGAGAGCACCACGGCGGTGGACGACGACGAGGCCTAGGAAGGGGACGACGCGAAGCCGGGGAAGACACGGCAGTGGAAGCCCGCGCGGAGAGGAGTACGACGGTTCACTGGTTCAGCTGCGGTGTGAGGCTGGCGTCGCCGCAGGGCCTGGCCAGCGGTGGGAATAGTAGGGGGCGGTGAGGCCTCCGCGGCAGCACAGCCGGCCACGGGAGGCAAGAGCATGCGGCATGACCGGCACTACTTTGGGCGGCTGGAGCAAGAAGACCAGAGGTTGAAGAAGCACTACGGCCGTTGGATGGACATCGTACGGTCACTGGAGCTAGAATCGTTCATATTGACTAAGTTGAGAAAGCCCTTCATCCCCGTCAACTTAGTAGGCCCACAAGACGGCCTCCCACCAAGGTGGATCCCAGCTAGCCGGGGGAGTATTCATTTTTTTGTGCGTAATAAGGAGGCACTTCCGATGGGTCCGAGCTGACAGCGGGGGGAATGTTTTTTTGTGAAATACGGTGGCCCGTCCGGTGGGTCCCATCAGTTAGGGGAAACAATTTTTTTCCGCAAAATACTGTTGGCCCGTCCAGTGGGTCCCCGCTGTTAGGTGGTGGAATAATTATTTTTCGCGTAATAAGGAGGGACTTCCTTGCGGCTGCCGTGGACCCAGCTGTCAGCCTCTCCACGTACAGTACACTTCCGATGGAAGTCGGTCGTTGACCACATTGAACGCGCTGAGAGTACCACGGCGGTGGACGACGGCGAGGCCTAGGAAGGGGACGACGCGGAGCCGGGCCACGAGAGGAAGGAGCAGGCAGCACGAGCGGTGCTGCTTTGGGCGGCTGGAGCAAGAAGACCAGAGGTTGAAGAAGCACTATGGCCGTTGGATGGACATCATACGGTCACTAGAGTATTGACTAAGTTGACAAAGCCCTCCGTCCCCGTCAACTTAGTAGGCCCACAAGTTAGCCCAAGAATATGGTGGGTCCCAGCTAGCAAGGGGGTATTCATTTTTTTAGGCGTAATAAGGAGGCACTTCCTTGCGTGCGAAGATATAGCTGGTGGGTCCGACATGTCAGCGGGGGGAACATTTTTTCGCGAAATACAGAGGCCCTTCCTGTGGGTCCTAGCTGTCAGGTGGAGGAATCATTATTTTGCACGTAAGAAGGAGGCATTTCAGTTAATTCAGTAGCGGCCCCTATTCTTAATGATTGCTTTGAGATTTGTAATAATTTTGGCCATGTTAGTTTTGACATTGTGCGCGTGATTCGAATCGCGTGGCTGATGAGCTGGCTAGAAGGGCTAGGGTTGATCCTCCGGGTGTGTGGACGGACAATCCTCCCTCTTTTATCCATAGCCTTATTTTGGATGATTTGTCGTTATTTGAGATGAAATAAAACTAGCCATGATGGCATTTCCTCAAAAAAAGGAGGCATTTCCTTGGATGCGGCCGTGGACCCAGCTGTCAGCCTCTCCACGTACAGTCCACTTCCTACGGATGTCGTTCATTGACCACATTGACCAGGCCGCGCCGAGAGCACCAGGGCGGTGGACGACGGCGAGGCCTAGGAAGGGAACGACAGGGAGCCAGGGAATACTCGGTAGTTGTTTCCCACGCGGAGGAGTACGAGGGTTTACTGGTTCATCTGCCATCGCCGGAGAATAATAGCAAGTGTGGGTGAGTAGAGGGATGGCTAGGCCAGCGATGGGAGTACGGTGGGTCGGTGAGGCCTGCGCGGCAGCACAGCCGGCCGCGGGGAGGAGGGAGCAGGCAGTCCCGCCGGCGCTTGTTTGAGTGGCTGGAGCAGGAAGAGCAGAGATTGAAGAAGCACGACGACCATTGGATGGACATCCAACAGTATACAGGCTATCTGTGGAAAGCCTCAAATATGTGGAAAACAGCATACAGCCCATCTGCCATTATTTCAAATAGTTTACAGCCCATTTGCTAATTCTTACGGGTTTTTTGGAGCCCATATTCTTTTTGTTAGCATTACAGCCCATATTGTGGCCACGGTTAAAAAATTATACGAAATTTTGCATATGTCGGTGCGGTCTGAACTGTTTTTAATCCTGAAATTTTGAGTCACATTCAGACTGATTTTAAAAATAAATGTATATCAATATAAAATCCAATAAATTGTCCACACATAAAAATCAATGCAATTTAAAATCTCGAAATGAAAAAAAAGATATTTGAAACTAATTGCCGGTTTGATGTGTTTTAAAAATGTACAACCCATTCCTCATTACTGATAGGCCATTTTCTCGGCCAGCCGAATGAAGCTGTCCTCGTCTTGAAAGATTTGCAGCCCAACAGGCCTGATAAAGTGACTTACTTGACAAATCACAAAAAAACTGGGCTAGCCATTTTCAAAAAGAAAAAAACTACTGGGCTGGTATTTGGTAAACATAAAAGAAAAGGCTGTCTAGACAGGCCAGAGTGTCCCGCACAGCCCAGTTGACACCCTGCTTCCGTCTCAAAAACAAATTAGATAAATGCCACTCCAATGATGGCGATTCATAAAAATGCCACTGCAATTTCCAAACTTTTAAAAATGCCACTGCAATTTTTGCAAACTTTGGAAAACGCCACTGCAGTTTGCAAACTTTGAAAAACGCCACTCCAGACTTCAAAAAATGCCACTAGAAATGGCATGAAATGGCATTTTTCAAAGTTTGGAAATTGCAGTGGCATTTCTCGGAGGCATTTATCAAATTAACCTAAAACAAAAATAACTGGGCGAGCTACTGGGTCCCTGTTGTCAGCCGCTCGTTGTGCAATTCTCTCGTTTATTGACTATGTTGACAATGGCATGGGACCCAGATGTCAGAAATCCACTAGGAGGAGCCATTTTTTTATTGGCTTGAAATAAGGAGGCACTTGCTTGTGTACTACCATGACCTTGGCGGGTCCCTGATGTCATCCTCTCCACGTACAATCATCTCCTGATTGTGTACGCGTCAACTTGCTAGGCCAACAAGTCAGCCTCTAAATCCGTGGAGGACAAATACAACCCATTTAAAAAAATAACAGCCCATTCCATACGTTCAAACGGAAAGTTCAACATTCAGAGCAAAGTAACAGGTCTGATCGACATATAAAGTACTAAACTTCCACGTTGACAACCATCATAGCCAAGTTAACTATCTACTCCAACTAGACAAGTACTAACTTACTCTTAGCTAACTAGACGATGTCGGCGGTACACGCTAAACGCCGACACCGGTGTCCTGCACCTCGCCTCGGACTTGCCAGAGGTGCGATAGGGCGCGTTGCTTGCGCGCGTTCGCCATTTCCATGCCGGCGTGGTCCACCGAAGCTTCGGCTTCCAAGCGGGAAACCCACTAGACGAGCTAGTAGTAAAAATCGGCGTCGCGAACGCGTGCCTGCCCGACAGCCTCCAGGGCTATTAGCCGGGCGCTGGCCTCCATGTAGTCGGCCCAGTTGCGGGCGCTCTGCTCGCGACTCAGAGCGTCGGTGCGCTGCTGCTCCATGTCTTGGCGGTGCAAATCGGCGATATGCTGCTCCTCTGCCAGGCGGTCATGCTCCAACAACTCCTGCTCCTCGGCCATGCGGTCGCGCTCCAACATCTCCTCGATCTGCGCATTGCCATCTAAAGACAGATATAATGCCTCCTCCCTCCATCTACCTTCCGGTGAAAAACCGAAAACTAGTTCCGGCGGTGACCGCCTCTAGCGTCGCCTACCGCGGACGGGCGGTGGCATGGCGGACGTGGAGAGCGACATCAGGCCGGTGGGGACTTATGAGGATATGGCGAGTTGGGTCACGGTGGTACTCGAGAAGGCCGGGAAACAGTACTTATAGGGGGAAGGTAGCGCGACTGTCATCGGAATTCAATGCATTATGGCTTAGCGTGCCAGCTTGCCGTGGAAAACTAGGGAAACTGACATTATGACTGTGCCGTCCCGTCCTGTCTGGGTCGCACGCCGGCATGGCGGTCAAACGAGTGCACTCGAATCATCTCCCTCCTTGTCAATAATGATTTCACGGATTTAAAAAGCCCGCAACAATTAAAGCGTATCTTTTTGTGCATCAGTTAGCTGCCTTAATTAGGGCCGGCTGCATGCAAGAACTCAGAATCGCTCGCAGGCAGTACGCGAAGCAGCATGCAATGAGTCGCAGCCGAGGGCACACATGCAGCCACTTAAATCGCTGGAATTAATTAGGCTTAAACTTCTGCATTCCGTTAATTATTGCCATGCCTTGGTCTTGCTGCTTTGCTCACGGGACTAATAAACCCGGACGGAGGGAGTACATTGGTTGGTGAGAGGTTTGAATTAAGCCCTGCAATCCAGAAAGGAGGTACTAGTACGTGCGTGATCCGCTATTTATTCGTGTAGGATCGAGTAGGTCGTTTCTTGAATTGAGCCCTGCAAACCGGAAAGGAGGTAGTACGTGCGTGATCCCCTATTTATCCGTGTAGGATCGATAGTGTAGCTTGTCAGTTTCTTCAGAGGTAGGCATTTTTATCCATGTAGGATCGATAGTGTAGCTTGTCAGTTTCTTCAGAGGTAGGCATTTTTATTCAAAAAACTGCCACTTCGCATCTTGTGTCGCAAATAAAACTGCCAGGAGCGCATTTGTGGCCTAGCTAGTGATCGATCAGTAACTTGTAAACACTGAGCGAACAGAAATAAGTAACTGTAATGGATCTCAATGATTCACATATCATATACAAATATGTAGCTCCAAAAGCAAAGATCAGCCACTTCGGATCTTGCGTCGCAACTATAATTAACTAGTACGATTCCCATACATAAGATCAACATGTTAATGCATCTCAATGATTCACAGATCATATAAAAATATGTAGCTCCAAAAGCAAAGATCTAGAAAAAACATTTGTTCTTCCTACTAACATGGATGCTTCTCTTAACCAACATTCAGTACAGACTGAAAGACAAATTTGTTTGTGAAGTCTACAATTCCTCTTGCAAACGTAAGTGGTTTCACCAATAGCTGGAACCATGAGAATGAACCACACATGATGGAGGAACATCCACTGCAATATGATTTGGTCTTCTCTCGATCAAACCACGAGACTATTTTTGGAATACAAACTTTAACTTAGGGAAAATG
The DNA here is from genome assembly GCA_900231445.1 of Triticum turgidum subsp. durum. Lineage (NCBI taxonomy): Eukaryota > Viridiplantae > Streptophyta > Magnoliopsida > Poales > Poaceae > Triticum > Triticum turgidum. The sequence goes on along the minus strand of LT934122.1, from coordinate 52,402,019 downwards.
ATGCCCATTGTATAATCATACCAAAGCAATGAAGCACCTAGTGTTGGCCATTAAATAGTACAATACTACTTTTATGCAGTCCATGAAGTGACTATCCAATCTTTGTGTCTATTTTCAAATGGCACTGCATGCAGTGACTATGCTATTCTCTTGTGCAGTTCATCTAAAATTGCGGACACTTTGTTTGTTTGCCAAATAGCAATGGGCAGACATCTCTGTCTGCACAAATATCAAGCAGCTAGTAAACATATACCACACCATGTTCGCAGTGATAGAGGAGGTGAAATTGATACAACCGAAATTGAGCATCCAATCATTGAATCCTATCCTGCACCTCCAATGTAGGTCCACCCTGCCAATAAATTCACATGCAAACCACTAGTATTACTATATAATGACAATACAAAAAGAGTAGCAAGATAGTAGCAAACCATGTACCTTCGTAATGAACAGCTCATAGTGCCACCAATTGGATATAAAGGTTTGGAAAAAAACATGCTCCTAATGTTGAACCAGTTGGACTTTTGTCCAGCTCCACTAAAATCAAGCATCCCTGTTTGCATAGATATTGAAAGTGTGATTACTATAAAAGTGGCACTAGTTGAAGCATAGACTCACAAATATAAGCATTCCAATTTCTTAATGGGAAAAGGTAGCAAGACTGTTTCTAACCACCTGTTTGAAGGAATAAATAAAGCAACAGCGGCTTATGTCAGGAAGGCATACATAGTTTTTTTCTGAAAAACTGAGCCATCCCTGACCTTTCCTCTTCTTTTAAGCAAATTTTGTGCAGTTCTACTAAAATAAAATGCCATCACCGCCTTGACAATTTAGTGACACTGTACAAAAGGAAATGCCTTAAAATTACATCATGATGTCGGGTATGTAGTAGACAGGCATTAGAGACAAATATACAGACCTCCTCTGATAACATAATGAACATTAATTTTAACAAAGGTGTGACTAGCTTTACCGGGATAATTTGAGTGAACTCTACACCCTCTGTTCCTTAATATAAGACGTTTTCGCAGTTCAATTTAAAGTACCCAAACGTCTAGTATTTAGAAAAACAGGAAGTAGTTTTCTTGAGCACATATCTGGGAAAGCTTGCCACACTTTATTTATGTCCATATGCTAATGCAACACCATTCGAATACTACAAATATACACTAATCCAATGGCTAGTGCAACAGTAGAGTAGTTAGTTTATTACAGGGTATAGTACAATGGTTTTACTGAACAGATTTCAATAAACTCTAGCACTGAAAGGTTTCTATAAGAATTAACAATACAAAATGTGAAGGTAACAAGTTTCAGCATTGGTATACTAGCTGTGCATGAGCATTAAACCAAATACAGAAGTCTGAAGGTAACTAGCATTACTAACTAATGACAATATAAAAAAATTGCAAACCATGTACCTCCAAGGTAAATATCATTTCAAACTCAAGGGGACCTTAAAAATTGCTATCCCAATCTTGATAATCGATCAAACATAAAAACTTGATCGAACAAATCAAGAGAATAGTCGGAAGAGGAGGTGACCACTCTTGACCTTTCCTCTTGTCTTCATAATTGTCTGTGTAGTTTAACCAAAATAAAATGACATCAGCGCCTTGGCATTTTGGTGACACTGTACAAAAAAATTAACTTATCTCATGAAAGTGAGGTATGTAATCTATAAGCATTAACAGTGCAAAAATCTGAAGGTAGTAACAAGTTTCATCGTTGGTATACTGGCTGTGCAACAACATTAGAATGCCTTAGCTGAAAAATCTTTAATACATCCACAATCAACAGCTAACCCTAAAATGATCGAGTGACATTAAATGGCGCTGCTTAAATTTATCTGTGGCATTAGACTGAGAGCGGCATTAGTTAAATGTGGCATCACTTTAGCAGTAGCATTGCTTGACTTGACTGCTGGCGTTATACTAACAGCAAAAAAAGTGGCAATAAGAGCATGGGAGGCCCATTCGGACAGTGGGCGCACCAGTACGATGTACCTCCATGGACGCAGAGTGGTGAGGGAGGTACGGTTGCCAGAGCAACAAATATGCAGGCAACATATGTGGATTACATCCCATTTTTGTTCTCTTTAGCCACCTTTTTCCTATGTGAGGACAACAAACCGATCGACCTGTCATTCTCTATTGCTTTGTCATGCCTTTCTACCCTTCTTCAACCAAGAGACACGAGACTCATTCCTTAGCTGCTGATATTCCCCTTTTCAACCTAGATGCGGGTTCGATGCCTACTCGCTTGGACAGTACAATCTCCCTTCCTTTCCTTATTCAACCCAGACATGCATTAGTCTGCATGAAGTAGGGTTTCCTTTAATAGTGCAAATTATGGTTTTTGTTTGCGTGGCCAGCAGAGTAGAGGATAGCAAATTGGGAAGATGGTGGAGTGGAAAAAGATCCATATGCAACGATGTGCCAGATGGGGCAATAGAACAAGGGTATGGTTCGAAAAGAGGTAGCATACCTGAGGGTCGGCGGGAAGTGGCTTCGCTCGTGGTCGTCGTCCTCCACACACACTACGGCAGCGAGCTTGGGGATGGAGGCCATCCCGCGCGGGCGCTAGGTCTGAGAGCATGGCCTTGTCGTCAGTGCGTGACCTCGCTCGCCGACGACGAGTGCGTCAATACTGCACGTCCTTTTCTTCCCCGGCGGATCTGTGACCACCGGTGAGGAGGGAGAGAGGGGCCGTCTTTTTTAGATCTGGAGAGAGGGTGGTAGTGCTAGAAGCAAGTGGGCAGCCCTTGGCAAGAAAGCACTGAAGCTCCAGCCTATATATCTTCTTTATACTACTACTAGTACTGGAGGTGGAGTAGTGGTAGAGTAGTTTATATTTTCTCTGCTTACAGTACTAGTTAGTCGTGTTTCAAAACTGAACGGCACGCCATTAAAAAAATAAAGGTCAATAACTAATGCGGCACCTCGGGCCAACGTGGCCAGATCGCATTTTGCATGAGAAATTACACACCATGTTTCGTTGACATGTGGTCCCATTCCACATATCAGTGAGACGATGGCGAGTAGTAGGAATATTTCCGAACCGATGTGTAGGCCGGGGCGCGCCTTCGTGAACCGTGGCAAACTGGCAACCGTCCACTGACTCTTCGCCTTTCCCTCTAGATTTGGAACTGCTGTCGGACGCTCTTCCTCTCCCTCCTCCATTTTCCTTTAGCCCTTCACCCTTTCTTCTACCATTGTTCGATCGTCTTCTCCATGGGGGAACAGGATGGAAATGACCCCGTTATTCTTGCCCCGATCTGAAAGATGACATGGTGTAGGAACTTATTGATTGGTGCGACGTCATCACCTCGTCTAGCATGGCAGGTTCGTTCAAGCCCATTCTCGACTCAACTAATAACATCATTACAAGGAACCCAAGAGTCAAGGACCGGTTTGATCTCCCCTATCTTCTTCGCCGTGACCCTGATGACTGGCGCCATCACGACGGAGGCCTCGCCCTGTGCAAGTTGATGCCCCTTGATAATGATGCCATCGCTTGAGGGCAAGGCTTGGGCAGGCGCAAATGGAGATTGGGTTGTTTACATTGGGTCCAACTGCGAGTGGGAACTTGTGAATGTGTACACTCGTGACCGGGTTCCACTTCCAAAAATCTCAGCAGACTGCCCAGAGGTTGAGCACATTGGTATTGTACGCACGTTCAAATACAATCATGGTGACTGTCTCCTACGAAAGATAGCAATTTCTCGAGTCCCCAACAGCTCTTGGAATTACAACAACTATGAAGTTGTTGCTATCTTCGACATGCTTGTTGCCATCCTCAGTGGTTTGACTGGATGGATATTGCTCAAAAATCAGTTTCTGTACACGGATGAGTACTGTGATGCAATTCAATACGAGGGCCTTGTGTTTGCTGCCACCACTCGTGGCACTGTTTTTGCATGGCATCCTCGTTGTTTCGGTACGTTTGTCTTCCACCATAATTATAATTGTTTCATCCACATGCATGCGGGTTAGCAAGTATCCCTTTAGTGCATAGTATCTTAGATTAGTATCATAGGTGGTCTCATTTATTGCCATGCATGACACATAGTAGCATCACATTTATTATGTTATGGTATCTACCTATGTTACTATAACCATCTCTCTCTTCCTTAATTGCCTGCCACATAAGCATGCTTGCGAGTCCCAAGTGCATGATACTACTTATGTTACCCCCACTATGGCCAGCCTTACTAATTAACCTTCCTTTTGTGTTTCCAAGGTCCTGTGAACATTCCACCACCTATACTTGAAGATTTTTATAACCAAGGGGGAGATGATGATGGTGATGATCACGAGCATGAGGACGAGCAGCGCCCATATACTATTTGGCGCCTGGCAACTAATTCCGATGGATCACCTCTTCTCGTGTGTATACAGCCCACTGATGATGTTACTGCTAAGGAAGCAGGTGTAGTCTCCCATGGTCACACTCTCCGGACCTATTCCAACACCCGTTACATGGTATTCGGGATGGATACTAGTGTGCTAGCGCCAACTCTTTCTCCCTGGTACAGAATTGATAGTCTTGGAGAAAACTCGCTCTTCCTTGGACAAAACTATCCAATGATGGTGAAAGGCGATCCAACTGCTGTTGACACAACATGACTACCATTTATGAGAAGCAACTGTGTCTATACCTCAGACATTTGGGTGGTTCCCTACCCTGGTACTGATATAGTACGCCGCTTTAGCCTGGATGATCAGTCCTGCGTTGGTCTCCAGGTCGACAATGGATGGCCCGTCCCAAAGAATCACTTGTGGTTCAAAGCAAGCGTTTCCAATGCTGAGGAATGGTTGAGTTGAAGCTCATTTCATTGCTTGTTATTTGTTGTGTGGTGAAAACTTTAGTATTTATAATGTATCCTCGTTGTCGATGTGGGTTGATGACCTGTTGTATGTAATAAAATGATATGCATGTGATAAACTTAATAAATTTATGAATGGCTTTCGAGTTGCTTCTGTGAGTGAGTGGTGTGACGAGGCAAAAAAATATTTTCCGAATACATAATTGCACGTGCATTGCAACAGGTTATCGGATGAGGCCAATCTACAATAGTAGTACAGTATTTGTACTAGCTTCACATGCTTCGCGCGTCGTGCGGGTGTTTTTACTGTACCCATATTGTACTACGTAACCAGCACCTCGAATCCTCGATACTAGTAGTACTATACAGTAAGTAGTAGGAGTAGTAGGGTGGCATGGGTCAGAACAAGCATTCACGTCCAGGAGTACGACACACGCCACCAGCACAACTTCCATCTGACACCATATTTCTTCGAGTCCGTGCTAGAGCAATCTCTTCAACCTCATCGTTTCTCTAACTCAGCCATCGCGCGGCGGGCGAGGTGGGGGTTTGCCGATAGTCGGTTTCCTTAACTGCGGTCCCACTTGTAAGGCCAACTGCAACGCACGACCCCAAACGGACCTCCGTTTTGCATGAACTTCAACGATAATTTTGACTAGAAAAGCAAGACCAAAGAAAACAAGAACCACAAGAATACATTGTACTACTCCTGTAAGTTGGATTAGTGCCTTCTCGATGCATTCATTGTTGATCTGCGGAGGCTCGATCTTGCGTGCTTCTTTCTTCTTCGAGTGTAAAGAAGTAGACGTTGCTTCCTCGCATCTAGTCTCATGTCTAGCCTCTATTCTAGTACTCCTACGGTCTGTTTTTCTCTGTGTCTAAGCAGCAACACGCATACCAAGTAGGAGTATCAACAAGTGCACTAATCTCATCTATAGCCTCTGTGCTAGCTAAAAGTGATAGAACATCTACTAAATTGCGCTCTATCAATATATGGATGTACTCTTCTTACCAATACAGAAACTTGCATCCATTCTACTCCCTCCGTTGCACAATACATGCCTTCTATTTGTCAAAATATATATGTATCTAGACATGTTTTAGTATATAGGTACATCCATTTTTGGACAAATGGAAGTCAAGTATTTTGGAACGGAGGGAGTACACAATAAAAATTTTAAGTTAGCACAACTAGTCTAATCCAAGAGCACAACCGAAGATTTGGTCGGGTTCTTCCTCCTTTTGCCGACACGTGGGACATCCAACATCCAGGTCATGTCATGAAAGAAAATAGAGTGGTAGTTGAAGCCACGAGATGTGCATCTTGGGTTAAAATGTAAATAGAATCATACTACTCCCGAGTAACTCCAAAAGCGGCCACCGAAGATCTTTCTTGGATTTGTTTTTTGTCACCAGCACGTCGAGGTGAAAGATGTACAGGTTCAGTGGGTCCGCTTGCGTTTTCACTGACATGTGGGACCGCATGTGAGCAAACAGACGATGGGCTCCGCGCGTCCGTTGGCTGGCTGAGAAGAGAGATACAGGAGTGCTGAGCACGGACTGCATGAAATTTGTTCTATGTACCTCGATATAGGCTCGATATAGTGGGGTGGCATGGCAAAAATGCCTAATGGAGGCCGTGCCCCAGGCAGGACTTTATCCAAATCGTCCATATCCTTTCGGGATCAGAGCCTCCCCTGTATTGCCGGACACTGTCCCCCTGTAGACGCTGATTGCCCATGTATTCAGCTCTGCGTAGGCTCGTAGATAGCGAATCTAGACTAGCACATGCCACTGACCGGTGGACGAAATCACTGTTTTGACCTTGTCCATGTTTATCGTCACAAACTGAACCCGACGTGAAAGTATTTCACGATTTGACCCTTTTAGAAACACCAGGGCCCGCGGTGTTTCCAGCCAACATTGAAATGCCGAGCCAGCTAGCGTTCCTGGCCAACACAGAAACGCCGAGGTAGCTAGTGTTTCTGCCCTGGACCAGAGTCTGTCCTAACCCGCTGTTTTCGCTGACGTGGCACATGTGAAACGCCAATGTCCTTGGCATTTCTGGGCTAGATGAAGTAATGCGCGGTGGGCCGCGGGGGTAACCGAGTCCACTCGCAGTCCTAGCCCCTGTCGGGCAGTTCTTGGCGAACTGGCGGCCGCCCCTTCCCTCTTCTTCCCCAAATCCCCCCAGATCTGCCATATTGATCATCAAAACGAGTAGATCGAAGCACCCCCGAGTTGCTTGAGGTATTCTCTTCCCAATCCTCCATTTATTTTCAGTCAAGATTGGCTATTTTAGATGCATTTTTTCAAACATGGTGGAACCCTAAGATGAGTTATTAGTGATTTGTTTGATGAATATTTTGGGGATATACTGTTGAAGTATTCTTAGTTAACTTGTATAGTATTGGATTTAGAGAGAGCCCATTTTTTAGGATTAGGTTGAACCTATTATTTGTTAATAATTAGTTGTGATAGATTCTTTAGGATAAAATAGGTTGAAAAGAATTGGTGTTGGTAATGTGGTTCTTTATTTATATCTTTGGGATAATTTGTAGTAGTTCTCACACAATTTTGTATATGATGTGGTCATAATTTTAAGCATATATCATAACAAATCCATGTACCTTATTTTTCAGGATGTTTGAGCCGGATAAATATCCCGGCCTTGATGATTATTACGAGGAGAAGCATCGTGCTGTGCTTGTGGAAAGAGGGGAGGTAATTATGTATCTACATTATCATATTGTGAGTAGTTTAGAGAAGTATATAAATTGTGCGTGTGATTTTTGTAGGTTCCTCCAGTACTTCGGTTGAGAGGCCACAACCCACGTGAGTCACTGATGTATGACCGTCGCTACGAGCCTTATTTTAGAAGAATGGATCTTCTCCAGTTTGTGCTCAACTTTAAAGGCACACCACCATGGCTGAACTTGACGGCCATTACCGCCCTTACGGACCGTTGGAGGCCGGAGATGCACTCTTTTCACCTTGCTCTTGGTGAGATGACTGTCACTTTGGAGGATATTGCGATGATCTCCGGTCTTCCGATCAAGGGCAGGGCTCTTACCGGGAAGGTAAAGTCCGAGGGCTGGCGACAAAGGGTTGCAGGTTTGGTTGGTGTTGAACCTCCCCCGTGGATTCATGAAACAAAGAAGGATCCTAGGCCATCTGGTGTTTTGTTCTCGTGGCTACAAGAACATTTTTACGAGTGCCCAAAGAATGCTAGTCCGACTGTTGTGGAGAGGTATGCCAGGGCTTACTTATGGAATCTTTTGACCCAAGTGGTGTTTCCTGATGGCACGGGAGACACAGCCTCGTGGATGTTCTTGGACCCTCTTCGTAACTGGGATGTTAAGTGGAGTTGGGGGTCGGCGGCACTAGCCTTCTTGTACCGTCAGGTAATGCTAATTTGATGAATTTTCATTATATGAAAGAGTTTTTTGCATGTGATTGTTTAATGTGTATACAAATGTGTAGTTGGACGGAGCATGTATGAGGAGTAAGCCGAAATCTTGTCTTGTTGGTTTTGTTTGGGCCCTATAGATTTGGATGTGGGAGCGTATCCCTGTGGGCCATAACTTGACCGTTGCTCCGGAAGAACCCTGGGAGTGGCCTTTTGACGGGGATGAGGAGCGGTATCCCACTATCGCATACACGTGGGCTAATGTCCAAGTGTCTAGTATCGCAGCCATGGGGCGGTACAAGGCATACATAAGCGAGCTCGACATGCTTACTTACAACCAGGTAAATATCAAATGCCTTGCTATCAATTCAGATATTTTGTTGTTGTGCATGAGCTAGTGACATGTTGTGATGTAGGTTAATTGGAGGCCGTACATGGTACTTAGGCAGTTCCCTTGGAGCAATATGTGCTTTCGTGACCAACATCTTTGGCGTGTGCGTTGCCCCATGATATGCTTTTTTGTGGTGGAGTGGCATCTTCCACATCGTGTTTCGAAGCAATTTGGAGTACAACAACGCACCCCGCCGGAGTATGTTGAGACAAGTGTGGTGCTACATAGGTGAGAGTTTTTGTACCATATGTTGATCAATGTGTAACCACTGAAAAATGAAATTGATACCGATACTTCTCATGCTTTGTAGGACGAGCCGGCAACACAACAAGAATGTCATTAATTGGGAGGATCACCATCTTATGTGGGTGGACATGTGGAATGCTCAGAGGAATGCCCGAGTTGAAGATGATCACACACCTGACAACGACGAGGGGGCATATTTAAGGCATTTGGAGTGGCTTCGCAAAGAGTACAGAGTTATCCTTAAGGGTGCTTGGACTCGTGCCGATTGCTTGGAATTAATGCCAAGTGAGGCTGCTGATGGTGCATTCAACAACTCTATTAGGGAGACCATGGGAGCGCACCTAGATTATGGCCCTCTGCATGACCGAGTGGTATGCATTTTTGTCTCTTTTTTGAACATGTGTCATTTCTTCATGAGTGGTGTCTCACTTAAGTTTTATTCAGTGCACGGAGCTATGGAGATGTATCAATGATAGTAATGTGGTGCTTGGCTGCGCACCTGGTAGAGAAACGGACGGTCTCGTTAGGAGTACTCTATAGGTTAGAGGCCTTTTTAATATGAACATTTATTTTATATCATGTGAACTTTTTTTGCATATGTACATGTCAATGCCTTTGCCTCTGCAGAAGGTTGTGAATTGTTGCTGAACACTAGCCGCTTTACTCTCTTGCCATGGAGGTTCATCAACGGATGTGCGTGCACGTGCTCAGTATAGAATGGATGTTCTTTCTTCCGCTCGTCCATCTTCGAGCCAAGCACGTCCCCGTGTTTCTTCCGCTCGTCCTTCTTCCAGCCGAGCACAGATTGATGAACAGGAAGATGAAGATGAGGAGACAGACTTCGATGTGGATCCGGACTATTTGGAGCTTGGGGCTTCGCAGATGGAACTTGCTCCATAGCCAAGTCAACCTACTCAGCCTTCTCAAGAAGCACGCCGAGTTAGCTCAAGGAACATCCGACGTCCTGGATGGCAGAACACTCCTGAGGGCTACGTCAACAGGGGGAAGATGCCTGTGAAAAGAGGCAAGAAGTGAAGTGATGACTGATGCGAGCTTGTTAGTTCTATATCTGGTGAACTAGAAATGTAGTTACCTTTTCAGATGGAGCGAACTCGTTAGTTCTATATTTGATGGACTTGTTATTTCTATGTCACCAAGACTTGTTAATTATTATGTAAGTTGGATCATGTTAAGTTCGTTGCTCTAATGTCTCATTGATATACTGTTGCTGTACTTGGCATTTATATTGTGAAAACTGTTGGATCATTGATAATCTGTTGCTGTACTTGGCATGGTTTGATGTGGTAGGCATAGAAGTTCAGAAACGCCATAGATGTTGGCGTTTAGATGTGGCATGGAAACGCCAGACATACCTGGCGTTTCTTCTGTGAATTGCAATGTTTTCTGTACGTGTCCCAGGCAGCTTCTTTCTTAAAGGAACGCCAAACCTCGTGAAGCGTTTCTGTGTAGATCGGAAACGCCAGGACCTTTGGCGTTGCAAGCGTACAGCACAATGTTTCGTGGACAAACCCCAGGCAGCTTCTGTCTTAAAGGAACGCCAAGCCAAATACAGCGTTTCTATGTAGGTCTGCAACGCCAGCGCCCTTGGCGTTGCCAAAGCGTAGTAAAACGCCAACTAGTTTGGCATTTCTGTCAGAACAGGAAGTCAAAAACAAACTCCGAAGCAATTTGGTGGTACACATAGTTCATCACATAAAGTATTACACACAGAGGAGTCTAGAGCAATTGCGACATCACATAGTTCACCACATAAAAGAGTACACATAGAGGAGTCTAGCGCAATTGTGACATCACATAGTTCACCACTAACCGGGCTCACATCATCTACTAAGGTTTGGTTCAAGTCAACATTAAAGAGAGGAGCCTTCACCACCTTACTTGCAAATACTTCTAGTGACTTGACTGCCGAGGATGCAACAACCTCCTTATATGCAACCCAATGCAAATTGGACTTGATAGGCATTGTCTTCATTCGACACTTGTGTGCCGACCCAACATCATATCTTCCTACTAATTCAACTTGGTCACTTGCATCCACCCACTTTAATCTTATCCGTGTTTCTTCCACAACCTCTTCACAACTAGGTGTCTCAAGAAATATCAATACTTCCTCATACTTGTCAACAATATCCACATTCATGAATGCCTCTTTGTCAGCATAATGAATATTCACAATCTTGTCCATCTAAAAAAGCGGGAACATAAGTATAAAAATGTACAATGCGAAATATACCACATTTCTAACAAAACCACTAACTCTAACCCTAAATCTTAACATTAGGCATAACCCTAACCCTAAATCTTAACATTAGTCATAAATCAAACAATAAGGCATGCTCAACAACATCACAATGCAACACCATTGGAACAACAATACTACAAACATCACATTATACATCCATGTTCATAACTAGGGTTAGGACCAACAAGAACCAATCAATTCAAATGGGCAAATCCAACCAATAAAAAATTGTGAGATGAAGGAGGTTACCTCAACGAATGAAAATGACACCAGATCCACGGACCAACCCAATCGATTTGCAAGGATTTGAGAGGGGCTAAGTGAGGGAAACAAAGGGGGAAAAGGGAAAGAGCTCGGGATAGGCCAATGGGGGAGAAGAGAATGAGTGGTGAGTGGTGGGTGCAAGCCCCACGACCACCTAAAATATCTGCACCAGAAACGCCATTGGTGCCGGCGTTTCTAGAAACGCTAGCTAGCTCGGCGTTTCAAACCCGCCACGTCATCTTGCAACGCCAACTCGGCCTGGCAGTGGGCCAGGTAAGAAACGCTAGCTGGCTCGGCGTTTCGATGATGGCTGGAAACGGAGCGGGCCCTGGTGTTTCTAAAAGGGTCAAATCGTGAAATACTTTCACGTCGGGTTCAGTTTGTGACGATAAACGTGCACAAGGTCAAAACAGTGATTTCATCCCTGACCGGTTTTCCTCTGCACAAATCCGCCGGTACCCCATGCGCTACTGCAAACTCGTTGACAAGACATAATCAATTATTTTCCTAAGAGACCAATCCAGCTCAATTAGTGATCTGTTAATTTAGTTTTTGCCATCTGGTGACCGATGTTCGATCGTGGAGGATGAACTGCACCTGTACTGAACATGGGGTCTAACTAACGATTTTTTTGGGCTTACAATGAGGCCGGGTAGTCTGTATTAAAAGAACATGTTAGTGATCCGATGTTTTTCATGTATTGTTTTTTAGTAAATCCTGCCATCAGGAAGTAGGAAAACTGCATTTTTTATTTACAAACATTCTTTATGACACGAAAACTCATTAAATAATCTCATATATAAAAATCACCGTGGAGAATTTTCTGAATACTAATACTCCCTCCTTTTCAATTTATATGGCTCATCTAAACAAATATTTTTCATTTTATTAGTCTCAGTTCTATAGTTATCATCACATGTTTAGATTTTGAGGGGCAGTAAATCATTACGTGCAATTATCAAGAGAAGACTCACCAATATAACATGTACTAGAAGTGCTTGGTCCTTTAGTAGTCATGCATGCATATATTTTAACGCCCACACGTGTGGGCGTTAACATTTCCGTTTAAGGGTCCGAATAACTGCCACACGTGTGGCGTCGACGGGAACCCGCCCGCACGCCTCGTGTGGCATGGACGGGAACCGGCCCGCACGACCACGTCCGCGCGCACAAACGCACGGCCCGCACGTCCGTTGCGTGCCAACCCCGCCCGCACTGCCCCGTCCGGGCAAGCTGACCCGCTGCCCGCACGATCAAGCAGTTCACGGCCTCCGATCCATCCCCTCTCTCGTCTGCCGCCATCGTCCCCCACCTCTCGAACCCCGACCTACGTCGTCGGCCTTCTCTGGTTGCCATGGCAATCAGAGCAGATCCATAGGGCACTCCCACCTCAAAACCACACCCCAACCCTCCCCACCCCCAGCCCCAAACTCCAACCCATCCCTCCAAAGACGAAAATCTAAAAACCAGGTGAGAATCTCCCGATCTCGACCATCTCATCCTTAAGGCTGAAAAACTCCCGATCTTGTGCTGGATCTATGCTATAGGGGTAGAACACTACATGGTTCAATGTGTTGTCGCAATTGCCAGCCAGAGTACACCAGATCTGCCATGTACTACGTTTGAAATTGACTTAACTTCCTAGCTTAATTGACGCAAGTAGTTGGGTATGAAAAATGGATGAGTAGGAATCACTAAAGAAGGACAGTAGGGGCAAATTTTGGAATGAAGCGGGCTGGAAGAAATTAGTTGCCACTTGTGTGTAACGACAGTTGCTACCTTTCCTTGTCGGTAGTTGCCACCTATTTTGACCCGTCACTTGCCATCCATATCTTCTATGTGCAAGCAGCAGAAGAATACAAATTCTTGTGGATTGTTGATGCCTTCTTGTTCATGTAGTGATTGAGAACACATTGGAAAGAAGCGAGACACGGAAAGAATGAATCACGAAGATGGCGCTGATGCTTGGGGTTCTCAAAGGCCAGAAACGCCCCCTTGGGATGCAACAGAGTACAGTCAGCTCATCTCTTCAGGGCCGTTGCTGCCACTACTAGAACAGTATGCAGGTGTAGGTATGATGCGTGATAACAAAAGAAGAGAACAGTTACCATCTTCGCGACGATGTAGATGACATTCTAATTATGTCGTACACTGTCATTTTTTCGCAGGTTCTTATGACCAAAACACAATTAGGGGGCCCTAGTGGCAAGTTCACTCACAAGGCGCTAACACTGACAAATGTACGGGCAGCCAACTTCAACTAGCTTGTATGGATAATCAAGGTAATGCAAACCGAGAAAAGAGCACATACTGCAGTGGACATGAAAAATGAACATGCAAAAAAAACTGGCAAAAGGACTCACGAGTTACCACGGGTGAAAATGCAGAGCCTTCATGCAGCGCGTGGCATCAGGCAGCACCAATGTACCTACCATCGACGTCATATGCAGGTGAGTCCATAAAAAAAGGGAAGTTGCGGATGATCAATTAGCAGAAGGAGCATAGTTGACAACTACAATTGCCAGGACTGGACATCTACAGTTGCCGTGTATTAGAAACTACACTTGACATCTCTGCACAACTGTTGTTGCCATCCATGGACAGCTGCAGTTGCCAGGGAAGAACAACTGCAGTTGCCATGCCAGTGCGACTACATTTGCCATGGCATGGCAACTGCAGCTGCCATGAAGGAACAACTGCGGTTGCCATGCCGATGCAAATTCAGTTGCCATGCTAGTAAAACTGCAGTAGCCACAAAAGGGGCAACTGCGGTTGCCGTGCTAACACAAAATGCATTTGCCATGAATTGACCAACTACTACTTTGCGTACAGGTTATTACGCTGGTGGTAACCCGGCAAACGTCTCATGGCAAGCTTCAGAAACTACAGGTGGAGCACGTCATTTTGGTTTCACAGACCACACAAGAAGGTCAAATGCAACACAACAAGGTAAGGGAAAAAAACTGAACCACAAAAACAGCACTACATTTGTTATTTGAAGTTATTTGTAGGCAAAAACAATAGTTGCCATGTTTGTTGAACAGTAGCCGCCATCACTGGACAGCTGTAGCTGCCGTACATGTCCACGCGCAGAATCACGGCTTGCCGTTTGAAATCATGTCATGCCAAATCACTCGTAGATGGTGTGATTCGTTGCGATACACATGTTATTCAAACAAAAAACTTACTGCCGTACCTGTTTTTCCTATTACAGGGCCTACAACTATAGTTAACAGCGGCGCGGGGACATCTACTACGGGGAGCTCTGAGCGCACGGAAGACGCGTTCCACCAGCCAGCAGACAATCATGCCGCAGACAATTTCGAGTCACAGTCGAGAATGGCAATCATTCCAGCAATAACGACAAGCACCCCTTTGAACACAAGCACTACCAACACACAAGTGGATGGAACTGTCGCCAATACTGAAGTGAATGATGAAACTGACGACGAGGCAGAAGGGGATGAAGATGGCGGGCAATCAGAGATCATGGTACCTCAGCCACCGTACATTGGGTAGAGATTTGAATCGTTCGAAGAAGAAAAGGAATACTACCAGACATATGCAAAGTTCCATGGATTTGCGGTCAACACCGAGTACGATAGGAAAACTAAGAAAACTAATGAGTACAGCAGAGGTGAGATGAGGTGCCACAAGGCACGGAGGAACAAGAAGGGGAAAGGTGATGCGCCTGTCGTTCCGGAACGAAAGAGAGGTATCATTCTAACGACTGAATGCCTTGTCCGGTGTAAGCTAAACATAGATGGTACACAGTGGGTGGTCACTGACTATTTTGACGAGCACAACCACCAACTCATAAAGTAGTTCGACCTGGTAAAATTTCTGACCGCCCACAAAGGGTTCACCCCCGTCGAAAGACAATTCATAAAGCTGCTACACGATTGTAACGTCGGTCCATCAAGAATGATCCAGATACTATCGCTCATCCACAGCAAAAAGGGGACTCTGAGTAGCATGCCGTACATACCAGCTGACGTCACAAACCTACAGGCCAAATACCGTAGAGAGAGCAAACTGGCAGACATAGAGGCCACAATTGCCTACTTCGATGAGAAAGCGAAGGAAGATCCAGATTTCTTCTACAGGATAAGGTTGGACGATGAGGACCGTGTCAGGAACATGTATTGGGTGGATGGTGCTGCAAGGAGAGCCTACAAACATTTCCGAGATTGCATTTCATTCGACGCGACGTACCTCACCAATATGTACAAGATGCCATGCGCTCCGTTCATAGGAATAAATAACCACAATCAGTCGTTGCAGTTTGGCTGCGGGCTCGTTCGGAACGAAGATACGGATGGGTATGTCTGGTTGTTCAAGACCTTCTTGGAGTGCATGAATGGACTTGCGCCGATGAACATAATAACAGACCAGGATTTCAGCATGCGTGCAGGCATAGAGGGGTTCTTTCCATTGGCAGTGCACAGGCACTGCAGGTGGCACATTATAAAGAAAGCTGAGGAGACGCTAGGACCGTTCTTTGCTGACCGTCCAGAGCTGCACAAGGCATTCGAGCTGTGCGTGGACCACAGCTTGACGGTCGAGGAGTTTGAAAGGAGCTGGATGGCCATGGTTGAAGCACATCAAGTCCAAGACAACGAGACGCTTGCTAGCCTGTGGGAGAAGCGAATGTACTGGGTGCCCGCCTACTTCATGCAGTGCTTCTTCCCCTTTCTGCAGACTACGCAGCGCAGCGAGGGGTTCAATGCTGTTTTGAAGTGATACGTGAGTCCTGGCAACTCATTGCTACAGTTTGCCAAGCAATATACAGCTTTCCAACAAAAAATACTGGGATCTGAGCTACAGCAAGAAGCGAACACCGCACTAAAGCAGCCAAAATTGCTGACGTATTTACCGATGGAGAGGCAAATGAGCAAGATATACACAAACAAGATCTTTAACAAGTAAGTCAGTTGCGTTACGGTCTTATTTGCGCAAAAGTACTAAGGCAATAGGTGCCTAGTAGAGTGCAATGCAGTTGCCATGTTTAATGAAATACTGTTTGCCATGCTTACTCAACTGCAGTTGCCAAGTTCAATGAAAATTATGTTTACAATGCTTACTCGGATACATTTTCCATGTTCAATGAAGTGCAGATGCCATGTTTAATGAACTGTACTTCCATTGGGGCATGTTGGTATGCAAATGCCAATGTCAACTGAAAAATGTTATATTGTCAACGCATATGCTGAAATGCACTTGCCATGTTTACTGAAGTGCAACTGCCATGTTTGTTGAAAATGCAATTGCTATGTTCAGTTTCCATGCCTGGTGTACTGCAGTTGCCATGTCTGCTATACTGCAGTTGCCATGTTCAGTGTACTACAGTTGCCATGCCTCGTGTAGTGTAGTTGCCATGTCTGGTATACTGCAGTTGCCATGTTCAGTGTACTACAGTTTCCATGTTTGGTGTACTGCAGTTGCCATGTCTGGTATACTGCAGTTTCCATGTTCAGTGTACTATGTTTGCCATGTTCAGTGTACTATGTTTGCCATATTCAAACAAAAACCTATTTCTATTTCCATGATAGCGTAACGTCCTACAAAAAAAGATCGCACGATAGATTAACATAAAACACACAAAACATGTAGATTCCAGGAAGAAATAAAGCGTGCCAGCATGTTCACGGCTTTCCAGGTGGACGAACATATGTTCAAGGTGTGTTCTATTTTGGGCATGTCGGATTCAGAACCTGAAGACCCAGACAAAGGAAGGAACTACTTCGTGAAAGCCTCGATCGAGCAAGGCGAATACTACTGCCAATGCTGGAAGTTCAAACGGGACGGCATTGTGTGTTGTCACATACTAAAAGTAATGGACATGAACGCTGTGACACGGATGCCCCGCCATTTCATAAGGCAGCGATGGACTTGGGACGCTGACGACGCGTTGGTGCCGCAGACAACACACGCGGTTCTGGCTGTGCATGACGAGAGACCTGAGTCAACCATGGAAGCCGTGAGGCACGTTGTGCTGACAAAGAACTATGCTGAGCTAATTGATGAAGCGTTCAAGAGTGATGAGACAGCGAGAGTCGCAGAAAAACACAGGAAGGCACTGAAAAGAGAGCTTGATGAGATCAAGAAGAGGAAAGCTAAGGAAGCCTTACACCATTTCCCCCGCACATCAAGTGTGCCTTCATCGACAGGGCCATCGTCTGAAAACTCGGAGATAGGATCTGGAACAGCAAGCACACAAACCCAGGTCAGGAACCCACCCCGTTCCATCACAAAGGGTCGCCCAAAAGAGATAAGGTACAAGTCAGGATTGGAGATTTAAGCAAAACACAAGAAAACGAAGAAAGGGGCGGGCAATCCATGAGCAGAAATTGGGGCAATGTGACATGGTCCTTGTGGACCTTTTGTTTTGTACCCTAGACAATGAGACTTTTTTTAATTTGGGAGACTAACTATTGAGGAGCATCAGAAGTGGAAGGAAAAATTCATTGAGAGGAGAAATACAGCTGCCATGTTATGGGTGCTTAATCTGCCATGTTATGCGTATTAAATCTGCCATGTTATGTGTACTAAATCTGCCATGCCATGCTATTTTATACTAAAATATATGCCATGCTACTTTGTACTAAATATGCCATGATAGTTGTACTGGATATGCCATTTTAGTTGTACTGGATATGCCATGTTAGTTGTACTGTATCTGCCATGTTAATTATGCTTGATCTGCCATGTTGTTTGAACTGTATCTGCCATGTTAGCTCTGCTGAAAATATGCCATGGTACTTGAAGTGACTCTGCATGACATATATTTACATGACAAATACCACGCGGTTTAGAGAAACATAGTGTGTTGTGGGCGATGTATGGGAAACAAGTTGGAAAAAGGCGTAACATGCATAAACCATAGCCAAGGTTGTGGATGCATGATCAACCCTACCCCATGCTAGCCGGTGCACTTAGCGATGAAAAAGAAGAAGCAAAAACCGACAAAATGAAAACAGACGATGACTTTCGCTACCCGTGTATGTTCAACTACATTTGCCATCTGTTTTGAAACATCATAGACGCAATCAAAACAGCAAAAACTGGAGCTGTAAGCGATGAAAACATTGTAATAATGATAAAACATAAAAAAATGTGCATTTACGCCTAAAAAGGGTTCACGTCCACACACATATTAGAAAAACTACTAAATTGTCGCTCACGCACCACCACTACAAAGTAGTCTGCACGGGGTTGCAGTCGTGACATAGCACACTGACATAGTTTTCGACGATAACAAAGAGATAAGTACCTTACATTCCTCAGCAACAGAATGTAAGGTATGCGTCCGGTGTGTAACACCACGTGATCACTTATACTTCTTGTTGATTTTCTTGACAGCTTCCTCCACGAACTCGCGTGCTCCAGACCGCTTGTTGAAATCTTCATTCGTCAACCAGTTCCATGTGTGGATTTTCCAGAGCTCAACGACCGTTGCAGCTGAGATAGCGGGGACAACTCTGCCTTCCCACTTTGCAAAGTATTCCAGCGCATGAAAGCCACAATCCATACTGCACGAGAAAAAGACTCAGATGAACACGCAAAAAAGGCCAAACGTATCAAAGATAGACTTCAATTCAGATGTAACAACAAAAATAGGGGTTGGATTGATGTAAACGGCACATGAAGGAGGGGGTTGAGAAATTACGTGTTCCCTTGCTTCACAGTCGCCACATACTCAATCGAGAAATGCCTAATCTGGACCTTTGAATGTTCGTAGTGACGGTTCCATGTCTCTTTTGAGGTTGTTGATGAAGAATTCGGCATGCGTAGTAAGGTCTGGGTCAGCTTGCGAACGGATTGAGTCAAGCACCTCAAAACGTTGGTTCTTCAGGTGAAGACAGATGGCATAGTGGTGACCACACTTGTCTTGCTGGTCATGTGGTGCAAGCTCCTGGAACATGGGGAACATGACCTGCATTTGAAAAGTGAATGAATGAGAAAGGAGACTACACAAAAAGAACAGCGGAGGGACAAAAAATAACGTAGAATGTTTGGTTATGGGTGAACAAAATGTGCCGTGCATCTTACAGTCAAATTGCCATGTAGTTCGCGCGGGATGCAAAAATCAAGATGACAGTGTGCACGGCAGCTGTTGCCACATGAAAACATCTGCCACATAATCACAAGTGCAGCAGATGGCAAAAACCACACCATGTGAAAAAACAGTGCAGACAGGGGATGAGAACTCACATATTTCTTCAGTGTTAGCTTGAAATCACCGTGTTGAGCAAAATTCTTCCTCAGGATTTTGTGGTGGAAGTCACCATCCCATATTTTGCATGTCACACTATAATGCATGATGATCTTGTCGGCACACAAATCGATGTGATTGTTGATGTAGTCGATCCCGCATGCAACTACATTTGTTGACATTTTACCGTTTGGCCTCACGGACTCGGCGAGATCTCCTAGGTCGACGTACGTCGCTCCGCATTGAATGACTTTGGTTCTGTCCAAACATGAGCTGTATGAAAACGACATAACATGGAACAATCATGCCTGCTAAGTAAAAAAATATATGAAAGAACTAGAACGTAAGCGCATCATGTACAGAGAGTACGAAGAAGATGAATGTTTAGAAAGGAACAATGCAAAATGAGAGATTATAGGGTGTGGTCATTTACGCTTTCAACTCCTTCATGTTCTTGCTGCTGGCCCTCGCATTTCCAAACCGCTTGATGATGTCGTACAGCTGGGTCTGTTCCTTAGTGGCCCTGAATTCGGGCTCGTAGTCTTTCGCGGGAGGTGGGTGAACTACCCTCTGCTGTCTCACCGAACCAGGGGTGGCACTTCTGATGGTATCCTCGGATGCCATCTCTGCAGGCAAGTTGGAACTTGATTGCCCTTGCCCTCGCGAGGTCCTCCTCTGCAATGCTGCCTCCTCGATCTTGCGGTAAACTTCGTCAAGTGACGGTGAAATTTCCTCGGGGGTGCCTGCAATGGTTCAAAAAATAAAAAATGTGTTTGGATAAGGAGAAAGTCAGAAAACAGATGGGTTGTGAGGAAATAGGGTGTATGATGTGACATGTAGGTAGAAAAAATAGTGGGGAAATTGACATGTGTAGTGCAACTACAGTGGCCACGTCATGGTAACTACAGTTGCCATGCAGTTGTGCTGAATTACCATCTAGATGGATTGTGGTAGCCATGTCACATCAAATGCAGTTGCCATGTTGTGCCAACTCCACTTGCCATGTGATTGCCGTACAGAAAAAATGCAGAATGGTAACAAAAAAATGCAGGTGACATTATGTGGAAAATCCAGTTGCCATGTGGAATACAATATATTTGCCATGTGCCAGCAAATACAGTTGCCATGATGAATCAACTTCAGTTGCCACATGTTTACCTGAATGTCAAAAATGCAGCATGGCAACCAAAAGAAAAAAATGTAGGACATGGTGCATCAAATCCACTTGCCATGCCATCACACGGCGGTTGCCATCACAAGTGAGAACACCCAAAAGAATATGATTGGGACAAAATTCAAACCACAAATATGTATCCAGGAAAATCATAAGGACATGACAAGTGTACCTTGCACAATTGGCTCCGTGAACTTGACAGCCTTCCTGCCCTTGACCATTGGCTGCCCCATCATTGCGGGCATGCCTCCTGGGAAAGCAAAGGCAACTGGTATAGGATCTTGCACCAACGGTTGATCTTGACTGATACCAAGGTTGAAGCTCGGTGCGGTAAAGGCCATTGGGTGCCTCTCATTCCTACTGGCCGGACCACGAACAATTTGCGGGGCAGAATCCAAGGGTGAAAGATCGACAAACATATCTGAATCGGCCGCTACAGAATGTTCGGGCTTATTTGCAGGGCGGGGCGTGTTGTCAGCGGTATCAGCAGCAGCTTTCATGGCAATCTTCTTGTTTGGGTTGTAGGGGACACCGACATTGACTGGGAGACTGGAAGTGCGCAGATTTATGCTGGGGATTTCCACTGCGGGTAAAGGCGCAGTCTGCTCCGATCGTTCACCTGCGTCACTCGTGCCCGGCTTCACACCTGCATCAATTGTGCTCTGGTCTTGCGGTTTCTCCATCACATTGCTTCTGTCGGGTGGCGGGAACAGTGTGGACGCAGAAACATACCCAGGCTTGTCTCTCCTGCTCCTAGATACAGCCGGTGTGTTGGGTATGACTGTTGGTTGCTTGCGAGGGCTGCGACGCCTAGGTGGAAGACCAGCACGCGCCACGGTCACCTTAGCAGTATCTGCACCGACAGGGGCTAGAGCTGTTGTGTCAGGACTCTCACCTGTAGATGGCATATCCTTATGAACTGCCGCCTCAGCAGCTTCTGTCGTGGACACAGGTGTGCCAGCACGCACACGCTTGGAATCAGTGTTAGAAGAGCGGGAATCTTCCTTGCCTAGGTTCGTCTCGGGAGCGTCAACTTCATCGCTTGCTGATGGGGTGGCATGGCTCACAGCAGCATCCTTCATTGCCAGAAGAGTTGGCAATATTTCAGCCGTCCTGGCAGATACCAACTCGTCACTCCCCGATGTACGGATGCCTGTTGTTCTAGCCTGGACATCTGCAGCCGGCGGAGATGGTCGGCCACTTGCATCAGAGTTGGTGGGAGCGGTCAACGGTGCAGCAGTAGTATTGTCGCCTGGTACCTCATGTACATCTGAGTTGCCACCCGTTGACAACTTTGAATGTAGGCGTTCGAACGGGTCCTTACTACTATGCTTGGCCCCGCACGTAGTGGTCTTCTTCACTCTGTAAAAAGAAAAAAATCACATGAGAAAGGTATGAAAAAATGAACAAAAAAATATGTTTGCCATGGTAGAAATCTTAAAAGAATGAAAAAAACAAGTGGAAAAGCTGGTAGTTGCCATGTAATGGGAACATGAGTTGCCATGTGTCATAGTTAGCAGTTGCCATCCAGCAGCAGTTGCCATGTTAGCAAACTTGAAGAATGATACAAGTGTATGATCTGTCAGGAATGCAATTTGAAACCTGTGTGTGGGATGAGCTCACAAACCCAAAGGTAAAGATGGCAGCTGCCATTAGCTAGAGTGGTAGTTGCCAGTTGGCCTAGATGCCAGTTTCCATGTAAAGACCAATAGGAGTTGCCGTAAACTAAAAAAATGAATGAAGAAATCATTTGGAAAAACAGCGGTTGCCACGTGGGGGACGATGACAGAAGAACATGTGACAAGCTGAAACAGTAGCATTGAAAATTCAAGAAAAATACCACTATGTACATGAAAGCACATGGATAAACGTACTTCTTGTCTGGCTTCCTCAGGTCTGGCAACACGACAGGATCCCCGGTGTTGGTCGTCGTCGTACGAGGAGAAGACCTGGTGGAACGGGTGTCACCGGCAATGGGGGCACCTTTATTCAAGCGAGCAGAAACACGGGTTGGTGTTTGCCCCTGTTTCTTCGTAACTGCTCGTCCACCAGCGGTCGGCTCCCTGCACGTAACAGATGGAGGGAAAAAAGAAGGTGGCAACTGTCAGACAACAAACCCATTGCCTCGCTTGACAAAAAACAAGTGCAGAGAAATGGATGAGATTGTTCCAAGAAAATAGACACAGCAGAAAACTAAAATTGAAAGTCGAACCTCCTCCTGGCAGCTACGGGATCGGTCCTAGACCTCTTTCCATGAGAACCCTGCCCAACATCATCTGGATCCCTCCCCCTCCTTGATGGCAACACCCCCTCGCCTCTCGCAGCCGTACGTTCTATCACTTTCTCCGGTGGGGGGCATCTGTTGCATCCTTGCCCTTGTTGGCGCATGTGCGAACTTCAGCATGTTCATCGTCATCCGTGTCCTGGTGCACATTATCCATGTCATCGTCGTCATCCTTGCTGAGGCCAGCGTCTCCATCTACATCATCTTGTGTGTCATCGGGCTCTTGGGAACTGTTGTAGTCATACCGGCCACGGCAACCGGTTGGTCGATGTGTATGTTCTGGGACAAATGAAGTGAACTGCCTCGCAACCGCGTCGCTGTCAGAGGCCCTGAGGGACATCCACCCCTCAACCAACTTCCCGAGCAAGTCTGTCATTCCAGATGCAAACTTCTCAATTAGATGCTCAACTGGTGCCCTCTCCTGTGCACAAAAACAAGAAGCATCAACAACAACCCGTATTGCAGTCACTTGCGCGACATCAACAAGTAATCCACAACAAACAATGGATATCGATATTTTGATTACCTCAGAAGGGCAAGACGGAGCTGAGTGCACGTCCATCCACTTTCCAAATTTTTGAGGCCCCCCAAACACGTTGTAGTCTATAGCATGCTTGGCCATCAGCTGTGAAAAACAAAAAGTAAATTATAAGCATGCCTTATAAACCACGGACTGTTGCCTCATGTCAAATTTGTAAGCATGCCGTGGGAAGAGATAAACAAAAACTAACCTGTAGTTTTCCATATGTGGTATCAGTTGCCCTATCTGCGGCAAGCACATCCTTGACAGCGTTGATGGTCCATGCAGAAACAACAAACTTGTGCGTAGGCGGCGGGCCTCCTACCCCAGAGAAATCCACGGTGGACAGATCAAGACAGTCGACATACATGAGCTGATTTAAAACAAATTTACAAAAGAAAGAAATGTCAGTTTCCATCATGGGTACTTTGTAGTTGGGAAAAAGAGTAGGATAATGTATGATCCAATGATAGTATGTATGTGCTAGTTGCCATCATAGTGTGTTGGCAGTTGCCATCATAGTGTGATAGCAGTTGCCATGCTAGTATGATGGCAGTTGCCATGTTGTCAATATGACAGTTGCCATATTGTCATTATGGCAGTTGCCACATTGTCATTATGGTAGTTGCCCCATTGTCATTATGGCAGTTGCCATCTTGCTATGATCAGTTTGCCATGCATGAATAAAACTGTGTTACAAAACAAGAGTTCACACAGAGATCTGGTAAAATAAATACCATTAAATGCAGTCGACAACCCTTCTGGTACATCTTGTTTTTGAAAGCATCATGGAGAAAGTCGGCAATAAACTTACACCAGTTCATGTTCTTCACATTTTTCAGATTCGCCTGCACCACACAAAATTTCAGGGCAAAAAGTTTGCCGCATCAGAAATCAAACGGAAAATAACAACGAAAATACTGGCAGTCATTAGCTTAACATGTGACATCGGAGCCAGAAGATTGAAGGAAAATAAAGTAGAAAGGATGGACCATTCACCAGGATGGGGAAACATTTGTTACTTGGGCGAAGGGAAGTGGTCGGCGCGAAAACAGCTGAGATGAGGTACATGAGTAGCTTCATCTTGAAAACATCTCCATGCATCGTCATGGCCTGCAGCGAATCTGCCAATGCAGACGTGTTCGGCATGGATTCCGACCCAGGAAACAAATGGGGGAACAGATCTTGCTCGATCTCATTGTTGACCTCGTACGGGACTTTGATATGTCCACGAGGCACGCCCAGAGTGCAGAACACAGAATCCTCGTTCAATGGGAGTCTTCCATGTCCCAGAATCACGAACTCCCTGGAGGAGGGCTCGTATATATCAGCAAGCCAGTCGCATACAGGGTTGACAAGGTTCGTGCACCGGACAGCCATCATAGACTGCATGCCCATCTCAGCAGCAGCCCCCTTCTGATCATCGGTGAATTTGTCAGTCAACGCAGTCAGTCGTTCTTGGGAGGCTCTGTTTCGAATATGTTTCTTCTTCTGCAAAAAACAGACACAAAAGTGATCAGCTGTTGCCATGTTTTGCAATGTCATGAGAATTTAGTTCATGACAGATGACTACAAAAGATATAGGTGCCAACCAATAACAAAAATCAGGAGGAGATGGGGCGGGTGTGTGGACAGTTACCTCGTCGCCCTCTTTTCTCCGTCCAGTTGCCCGGTTACGCTGTGGTGGATCCATGAAATCATCGTCATCATTTTGATGATCCCCACGAGCCATTCTGCTGATGTAGGAACAGACCAAATTGTTAAGGGCAAAAATGTAAATGCAAGAGGTAAGCATTTGCCACCTAACAGAAAATTTCAACTAGTGAATGCAAAAATATAGCATGAACACGCACGCGGCCCCCCTCCCCCCTCCCTCATATGATTGTCGAGAACATAAACGTGGCAAGTAAGCACGTTGGTTAATGCACTTGAAAACAAAGGGTTGAAGTTGCCACGTTAGACCAATATAGTACAAAAAAAGCAAATGAAACCACGTCTGAATCAATAACCTGAAAACAGGCACAGTGTGTTCAGATATCACAAAAGTCATTGTGGAAAAACGAAAAAATTGCGTCCGTAGTATAATGAAAATGCCACATTTGTACTGACTGTAACATGGCAACATACATGATGTGGCAACAGGCATGATATGGCATCTGGCACAATGGGTACGCAAATGTGGTTGCCATATTTTGCAGCCAATTTGCCACACTGTCATATCTGCATTGTGGCAACAGACATTATGTTCACACTCTATTTGCCACATGATTATACAATCCAAGTGGCAAACACGCACACTCGATGTGCACATTAGTTGCCGTCCAGTGCAGCTGGATGCCATGACTGCATTGACCACCGATTGTGGCAACTATCAAAGTGTGGAAACTATAACAAATAATTCGGAAAAAATTAGATCTCACAATGAAAAAGCATGTTTGTGGTTACTATCATATAAATTCACCAAAAATTCAGTTTGCCACATGGAAGAGCGTGTGTGTGTCAACTATCATAGTGATTCAATAAAATTAGTTGCCCTATGTGAAAGCTTGAATGTGGCAACTATGACATACATTTTCGCTAATTTTTTGCCGCAAAGGAAAACACGTTTGTGGCAACTATCACATTTGTTCAGGAAGTTTAGTTGCCACACATTTGTTCACGTTCAGCCATTCTGCCAAGTTCGCCTCGTTCTACAGTTTCAAATCCAACCTAACTAGATCTAGGTTTCAATGGCAACTACTTCGACTTCAAAATCACCATCAAAATTCTCGCACGAACAGACTGCAAAACACAAATTCGAACCAATGCGCATCAAAACAAACCGGGGGACACCTCCCAAATCCATGCGCAGGACTAGTGCGTGCCTCGGAACACCCATAACCGCACCTACGATGCCGCAGCCGCGGCGGCGACGAGACTGCCGAGTGCCACAAAAAAAACGGCTAGAAAACAACTTCGGCGCCGGCGGGAACACCGACACACCGCCGAATCGCCAGAATCTCTATGAATCAATCTAGGAATCGAACAGGGAGGGAAAGGGGAAAAATGCAGGAAGTGGTTGCGAGAGATGAAGCAAGCATTACCTTCAACCCGCACGGGTTCCGGTGAAGCCGCTCCGCTCCGGCGAGCACCACCGACGGCCGCAGACACCGTCGATTGTTCCGCCTCCGCCGTCGCCTTCTCCTCTCACCTTCTCCTCCAGTGGTTTCAAGTGCGAGTGGGTTGTGCCAGTAAATGCGTCGCGGGTGAGTAAAATGGAACCGTGAGGGAGAGGGTGGACGGGTGTGCGACGTGTTTGACGTCAACCGCGGTCGGAGCGTGGTGTGCGGGCGCATGGCAGTTCCACCGCACGCCTCTGAGTGGCAACCGCTGACCACGGGATGGCAACTACCGTGCGAGCGAACTGACTCGCATACCACACACGTGACTCGTCCTACGTGGCGCCGAAAACCAGCCTGTTTGCTACAAGATTCGTGCGTACCGAAGCCAACGGAGATGATTGCGTGTGGTCAGGGTGGTGAACGCCCACACGTGTGGGCGTTAACATTTCCGTTTAATTAATACTCCCTCCGTTCTAAAATTCTTGTCTTAAATTTATTTAGATACGGATGTATCTAACACAAAAACGTACTAAATACATTCATATTTAGACAAATCTAAGACATGAATTTTGAAATGAAGGAAGTACATCAGTAAAAATAACTTTTGAGAAAAACGAGCATACTAATTAAACAATTTTACAAACTACAAAAGTATTCCAGTTTTGTTAGATATGTTTTTAAATTAAGCTCTATAAATCGCAAAGAAGGGAGTAATGTTTTTCAAGCAATTACCATACAAATAGCAACCCGAACAAGGCAATCTTAATTAAGGAGATCGTGATTTCCAACGCAAAAAAAAGGAGATCGTGATTTTTGTTAACACTGACACGTACTAGTGTGGTACAGCCGTGTGGGCATGATTTATCTACAAGTCACTTTCGAATCTGGCCCCACTAGCGCATGGTCTGGTCATGCAACTGTGCACTGTTCATCTGTCACGCACAACCCATTTCAAAACCAGAACAAGCACTGGACTGGACCAGTGGACCTTGAATCCAAAGCCCATTCAACAGAGTAGAGTTGCAGTTGTGCCACCAGTGTACTCCTAGGGGCCCTAGCACCTAAACCTGCTGCTCGAACGTGGGGGACAGGCTGCCGACAGAAACGGATCACGAGGCCATAGTGAACGGCCGAGATAACCCAACCCAAGGTGCTCGGCCTCCAAAAATTCGCTCTCAGTGGCAATGGGCCATAACTAGCATTCACGTCAAGCAGTACGGCACACGTTGCCCACACGAGTCCCATCCGACACCAATTTTCTTGGAGTCCGTGCTACATCCATCTCTTCTCCCTCCTGTTTTCTCAGCCATCGCGTGGTGGGCGGGATGGGGGTTTGCCGATAGTCGGTTTGCTCAACTACGGACTGACTTGTAAGTGAAAATGCAACACCGCACGCATTCCCGCTTGAGCGGCGTGCTGGACCAACCGTGTGTGGGTGCGACGCGAACACGGCAGGCTTTTCCTTTTGAACTCGTAACTTGTAAAATTTGGTTCTGCTCCATGGCGCGATCGATAGAGTAATGAGAAGTTTGGTGCTGGCGCCGTTCATGCATGGAGTACATACGAATATTATGAAGTTGATGCGAAAGGTAAGATAATTACTGTAGTATCATATACTACTACATGGATTTGATGGAAAGATAAAAATACATACGGATCCATCAACGACATCCTCACACCCTAGTGCGCCGGGTCACCAACCGACATGTGAGGAGCAGCGGCGTTGGCGGCGAGCTCAACGTGCTTCTGAACAGTGCCGTCCAAGGTTGCCCTGCGGTCCAAGAAGGCCAGTGTCCTATCGTCCTCCTCTTGCATGCGCGTAGACGTGGGTGATTATGTCGATGGTGTCTTGCTGCGCCAGGCGCTGCGTGGCGAGCGCGACCTCGAGGTGGACATTCTCCGGCGCGACGGCGGGCAGTCTCAGGGCCACCAGTGCGTCGAAGAAGTTGTCACCATAGTGGCCGTTGAGGGTGGTGGGCATCGTAGAGCCTGGGCGCGTCGGCTGGAGGCTTACGTCAAAGTCGTCCGCGAGCTTCTTGACGACGGTGAACTTGTCGAGGAAACCGACGAGGACCTCGTCGAACAAGGAGACGAAGCTGTCGTCCAAGCGTCCCCTCGCCCTGGCGGCCTCAAGCAATACTACCTGGAGACGTTCCTCGTTGCCAGGCCGCAGGCCGGCGTCGTGGACCATCTGGCACAGCCGGCTGATGCTCGCGCGCATCGCCTCCATGGGTCTAGCTTAGCTTCTACTACCTTCGTCCTGGTTTGTTGGTCCCCGTTGTAATCTGTGTCAAATTTTGACCACTGATTTAACTAACAACTTGTTTACGCATGTTACTAAAAATTATATCACTGAAAACTATGTTCAAATACGAATCCAAAAATATAATTTTTGTTGACATGCATCAACATTTTGTTAGTTAAATCTTTGGTGAAATTTTAGCACAAATTACAAAGGAGACTAATAAACCAGGACGGAGGTAGTAGTCAACTGATCTTGCGATTCGAGTGATCACTCTTGCCCTTGGTTAGCGTGTGTAGGTGCGTTGGATTTCGTACTACTCCTCGGTCCTCTACTTCACCTGCCTTTGGCTGAATGATAGGTGGGCCAGCCACCCCCTGAGCCCACGTGTCATTCACCCAAAGGCAGTTGTCGTAAGTCAATGAAGCTGCGCCCCCCTCCGTGCCGGTGCAGTATAGTCATCTCACCGGACCTCTAGTTGGGGCCAAACGAGATAAGTTTGATGTTTACTGGTTTATTGGTCCCCTTTGCATTTTGTGCCAAGTTTTGACCTTTGATTTAACTAATAAAATGTTAATGCATGTAAACAAAAATGTTGTGTAAGTCACATTACGAAAACCAAATAATCTCGAAACACTTAGGCATAGTGCATTAACTCCCTCCTTGTTTCTTATTTCGTGGCATATCAACCAATGAGAGATGTGGGCCGTGCATGCTTTCAATGACTTGAGACTACCAATTATGACATGCAGTGTTTAGTTCATTGCATATAATCCTATTAGTACTCTAGTTAGCAAAAAAACATTAAGTTCTCTCGCCGATAGGAATAAAACACCATGTATTTATTTACAGAGGGAGTAGTACATTTTTTGTGACATGCATTACTAGATATTGCTAGTCAAATACTAAAATCCAGATGGACGTGGTAGTACTCCTAAATCCAGGCGGTGGTGCTACCGGTACTAGTAGTAGTACTACCAATATAATACTCCTAGGAGTACTAGCACTGTACTACCCGTGGGTCAAATTATTACGTGTTGCTCCTCACAGTGAAGTGACAAGACCCTGCGCCGGAGATGACACCTGAGTATAGGCGCCGTGTTCGGCATACCATAGTCAGCCTCACCATCTGCAGTCACTATCATCATGGCTGTAGATCTAGCCTGCTTACAACTAGCCCTGTTTGACATAATTTCCCGTGCGTAGATGCCCGTGCAGTGCATGGAACACCAAGATTGGGGGTGGACGGCTCCGGCAACGGCCATCGCGCCAGATTTTTCCACGGCCTTGTAGATGTGGTGGGGAGGAGATAAGGCTGATTGTGACAGACAAGGAGTTGTTTGTAAATAGGGAACAAGTGCGGGCATCTTTCTGCAAAAATGGAGAAGCTTGGTTTGTATGCGCCAGATCTAGATCCGACGGCTATTGGTGAAAGATGGGAGGCACAACATCATCACCAACTCAGGACCTGTTTGATTCGCAGGATTTTGAAAACGCAGGAATATGACACAGCAATATTACAAGTTTCAAACTGATATTACAAATGTTAGGAGTAATGCTGCACCTAGGAAGAGGGAATTACTAGGAAGTTTACGTAAGAACTTTCGTTACTTTAGGTGGATGCAGCGTTATCATACAAACTAAAATCCACTGCCCTGACAAGTCACTAATGGGCAAATAAGTTTTCGAGTCTCTGGCCACTTGATGTTTCAAAAACAAATTCAGCTTCTGCGGAGACTTTGTCATTTAGGCTTAGACACTTGCGGTGATCAGCACGCCATTCATTGTTGCGCCAGAGAACGCCAAACCTCATTACCTTGAGCAAACTTGCCTCCAGAACAAAGAACCTGGCCAATTTAATCTCAGATGTGCTGCCTCGGCAGTCGATCAAATCAATTTCTGTAAGATGGAGATCAAGGCATTCGATGAGATTATTATAGTGCAACACATTTTTCACTTTTGGGTTTTTTTTATCTGCAAAAGAAGAGAACATATTAGAGCAGCTGGCTGCATAAGATTGCCGTGTCATCAAGAGGTACCAATATCATTCGCTCATACGATAGGGTTGGCTGGCTAGTGATATTTTCTCACTCTCTCTCTCTCTCTATCTTTCTGTTTCCTCTCATTTAACTAGGAGCACGTGAAGAGCTTGGGCATTTGTTGCCTTCCACTATGTGGCCGATGCCATATTTCGCAAAAGTATGCCACATAATACGCATCGATGTCAAATCAAAAGATTTTAGCACCGCTCTCGCGATGTGAGAGAGTTGGCACCGCTGTGCACACAGACCCACATGTATAAACAAATCAATCAAACCAACTACACTAGCCTCTCACTCTCCCAAACAAGTGTTTTTTATTGCCTCGGTCCTCTCTCTCTCCCACGCAGTGTTTTTTCATTGCGTGAGTTAATTTGGCACCGGAGCAAAGTAGGTGATCCTGATTGGGGCACCAGGTGAGCAATGGAGGGGCATCGATGCCAAATGCATCACAAGTGAATTTGGCATGTGTTTTGGCCTACATAGCCCACTTTTGTACTCCCTCCATCCCAAAATTCTTGTCCTATATTTTTCTAAATACGGATGTATCTAGTTACATTTTAGTGTTAGATACATCTGTATCTAATCAAATGTAAGACAAGAATTTTGGGACGGAGGGAATACTACCTCGTACTTAGTATAAAATTTTGACCATAGATTTACCTAAGAAAATGCCAATGCATGTCAGTAAAAATTACACCATTTGAAATTATGTTCAAATATGAATCCAACGATATAGTTCTTAGTGACATGCATTAACATTTTGTCAGTTAAATCTATGGTCAAATTTTGATACTACAAAATTGGAAGAGTAAACCAGGACGGAGGTAGTACTTGCCCTTAGGGTAACCATAGAGTTACTGGAGTAGTCTAAGTTACTTTCCACTATGACTAGCCTAGGCTACTATAGTAGTACAGCATAAAAATGATGCAGGTGATCACGTGAGAAAAAATACTAAAAACATTTCTTTTGGTGAAGTGCGTAGATGAGTTTTGAACACTACACTTGTCATCGTAATTTGGGAGAATTACGAAAAAATTGAGCTACGTTGTGATACCGTTTACTAATAGGACAGAAGTTTCACCTCGATGAGTAGCTTCTCCGTGCATGGAAAGCATGTAAGGAATCCAACAACTTGATCCAGATTGGGGCCGGTAGATTTTAGTGCTAAGATCTTCACTGTGCGCATGGACTAGGTCAAGCTTGTGGGAATCATTTTCTGGAAGACGGTCGTAAATAGATCAAGAAGAAATTTCAAAATGTGAATTTCAAGAAGACGGAGAAGAAGATGAGTGCTGTACCTGAGCGATTACAGATTCAATAAAGAGTTCGGAGAATTAGGCAGACGAGTACACCAACGCTGTCAATTTCGGCGCGTCAATGACCCTGATTTTTGTTGGACCTTCTATATCCGATACAAGCAATCTCTCAAGGAAAGGCGCATTCTCAATGACCATAACGCGGAACAGCTGGAGTGATCTCTTCCCAATTGATGTCTTGTTGCGGGGCCAGCAAGACACATAAATCCATCGGAGATTCGTCGAGGCGATGTGGAGGCTAATGAACTCGTGGATCTGCTCAAGACGAAGGTACTCGAGCGCGGTACAGCTGTGGAGCAGGTGCTCCATAACCTTCTTCGAGATGACAATGTCGAAGAGGTCGAGCTGCTTGAGTTGAGGGAGAGGAAGGGCGGGCACGGCATTAATCTGGGGAAGATAGCTGGAGCTGAAGCTGGCGCGGCGCAACGTTGGTGTGAGGCGGAGCACGGACGGCGGCAGAGAGCGACATCATCCAGCTTCAAAGATGAGCTCCTCGAGCTGATCTAGGGCGGGGGATAAGAACAACTCATAGAACTTGGGTTCCACCTTGCAGTTGGTACTGAACAAGCGGATGTCAAGGCGTCTGGCTGGCCCAGGGTGCGATGAAAGGATCTTGGAGACTACGGCCATGCGTTTGCAATCCTCGTCGCAGAGGAAGCTGTCGACGGTGAGGTTGAGGGGGACGCAGCGCCAGAGGGAGCGCCACCGCCGGGAGAGCAGGGCGGTCCGCACGACAGATTTGGTGGGGAGGAGGCTGATGATGATGAGAACCATGTCATCGGGGAGGCTGCTGATGAAGTCCAGGCTCGCCGGATGCGGTTTTGGCTTGAGCCGCCTCCGCTTGTTGGCTGCCTCGCCGTCCATCTCAACCGGCGGCGACACCGGTGTACACGTGTGCTGGTGTGTATTGTCTGCTGGGTGTGCGCGAGTGCGTCCTTCTATGCATGCCGCCGCGCGGTGGTGAATTGTGCGCGAGTGCGTCCTTCGCGCGCAAGAAGTTTGCCCTCTAGTTTACTTATTTTCACCCACTGCCACATCGGCCAGCACACCAAGATACAGAACACGAGCTGACAACGCAGCATGTGGATTGGTTGACCGGTCAACTAAACAATATACGGAGCTATACACTGACACAATGAGCTTATAATCCGTCAGTATAGAGAGTTCGAGTGAGAGGGGAGGCCCGTGAGAGATGGCAGAGAGAGAGAGAGAGAAAGAGCTACTCCCTCCGTTCGATAATGTAGTTACAACATTTTTTCAAGTCAAACTTTTGAAACTTAGACCAAGTTTATAAAGAAATTACTTATATCTGCAATACCAAAGATAAATGATAGTATGAAGTAAGTACATGTTGTGATGAATCTAATGATCGTTCCAGATGTAAATGTTTTTCTCCAGATATACCTGGTCAAAAATTTCTGAGGTTTGACTTTTCAAAACATCCATATGCATATGAACGTGACAGAGTCCCTAACGAGAGAGAGAGAGAGAGAGAGAGAGAGAGAGAGAGTGAAAAAAGTGTGTGTGCGTGTGTGAAAGAGACATGGACAACACACGATGAAAGTGGAGAAAAGGCGTGCGTGTCTTATGCAAACATATCACACATGCATCTTCGACAACGGAGGCAAGGAGAGGAGATACTGTGGTTGTTTGGAACCGGGAAAGGAAGACCCCTAGCACGTGGCCAAGAGGGGTCTGACAAACAAGGGAGAGAGGCCGAGAGAGACGTACGGAGAAAATGTAGACATGGGGAGGAGAGAGTGTATGTTTCTCATAGAGAGATCCCCTAGAGATCGTGATGGGACTACATGGGTGGGAGATCGAGTGACAAGGTGTGTGCGCGATAGAAGATGCCCCGAGAGATATCGAGATATACGTATGGATGGAAGGAGACAATACGTGTGTTCCTGATGGCTAGTAAGAGATAATCATACTTAGGAGGGGGGGAGTGCTTGCGCCTATGGCCCTGTTTGGATACTCTAACTCAGTTAGAGGTTAGAGTTAGATTCTAACCCTGAACTAACTCTAAGTAAAGAGGTGTTTGGATGGCAGGGTTAGATGGAGCGCGGATACGGCGAGGCACCTTCACGGGCGGTGCGAGAGGGAGGGAGGGAGAGGGCGAGAAGCTTCGAGGAAGTGGGTAGGGATCTGCTGCGGGGAGAGCGAGAGAAAAAGTGTTTATTAGTGGTCCCGAGAAGAACTAACCCAAATAAGCACCTCTTGGATGGGTTAGTTTTTTTGGATGGGTTAGATGCATCTAACCTAAACTAACCCTCATGTTTGGATCTTTTTGGGTTAGTTGACTCCAAACTAACCCAAACTAACTCTAACCCATAGCCGATGATGGAGTGAGGGATTATGGTACTTAGGGGGGGTGTCACATGGAGAGAGAACAAGGGCGGCGAGTGTTGGATCGCGAGCGAGACATGTGTATGTGTGAACCAAGGAGATATAAGGCCAGTTTGGCTTGCGTCGTGAGCATCTTTTGCGTGGCCTGGGGTTGTGGCTGGATTTCATGCACGCTTGTTTGGTTGCTACCCTGTGAAAAAGAAAGCCCGCCTGGGCTGGGTTCCCTTGCACTTTAATTAGCCTGGCTGAACTCCAGACACTGCAAGTAGCCTGGCCCAAGTGACCGATTTCGAACGCCTGGCCGTGCCTGGTCGTGCGGCCACGAGGCTAACAGCAACATGGATGGATATTAGCATTAAATAATTGATGCATGGATTGATTGTTGGGACGTTGATGCTTTGCCTGGCCCAGGCATGAACCAAACGCTTCAGCACCACACAAGCCTGGCCAGGCAGAAATATTTTACATCTCACGTCCACACCAGGCAGTACCGGCCATCAAGGCATGAGGGTCAGGTCACGAACCAAACTGACCAATACAGTTTGAGAGAGATTGAGGAGCCCCGATAAGGCTGAGTGGTGCGTCAGATAGGTGAGAGGGGGAAAGAGATATTCCATCCGCTCGATAATGCAGTGCATGTAATTTTTTTAGAAGTCAAACTTTGGAAACTTTGACCAGGTTTACGCAAATGTTATTCATATCTACAATACCAAAGATACATCATACAAAACTACATCTCATGGTGAATCTAATGGTATA
The DNA here is from genome assembly GCA_900231445.1 of Triticum turgidum subsp. durum. Lineage (NCBI taxonomy): Eukaryota > Viridiplantae > Streptophyta > Magnoliopsida > Poales > Poaceae > Triticum > Triticum turgidum. Next base: position 52,366,615 of record LT934122.1, on the reverse strand, counting down.
TGTTAGCCGTACTAGATGTAATTCTTTTTCTCCACGTACATGGTCAAACTTTGTGATGTTTGACTTTTCAATAAATCTATGTGCTATGGACGGAGGAGAGTGCCTCAGTCGAGAAAGATCAAGTGTGTGTAAAGGAGAATGAGTAAGTGTGCAAAAAGAGTATGTGTGTGAAAGAGAAAGTGACAACAAACGATAAATTAGAGAGAGTGTGTGTTTTTTCGTTTCTTATGCGAACATATCACGCATGCATCTCCGAGATGGAAAAGCGAGGCGAGGAGATACACGAAGATAGCTAGTGTGTGATTGTTTGCAACGGAGAGAGACACCCATGTAGCACATGTCCAATAGAGGTCTGGCCAACAAGGAAAAAAGGTCGAGAGGGACACATGGATGGCATGGACGCATGGGGAGGGAGAGAGGGTGTGTTTGTGAGAGAGATCCCTCGAGATCGTGAGGGGACTATATGGGTGGGAGATCGAGGGAGTGCGTGCGCGATAGAAAGATGCCCCGAGAGTAATCGAGATAGACCATGCACATGTTTCAGATGGAGACTAAGATTAGCTAGTCATATACATATAGGGGGGACTGCGTGTGCCTACAATTGAGTGAGAGACCATCATACTTGGCTAGCTGGGCATGAGATTGTGTGTGTGTGTGCGTGTGAGATGGAGAGAGAACGAGGGAGAGAGATAGAGTTTTAGATGGGCCTATTGAGTGCGAGTGAGATATGCATGTGTACGTGTGACCCAGGTGGATGGAGAGTTTGAGAGAGGGGGGAAGAGCTCCGAGACAACATAGTGGTGCGTGAGAGAGTTATGGGCAAAGAGCCAAGGAATTTGTGTGCGTACGATGAGTGCACCCAAGATATCTAGCTTGGACTAGCTAGAGTATCATACATAGTGTGCGAGAGAGACCTATAGATGGTGTATATATGAATGCGAACTAGAAAGACCCCCCCCCCACACACACACAAAGAGAGAGAGAGAGAGAGAGAGAGAGAGATAAAGGGAGAGGGACCAACAAGGTTTTTGTGTCAGATGTGTGCAACAGAATTGAAGATTGTCGGCGAGAGAGTGAGTGAGAGAGAGAGAACAGGAGTCCGGGAGAGGGGGAGGTCGTGTTTTATGCATCAAAGACTAATATAAACCATGTTTCGATATAAACTTGCATTCAAATATTTAAATTGGAGAACATGTTGTCTACAATCCACACATGAACGGATATATGCGTATATCAAACAAGTTCAATAATTTGACTTTCAACATGTTCATGGAGTACTATAACACTGTACAACATGCTACTCGATTGAGGTGTTCAATTTTGGATTTAGTTCACTATTTTGACCTACTGAATGAGCTAGTTCATTGAATCGACATATTTCATTTTGGGTTTGATTCGCGTTTTTGAGTGGGTCAACTATTTGTCATATAGTAAATTGCTAGCAACGAGCATGTAAAAACACATTATTCCCGAGCATCATCTCTCCATCTAAAAAAGAAGTGGCAAGCTAATATTTCAAAATTTGATTCGAATCGACTTGGTAAGGTAGACGTGGATGCTCGTTCTCCCAAAATTTGAACGAATCGTTAAACAACCTCTCTGCTCGGTGGAATTCACCTGAGCAAATAAATGGGAGACGCGAAATTACCGTCCTATGTGGGACACGCATTAATTGGCCCGTTGTACATCGAGGGTAGGTTCGTAACTTCATCCAAGCGCGCCTTCTCCTCGGCCGAAATGACATGTGCCGAATAATTTATAAACCATGGCCGGCAAAACACACTCTCCTCGCCAGAAATAGCTCACGCCCACTATTTCAAAACACGCTCTCCTCGCCCGAAATCGCTCGCGCCCACTATAGTTCAAAACACGCCCTCCTCGCCCGAAATCGCTCCCCCCCACTATTTGGGGAGAAGCAAAGTTACTCTACTATCCCCGACCCTCAGTACACAGACCCAGGCTGAGAAGCCTATAGGCAAGGGTAGAACTGTAACTCCCCCTCACATTTCAGACAAATGCGTCCGTAAGACATGGTTCCACTCCCCTCCCAATTCCCCCCCCCCCAGCCCGCCCCCATCCATTCCTCGTGGGCGCCAAATCACCTTC
>LT934122.1:52198304-52364371 GCA_900231445.1 Triticum turgidum subsp. durum | reverse complement strand
AAACCTCAGCCCCACCTCCATGGCGCCCCCACCGCACCAATTTCACAGCCGCCCTCCTCCCTAATGCCAGAGACGTTGTCCAATTGCCATCGTGCACTGGGCCCGTGTTGCTGGTGCTGCCTCGACGACGGCCGCATGAACCGTACCGGAGCCGATTCACCCCCACCGTTGTTCACGGTGCCGGAGCGGCTCCAACTTTGGATCCGTCCACAGTCCTGGCGCTGCTTCCGCGTAGACGTCGACCGTGGCGACATCGCTCTTTCCCTGCCACCGGTCACCACCGCAACCGTGCCGGCCTCACCGACTCGGCAGCTGGACCTGCCTACTTCACCATGCCGCCAGATAGGTCGCACCCTCATCTGAAATCACTTTATTTAGGCGTCAGTTGTCTGAATTTTTATTCTGGGTCAATCGATTCCCAATGGGAAGCAGCACCCCTCGAGGCGGCGGAGCTCCTAGGCTGCCGGTTGGCTGGTGTCTAACGTAAGGCTGCGGGGCCGGAAGTTCGCCGCGGAAGCAGCGCTTAGATGGCTATCTTTTAGAGTTGCATGGGTTGAAGGTACTGCTGCCGCCGGATCTGGATGACGGGGAGTCTTTGTGGATTGTCCCGGGGGCGGCGCAACCACGGCAGTGTGGTGGGGCGGGGAGCGGGGTTTTGGCCGGGGCCACGAACGGCGAAGGCAGGCTTCTCTGCCGTTGGTCGCTGGCTCTTCAGGGAAGATTCCAAAAAGTGTTAGCCGGGAGGCACAAGACGGCCATCAAGCCATCCGGCGTAGATCAGACAGTACCAAAATAAAATAAAATCGTGTGACCCCAATTTAGTCTTCACTCAATAGATGTGTGACCACTCTCATACCTTGCTGTTGATCTCTTAGTGTATTTCTTCGGATCAAAGATATATGTCGTTATTAACATTATGTGTTATCTGCATCTTCAGACACACCGTCTTCCGACTCACCGCAACTGCTCCAACAAGGGAAGCATACACCAGAAGGGAGCTACAGTCCCCACTCAACCGTTCCCTGCATTGAATGCGCGTGCCCGACATGGACAGCCACAACAACTGCAGGGCCATCGACAAGTCAGCACATGATGCTCACTCCCATGGATGGCAGCCAGATAGGTTGCACCCTCATCTTACTTGTGTGCAACATTTATGGCTTTGTTATTCATTTAAGCACGGAAAATAGATCATCACATTTGACTGCATGTTCATGTTGATCTCTTACGGGTCTTGTTCAGGAGTTCACGCTGTTCCATAGTTCAGCTAAGATACTTGTTCTTTAGGTAACGTTGTTCCATAGTTATCATCCATCAGCCAATGCTATCCCACAGGCTGGTGATTATAGTATTATACCACTTCTAGTATTACCTATGTTGTTCTTTAATACTTTTGTGTGCCATCTAGTTAATCTCGAGTACAAATGATACATATTCTGTAGCTTTCATTTGTGTTCTCCCTTTAATTTATGGGACCTGTTGCTGCTAGTTAACCCAGTCCTACTATTTATGTCGTCTCCTACAGGCACTCATTTACATAGATCTACCTACTAGTTGTCTTCCATGCATGTCAGATATAATTGCACACACTGATATATCCACAAGAACCTCACGGAGTAATGTAAAGGCCAATAAACTTGATGTCAATGATACCCAATATGATGGAACATGTAAAGGCGGTACTTCAGAAGACTTGCAGAAAGATGATGAATCCTCTTCACCCCACAAGGTCCTTGCTCTAACTTGGCCTGTGATATGGGTACAACATGCATATAATGTCCTAGAGTGTATCTACTCTGTTGCAATGCCATGTGCTTAGCATGCTGATCATGCATGTAAATATGTCATGCCTTCCTATTTTTCAGTACCTATTCCATTCATGATAACATGTTTTCAAATTCAAGTACTATCATTCTACTCTATCGCAATGCCATCTGCTTACTTTGGACATCATGCTTCTGAATATCTTATGCATTGATATTAATTAGTATGTACTTCATCTGTCTGCCATACCATGTTTTTTTACATTGAAGTGTTGTTCTAGTGCTCTGTTGCAATGCCATCTTATTTTCCCAATCATACACGTGTATGTTGCCTTAGTTATTTCTGTACGTATTCCGCTAGCGTATAGTTTCACATTCAACTAGTGTTTTTTTGCTGTGTTGTCCAGTCGTATCCCTAGCTCTTACACCATACTCCCTCCGTCCGGATTACATGCTTCCAAAATGGATAAAAAAGGATGTATCTAGGACTGAAATATGCCTAGACCCATCCATTTTTTTCCGGATGGAGGGAATACATGTCAATATGTCATGCCTTTCTATTCTTCAGTACCTATTCCATCCTCTCTGCTGTCGCATGTTTTATAATTAAAGCACCATTCTTCTACACAAGGCATGCAAGGGGAAGATGACTATGTTAGAATCTAAAGGGTTACAAACAAGGCCTTTGCAAAAGATCCAAACGCCAGGTGATAATAAAACAACTCCAGTTTTTATAGATACTGCTCCAGCACAGAGAAACCCTATTCCTACTGATAATAAGCAGATTCCAGTGGCCAAAGAACTAGTCCGCTCCAGTCGAGCAAAAATATGTCAACTCAATACTAAGAAGCGTGTGCATATCCTTGCATCATGAAATTTTATAGCATGCTGATCATATTTTCTACATGTTTCTTACCCATCTCTCTTTTAGAAAATAAGCTTAACAGATAGAAGAATTTCTGCAATGGTATCGTTTATGAGGAAAGATTCTTGCAGGAATTCTCTGTGCTCCAATGTAGATGTAAGTACCTGTTGTATATCACTGTATTTTTACATCAGCATGTATTTTGTTAATCGGCGTGAATCCAACCTTTATCTGATCTAAATTTAGTTGTAGCAAAATGTATGATTAAAGTCCACAATGTTGATTTTTGTAAGGAAAACTGCCTGGTAGTTTTGCATCCTGAGCTGCATGAGTGTACTATCTCATATCAGTGGGTTTGAATACTTTGGTTCTGCAGTTGGTTTTTCAGTGTTTTTTTCCTATGTTGTCCTGTCATATCCCTAGCTCTTACGTCATACTCCCGCCATCTGGATTAAATGTCGCAAAAATGGATAAAACTAGATGTATCTAGAACTGAAATATGCCTAGACCCGTCCATTTATTTCCGGGTGGAGGGAATACATGTCAATATGTCAGGCCTTTCTATTCTTCAGTACCTATTCCATCTCTGCTGTAGCATGTTTTATAACTGAATCACCATTCTTCTATATAAGGCATGCAAGGGGAAGACGACTATGTTAGAATCTGAAGGGTTACAAACCAGGTCTTTGCAAAAGATCCAAACGCCAGGAGATAATAAACCAACTCCATTTTTCATAGATACTGATCCAGCACAGAGAAACCCAAGTCCCATTGATAATAAGTAGATTCCAGTGGCCAAAGAAATAGTCCGCTCCAGTCCAGCAAAAGAATGTCAACTCCATTCTAAGAAGCCTGTGCGTATCCTTGCATCATGAAATTTTATAGCATTCTGATCATATTTTCTACATGTTTCTTACCCATCTCTCTTTTAGAAAATAAGCTTAACAGATAGAAGAATTTCTGCAATGCTATCGTTTATGAGGAAAGATTCTTGCAGGAATTCTCTGTGCTCCAATGTAGATGTAAGTACCTGTTGTATATCACTATATTTTTACATCAGTATGTATTTTGTTAATCGGCGTGAATCCAACCTTTATCTGATCTAAAATTAGTTGTAGCAAAATGTTAAAGGCGCCAATGTTGATTTTGTAAGGAAAACTGCCTGGTAGTTTTGCATACTTAGCAGCATGAATGTACTATCTCATATCATGCACATTACTAAATTGTAGTGCTTCTCTGGTTACCCATTCATTCATTGTGTCAATGTTGCTTTCGTACTACCTTACCTTGCTGATGATAGTTGTGCCATATTGTGTTAATTTGGTGTAGGCTAGTTGCCCAAACGTTCGTTGTGTCAATGTTGCTTTCCTATTATCTGACTTGGCCAATGATAGCAATGCTAGTGTGTTAATTTTGTGCAGGCTGGTGAAGATAAGAAGACAAACTCTGAAAACAGCAAGGCAACTCCATTGTTTCTTTCTAGTAAATCTAGGCCAGGTAATATGGCAATAACTCATGATTTATCTGTTTGGTTCCCGTCCTGATTTATGTTATGATGCAGTGGTTGAGACACTCTCCACTATCAATAATACAAGCCTGCCAAAATCGCCATCTGAATCTGTTCAGTATCCTCTGTCTCGAATGCAACGGAATAAATGTATGTTTGTGAACCAATTAATGGCTGAAGCAATGATGAAAATGGTGGATGAATCAGAGGTGCAGAGTCGTGCGACACAACAACTGATCAATGTTCTCAGAGAAAGTGTAGCAAAGCAGAAAGAACTTGCCAACATGCTTATGGGCGTCATCTGTGCTGAGGTTGCAGATTGTGATGTTGTAGATGGTTAGGTTCTTCTCATTTATTTTCACTGGCATCAATCTTTGATTGCCTAGTGGATGTAATTTCATGTTGTATATGCTGGATGTGCAACGTTATTCCCTATATGCCGTACCTTTGCGTGATCGATTTTGGTCCTATGCATAATTGCTCGTCGTAATGGGCTCAAATTATCTAATTTGGCCTGAAGACATGTACAAACTTTAGTGGGCCCATTAAGTTAATGGGCCATTACTAGGCCGAAAGTTAATGGTCGGCCCTCTTACCTCCCGGGTCGTTAACAGGCCGACAGCGAAGTGGGCAACAGGTGGCCCCAGTTTATTTCACGGGCCGTTAACAGGGCGTTACTAAGTTTGGGCTACATATGGCCCAACTATACTATAGGCCATTAGCTGGCCGAAAGAGACAGCGGGCTTGTACTGGACCATGAAGACCATGGGCCGCTAAGAGGCCGAAAGTCAGGACGTATTGTAAATGGCCCAACTGTGTTGTGGGCCTTTAGCAGGTCGAAAGAGATACCGGGCTAGTATTGGACCATGAAGGGCATGGCCCGTTAAAAGGCCAAAATGAAGGTCCGACTATAGATGGTCCAACTCATTTATGGTCCGTTAACAGGCCGAAAGGCACACAGGGCCGGGAACTGGCCCCACACTTAAATGGGTCGCTAAAAGGTCAGAACTCAGGTCCGACTACAAATGGCCCAACTGATTTATGGGTCGTCAACAGGCTGAAAGTGACACCGGGCCAGAAAATTGGCCCAACACTTAAATGGGCCGCTAAAAGGCCGAAACTCAGGTCCAATAACAAATGGCCCATCAGATTTATGGGCCGTTGTCGGTGTCAAAACCGGCGGATCTCGGGTAGGGGGTCCCGAACTGTGCGTCTAGGTGGATGGTAACAGGAGACAAGGGACACGATGTTTTTACCCAGGTTCGGGCCCTCTCGATGGAGGTAAAACCCTACTCCTGCTTGATTAATATTGATGATATGGGTAGTACAAGAGTAGATCTACCACGAGATCGGAGTGGCTAAACCCTAGAATCTAGCCTATGGTATGATTGTTGTTCGTCCTACGGACTAAAACTCTCCGGTTTATATAGACACCGGAGAGGGCTAGGGTTACATAGAGTCGGTTACAATGGGAGGAGATCTTCATATCGTATCGCCAAGCTTGCCTTCCACGCCAAGGAAAGTCCCATCCGGACACAGGACGGAGTCTTCAATCTTGTATCTTCATAGTCCGGGAGTCCGGCCAAAGGTCTTAGTCCAGCCAGCCGGACACCCCCTAATCCAGGACTCCCTCAGTAGCCCTTGAACCAGGCTTCAATGACGACGAGTCCAGCGCGCAAGTTGTCTTCGACACTCCTCCGAATATTTCATAGAAGATGTTGAACACCAGGATAGTGTCCGGCTCTGCAAAATAAGTTCCACATTCCATCGTAGAGAGAATAATATTTGTGTTAATCGGATCTGCTGACGTGTTCCGTGGCATGACATCATGCCACAGCCAGGCTCTTTATTTTATTGTTCCATCTCAGCGCGTTTAGCGAGTTGGTTTCCTTGGCACGTCTTGTCAAAGCAGAGATCGTGTCCCCTTATTTCGGGATTCTCATCAATACGGGCGTGGGTAACCCAACCGCGCCATTAACCGTGGCGCTTGGGAGATAAGCGAGCTTTTATTAGGCCGGTGGGGGCTTGTAGTTTTGGCCGCCCATATAAGGGGATAAGAATCCGCCCTTTCCATTCACGCCTTCTTCCTCCTCCGCTTATTCGTCCCTGCGCACTCGAGCTCCAGCGCCCAAGTCCGCACATCTCACCTCAACCTTCTCCAACTATGTCCGGAGCGGGAGGCAAGTGGATGGCCTCCTCCGTCACGGAGGGGCAAATCAAAAACCTGAGGGAGGCCGGATACTTGTCTAACGACATCGCGCACTGGCTTCCAGATGTGGGGCAACTCATCCCCACCCCCAGGCCCCATGAGAGGGTTGTCTTTCTTCCCCATTTCCTCCGCGGACTGGGTTTTCCTCTCCACCCATTCGTCCGGGGGCTCATGTTCTACTATGTCCTGGACTTCCACGATCTGGCCCCGAACTTCATCCTCAACATCTCGGCGTTTATCGTCGTGTGCGAGGCCTTCTTCCGCCTCCAGCCTCACTTTGGCCTATGACTGAAGACCTTCAGCGTCAAGTCGAAGGTTGTGAAAGGCCGACAAGCCGAGTGCGGAGTCGCCATGGTGGGCAAGATGCCCAACGTCACCTGGCTCGAAGGTGCCTTCGTGGAGACCATCAAAGGATGGCAATCGGGTGGTTCTACATCACCAAGCCACGCGACCCTAAGTGGGAAGCGGCCCCCGAATTTTGGTCCGGCATCCCCACACGGCTCACATCCTGGAAAGAGACGGGCCTGTCGTGGGGCCGTTCGGAAGAGGTGACCGGACTCCAAACCTGTGTTCGGGACCTGGTGACCAAGAAGGTCAAGCTCGTCAACGTCATCCAGGTCATGCTCTTTCGCCGGATCCTCTCGTGTCAACGACAGGACTTTAATTTAAGGAAGTTCCACCCGGCCCAGCACCAGACTCTGTCCCGGCTCTTCGAAACAAAGCATGAGGACGACTGGAGGGTGCTTTTCAAGGGTTCCGAGGTCTCCCCTCCGGTCACCGAGGATCACGGATTCTGCGCCAAGCGCCAAGCCTCTGAAGTAAGCTTACATTTAGTCCTTTATGGGACACTCAAATTTCATAGTTTGATTATATGCAGGATCTAAACTCCTGTTCCTTTGATAGGACTGGAAGGGGACATCCGAACAGTTAACTGTCTGGCCCCTCTGCCCGAAGGCCCAATAGAAGAACGCTTGGCGAAGCTACTGGTCCCGGCACGTCACGTGGTGCCGGAGAAGAAGGCCAAGGAGAAGGCCACGGGGACCCGAAAGAGTTCCCGGCGCCCGGTGGTGTCGGATTCATCGCCCCCGACGCCGAAGACGGCGGGGAGGAATGTCCATCCAGGGTCAAGCCTTTGGCGAAATTGTAAGTGTCCGGCTACCCGAACTACTTATGGCACTCCTCTAGTATTTAATAGCTGCTCATGCCGAATTTTAATGATACAGCCCGCCTAGAGCTCAGCTCGATGATTCGACGAGCGGCTCCTTGGGCTCGTTGGACGTGAATAGTGCTTCAGTTCCGACGGCCTCCTCCCCTCTCCCTATGGGCGACGCCGAGGTGGAGTCCCAGAGGGGACTAGACCAGGAGGAGGTGGTTCTAGAGGCGCCGCAAGGCGACCTCCCGGACTCCAGGCCCAAAGGGGACAAAGCCCCGGAGGGATCCAAGTCCGGCCCGGGGCCGGATACTACTCCGGAACCATCAACGGTTCCGGAGTCCAACAGGCGGCGCCTTCATAAAAAGGGCAAGCCTATGACGCCGGTGACCTCCGTCCATCCGGAGGCGCCGGACAATTTGCTGGAGGCGCTTAACGGCACCTCCATCGAAGAGGAACACCGCACTGTTATGAGTGCGGTGATTCAAAAGGTTCGGTCCGCCAAGAGCGGGCTGACGGAAGCCTGCACAAGCCTGTTAACGGGCTTTGAGGTATGTGTTCAAAAACATATATAAAAAATGTTACCGCATAGACAGTAGCCCCTGATGCTCAGTTCGGTGTTCGGAAAGAAAAGCCAAGCTGAGGATCTTAAAAGATATACGCAGGAGTCTAATAGAAATATGTCAATATGGGAATGCAGGTAGCGCTGCTGACCTCTGCCGCACTGACTGCGGAGGTCAATGCACTGAAAGAAAGCCTCGAGCGGTCCGAGAGCGAGCTCGACCGTGCCTAGAAGCAGCTCGAGGATAAATAAGGTACATAGTACCTCCTATAAATGTATATGGAAATACTTGGTTGCAAAATAATAACAGGACCAACGTTAATGTTGCAGGAGCCACGACCGTGGTGGCGACCCTGAAAGAGGCGGTCTCCAAGGCCGAAGAGAGTGCGGCCTTGGAGCGCACCGAGCGAGAGAAGCAGGAGGCGCGGGTGGCGGAGGTGCGGCAAGAGCTCCAGGCTTTCGTGGAAAAACACGAGAGTTTGGAGCATGACTCGAAGACTCGAGAGTCCGAGCTTGCCTCGGCTCTTGAGAGTGCCAAGACCACTAAGGCCGAAGCCCAGAAGGCCCTTCAGGAGATCAAGGCGATGAAGAAGATAGCGGTGGGTAAGGCATTCTTTATGCAAAGAAAAAATATAAAAGTTAATTATCTGCTACTTACCCGAATCCGGAGCTCTCCAGGAGCGTTCGCCGATCTGCCCCGTAGTGTGTCTGATGCCGCCGCATACTACTGAGCCGAAGAGGGGAGCTCGACGGAAAAAGTGTTCTGGTCTCAGTATGCTAAGACCGAACATCCATTGCCCCTGAGTGACCAGTTGAAGCAGCTGGTCGAGCTCCACAAGGTGGCCGAACAGGCCATGAAAGGCCTCATAGCCTGGCTGTGGCTTGGAGAAGTCATGCCTGGGAGCTACTTCGGTCTGGTGCGGCGGCTGGTGGACGCGTGCCCATGGATGGAGGTCATCAAGTGCTCCGTTTGTATTGAAGGTGCCCGTCGGGCCCTTGCCCGTGCTAAGGTGCACTGGGGCAAGCTAGATGCGGAGAAGCTGGTGACGGACACGCCACCGCCGGGCAAGGAGTATCGTACGCCCGAGATGTATTATAATGGCGTTCTGAAGGGTGCCCGCCGTATAGCGGATGAGTGCTCCAAAGATGTAATTTTTGAGTAGACTCGCATTTGTTATCCTGTACGCTTAAACTTTGTTCATATGCGTTAAGCAACGCTTGTTAATTTAAAATATTACCTTCTGTGCGGCCGTTTATCAAATCTGAGAGATGCAAGTCGTCGGCTTCGACCCCCATGCCACGAGTGCTGGGGTGTTCGGGATAAACCTGAGCGCTCTTGTTCCCATTCTTGGGCCGATCTAGGGAGGCGTTCAGCACAACGAACCAGGCCGTCGGACTTATAATGCTTTATCACTCTCACTTAGCCATAGAATTCTATAATTTTAAATTTCGGCGAAGCCCCTAGTATTCGGAAGACCGAGTTCGGGGCGCTATCCATGCCTAGGCCGGATAAGTCCGGTTCCTCGCTCGAAGCGGCATAAGTCTTTAAGGACTCGAAAAAACATCGCGAACAGCGACCGGTCTCTCGCACTATCATGACAGTAAGTTTTAGCTTTCTCTACTAAGGTGTTAACCCAGGTCAACAAACTGGGGCACAATCGCAGTAATTCTCCCAGCGCTACCTTAGCCAACAATGCGGAACGTGAGGTACCAAAACATGGGAGCCGGGCAAACCCAACTATTGACCAAAGTCATGATTCGGAGCTGATGCAAATAGTGCTATATGTTCGGGGTGCCGCACTCGTGAGAGTGTTCGGTCTTCTCACACCATGTTATGGGGTATTATAAGCCCCTGGTGTATTGTCCGCACCAAAGTGTACGACTGCAGAATGTCATGACTGAACATATTTGTATATGAAAATAGATAAGTACAATAATAGGTAAGAGCTATGTATTGCTTATTAAAAAAGGGCTGCTGCGAAAGCAGAACAATACAAAAAGTGCGGTAAGCAGGAGATGGGAGTATTTGACATATTCCCCTCCAGGGGCAAGCTGCGAGATTGAAAGTAAAACAGGTATTAAATTCGTTCTAGAGACCACCTGGACTTTCGACGTGGCTTGCTTCCTCCCTGGCTATTGCATCGTTGGTTCGGCGATGGTATTGCCGGACAGGCCTTCCGAATAGTTGGATCCTGAAAGTGTGTAAAAAGAAAAACGGCGAAATAGGGAGCCCCTTGGTGCGGTTGAGCCGCCTTCTGGGCGTGCCGTTGTTATGCCCCTCCCCTTATGCCCATGGTATCTCCAAGGCATAATTATGTATGCGTGGTACCAGTATCGCCGTTTGGCGAGGGCTGGGGTTGGGGCCGCACTGCTATGCTCGCTCGGAACATGCCAGCCGGATTTGTTGGAGGTTACTTCGGGTGCGCTTGACGTTGTCCGGACGTTTGACGCCTGGATTGGAGAACTGCCTTGAGAGGCTACTCTATACTTCCGCCGCCAGGGCCGCCGTGTGCTCCTCTGTTCGGAGAGAGCGTTCGATGTTTCCGTTTACCGTGATGACTCCACGAGGTCCGGGCATCTTGAGCTTGAGATATGCGTAGTGCGGCACCGCATTGAATTTTGCAAATGCGGTTCGTCCAAGCAGGGCGTGGTAGCCGCTGCGGAATGGGACTATGTCGAAGATTAACTCCTCGCTCCGGAAGTTATCCGGGGATCCGAAGACCACTTCGAGTGTAACCGTGCCTGTACAGCTGGCCTCCACACCTGGTATGACACCTTTGAAGGTTGTCTTTGTGGGTTTAATCCTTGAGGGATCGATGCCCATTTTGCACACTGTGTCCTGGTAAAGCAGGTTCAGGCTACTACGGTCGTCCACTAGGACTCTGGTAAGGTGAAATCCATCGATGATTGGGTCTAGGACCAGTGCGGTGAATCCGCCGTGATGGATGCTGGTGGGATGATCCCTCCGATCGAAGGTGATCGGGCAGGAGGACCATGGGTTGAACTTTGGGGCGACTGGCTCCAACGCATAGACGTCCTTGAGAGCACACTTGCGCTCCCTTTTGGGGATGTGGGTTGCGTATATCATGTTCACCGTCTGAACTTGCGGGGGAAATCCCTTCTGTCCTTTGTTGTTCGGTGGCCGGGGCCCCTCCTCGTCATCGCTATGTAGCCCCTTGTCTCTGGTCTCGGCACTTAACTTGCCTGCCTGCTTGAACACCCAACAATCCCTGTTGGTGTGATTGGCTGGCTGTTCGGGGGTGCCGTGTATCTGGCACAAGCGATCGAGTATCCGGTCTAAGCTGGATGGGCCCTGAGGGTTTCTTTTGAATGGCTTCTTCCGCTGACCCGGTTTAGAGCCTCTGAATCCGGCATTGACTGCCGTATCTTCAGTATTATCACCGTTAATGCGGCGCTTATGCTTGTTATGACGTGACCTGTTGTTGTTATCCTTGGTATCCGAATTGCCGGGGCTCTTGGTTAGGTTATTGCTACGAGCCAGCCTGTTGTATTCTCCTGCACAAAAGCGAGTCATGAGTGTCGTGAGGGCTGCCATAGATTTCGGCTTTTCCTGTCCTAGGTGTCGGGCAAGCCATTCGTCTCGGATGTTGTGCCTGAAGGCTGCAAGGGCTTCGGCGTCCAGACAATCGACTATTTGGTTTTTCTTGGTTAGGAACCGTGTCCATAATTGTCTGGCCGATTCCTCTGGCTGCTGGATTATGTGGCTTAGGTCATCGGCGTCTGGTGGTCGCACATACGTGCCCTGGAAGTTGTCAAGGAATGCGGATTCCAGGTCCTCCCAACAACTAATTGACTCTGCTGGCAGTCTGTTAAGCCAATGTCGAGCTGGTCCTTTAAGCTTGAGCGGGAGGTATTTGATGGCGTGTAGATCATCACCACGGCCGATGTGGATATGAAGGAGATAATCCTCGATCCATACCGCAGGATCTGTTGTGCCATTGTATGATTCGATGTTTACGGGTTTAAAGCCCTCGGGGATTTGATGATCCATTACTTCGTCTGTGAAGCATAGTGGGTGTGCGGCGCCCCTGTACTGAGCTATATTGCGACGCAGCTCAGACGAGCTCGGTCTGCTGTATTCGGTCGGGCCATACTTATTATGTCCGGCGTGACGGCTAGCGTCACGTGAAGCGGGGCGCCCATGCGATCCGTAGATCGATCTTGTTTGTCTTGCCTTATTTTCCAAAATGTCTCGTAGGTCTGTTGTGTCTCCCTGTACTCCGGTATGTTTTGAGCGGTGTCGGGGTGCGGCTTGGGTCGAGGGCCTGAAGGCCTCTCTATCGCGGCCACGGGGTGGCCGATCGGGCCCATCGTACGCTGGTGATGTAGGTTTAGTTGCTTCCTCCTCAAGTTGGGGTAGAAGCCTGCGCTTTGGGTAGCTCTTGGGTGGGTCTTCTAGTTTATATTCTTCAGCCGCCAGGACTTCGGTCCATCTGTCGGCTAGCAAGTCTTGGTCAGCTCTAAGCTGCTGCTGTTTCTTCTTGAGGCTGCTTGCCGTGGCTATGAGCCTGCGTTTGAAACGCTCTTGTTCGACGGGATCCTCTGGCACGACGAATTCGTCGTCGTCGAGGCTTGCCTCGTCTTCGGAGGGAGGCATGTAATTGTCGTCCTCATCCTCTTTGTCGGCCGCTCTCTCATGAGGGCCGGCTCCTTCATCCTCCTGCACTGAATCCTGCTGGAGGGGGTTGTCTTCGGCACTGTCCGGCATGTTGTTATCTCCGGTGCCGGAATCGCCGTTTTTGCTTTGGCGGGACTTAGAGCGGCGCCGCTGACGTCGGTGCTTGGGTTGCTTCTTGGAGGGGTCATCCTCCGTTTTCTCCTCGCCATCCCCTGCTTTAGGGGTGTCTGCCATGTATATGTCATATGACGAGGTGGCTTTCCAGTTCCCTATAGGCACTGGTTCTTGATCGTCTCCTTCATCGGCGTCCATGTCGTCGATGTCTTCGGAGTTGAAGTCGAGCATGTCGGTTAAGTCGTTGACAGTGGCTGCAAAGTGGGTGGTGGGTGGGCTACAAATTTCTTCGTCGTCCGCGTCCCAACCGTGTTGGCCGTAGTCCGGCCAGGGCTCTCCTGACAAAGAGAGAGACTTTAACGAATTCAGGATGTTGCCGAAAGGTGAGTGCTGAAAGACGTCTGCGGCGGTGAACTCCATGACCGGAGCCCAATCGGGCTTAACCGGGAGAGGTGCGGGAACGGAGTCCGGATCGGAGTCCGGCACCTTGGAGTCATGGGCCTTGCGAGGGACTAGGCCGGTATCCAGCTCTATCGCCGTAGAGATTGCAGTTTCTCGGGTGGCGTCTAACCGTCCGTCCCCGACTGGCGTAGTGGGCTCCGAGCTAATGGTCGGAGCGGACACCTGAGCGGCCCTCTGGGCGTTGTCTAATGACAGAGCTAAATCGTGCCCATCATGACAGTGCGGCGCGCCCGGTTGTGGCTCAAATCCGTCGAAGATCAAGTCCCCGCGGATGTCAGCCGTGTAGTTCAAGCTTCCAAACCTGACCTGATGGCCAGGGGCGTAGCTTTCGATCTGCTCCAGGTGGCCGAACGAGTCAGCCCGCAGTGCGAAGCCGCCGAATACGAAGATCTGTCCGGGGAGAAAAGTCTCATCCCGGACCGCATCGCGATTGACGAGCGAAGAAGCCATTGGGCCTAAAAGGCGACGACACAGAGGAACTCTCAATGAAAGCACCAATGTCGATGTCAAAACCGGTGGATCTCTGGAAGGGGGTCCTGAACTGTGCGTCCAGGCGGATGGTAACAGGAGACAAGGGACACGATGTTTTTACCCAGGTTCGGGCCCTCTCGATGGAGGTAAAACCCTACTCCTGCTTGATTAATATTGATGATATGGGTAGTACAAGAGTAGATCTACCACGAGATCGGAGTGGCTAAACCCTAGAATCTAGCCTATGGTATGATTGTTGTTCGTCCTACGGACTAAAATTCTCTGGTTTATATAGACACCGGATAGGGCTAGGGTTACACAGAGTCAGTTACAATGGGAGGAGATCTTCATATCGTATCGCCAAGCTTGCCTTCCACGCCAAGGAAAGTCCCATCCGGACACGGGACAGAGTCTTCAATCTTGTATCTTCATAGTCCGGGAGTCCGACCGAAGGTCTTAGTCCGGCCAGCCGGACACCCCCTAATCCAGGACTCCCTCAGCCGTCAACAGGCTGAAAGACACACCGGGCCGTAAACTAGCCCAACATTTAAATGGGTCGCTAAAAGGCCAAAAGATGTACATCCTGAAAATTGGCCCATCCTTTAAATGGGCCGTTAACACGCCGAAATCTCATCGGGCCGATATTGAGCCCAAATATATAGCGGGCTGTTAACGGGCTCGAACTGACGATGGACTGCAATGGTGTCAAATCTTTAACGGGCCATTGACGGGTCGAATTGGCACATCTCGTATGGGTCGCGGGCTTAAATGGACCTGACACAAGTAGGCCTTATATGGGCTGACCTGCTAATTTTTACTGGGCCGGCCTTTTCACAGGAATGGGCCTCTATTGGGTCGTGCCACATGTCAACGTATCATAGGCGCCTTCCGTCCAATGAGTGGATGGCATCTGTCCCAACGATGAGCCGACACGTGTTTCCTCTAGCCAATGATAATTTTACACATGGAAAATCCCCATTGGTCAGGGCTGTTAACGGGTTATCGGATCCAAAACCCGACCCAATAGCTTAACGGTGTTCCATTACGGTGGATGCCACGTGTCGGTCACCCTTGACGTAAGCACCTCTGTGACGCGCGATTTATCGTCATGGAAGTGGACACTTCCGTGATGATAATTTTGGTAATGTCATGGAACACTTCTACGACAGCACAGGTATGACTATCTTGATTCGGTCATAAATTTGTCGTGGATGTACATGCATGACAAAAAACGTGACCTACTGTGACAAACACGTATCATCACGGAAGTGTATTTTTTTTGTAGTGATAGCTAGTACCTAGATGGCTTCTTCTCTCTTTTTGGATCTCAATACAATGTTCTCCCCCTCTCTCGTGGAGATCTATTCGATGTAATCTTCTTTTTGTTGTGTGTTTGTTGAGACCGATGAATTGTGGATTTATGATCAAGATTATCTATGAACAATATTTGATTCTTCTCTAAATTCTTTTATGTATGATTGGTTATCTTTGCAAGTCTTTTCGAATTATCCGTTTGGTTTGGCCAACTAGATTGGTAGTTCTTGCAATGGGAGAAGTGCTTAGCTTTGGGTTCAATCTTGCGGTGTCCTTTCCCAGTGACAGGAGGGGCAGCAAGGCACATATTGTATTGTTGCCATCGAGGATAACAAGATGGGGTTTTTATCATATTGCATGAATTTATCCCTCTACATCATGTCATCTTGCTTTAGACGTTACTCTGTTTTTAACTTAACTAGCAGAGATACCCGGGCATTTGCGCGGCTAGATTTCAAACATCTATGTAAATGAACATGTATAAATCTGAATATCTATGTCTTACATCCAAACATGGTTTTTCTTCCTCGACATGCCACGTCATTATTGGTGTAGTGGCCTGTGCATTCGTGGTCATTGATTTATTTGATATTTTCATGCTTAGTTTTTTTCAATAAATTTTCCTTCAACTATAATTCTCATTCAATTATATTCACCTATACATTGGCATTTTTCTATATCATAATAGAGATAAAAAGTTATACAAAATTGAATTCCATGGAAACATGTTACTTTGCTCCATAGAATCAAGTTTAGTCAAGGCAATACTATTTTAATATCGTTATAAAAATCAAACTTATATTTCTATTGATTCTCAGCTCATCCTTTTACCACGACATATATCTTTTGACTGATAGTATTTTTCTTTGTTTGCAAAAATCGCAAGAAGTCATAAATGTGGATTATTTAACATAACATAGGGAATAAATTTGATCATGAAATATAAGTAGTTTTTTTGTGTGTTCTTGCTCTTGGGGAAAACTATCTTTAATTTGGATGTTGTTTTATGGCCATCTTATATGGTTGGTTCATAATCTGTAAAACATATCAGACAGATTATTTGGTCAATTGGTGCCAAATGATGGTATTGCATGCACTTTAACTGATTTGGTTACTAATACACCTATACCCTTTACTTTTACTTTTTAATCTCAACTATCAGAATTAGGACCCCATCATATAATCAACGTAGATAATTATTTTTCCCATGTGGACCAACGTAGTGTCTATTATATTTTTATTCTCTCCATACCCTATAGCTCCTTATTATCGTATCGTCATGAGATCAACACTCCAAGCCAACATGATATACTTGGATGCCGTGGATATGCCTCATGATGTGTGTTTCTGGCCATAGAATCACACTTAATTATTTATAGTTTCCAAACCATAATTTTAGCTTATGATTTTTGTTTATAATATATCAAAAACTAAATGACATATGTATAAATATTCTGCAGTCAATGTGTTGTTATTCTTGCATGTCAAAACCATACACTTTTGCTTGTATTAGTGTATAGAATTTAAAACATCGACTATATGTTTATTTAAGCGTCTTATATTTTGAGAAGGATTATGTCTTTTTATTTCGCATCTATATTTTATATGCGGACACGTGGTCCTTCTCACGACTTTTTTAAACAAAAAGTGCTTAATTTATACAATCAACAATTGTAATTAACTCATGTCGCGATATTTTGTAAATAAACATTGTGAGAAGCTCCAGTGCATAGCGGACGGATAAAGCGTGCGGAGTATATCAAGAGAGGGCGGGGTAGACCGAATTTGACATGAGAGGAGTCCGTTAAGAGACCTGAAGGATTGGAGTATCACCAAAGAGCTAGCTATGGACAGGGGTGCGTGGAAGCTTGCTATCCATGTGCCAGAGCCATGAGTTGGTTGCGAGATCTTATGGGTTTCACCTCTAGCCTACCCCAATTTGTTTGGGACAAAAGGCTTTGTTGTTGTTGTTGTTGAAACATTGTGAGAATAGGAATATTATTTTTGGCAATTCAATGTTTATGTATTTTTTTAAATTAGCTATCCATTAAATATTTATTATATCTAACATCCTATTATAGAGATACTTTATTATTAAACAAAAAAGTAGATTGGAATTTGTTTGCCGCACATTAAAGTTTGTTACCGCTCATGACTACAAAAAGTTTCCTATGCCACGTGAAACGTTAATGTTCTTAGCGGGTCGTTCGGACCCTCCATGGTCGGCAGTTGTGCCCGTCTTTTTGACATGGTTGTGCCTTCTTTAGCTGCCCGTGTTTTTTTTTCGCAGGACCTGGCAGCCGGGCGCTCGAACTATTTATAGTGGGCAGTCGTGAGTCGTGACCCTTCTTTTGTCCAATGGCCTTGCCTTATTTGGCCTTTTTTAAAGCTGGCCATTGCCTTTTTCGCTGGTTGCCAGCCGTGTTCTTTTAGGAAACTGGCAGCCTTGCTTTATACAATGCCAACACGTTCACTTTTGATTGTGGATGATTGATTTTATTAATAGCAAAAAGGTGGACGGTAGACGTGGCAATCAATTTTTACATGTCATGTCAAATTGTTTGTAGACAACTATATTTGTATGTAACGCTATATCTATTAAATCTTAACCGTTAAAATCTATAATTTACGGCTGAGATAATTTAATCTGTGTGGACGAACGTGATGGCTTGTTTGCCTCTTGTTTTAATTAAATAATAATAATAAAAGATACTCTAGATGCATGCTGGATAGCGGTCGGTGAGTGGAGTAATAGTAGTAGATGCAGGTAGGAGTCGGTCTACTTGTCTCTGACGTGATGCCTATATACATGATCATACCTAGATATTCTCATAACTATGCTCAATTTTGTCAATTGCTCAACAGTAATTTGTTCACCCACCATAGAATACTTATGCTCTTGAGAGAAGCCACTAGTGAAACCTATGGCCCCCGGGTCTATTCTCATCATTTCAATCTCCATTACTTTAATACTTGCTTTGTTTTTACTTTGCCTTTTACTTTTCACTTTACATCTCTATACCAAAAATACCAAAAATATTATTTATCATCTCTATCAGATCTCACTCTCGTAAGAGGCGGGATTGACAACCCCTAATCGCGTCGGTTGCGAGGAGCTATTGTTTTGTGCAGGTACGAGGGACTTGTGTGTAGCCTCCTACTTGATTGATATATTGGTTCTCAAAAACTGAGGGAAATACTTAGCTACTTTGCTGCATCATCCTCTCCTCTTCGGGGAAATCCAACGCAATGCTGAAGAGGTAGCACTGGTTAACCCATAGCAGCACAAGTGATCCTGGCACCTCCGAGGTCAGGGATGGCAATGGAAAACCACGACGCAATAAAAACTAATGTCGGAACAATGAAGAAAGCCTAGACATTACAACGGTAAACACCGGATTCAGGGGCTCCAGACCCGGCCAACAGAAGAAGCCATTTAAAGGCAACAAGGACAGTTCATCCAACCTGGACAAAATCCTAGACAGGTCCTGCCAGATCCACGGCACTCCCAATAAACCAGCTAATCATACCAACAGAGAATGTTCGGTCTTCAAGCAGGCCGGCAAACTCAACGCCAAACACAAAGGGAAGGTACCTCAGAGCGAAGACGAGGATGAACCTCGCCAGCCGAATATGAGGGGACAGAAGAAATTCCCACCGGAGATCAAAACAGTGAACATGATCTATGTCACTCATGTCCCAAAGTGGGAGCTGATACGTCTCCAACGTATCTATAATTTTTGATTGCTCCATGCTATATTATCTACTGTTTTAGGCAATATTGGGCTTTATTATCCACTTCTACATTATTTTAGGGACTAACCTATTAACCGGAGGCCCAGCCCAGATTTGCTATTTTATGCCTATTTCAGTGTTTCAAAGAAAAGGAATATCAAACGGAGTCAAAACGGAACGAAATCAACTGGCGAAGTTATTTTTGGAAGGAAAGCCACCGGATAGGCTTGGACTCTACGTCAGAAGATACGGGAGCTGGCCACGAGAGTGGGGGGCGCGCCCACCCCCCTAGGGCGCTCCCCCTACCTCGTAGGGCCCCCATAGCTCCACCGACGTACCCCCTGCACGCATATATACCTACGTATCGTACAACTTCCAGAACAAAAGATAGATCAGGAGTTCCGCCGCCGCAAAACCTCCAGAGCCACCAAAAACCATCGGGACCCTGTTCCGGCACCCTGCCGGAGGGGGGAACCCTCACCGGTGGCCATCTTCATCATCCCAGCGCTCTCCATGACGAGGAGGGAGTAGTTCACCCTCGGGGCTGAGGGTATGTACCGGTAGCTATGTGTTTGATCTCTCTCTCTCTCTCTCTCTCTCTCTCTCTCTCTCTCTCTCTCGTGTTCCCTCTATGGCACGATCTTGATGTATCCCGAGCTTTGCTATTGTAGTTGGATCTTATGATGTTTCTCCCCCTCTACTCTATTGTGATGAATTGAGTTTCCCATTTGAAGTTATCTTATCGGATTGAGTCTTTTATGAGAACACTTGATGTATGTCTTGCCGTGCTTATGTGTGGTGACAATGGGATATCATGTGCCAATTGATGTATGTTTTGGTGACCAACTTGCGGGTTCCGCCCATGAACCTATGCATAGGGGTTGGCACACGTTCGTGATTCTCCGGTAGAAACTTTGGGGCACTCTTTGAGGTTCTATGTGTTGGTTGAATAGATGAATTTGAGATTGTGTGACACATATCGTATAATCATACCCACGGATACTTGAGGTGACATTGGAGTATCTAGGTGACATTAGGGTTTTGGTTGATTTGTATCTTAAGGTGTTATTCTAGTACGAACTCTAGGGTTGTTTGTGACACTTATAGGAATAGCCCAACGGATTGATTGGAACGAATAACTTTGAGGTGGTTTCGTACCCTACCATAATCTCTTCATTTGTTCTCCGCTATTAGTGACTTTGGAATGACTCTTTGTTTCATGTTGAGGGATAGTTATGTGATCCAATTATGTTATTATTGTTGAGAGAACTTACACTAGTGAAAGTATGAACCCTAGGCCTTGTTTCCTAGCATTGCAATACTGTTTACGCTCACTTTTACCACTTGTTACCTTACTGTTTTAATATTTTCAGATTACAAAAACCTATATCTACCATCCATATTGTACTTGTATCACCATCTCTTCGCCGCACTAGTGCACCTGTACAATTTACCATTGTATTGGGTATGTTGGGGACATAAGAGATTCTTTGTTATTTGGTTGCAGGTTTGCTTGAGAGAGACCATCTTCAACCTACGCCTCCTACGGATTAATAAACCTTAGGTCATCAAGCTCTGCACTTGGAGGCCCAACAACGTCTACAAGAAGAAGGTTGCGTAGTAGACATCAAGCTCTTTTCTGGCGCCGTTGCCGAGGAGGTGAGTGCTTGAAGGTATATCTTTAGATCTTGCAATCGAATCTTTTTGTTTCTTGTTTTAGCACTAGTTTAGTTTATAAAAGAAAACTACAAAAAAATGGAATTGAGTTTGTCTCATACGCTTCATCTTTTTAATATCTCTCGTGAGTATGATGGGAAGGAAAATTGTGCCAAATTGTTAGAAGAAGAATGCATTAAAATGTTTGGCACTAGATCTTTGTATGATGAGCATGATTGCAATGTTGTTAGTATAAACTCCTTGAATATCCATAGTACTAATGATGATTGCACTAGTTATGATGAAAATATCTCTTATGAGCATGTCAACTTTTGTGGAGTGCATGCTTGCATGAACATACCAAATAGAGAAGATATTTATTGCAAGAGGCATAAGCATTTAGAAACTAAATGGTTGCAAGAAAGGCTAGATGTGAGTGCTGAAAATTTGAATTTGCTTTGTCGTACTTGTGAACTTTGCAATGAACGTGGTCATTTACATCTCCAATGCAAATTGTTTCATGACCGAATTGTGTCCAAAAATTGTGATGATTTGATTTCCCTTGCACATTATAATTAACTTAGTTTGCTTTTGGGATATGAAGAGTTGAAACGTTTACTTAAGGACCTTACAGAATTTGCCCATAAGAAATTCCTTGATATTGATCTAGAGAAGATTTATTTGTATTGTGCGGTGAATTGCATTGAAAATCCTTATATTGCCAATTACATAAAGAAAAGAAAACAAATAGAGGATGAAGAGAATACTAATGAAAGGGAAGAGACTTCCCAATATCCTCCTATTATTTCTTATGATGAATCAGGTAACGAGGAGGAGTCTTCTATCCAACCAATCTCATTAATAAGGAGCTCCAAAAAGAGGGTTGAACCCACACATGATGTGGTGAAGAAGAAGAAAAGAAAAAGAAAGAGAGGTAAAAGGTATCCCTCCCAAATAATGTTGCTCCTATTATTGTTGTGCCTCACGAAAATGAATCAAAAATAATTGTGGAAGACGATGCACTTGATGATGATCTAGTTATGCATATTGCTTGTTGTGATGATTATTATTGGGAAGATAATGATACTCCTTATGATCTTGAAAATCTTTTTGTCACTTGCTTGGAAGAATATGATAATAATGTTTGTTATACTATTGGGGCTATCCATACTATTGATGATGAGAGTGATTATGCTTATGATATGAAAGAGCCCAAGCTTGGGGAAGCTATGTTTGATGAGGATGAAATATTTGAGAATATATTTGCTGAAATTAATGTTTGTCCCAAGCTTGGGGATGCTATGTTTAATGAAGATGATATTTTTAGCACCCCAAGTTTTGATATTGATGAAAGTGGGTTCGGAAGAGTGTCAACTTTAGGAAGTAGTGATCCCACTATTTTGGAGGATGTTAAATTTTATTGTGATGAATATGAAAGTGGATTTGGAAGAGTGTCAGCTTTATTTAGTGATTCCACTATCTTGGGAGAGGTTTCAATCGATTATGATGAGAACGAAATGTTTACTTATGATGATTATTGTGATGAAACTTATGATATAAAAAGTAGTGATGATTATATTTACAAATCTTGTCATGATTATGATTACCCTTTTTCTGAACATTACTCTTTTAATGTGGAAACAATTTATAGTGTTCAAGTCTCTTATGATACTCCCACTATTCTGAATGAGAAGAAGTTTGCTTATGTGGAGAGTAGTAAAATTTCTATGCAAGTAGATCATGAAAAGAATGCTCTAGGTGCTGGTTATATTGTTGAATTCATTCATTATGCTACTGAAAATTATTATGAGGGAGGAATATATGCTTGTAGTAATTGCAATAATATCAAGTTTCCTCTCTATGTGCTTAAAGTTTTGAAGTTATGCTTGTTTTAGCTTCCTATGCAAGTTAATTATTGTTCCCATAAGTTGTTTGCTCACAAAATCCCTATGCATAGGAAGTGGGTTACAATTAAATGTGCTAGTCATATTCTTCATGATGCTCTCTTTATGTTTCAATTCTTATCTTTTATGTGAGCATCATTGAAATCATCATGCCTAGCTAGGGGCTTTAAAAGTTAGCACTTATTGGGAGGCAACCCAATTTTATTTTAGTTTCTTGCTTTTTGGTTCTGTTTAGTAATAAATAATCCATCTAGCTTCTGTTTAGATGTGGTTTTCTGTTTTAATTAGTGTTTGTGCCAAGTAGAATCTTTGGGAAGACATGGGTGAAGTCTTTATGATCGTGCTGTAAAAAACAGAAACTTTAGCGCTCACGAGATTAGCTAGAACTTTTTACTGTAGAGCGCTATTTAGTTGATTCTTTTTTCAAATGATTACTAGACAAATTCCTCAGGTCCACCAATTTAGTTTAGAATTTTTGGAGTTTCAGAAGTTTGCGTTAGTTACAGATTACTACAGACTGTTCTGTTTTTGATAGATTCTGTTTTTCGTGTGTTGTTTGCTTATTTTGATGAATCTATGGCTAGTAAAATCTTCTATCTTCTATTTACTAATTGGATGCACTATTCAAGTATTCTCATTAATCCATATCATCAAAATTAATTACACCGTTGAATTGTAGAATTTACGTCCAGGATAAAAGTAAAACTTGCGTAACATAGATTGCTCGGTACGGCCACAATAAAGGCATCTATCACGTCCAAGGTAGCAGTATAAAAAAACATTGGTATGTAGTCTCTGGAAAGAAAAAGGAAAAAGGCAAAAAAAAGGAAAGAAATCAGCGTGGAAAACTCTACGTATATCACGGAACATGGGGATGTTGGAATCTCACGCAATTATTCACAAATACAACTCATAACTTACCCCGAAGATATCTCCACGAACTACTCCCTCGGCGACTTGACAACCAACATCCCCATGCCCAGCCTTTGATCGCCTTTTCGTTCCAGCGAACATGCGCCGGCGCCGGCCATGCGGACGAGGCGGTTCAGCCGCGTCAACATGGGTGATTTCATATTGGTGTAGGATGATTGGATGATTTCCTATCGGCGTAGGCTGATGAGGCTAACATGATGGACAGTGAGAAGATGGCGCTGCGCTGGAGGCAGAAGGGAGAGTACCAACGACCCTTCCGTTGTGGAACCAAGGCGTGACAGGCCCAAAGTCTCGCTCGTCTCCCTTTCTAACGGTGGACACACACGGGACTCGGATCTTGGGTCGTCAGAGAAGAATCAGCAGCAGGAAATCAACCGGAGAAGGATGCACACCAGGTACTCGATGGTTTCCCCCCAGCACTAACTTTGTGCTGAGTTCGTTTTTGTTATTTTTTTGGTTTATGACTGAAGTGAGGAGAAGCTACACACTGCTCTCTCCTTTACAGCCTCATGCTCACTGCGTGTGTCCAGGTCATGCAGTACAGCACGACACTATCACCTTGCCCATGCCTGCTATACGTGTGCAGAGCATGTCAACAGTGCCCAGGACATGAGCTACACCTATGCTACATGCCCTGCTTTATTTGTTACAGTTTTACACAAGTGAAAACCCCAAGCTAAATTACAGAGGACAAGAATAACTCGTTGTCAGTCTCCCCCTTAAGCTTGTTCTCTGTTCTTCACCGAGCGAATGCCAATTCTCTCTCGTAGCTCAATGAACTTGACCCGCAGCAATGGCTTCGTCAGTAAATCTGCAAGTTGGTCCCCGGTGCTCACATGTTCCACCGTGATCTTCCCTGTTTCAACACAATCACGAATGAAATGATATCTAATGTCAATATGCTTGCTTCGATCATGTAGCACTGGGTTTTTGCACAAAGATATGGCTGACTTATTGTCAACTTTCAGCTTCACTACTTGCTCTTCTTTCTCCTGCAACCCTGCCAGCAATCTGCTCAACCAAATTGCTTGACATGCTGCTGTGGCAGCAGCAATGTACTCAGCTTCACATGATGATATAGCAACAACCTTCTGTTTTTTAGATGCCCAAGTGACCAAGTTTGAGCCCAAGAAGAACACTGTCCCTGATGTACTCTTCCTGTCTTCAATATCTCCAGCAAGATCACTGTCAGAATAACCCAAAAGTCTTGGTTCTCCTTCCACTCCTTTTCTGTAGTGGCAGCCATAGTTTATAGTACCACGTAAGTATCTCAGAATTTGCCTGATTGCATTCATGTGATGCACAGTTGGTTCTTCCATGAAGCGACTAACTATGCCCACTGAAAAAGCCAAATCTGGTCTTGTGTTTACAAGGTACCTGAGACTGCCAACTAAACTTCTGAAGTAAGTAGAATCAACCTTTTGATCCTTTGTTGACTTACAGAGTTTGATTTTTGGCTCCATTGGTACTTGGCTGGGATTGCACTCAGACATGCCTGCCTTTTCCAAAATCTTCTCAGCATAACTTGCCTGACAGATTGTAATCCCCTCTGTGGTTTGAGCTACCTCAATGCCCAAGTAATATGATAGCAACCCTAAATCACTCATTTTGAAGAGTTCCATCATTTGGTCCTTGAATTTTTCTATCTCATCTTGGCTGGACCCCGTAATGATCAGATCATCAACATACACACCCACAATCAGCCGAGCCCTCCTTGAGCACTTCACATAGACCCCATGCTCAAGTGGACATCTTGCAAAACCAAGTGACAAGAGACTTTCATCAAGTTTGATGTTCCAAGCTCGTGGAGCTTGTTTCAGCCCATATAGGGCTTTTTTCAATTTTAGCACTCTATGCTCTTGGCCTTCTTTCTCATACCCAGGAGGTTGGATGACATAGACATCCTCACACAGTTCCCCATTCAAGAAGGCAGATTTTACATCCATATGGTGAACTTGCCACTCCTCCTGTGCAGCTAGAGCAACGAGCAACCTCACAGTCTCTAACCGGGCTACAGGGGCATATACTTCTTCATAGTCAATTCCTTGTCTTTGGACATACCCTTTTGCAACCAAACGAGCTTTGTGTTTCACTATTGCCCCTGAAGGATCCTTTTTTATTTTGTACACCCATTTCAAACCAATGGGCTTCTGATCCTTAGGTGGATCTACCATGATCCAAGTTTCATTTTCGACAATGGAGTTTATCTCTTCATCCATTGCTCTGCACCAACATGCTTCCTTTCTTGCTTCAACAAGATTCGAGGGCTCCTCTGCACTCAACATGCATAAATCTGAATCAATAAGTTCATATGGTTCAGTCTGATCTAGCAATTCTTGCAGATTTCTATAGCCTTGTGGTCCAGCACTTGCAGATGCTGCTGCTCCTGTCTCATCCCCATCAACACTACCAACGCCTCTTGCTGGTGCTGCAAGCGGGGTTGAGAATGTGTCTTCTCCTGATGTTGTTTGAGCTGCAGGTGTGTGTGGTGAGCCAAGATCAGCATCACCATGCACTTCCTCCCCCTGTTTCGGCACTTCTGAAAATTCCCTTGTTTCAGTATTTTCATCTTCAGGGTAGAATACAGCAAACTCTGCATCTGAGCTTTCATCTTCTTGCTGTTGCATAGAACTCCAGTCCCACTGAGCATTTTCATCAAATATAACATCACGTGAGACTAGGAGCTGCTTGTTGACCAGATCATACAGTCGATAAGCTTTTGCATTAGTTTCATAACCAAGCATTACCGTTTTGACACTTCGATCAGCAAGCTTTGGCAGATGTGGTTTGGTTACCTTGGCATAAGCAACTGAACCAAATGTTCTCAGGTGCTGGACGCTTGGCTTCTTGTTTTTCCAGGCCTCATAAGGTGTAATATTGGTCAAGCTTTTCGTTGGCGCTCTGTTCAATAAATACACAGCCGTGGCCACTGCTTCACCCCAGAACTTTCCAGGTACATTTTTGCTTTTTAATAAACTTCTTGCCATGCTAACCACTGTTTGATTTCTCCTCTCCACAACCCCATTCTGCTGAGGTGAGTAAGGTGCTGTCATATAATGAATGATTCCATTTTCCCCACAATATGCCTTGAACTCTTTGGAATTGAATTCCCCACCCCTGTCTGTTCTCAATGACTTGAGGCTTGATTCAGCTTGTTTCTCTGCTTGGTTTTTCACCAATTTGAAAGCATCTAGCGCTTGATCTTTCGTCTTCAGGAGCACTACCCACATGTATCTGCTGTGATCATCTACAAGCAATAGGAAATACCTTTTGCCTGCAGGTGTAGCTGGTGAGATTGGGCCACACAAGTCTCCATGAACTAACACCAAAGGCTTCTTTGCTCTGTAAGAAGTTGCTTTTGGGAATGATGCACGCCTCTGCTTGCTGATGAGGCATCCATCACAGATTTGATCAATGTGATCGATACATGGTAACCCCTTTACCATCCCTTTTCTTGCTAACTCCCTAAGTGCCTTGAAGTTTAAGTGTCCATATCTCGCGTGCCACTTCCATGCTACATCACCAGTACTAGCTTTCAGACACACGGGCTTAGCCATAATCAGATCTAGGATATAGAGTCTATTCCGTGTTTGCTTCACATTTGCCAACAACTTCCTCTCAGTATCGAAGATCTGAAGATAATCATCCTCAATTATCATCTTGCAGCCACGTTCAGACAATTGACCAATACTTATAATGTTACTCTTCAGAGCTGGTATGAAATACACATTGGTTAGTGCCCTATGCTCCCCATTTTTGCATTGGAAGAGCACAGTACCTAGGCCGTGTATTTTCACTGTCGATCCATCCCCAAACTTTACTCTTCCAGTAACACTTGGATCAATTTCACTGAATTTTTGTTCACAGCCACACATATGGTTGCTTGCTCCCGTGTCTAGGTACCAACTTCCAGTTTCTCTGTTTTCGTTACAGACCTGGAGCTGTACCTTGTCTCCAATCAGAAAAACTTCACTTTGATGTTTTTCTTCTCCATGTGACAAAGAACATGTTTGCATCATAAGCAGGGCTGGGCCATCATCACCCCCATCTTGCTGAGCAAGAAGTGCTCTCTGTTTCTTAGGCTGCGTGCAATCTCTTTTAAAATGCCCTTTCCTACCACAGTTGTGGCATTTGACTTTCCTAATGTCAAATTTCCAGTCGCTCTTCTGTGAATCACTGGACTGCCCTTCAGTTTTTGGCTTCCCCTGTTCACTGTTCTTCCTTGAGCTACTGCTAGCTCGATCACCTCCTTTCTTCTTCTCCTCATACTTCTGCCATTGTGACCTTGAGAACATCAAGTGTTCCCCTTCTTGTGGATCACCAAATCTCATACGAACACGCTCATCATATGCCTTGTATCGCCCAATTAAGTCCTCCACAGAAAGTGTGTTTAACGGAACACATTGCTCTATTGAAGTCACAATTTGCATATACCTTGCAGGAGCAGCCTGAAGAAATTTCTGAACTGACCGCAGTTCAGTGACCATGTCACCAAGTGTCCGCAGCTTGGCGACCAGGGTGTTCAGCCGTGCTGCGAAGTCGTCGACGGCCTCGGCGTCACCCATCTTGAGCTGCTCGAACTCAAGCCTCATCGCCTGAAGGCTCGCCTGCTGCACGCGGTCGTGACCGACGTGCGCTGCACGGATGGTTTCCCACGCCGCCTTTGCCGAGTCCTTGCCAGCGAGGGACGGCATGAAGGAATCCGGCACGCTCTGGTAGATGGCGTACAGGGCCTCTCGATCTACCTCATAATCCACGACCGTCCGCTCCACCGCCTCCCAAATGCGCGCTGACTGCATCGCCACCCTCATCTTTATCACCCAGATGGAGTAGTTCGTCTTCGTCAGCTGCTGCCACACGAGCGGCCCGCGCGGCCGCCCGCTCTGCGCTACCGACACCGCCAACGGTAGCAGCTCGCTGCTGCCGGCAGTCTTCGCATCCGCCTTGTCAGCAGCCCCCTTCCCCGCATCAGCCAACGCCTTGGCGGCTTCCGCCTTGGCCGCTTCCGCCTCGGCGGCTTCCGCCTCCTCCTGCGGCGTCGGCGCCATCTCCTTCTCCTAGCTCCTAACTTCGGCTCTGGTGCCAAATGACAGGCCCAAAGTCTCGCTCGTCTCCCTTTCTAACGGTGGACACACACGGGACTCGGATCTTGGGTCGTCGGAGAAGAATCAGCAGCAGGAAATCAACCGGAGAAGGATGCACACCAGGTACTCGATGGTTTCCCCCCAGCACTAACTTTGTGCTGAGTTCGTTTTTGTTATTTTTTTGGTTTATGACTGAAGTGAGGAGAAGCTACACACTGCTCTCTCCTTTACAGCCTCACGCTCACTGCGTGTGTCCAGGTCATGCAGTACAGCACGACACTATCACCTTGCCCATGCCTGCTATGCGTGTGCAGAGCATGTCAACAGTGCCCAGGACATGAGCTACACCTATGCTACATGCCCTGCTTTATTTGTTACAGTTTTACACAAGTGAAAACCCCAAGCTAAATTACAGAGGACAAGAATAACTCGTTGTCAAGGCGTACTGCATGCATCCTGCTGAGGTCTATTGAGAGAGAGGTTGTCGAGATGGTGAAGAAGTAGGGAACGTGAGCACCAGGTTGCTACAGATAGATCAGGGAGACAGGGACTACCTGCAGAGGGTGCACCATGATGAGGGGTTATATTTGTGTGCAGGAAGGTGATCATCACTGGGAATCAAGACGCCAAGTAGATCACCGATGGGGAGGTTTAGTTCCAAGACAAGCTCGAAGATGCCGTCAAGGGGAACACCCACCTACAACACGGAGCTACCCAGCAGGTATACGTACTGGAAACAGATACATTACTGTAGTAGCTATGTGAAACAAATATACAACGTGAGACCTAGCACAATTTGTTTATTAACATTAGGACTGTCAGCACAATAATTAAGTTTCCACTATTCATTGGAATTTTGTTGTAAAGTTCCAGATCAACTCATCAATACGTATTTACAAACTCCCATGATTTAGTAATTTTCTGTAATGTGCGAGGGAATATTGTGTTCTTAGAGTATTTACTTACTGTCGAAACAAGCTTTCTCACTATTTTATATATAAACCACCATGTCCATATGTACAAGCCTTAGGCCTTAGGAGCACTTGGATGATGTGGTGAGATTTCAAACCACCCTGCCTTCTCCATGTGTGGTATACGTACGTACATCCCTAGCTGTAAAAATTTGTTGTGACTGCGCCCTATTCCGAAAAACCATGTTGCTTGGTCAGTTCCTCTGCTTAAGCGGCACCGCCCACGATCCTACTAAATCAATCTTGCTGTACTAATTAGTGTTGGAGTTGTGTCGAGTATTGTGTACAAGGTAGGTTACAGTTGGACTTGTAGTTGTATTGTGTTACATAGGATGTGGAGTCGTGTCTAGTAGGACACTTGTATCTTAGGCCTCTCTTATATAGCGGGGTAGACACATGATGTAACCTATGCCAACATAATAGCACCGGAACGCAGGGGAAGCTGGCGGCATGTGCCGGTGTCCAGGGCGACCGGGTGCGGTATTGTAGCGGTGTCATGGGGAGGAGCGCCCATAGTCAGGCCCCGGGGATGTAGCCATATCGGTGAACCTCGTTAACAAATCTCGGTGTCGTGCTCGTGTGATTGCTTGGTCCTCGGATGATCAATGGTATGCCTCGGATTTATCCTAACAAGTGGTATCATGAGCTAGGTTGTCCGGAGATCGTTGGTTGTTGATCCAAAGGAAGTACCGAGTTTTGAGATGCAGCCGTGACTACGAAGTGGTTCGCACAGAGATCGGGAAAAGCAATTGGCAGCGGCAGCGGCAGATCGGATCGATCCGATGTGAACCTGGCAAGCGGCGGCGTTCCACGCGGACAGATCGCTAGGGCGGCCAGAGGAGCTGGTGCAGCCACGTGCACAGGGCAGGGACGAAGCCCAGCGGCGCTAGCGTGGCCCAAAAGGCATGCGGCCTGTGCATGGTACTGCAGCGAACGGCGGGCCCAGGTCGCCGGGAGCAGTGTTGCGTTCTCGTGGCAGGTGCTGGAGGCTGTAGAAGCCGAGTCGAGCGACGCGAGATTTGTTTGGAGACCAAAAGAGGACCGAGTCCTCGTGTGACACAGTGAGGCAAGAGATGGATCGCTTCGGCGGCAGGGAAAATCCATTGACACATGATTCACATCCATCGGGAATTAGCAAGAGGCATTGGCAAGGCAAAAGCAATTAGCATCAGGAGCGAAAGCCAAGACAGGAGCTGCTCACGTGAAGACCAAGTCTGGTTGGTTTTGCTAGTAGCAGTGTTCGTGTACTTTGCGCATCGCATGGAAAGGCCGGATAATTTTTTCACAGAGTCAGTCGTATGAAGAACCAGGGCGCCAACGGGTATCCGGTTTGAGGTGGAGAAGTTCAAGAAACAGAAAACCTTGGATTATGGCAGACAAGGGTGAAAGATTGTTGGCGTGACAGGGATGCTTGAAGAAGTTGCAGGAAGTCATGTTGGCTAAGATGGAGTTATTATGTGATGGATGCAAATTCGTGGAAGATGATTTGGGAGCCTCGAGCGTGTCATGCAGTCGGATAAGTTCGGCTAGGTTGGACTAGACAGTCTGACGGATCGACGCAAGTCGGTTGGTACAGAAGACGGTGGTGACTGACTTCTGGGTGTGGAAACACATGGCGCAGGCCCTGAGGGCTTGTGTGGCTTCGACAAGACTATGGCGCGGGGTTGATTCAAAACGGTGCACATGAGAGCTTGAAGTCGACGGGGCGCGAGGATGGACTGATCATCTACCATGGAGTCATGTTGAAGGTGGAGCTGGGTTGAGGGGCTACGATATAAGGATCCAGAGAATCGAAGCCTATTCAGCAAGTGGAAAAAAGCGAGTGACACGTAGTTCGGACTGGAGCCCAGTGGTCTGATGGAAACATGAAACTCCTCATCGGTCGGTGATGATCGGTGGTACTCTGCAGTGGGGGTTGAGTGGTGTGGGTTCGCGACCCTTGAGACTCGACCGGGACAGCGGAGGCTCGACGCGGTAATAGCGGCGAGGCGTGCGGTACGCACGGGACATGGAGACGGGTCAAGGCTCTGGTGGTCATACATGTGGTGAGACAACTGTGAATTTGACTCGGGATGACTACAACCAATGGTGAAATTCCTTCAAGTTTCAGATAGACAGTCATGAAAGGAGCGGTGATGTTGAGTTCAGGTAACTCTTATGTGTGACCGCCAATATGTGAGTTGTTCACTTTCACGCAGGTCAGTGATCAGTGTGTGATGGCGCTGGAGGGATACTCTGGAAGTTGGGAGCATAAACTGGAGTAACAAGAAACTTAATTTCGCTCGAGTGTTGACTGTGGTCAAGAAAAGAAGGAACTACAAGTTGCAGGTGGAGTCACATGGAGTCTTGAAGTAGCAGCGGTACTCATGGGATAAGCTCAAGTCCAATGTACATGGAAGTTTGACGCATTGACAAATTCAAGGTGGTGGAGAATATTCGCCAAGGTGGAGTTTGTTGGAGTTGTGTCGAATATTGTGTACAAGGTAGGTTACAGTTGGACTTGTAGTTGTATCATGTTTACATAGGATGTGGAGTCGTGTCCTAGTAGGACACTTGTATCTTATGCCTCTCTTATATAGCGGGGGTAGACACACGATGTAACTTATGCCAACATAATAGCACGGGAACGCAGGGGAAGCCGGCGGCATGTGCCGGTGTCCAGGGCGACCGGGTGCGGTATTGTAGCGGTGTCATGGGGAGGAGCGCCCATAGTCAGGCCCCGGGATGTAGCCATATCGGTGAACCTCGTTAACAAATCTCGGTGTCGTGCTCGTGTGATTGCTTGATCCTCAGATGATCAACGGTATGCCTCGGATTTATTCTAACAAGTGGTATCATGAGCTATGTTGTCCGGAGGTCGTTGGTTGTTGATCCAGAGGAAGTACCGAGTTTTGAGATGCAGCCGTGACTACGGTGTGGTTCTCGCAGAGATTGGGAAAAGCAATTGGCAGCGGCAGTGGCAGATCGGATCGATCCGATATGAACCTGGCAAGCGGCGGCGTTCCACACGGACAGATCGCTAGGGCGGCCAGAGGAGCTGGTGCAGCCACGTGCACAGGGCAGGGACGAAGCCTAGCGGCGCTAGCGTGGCCCAAAAGGCGTGCAGCCTGTGCATGGTACTGCAGCGAACGGCGGGCCCAGGCTTGGTGAGCGAACGGCGGGCCCTCACCATTAGTTTAGATTCTTCTAGATGAACCAATGAATTCACACTATTATTTTGGTGAGTGATTTTGTACTAAATTGTTTTGGTGTTTTTCCTGATAGATAACAAATCAAAATGCATCCGAGAAGAAAAAAGAAAGCCAACTTAGTAAAAAAATGAGTAGGAATACACTTTATTCTATTTCTTGCCTTTATATGATAATTATTATGATTGTATATTCCTGTTTTGTTAACAAAGTGATCCTTCCTTGCAAATATATATTAGCCTGCTGGTATATCTTTTTCATTTACAAATTGGAATGTAAAATAAAGAAATAAGCAATGGGGAATTAAAACTTTGAGAATTAATCAATGGTTTGATTAAAATTCAGATAATGGTCGCTTTCTCAAATCTATTGAAATTTATTGTTCGTATTCCAGGTTCGATACAAAAATAACTTTGATGCAGATATAGACGCCACTGTCTTTCAGTTTCAAACAAAGACTCATGTGATACTAATGAGGGAAAAATATTGAAATATATGACACCTTTTGTACTATTTTTATTTAAAATGTTTATTTCCATACTATATATTGGGATAACACCATAATGTTTAAATTATGTACAAACCCCTAGCCCGTGCAGATGCACGGGTTGATGACTAGTAGTTTATAATCCAAAGAGAAGTTGGAATACAGTAGGTTTAACACCAATATAAATAAGGAATGAGTTCATTACAGTACCTTGAAGTGGTGTTTTGTTTTCTTTCGCTAATGAAGCTCACAAGTTTTTTGTTAAGTTTTGTGTTGTGAAGTTTTCAAGTTTTGGGTAAAGATTCGATGGATTATGGAACGAGGAGTGGCAAGACCCTAAGCTAGGGGATTACCAAGGCACCCCAAGGTAATATTCAAGGACAACCAAGCGTCTAAGCTTGGGGATGTCTCGGAAGGCATCCCCTCTTTCGTCTTCGTTCATTGGTAACTTTACTTGGAGCTATATTTTTATTCATCACATGATATGTGTTTTGCTTGGAGCGTCATTTTATTTTATTTAGCTTTGCTTGCTGTTTGAATAAAGTACCAAGATCTGAAATTATTAAATGGTAGAGTCTTCATATAGTTGCATAATTATTCGACTACTCTTTGATCTTCACTTGTATCTTTTGGAGTAGTTTGTTGTTTGCTCTAGTGCTTCACTTATATCTTTTAGAGCATGGTGGTAGTTTTATTTTTAAGAAATAGATGAACTCTCATGATTCACTTATATTATTTTGAGAGTCTTAAATAGAATGGTAATTTGCTTAAAATCCTAATATACTTGGTATTCAAGATATGTGAAACTTTCTTTTCAGTGCGTTGATTACTAAGAAAATTTTGATGCTTGATAATTGTTTTGAGATATGAAGATGGTGATATTAGAGTTATGCTAGTTGAGTAGTTGTGAATTTAAAGAATGCTTGTGTTGAAGTTAGCAAGTCCCATAGCATGCACGTATGGTTAAAGTTGTGTAACAAATTTGAAACATGATCACTACTAGGAAAAAGGCTATAGATGGGACGGACCCTAATGGCGCACTGTACATGTGGTGCGCCATTACTAAATACTAATGGTGCACCATGTGTTGGTGCGCCATTAGTGTGCAAATACTAATGGCGCACCACATCCCACGGTGCGCCATTAGTAAATTTTTTTTTTCATTTTTACAAAACTACTAATGGCGCACCGTGTGAGTGGTGTGCCATTACTAGTTGAAACTAGTAATGGCGCACCTGTTGGAAATATGCCCTAGAGGCAATAATAAATTAGTTATTATTATATTTCCTTGTTCATGATAATCGTTTATTATCCATGCTATAATTGTATTGATAGGAAACTCAGATACATGTGTGGGTACATAGACAACACATGTCCCTAGTAAGCCTCTAGTTGACTAGCTCGTTGATCAATAGATGGTTACAGTTTCCTGACTATGGACATTGGATGTCGTTGATAACGGGATCACATCATTAGCAGAATGATGTGATGGACAAGACCCAATCCTAAGCCTAGCACAAAGATCGTGTAGTTCGTATGCTAAAGTTTTTCTAATGTCAAGTATCTTTTCCTTAGACCATGAGATTGTGCAACTCCCGGATACCGTAGGAATGCTTTGGGTGTACCAAACGTCACAACGTAACTGGGTGGCTATAAATGTGCACTACAGGTATCTCCGAAAGTGTCTGTTGGGTTGGCACGAATCGAGACTGAGATTTGTCACTCCGTGTAAACGGAGAGGTATCTTTGGGCCCACTCAGTAGGACATCATCATAATGTGCACAATGTGACCAAGGGGTTGATCACGGGATGATGTGTTACGGAACGAGTAAAGAGACTTGCCGGTAACGAGATTGAACAAGGGATCGGTATACCGACAATCGAATCTCGGGCAAGTACAATACCGTTAGACAAAGGGAATTGTATACGGGATCGATTGAGTCCTTGACATCGTGGTTCATCCGATGAGATCATTGTGGAACATGTGGAGCCAACATGGGTATCCAGATCCCGCTATTGGTTATTGACCGGAGAACGTCTCGGTCATGTCTGCATGGTTCCCGGACCCGTAGGGTCTACACACTTAAGGTTCGATGACGCTACGGTTATAAAGGAAGTTTGTATGTGGTTACCGAATGTTGTCCGGAGTCCCGGATGAGATCCCGGATGTCACGAGGAGTTTCGGAATGATCCGGAGGTAAAGATTTATATATGGAAAGTTGTTGTTCGGGTTCCGGGAAAAGTTCGGGTTTTTCCGGTATTGTACCGGGAAGCTTCCGGAAGGTTCCGGAGGATTCCGGAGGGGTCCGGAGGTCCGGAAGATGTTCCACCACGTCCAATACAGCAGCATGGGCTGTAAGGGGGCGCCCTAGCCTTAATGGGCAGGGGCACCAGCCCCCCCAAGGCCCATGCGCATGGGAGAGGGGAAACCCTAAGGGGGAGGGCCTCCACTTGACTTGGGAGGCACTCCTCCCCCCTTGGCCGCCGCCCCCAACCCTAGATGAGATCTAGGGGGGCCGGCCCCCTCTCCCCCACCTATAAATAGTGGAGGGGTGGGAGGGCAGCCGCACCCCAAGTTCTGGCGCAGCCCTCCCCCTCTCCCAAGTACTCCTCCTCTCCCGCGGTGCTTGGCGAAGCCCTGCAGGATTGCCATGCTCCTCCATCACCACCACGCTGTTGTGCTGCTGCTCTATGGAGTCTTCCTCAACCTCTCCCTCTCTCCTTGCTGGATCAAGGCATGGGAGACGTCACCGGGCTGTACGTGTGTTGAACGCGGAGGTGCCGTCCGTTCGGCACTAGGATCTCCGGTGATTTGGATCACGACGAGTACAACTCCTTCAACCCCGTTCTCTTGAACGCTTCCGCTTAGCGATCTACAAGGGTATGTAGATGCACTCTCCTTCCCCTTGTTGCTAGTCTCTCCATAGATAGATCTTGGTGACTCGTAGGAAAATTTTGAATTTCTGCAACGTTCCACAACAGCACCACTCTCACGGTGCGTCATTGCTATGTGCTGCACCGACCGGCCTTGATCCAACCAAAGCAACACAACACAACACAACACTTCCTCCTCCTCTCCCCTCGAATCGATCCCCTCCAAACCTGCCGCCGCCGCCGTGGACCTCCTATCCCCATCCCCACCGGCGTTCTCGTCTCCTCTAGCCTCACCGTCGACCTCCCGCCCTGCCCTGCATCCCGTCGCCGGCGCCCCCACCCTCTCCCCTCTCTGTCTCTTCCTAGGAGGGAGCGAGGCCTCAGATCCACAGGCCGCGGCAACCACCGCCACCGCGTCCTACTCCTTCAACCCCACCTAGCCGCCCTCCGCCTCCACAGCTCTCCGTCCCTCCCTCCCTCCTCGCGCCCGCAGCCATGTCGACCGAGCTCAGGACCTCTCTCCTCCAAGACCAAAACGCAGGCAGCAGGCCAGGGCGACTTCAGTGCCCCCACAACCGGAAAGGAGGGGAGAGGAGGCGGAGATGCTGCTGCTGCACGGGCCGACGGGGAAGAACAAGCAGGCGTGGAAGGAGGGCAAGATCCGCGGCACGGCGGTGCTGGTCAAGAGCGGCGTGCTCGACCTCGGTGACTTCAACTCATCCGGCCTCGACGGCGTCCACAAGATCCTCGACGACCAAGGACGATGGCGTCTCCTTCCATCTCATCAGCGCCACCGCACCCAACCCCCGTAAGCAGTCACCTCCTCTCCCTTCCTCTTACCCTGCCCTGCATCTCTGAACTCACCACGCCGTCTCCTTCCCTACACCGCGTGCGTTTCAGTTTTCCTCTTGGCCTTGTCCCTGCAATCTGTATTGTTGATTTCAATCCAAAATGAAAGAACAAGCAGTGCAGATTTGGTTCCTTTTCTTTTCTTGTCGGAGCCAATATTTGTAATTTATACAATTTTTATATTTCCAAAAGGGAGATACAATCAACGATGGCAGGGGAGTCAGTTTTTCCGTGTCACGTTTGAGTGGTCAAACGACTCACAGGGCATCACCAGCGCCATTCCGAGTTCTTCCTCAAGACGCCCACCCTCGACGGCGTTCTCGCAACAAGAGTTCTTGCGTGTGTTTCAGTTTGCCTCTGGAGTTCTCGCAACAATCTGTACTAGCTGCCATATGTATTGATTTCAGTTTTTAAAAAAAGACGATTTGTATTGATTTTGATTCGTTTCCTTTTCTTGGTGGATGCACGACCTGTTTCCTATGTATGTATAGGTACACTTACTATGTTTTCAAAGTTGGCTGGCACAGAGCAAAGTCATCAACCAATGCCATCTTCCAGTCATTCTTTGTTTATCTGAATCACTCACTGTAATTTGTAGTACTTGGAAATTTACTTGTGGCATTATGAAGCTTTATTTTAGTCATATACTTGGAGAATTCCAAATTGATTTTGAGAGCAGACCATGTTGATAAACTATAGCACTTCGTCTTGTCGTTCCTCCTCAGACCCCCCCTGCTGACCTGCTTCCTTTACTAATCTAATCAGGGATTGAAGGTTGTCAACAAACAAAGGAAGAAAGAAAGAAAGATCCATTTCTCCATGGAAGGAGGAAGGGACATCTTGATCGCAAGTGACTGACTGGAAGCAACTGAGGGAGGTAAGATGCATGCATATTCAACTTGCTGGTTTTCCAAGTTTTTGTTTAATCAACTTGTGGGTCAACATGGCCCGCGTTGCCGGATGGCATGGCATGTCACACCCGCGCCTGCAGGTCCTGTGCGTAGCAATGGCGCAACTTAGTGGATCCTTTTAATTTAGGATCTATTCTCCTACTCTCTGAATATTGTTTCCATAAGCTCCATTTTATCTTCAGTTACCTCAACTTGTACAATGTTAAGTGAGTTATCAAAACGGTGAATTACTGTATTTTGTACAATGTTGGTTAACACTTAACTTGACTATTCTTCATTTTGAAACATTAGCCGGCAACCTCTCCGACATGCTGCTCATGACCACCTCCCCAACCAGATGCTATTGGTAAGCTCTCTCTTCTCCCCATCCATCTATTTGCTATGCACACATGTATGCAAGATGTAAATTCATCTATTTAACTCGATTTTGCTGAAAAATGTTTCTTTTTATCCTGTTGGATGTGTAGGCAGTAGAGGAAGTATGGATGGTAATTTTGTTTCACTCAATAAAATCATTGTGTGTGCTAATTATGCATTGGCAGTAGGCAGTAGACTTAGCCATTTGTCGAGATGAGGACCCTATGGCACAGCGAGCCGCACCGGACGGTGGCGCAATGCATGAGGTACAGAACTTAAACTCCTTCATCGTCACATCAATCACAACGTTTATGTCACTAAATAGTTAATTTCTTAGGAATAGAGAATGTCTCCTTGGGCTAAACTGTAACAAAGTTTAGAATATTAAAGTTTAGATTATTAAGCTTAACTTTCATTTATCAAAGATCTGCACACTTTGTTTTGGATCCACACACCTAGGCTCGTCTAATGTGATCAGATCTGACCAGATTCCTTTTGATGCATCACCTGTTACTCTTTTCGGTGAATTATGTTAGTAGTAATCTTGGTTAGCTAGTTGCATATGTGTTGTTAGCAGGATTAGCGTGGCCGTAGCTTAGGTCAACTGGTCAAGCATGTACCTTATGTTTTGTGTCATGTAAAAAGCTTAGGACTGTGTTTACTGAATAATTAATTTCTTTTGACAGGGAACTATGCATCCTGAATGGCATAGACTCTTGGCTTCATGAAATGACCCATGTCTATGATTCAAGGTATCTTAGATCTTCGATGTCGGATGGAAATAATTGCTCAGTTTCACTTCTCTGCAATGTTCATTCTCACATATTTCTATCATTCTTTGCAGGGATAAAGTAAGGAAAAAGAAGAAAAGATTACTAGAAGATTAGTTTTAGAATTTTCTTTTATTTCCTTGTAATTTTTCTTTTATTGGATACTTGTAAAGACATTGTAATATTCTTACTATAATAAAAATTATGATTCTATTTCATTTTTTGTTTTTAAATTATTTTTCCTTATAGGTTGTTTTCTGTAATTTGGATTTTTTTTGTTTTCCAAATACATTACTAGTGGCGCATTTCAGCCCTTATTAGTGGCGCACCTTCCTTTATTACTAGTGGCGCACCTATAAGGCTATTAGTGGCGCACCTAGAGGGAATACTAGTGGAGCACCTAAGGGTTAGTAGTGGCGCATCAGAGGTGCGCCATTAGTATCTGGTATACTAATGGCGCACCTGTGGTGCGCCATTAGTAAAAAATACTAGTGGCGTGGTACTAATGGCGCACCAGTAGTGCGCCATTAGTAGGCAAAACTGGTGCGCCATTAGTAGGCCTTTTCCTAGTAGTGGAAGTGTACCTGGCTTGTGCATCCTTATGAGTGGCGGTCGGGGACGAGCGATGGTCTTTTTCTACCAACCTATCCCCCTAGGAGCATGCGCGTAGTACTTGATTTTTGATGACTTCTAAATTTTTGCAATAAGTATATGAGTTCTTTTGACTAATGTTGAGTCCATGGATTATACGCACTTTTACCTTTCCGCCTTTGCTAGCCTTTTTGGTATCATGCATTGCCCTTTCTCACCTTGAGAGTTGGTGCAAACTTCACCAATGCATCCAAACCCCGTGATATGATACGCTCTATCACACAGAAACCTGCTTATATCTTCCTCAAAATAGCCACCATACCTACCTATTATGGCATTTCCATAGCCATTCCGAGATATATTGCCATGCAACTTTCCACTGTTCCGTTCATCATCATCATGACATACTTTACTTTTGTGATATTGCCATTGCATCATCATGTAGTTGACATCGTATTTGTGGCAAAGCCACCATGCATTATTTTTCATACATGTCACTCTTGATTCATTGCACCATCCCAGTACACCGCCGGAGGCATTCATATAGAGTCATATCTTATTCTAGTTTTGAGTTGTAATCCTTATGTTGTAATCAATAGAAGTGTGTGATCATCATTATTAGAGCATTGCCCAATCAAAAAAAAGAGAAAGGCCAAAAAAGGAAAGGCCCAAAAAATAAAAATAAGAAGGGCAATGTTACTATATCTTTTTCCACACTTGTGCTTCAAAGTAGCACCTTGTTCTTCATGTAG
This sequence comes from Triticum turgidum subsp. durum, assembly GCA_900231445.1. Lineage (NCBI taxonomy): Eukaryota > Viridiplantae > Streptophyta > Magnoliopsida > Poales > Poaceae > Triticum > Triticum turgidum. Next base: position 52,324,253 of record LT934122.1, on the reverse strand, counting down.
TGAGTCTCATATATTATGCTTCAAAGTAGCACCATGTTTTTCATATAGTGAGTCTCATAAGTTGTCTTTTTATACTAGTGGGAATTTTTTTTCATTATAGAACTTGGCTTGTATATTCCTACGATGGGCTTCCTCAAATGCCCTAGGTCTTCATGAGCAAGCAAATTGGATGCACACCCACTAGTTTTCTTTTGTTGAGCATTCATACCTCTAGTGCATCCGTTGCATGGCAATCTATACTCCTCATGTTGACATCAATTGATGGGCATCTCCATAGCCCGTTGATTATCCTCGTCAATGTGAGACTTTCTCCTTTTTGTCTTCTCCACACAATCCCCATCATCATATATTCTATTCCACCCATAGTGCTATATCCATGGCCCACGCTCATGTATTGCGTGAAGGTTGAAAAAGTTTGAGATTATTTAAGTATGAAACAATTGCTTGGCTTGTCATCGGGGGTATAGAAGTTGGGAACATCTTTGTGTGACGAAAATGAAGCATAGCCTAACTATATGATTTTGTAGGGATGAACTTTCTTTTGCCATGCTATTTTGAGAAGACATGATTAATTTGATTAGTATGCTTGAAGTATTACTATTTCTTTTATCAATATGAACTTTTATTTTGTATTCATTCGGATCTGAATATTCATACCACAATTAAAAATATTTATATTGAAATTATGCCAACTAGCATCCCACATCAAAAACTATCTTTTTTATCATTTACCTACTCGAGGGCGAGTAGGAATTAAGCTTGGGGATGCTTGATACGTCTCCAACGTATCTATAATTTTTGATAGCTCCATGCTATATTATCTACTATTTTAGGCAATATTGGGCTTTATTATCCACTTTTTTATATTATTTTTGGGACTAACCTATTAACCGGAGGCCCAGCCCAGATTTGATGTTTTATGCCTATTTCTGTGTTTCGAAGAAAAGGAATATCAAATGGAGTCAAAATGGAACGAAATCAACTGGAGAAGTTATTTTTGGAAGGAAAGCCACCGGATAGGCTTGGACTCTACGTCAGAAGATACGTGAGCTGGCCACGAGGGTGGGAGGCGCGCCCCCTACCTCGTGGGGCTCCCGTAGCTCCACCGACGTACCCCCTGCACCCATATATACCTACGTATAATAAAACTTCCAGAACAGAAGATAGATCAGGAGTTCCGCCGCTGCAAAACCTCCAGAGCCACCAAAAACCATTCGGGACCCTGTTCCGGCACCCTGCCGGAGGGGGGAACCCTCACCGGTGGCCATCTTCATCATCACGACGCTCTCCATATGATGAGGAGGGAGTAGTTCACCCTCGGGGCTGAGGGTATGTACCAGTAGCTATGTGTTTGATCTCTCTCTCTCTCTCTCTCTCTCTCTCGTGTTCTCTCTCGTGTTCCCTCTATGGCACGTTCTTGATGTATCCCGAGCTTTGCTATTGTAGTTGGATCTTATGATGTTTCTCCCCCTCTACTCTCTTGTGATGAATTGAGTTTCCCCTTTGAAGTTATGTTATCGGATTGAGTCTTTTATGAGAACACTTGATGTATGTCTTGCCATGCTTATGTGTGGTGACAATGGGATATCATGTGCCACTTGATGTATGTTTTGGTGACCAACTTGCGGGTTCTGCCCATGAACCTATGCATAGGGGTTGGCACACGTTCGTGATTCTCCGGTAGAAACTTTGGGGAACTCTTTGAGGTTCTATGTGTTGGTTGAATAGATGAATTTGGGATTGTGTGATGCATATCGTATAATCATACCCACGGATACTTGAGGTGACATTGGAGTATCTAGGTGACATTAGGGTTTTGGTTGATTTGTATCTTAAGGTGTTATTCTAGTACGAACTCTAGGGCTGTTTGTGACACTTATAGGAATAACCCAACGGATTGATTGGAAAGAATAACTTTGAGGTTGTTTCGTACCCTACCATAATCTCTTCGTTTGTTCTCCTCTATTATTGACTTTGGAGTGACTCTTTGTTGCATGTTGAGGGATAGTTATGTGATCCAATTATGTTATTATTGTTGAGAGAACTTGCACTAGTGAAAGTATGAACCCTAAGCCTTGTTTCCTAGCATTGCAATACCGTTTACGCTCAATTTTACCACTTGTTACCTTGTTGTTTTTATATTTTCAGATTACAAAAACCTATATCTACCATCCATATTGCACTTGTATCACCATCTCTTCACCGAACTAGTGCACCTATACAATTTACCATTGTATTGGGTGTGTTGGGGACACAAGAGATTCTATGTTATTTGGTTGCAGGGTTGCGAGAGAGACCATCTTCAAACTACGCCTCCTATGGATTGATAAACCTTAGGTCATCCACTTGAGGGAAATTTGCTACTTTCCTACAAACCTCTGCACTTGGAGGCCCAACAACGTCTACAGGAAGAAGATTGCATAGTAGACATCAGGAGTGCAAGCGCGCACTCCGCGACCTCTACGCCGTTGAGCCCGTCGCCCCCAAGTTCAACCCATGGTCGGCCTGTCCGATCACCTTTGATCGCAGGGATCACCCGACTAGTATCCGTCACGGAGGTTCGGCTGCCCTAGTGTTAGACCCAATAATTGACGGATACCACCTCACTGGAGTCCTCATGGAAGACGGCAGCAGTATCAATCTGATATATCAAGACACTGTCCGCAAGATGGGGAAGGACCTGTCAAGAATCAAGCCAAGCAGCACTACCTTTAAAGGAGTTATACCGAGCATGGAAGCCCGCCGCACGGGCTCTCTAACATTGGATGTTGTGTTAGGCTCTCCGGACAACTTTCAAAGCGAAGCATTAATCTTCAACATTGCTCCGTTCTGAAGCGGCTATCATGCACTACTCGGAAAAACGGCCTTCGCCCGTTTTAACACAGTCCCACATTATGCTTACTAAAACTCAAAATTCTTGGACCTCGTGGCATCATTACGGTCTGTGGAAATACGGAGCGCTCTCTTCGTATAGAGGAATACACGGCGGCTCTAGCAGTCGAAGCAGAAAACAGCCTATTCAAGCTGAATAGCTCATCGGTCGTTAAGACCACAGACACAGCTAAACGTGTCCAACGCACACCCCAGTGCGGTAGCTCAGATAAACCTAAGCTCGATTAGCAGTTACGCCCCCATCGACCGTCCCATAAAGAGATACACTCAAAATTCCTTGGGCGGCTTCGGGGGCACTCTGCACACAAAAGGTCCATAGTTCGGCTTGACCCTATTCGGACCCTAGAAGTTATCCTTCACGGTTCATTACAATGAACCGGCTCTACTTACGGCCACACCAGATTCTTTGACATGGTCTTCCTTTCTCTTTTTTTCCTTTTTTCTTTACAGATGGCCATCACACTATACCCTTCAAGGACACTTCACAACGGAGACAGAGGCGCAGACGTGCAGCAGGACACCGCATTAAGGTTTCTTTTGTAGATTAAGACCTTGTGTAAACCTTTTATTTATCTCTTGTTGTTTTATACTTTCCTGGCATGTAAAATGTCCAAGAAAGATACCGACATTATCTGTAAACATACGACTCGCCGTACTATACTGGATGTTATATAAGCAGCCCGATTAGTATTGTGTTTTGAGATTTATGCTCTCACCACCTGCACTCTTTCCCCACGTCGGATTGCCATACGTGCCTTGATACCATAGGTTTATCACCAGGGGCTGTATTCAGCCCGGTGTATATTGTAATGTCCGAACACCTATAGGGAGTGTTCGGCGTCGCGAGTTTCACCTTATATGCATTATCTCCGAATCATGTCTTTGGTCAATAGTTGGGTTGCCCGGCTCCTGTGCTTACTACCTTACGTTCCTCTATATCGGCTATGGTAGTCAAGGGAGAACTATTGCGATTGTGTCCCGGCTAGCCCGGATGAGCACCTCAGTAGAGAAAGCCGAAAACTGACAGTCATGATGCGGCAAGAGCTGGTCAACCACTCGATGACTCATCAGAATCTTCGCGATTCCCTCCATGTTAAACGAAGGACCGTTCTTCTGGTAACGCATGTACACGCACGTATTCGGATAACTGCGGACATACTAGGTGTCGGTGTCAAAACCGGCGGATCTCGGGTAGGGGGTCCCGAACTGTGCGTCTAAGGCTAATGGTAATAGGAGGCGGGGGACACAATGTTTACCCAGGTTCGGGCCCTCTCAATGGAGGTAATACCGTACTTCATGCTTGATTGATCTTGATGATATGAGTATTACAAGAGTTCATCTACCTCGAGATCGTAGAGGCTAAACCCTAGAAGCTAGCCTATGATTATGATTGTTGTCGTCCTACGGACTAAACCCTCCGGTTTATATAGACACTGGAGGGGGCTAGGGTTACACAGAGTCGGTTACAGATAAGGAGATCTACATATCCGAATTGTCAAGCTTGCCTTCCACGCAAAGGAGAGTCCCACCTGGACATGGGACGAAGTCTTCAATCTTGTATGTTCATAGTCCTACAGTCCGGCCAAAGTATATAGTCTGGTTGTCCGAGGACCCCCTAATCCAGGACTCCCACAGTAGTGTAGGACCTTGAGAAGAGGTCTCTAGAGGGGGGGTGATTAGACACTAAGTACCAAAGTTGCAGTTTTTAAGTTTCTTGAGAGTTTGAGTGGAGTTTAGGCACAAGTTTAACATTCACAACATATAGCAAGCAAGCATGCAAAGAGTATATGAGCAGCGGAAAATAAAGCATGCAACTTGCAAGAATGTAAAGGGAAGGGATTGGAGGATTCAAACGCAATTGGAGACACGGATGTTTTTGGCGTGGTTCCGATAGGTGGTGCTTTCGTACATCCACGTTGATGGAGACTTCAACCCACGAAGGGTAACGGTTGTGCGAGTCCACGGAGGGCTCCACCCACGGAGGGTCCACGAAGAAGCAACCTTGTCTATCCCACCATGGCCGCCGCCCACGAAGGACTTGCCTCACTAGCGGTAGATCTTCACGAAGTAGGCGATCTCCTTGCCCTTACAAACTCCTTAGTTCAACTCCACAATCTTGTCGGAGGCTCCCAAGTGATAGCTAGACAATCTAGGAGACACCACTCTCCAAGAAGTAACAAATGGAGCGTTGATGATGAACTCCTTGCTCTTTGTGCTTCAAATGATAGTCTCCCCAACACTCAACTCTCTCTCATAGGATTTGGATCTGGTGGAAAGAGGGTTTGAGTGGAAAGCAACTTGGGGAAGGCTAGAGATCAAGATTCATATGGTAGGAATGGAATATCTTGGCCTCAACACATGAGTAGGTCGTTCTCTCTCAGAAATAGGATGCTGGAAGTGTAGGTTCAGTCTGATGGCTCTCTCCACGAATGAAGAGGAGGTGGAGGGGTATATATAGCCCCCACACAAAATCTAACCGTTACACACAATCTACCAAACTCGGTGGGACCGAATCATTAAACTCGGTCAGACCGATTTAGCAAATAATGTGACCGTTAGGGTTTTCGGTGGGACCGGAATGCAACTCGGTGGGACCGATATGGTTAGGGTTAGGGCATAATGTAATCTCGGTGAGACCGATTACACAAACTCGGTGGGACCGATTTTGGTAATGAGCTTTCCAGAGAGTTGGTCAGGCAAACTCGGTTTGACCGATTATCAAACTCTGTGGGACTGATTTTGATAGTAAGTTAACCAGAGAGTTTGCATTGTAATCTCGGTATTGCCGATTGCTCAAACTCGGTGAGACCGATTTTGATAATGGACATACACAGAGAGATTACAATCCCATCTCGGTGAGACCGAGATCCCTATCGGTGAGACCGATTTGGCTAGGGTTTGTGGTAGTGGCTAAGACATCCAAACTCGGTCTTTGGAGCATATGTGTGGAAGTGGGAAAGTAGTTGAGGGTATTTGGAGCATCTCACTAAGCACTTTTAAGCAAGAGGCTCATTAAGCAACACCTCATTCCTCCTTGATAGTATTGGCCTTTCCTATAGACTCAATGTGATCTTGGATCACTAAAATGTAAAATGAAGAGTCCTGAGCTTGAAGCTTGAGCTAATCCTTTGTCTTTAGCATCTTGAAGGAGTTCCCACATCCTTTAGTCTATGCCACTCCACTGTTGAACTTATCTGAAACATACTAGATAAAAGTGTTACTCCAACAAGAGATATGTTGTCATTAATTACCAAAACCACCTAGGGAGCACTTGTGCTTTCAATCTCCCCCTTTTTTGTAATTGATGGCAACATACATCAAAGCTTTAGATAAAGATATAAAGAATAGCAAGTAAAGCTTTGGAAAGACATGTAACAAGCATAGGCTCCCCCTACATGTATGCAATCATGTGAATATGAAATATAGAAGCATGTGATAGCATAACCATGATAGAGCAGGCAATGTGTTACATGTATCTTGGCTATATGCATCAGAGCAAAAAGTATTAAAGAGAATACCTTCATGCCCATGAGTCCTTCTTGCAAATAGTATGTACATCAGCAAGAATTCCTCATACACATGATTGTGATGCATATACTTACCTTGTGGTCTTGAGTTGGCTTAGGATGGAATGAACCTGTGAAAACAAGGTTAGATAACACAGAAGCATCTACTAGCCAGAGCAAACAGAAGAAACCACAAGAATACCAAGACTGGGATGACATGTAGAGAGTGAGTACTGAGTACCACATTTGATTAGACATGTCCCCAAGAGTAAAGATATGCAATGAATTTAAATGATCTCTTTCCCTTAGATGTCTTGCTCCCCCTGAATCTAACATGGGATACTGGGAGAATATAGGGAACAGAAAATCAGAGTTGAAGGAAAACAGAGCTGAAAGATATGAATGATGATCAGAGCTAAAGATCAGAGCTAATGTATGCTAATGCAAAATTGAGCACAACAGATCATATGAACATGTCTCTCCCCTCAAGCAGACATGTGGACATCTCTCCTCTTGAACACCAAGCATCTGGGATCCTTGAGAAATACTTTCTACTTAAGTATCCTCTCCCCCTAGAGATCTCTCTCGTCTTTTGAGGGTCGTCTCTCCCCCTAGAAGGTCCCTCTCTCCCTTAAGAAGAAAGGTGATAAAGTTTTGATGCTATCTCTCTATCTCCAAATTATAAGCTTTGATGTTCTTTCTCTCCCCCTTTGACATCAATTTCCAAGAAAGGTCTTCTGGAGTCTGTCGAAAGGGTTTGGTCCTTGAGACACAGAACAAAGCAATGATGAAAATGTGATGCTTGTAGAGGACAAGATTCATTGAGTGGAGCTGGATCAGAAGAAACACAGAATATGTGGCAAAGAGTTTTTCCTGTTATGAAATCAGTGGCACCGACTGGTATGCTTCGGTCGTACCGAAATGATTCGGTTGGACCGAAAATAACAAATCGGTGTAACCGAGTTCATCGCAGAGAAAACACTTGTCACCTCAGCTCACTAGACTAGTAAGATCTCACAAAGATTTGCAAGGAATTAACTGAAAGATAAGCAAGGAATTAGATGCAGAAAATGCAGAGAAAACAGAAAGAAATCTGGATGAAGGTTTTATTTTGAAAGGGGAAAAAATATACATGAGACAAAAGCAAAAAAAATACAGAAAAGAACACAAGAGAACTTCATCTAGAGATGGTCGGCGACGAAGTCACCTATGTTAGAGTATATTGACTTAGGAGTCAAGTGAGATCACTTGATCATAGGCCATACTCATCGTTTAAGCTCAAAATGGGGTTGCCATTTTTCGTTTAAGCATCTTGATGTATTCACAACTTGTCGAGTTGCTTTAGCTCATGACTCGGAGTAAAGCTTCTCTAAGATGGAATAGCATACCTTGGTTGGTGGTGTTGTCCATGTAGTTGAACTTGCGTGGGTTGCTCAAGGTTGATGTAGCTCATTAATAATTTGGAGCACCACTTGGAATTTGAGTCCATCTACCTACATGGGTTAGTTCTTGCAAGGAAGAGCACTTGTATATCCAAAAATGACAATCATGAAACTCAACATAGAATTTGTCAAAGGATATGTTTGAATGGTTTCGTGCTTCCTTGTCTTCAACCACCTTGTGTAGAGACTTGGTGATGTAGAGATTGCTCAAGATATGAGTAGGTTTCAACCTCATGGAATTTGATTCAACCAAGTACCTACATGGGTGTAGTCATACCTTTGCATTCTTGCATATTGAACTTGTTGAATAAGTCCTTAGTGTACTTCGTTTGAGAGATAAAGGTACCTTCCTTAGTTTTCTTGATTTTCAAACCAAGAAATAATTTGAGTTCACTCATCATAGACATCTCAAACTTCTCCGACATTAGCTTCCCAAACTTTTCACTAAAATGAGGGTTAGTTGAACCAAATATAATATCATCAACATAAATTTGGCACACAAAGAGTTCACCATTAACCCTTTTAGTAAAAAGAGTAGAATCAATTTTCCCAATTTCAAAGCCTTTTTCAATAAGGAACTTGGTCAAGCATTTATACCATGCTCTAGGAGCTTGTTTAAGTCCATAAAGTGCTTTGTGAAGTTTGTAAACATGATTGGGTTTCTTAGGATTGACAAAGCCGGGAGGTTGTTTAACATAAACTTCCTCCTCTATTTCACCATTTAGAAAAGCACTTTTAATGTCCAATTGGTACAAGGTGATATCATGGTGATTAGCATAGGCAAGTAAGATGCGAATGGACTCAAGTCTAGCAACGGGGGCGTAAGTCTCACCATAGTCCATACCTTCGACTTGTGTGTAGCCTTGGGCGACGAGACGTGCTTTGTTGTGAACTACTTGTCCATCTTCATCTTGCTTGTTGCGAAACACCCATTTGGTACCGATGATGTTGTGGTTGTTGTCGGGCTTCTCAACCAATGTCTAAACTTGGTTCCTCTCAAAGTTGTGTAGCTCTTCATGCATAGCATTTATCCAATCTGGATCTTCCAATGCTTCTTCGACCTTCATAGGTTCAATGCTAGAGATGAAAGAATAGTTTTCACAAAAGTTAGCTAAATGAGTTTTAGAGCGAGTGATTCTCCCGGTTTGAATATCATTGTAGATTTGCTCGACGGGATAGTCTTTAGCAATTCTTGCTCGAACTCGTGAAAGCTTTTGCTTGGATCTTCGTTGAACATCTTCTTTATCTTGTTCTTCTTCTTGGCCTTCTTCATTGTTGGCGTTGTCGTTCTCTTGTCGTGGTGGAGAAGGAGGTTGTTGACGTTCATCTTGATGCACTTCCTTGTTTTCTTCATCTTGGCGTGTCCCACTTGTGGATGCTTCCGTATCAACTCTTGGTTCACCTTGTCGTGAAGTAGAAGCTTCCACTTGGACGGACGAGGTACACTCCTTCACCTACGTTGGACGGACCTTGCCAATAGACAAGTCTTGGATTGCTTCCGAAGGATCTTTGTCTCCTACATCAATTGGCAATTGCTCTACTTGCGAGCCGTTAGATTCATCAAACTTCACATCTACCGTCTCTTCAACCTTTCGGGTGAAATTGTTGTAGACACGGTAACTGTGAGAGTTTGAGCCATAACCTAGTAGGAAACCTTCATGAGACTTAGGAGCAAATTCAGAACGACGATGCTTATCAAGAATGCAGCACTTTGAGCCGAATACTCGAAAGTATCCAACTTGGGGTTTGTTACCGGTGAGTAGCTCGTATGCCGTCTTGCCGAGTAGCTTGTGAAGATACAAGCGATTTGTTGCATGACAAGCTGTCTCAACCGCTTCTGCCCAAAAGTGCTTCGGCGTCTTGTACTCATCAAGCATCGTTCTCGCCATTTCGATGAGCGTCCGGTTCTTCCTCTCAACAACTCCATTTTGTTGAGGTGTGTACGTAGCCGAGAACTCGTGTGAAATCCCTTCTTCGTCAAGAAAGGTGTCCACATTTGCGTTCTTGAAGTATGTTCCGTTGTCGCTGCGAACCTTCTTGATCTTCACTTCAAATTGGTTTTGGGCCTTCCTTGCGAAGTTTTTGAAGATCTTTTGGACCTGCGATTTATCATCGAGAAAGAACACCCACGTAAATCTGGAAAAATCATCAACTATAACTAGACCAAAAGAATTTCCACCGAGACTCTTGTAAGAGTTGGGACCAAAGAGATCCATGTGAAGCAGCTTGAGTGGCCTCTTTGTGGTCATGATGTTCTTCATGGGATGCCTTCCTCCAACCTGTTTACCTGCTTGACAAGCACTACAAAGTCTATCCTTATCAAATATGATATCATTAACTCCAAGGATATGATTCCCCTTAATAAGCTTGTCAAGGTTTCGCATACCAACATGACCTAATCGTCTATGCCATAACCAGCCTTTTGAGGATTTAGCAATGAAGCAAGTTTTAGGTTGAGGCTTTTTAGTGAAATCAACAATGTAAATATCACCTCTCCATATGCCGGTAAAGACCATTTTATGATTGTCTCGACGAAACACTTGGCAATCTACTTCAGTAAATAGGACATTGAAACCGAAATCAGCAAGTCTAGATACTGAAAGTAAGTTGTAGCCAAGAGATTCAACGAGCATGACATTTTGTATGGAGCTATCATGTGAGATGGCCACCTTACCAAGGCCAACCACCTTACCCTTTGAGTTGTCACCGAAAGTGACATACTTTAGAGGACTATCATTATCAGCAAGCTCACAAAACATGTCTTTATCTCCGGTCATGTGATCGGTACATCCACTGTCAAGGACCCATTCCTTTCCTCCTAACATATATCCCCAAAGATTTGCCATAAGACCAAAATGCCTCATTGCATCATCAAGATCGAAGTCACTATCATCATCCTCATCATAGTATCCATGTTCAACATCGCCATGTGGTGGATCAAATCCTAGAGAGGGTGATTCATTAGAATGAGTTTGACAATAATATTGTCTATGAATTCTTATAGCTTCGGAAATAATGTCACTAATAATACCAACATTTCCTTTGGCACGCATAAGGTTTGTAAGCTCAAATAGACGATCACCAAACATAGGATCACTAGTATTCATTTTACTCAAAGCAATAGACTTATGGAGAATTTCATCTAGATTTTTCAAGGAATAATCTGGAAATCGTTCCTCAAGAAATTTCCATATAGTGTAGGCACAGTCAAGAGTAGGCAGTTTTATAATCAAGTTTCTAGGCAAGCCTCTAGTGATAAGATTAACAGTTCTAAGATTCCTAACCGTGTTAATCGACTCATCATGGGTTGGATGCATAGGATCAACATAAGGTGCACAAGGGCTAGCAATGTACTTGTTAAAATGATACAGATTGAAAATAACAAGCATCTCATTTTTCCACTCATGAAAATACTCTCCATCAAGAATAGGCACTCTATGTCTAAGACTCCCCAAAGTAGACTCATCTATCTTCCTCCAATGGTGATTAAACCAAGGCAATGGAGATCAAAGCTCTGATACCACTTGTAGGACCTTGAGAAGAGGTGTCTAGAGGGGGGGTGATTAGACACTAAGTACCAAAGTTGCAGTTTTTAAGTTTTTTTAAAGTTTGAGTGGAGTTTAGGCACAAGTTTAACATTAACAACATATAGCAAGCAAGCATGCAAAGAGTATATGAGCAGCGGAAAATAAAGCATGCAACTTGCAAGAATATAAAGGGAAAGGATTGGAGGATTCAAACGCAATTGGAGACACGGATGTTTTTGGCGTGGTTCCGATAGGTGGTGCTATCGTACATCCACGTTGATGGAGACTTCAACCCACGAAGGGTAACGGTTGCGCGAGTCCACGGAGGGCTCCACCCACGAAGGGTCGACGAAGAAGCAACCTTGTCTATCCCACCATGGCCGTCGCCCACGAAGGACTTGCCTCACTAGCGGTAGATCTTCACAAAGTTGGCGATCTCCTTGCCCTTACAAAGTCCTTGGTTCAACTCCACAATCCTGTCGGAGGCTCCCAAGTGACAGCTAGCCAATCTAGGAGACACCACTCTCCAAGAAGTAACAAATGGTGCGTTGATGATGAACTCCTTGCTCATGTGCTTCAAATGATAGTCTCCCCAACACTCAACTCTCTCTCATAGGATTTGGATCTGGTGGAAAGAGGGTTTGAGTGGAAAGCAACTTGGGGAAGGCTAGAGATCAAGATTCATATGGTAGGAATGGAATATCTTGGCCTCAACACATGAGTAGGTAGTTCTCTCTCAGAAATAGGATGCTGGAAGTGTAGGTTCAGTCCGATGGCTCTCTCCACGAATGAAGAGGAGGTGGAGGGGTATATATAGCCTCCACACAATATCTAACCATTACACACAACCTACCAAACTCGGTGGGACCGAATCGTTAAACTCGGTCAGACCGATTTAGCAAATAATTTGACCATTAGGGTTTTCGGTGGGACCGGAATGCAACTCGGTGGGACCGATATGGTTAGGTTTAGGGCATAACGTAATCTCGGTGAGACCGATTACACAAACTCGTTGGGACCGATTTTGGTAATGAGCTTTCCAGAGAGTTGGTCAGGCAAACTCGGTTTGACCGATTATCAAACTCGGTGGGACCGATTTTGATAATAAGTTAACCAGAGAGTTTGCATTGTAATCTCGGTAGTACCGATTGCTCAAACTCGGTGAGACTGATTTTGATAATGGACATACACAGAGAGATTACAATCCCATCTCGGTGAGACCGAGATCCCTATCGGTGAGACCAATTTGCCTAGGGTTTGCGGCAGTGGCTAAGACATCCAAACTCGGTGGCGCCGGATAGAAAGAATCAGTGGTGCCGAGTTTGAATTTAGGTTTAGGACATATGTGTGGAAGTGGGAAAGTAGTTGAGGGTATTTGGAGCATATCACTAAGCACTTTGAAGCAAGAGGCTCATTAAGCAACACCTCATTCCTCCTTGATAGTATTGGCCTTTCCTATAGACTCAATGTGATCTTGGATAACTAAAATGTAAAATGAAGAGTCTTGAGCTTGAAGCTTGAGCCAATCCTTTGTCCTTAGCATCTTGAAGGAGTTCCCACATCCTTTAGTCTATGCCACTCCACTGTTGAACTTATCTGAAACATACTAGATAAAAGTGTTAGTCCAACAAGAGATATGTTGTCATTAATTACCAAAACCACCTAGGGAGCACTTGTGCTTTCAAGTAGCCCCTGAACCAGGCTTCAATGACGATGAGTCCGGCGCGCAGATTGTCTTCGGCATTGCAAGGCGGGTTCCTTCTCCGAATACTCCGTAGAAAGCTTTGAACACGAGAATTGTGTCTGGCTCTGCAAAACAAATTTCACACACCATCTTAGAGAGCATAATATTCCACAAATCTAATCTACTGACAACTTCTCATAGCGTATCACGCTGCGGCCCGGTCATTATTCGAACCGCTTTCCAACCTGCTACCGCACATATCGCGAGGCGGTTTTATTGGCATGTCTTGTCGAAGCAGAGATCGTGTCCCCTTATCACGGGATTCTCATCAATACGGGTGTGGGTAACCCAACCGCGCCATCATCATGGCGCTTGGGAAATAAGCGTGTTTACCGGGCAAGTGGCGAGGCGTAGGATCCCTGCCGCCTTTATAAAGAGTTAAGGGCTCCCCTTTTTCACCCACGCCTTCTTCTTCCTCTGCTCATCCATTCTGTCTTGCTTGAGCTGCAGCGCCCAAGCATTCGTCTTCTCCGCCTAGCAAGGCCCTCCGAAAATGTACGGATCCGGAGCAGCAGGCAAGTGGATGGACTCTACCATCCGGGAGAAGGATATTGAAAAGCTTCGGGAGGCCGAGTATCTTGCCAAGGAAATCGACCATCATCTCCCGATGGTGGGATAGATCGTTCCGACCCCGGAACCCCACGAGAGGGTTGTATTCCTCCCTCACTTTCTCCGCGGGCTAGGGTTTCCCCTCCACCCATTCGTTCGCGGCATCATGTATTACTACGGGATCAATTTTCATGATCTATCCCCAAATTCTTTCCTCAACATCTCGACATTCATCGTCATGTGCGAGGCCTTCTCCGCATCTCACCGCACTTCGGCTTATGGCTGAAGATTTTTAATGTGAAGCCCAAGGTAGTGAGCGGTGAGCACGCCGAGTACGGATGGGCCATGGTGAGCAAGATGCCCAATGTCACATGGCCATCAGGTACTTTTAACGATTCCATCAAAGAGTGGCAGCAACAGTGGTTTTACGTCACTGAGCCGCACGGCACAGAATGGGCCGCAGCTCCCAAATTCCGATCCGGAGCTCCCCTGCGGCTTACGTCCTGGCCCAAGAAGGGCATGAACTGGTCTTCGCCCGACGAACTATCGGTGCTCCAGACGCGCGTCAAGTATCTGGAAGACAAGAATATCAAACTTGTCAATGTAGTCCAGGTGATGTTAGTTCGCCGGATTCTTCCTTGTCAACACAGGGCTTGCAATTTATGGGAATTCCACCTGGCCAAGCACCAGACCCTGCTAGAGCTCTTTGGCTCCTCGCACAAAGACATCTGGAAGATGCTTTTCAAGTCCGGCAAATCGTGGCCAGACTCAGCCGAGGACCATGGGTACCAACTGTCCCGCCCTTCAAGTTCGTTGAGTCATTGTATGTTGGCAAGTCACACGTTTTATTCGCATAACCCAAGGGGAATGCTTAATGCGTTTCCCACAACTCTCCTATGGCTGGACCAAGAAGGCGGGGTGGATCTACTGTCCGGCCCCACTACCGGAAGAAACGGCCGGCCCACTTCTGACAAAGATGGTGGTCCCGGCGCCTTACAAGGCGCCGAAGAAGGAGGCCGAGAAGGAGGAAAAAAAGACCAGGGGCGGCCTTCGTCGCCGTGGAACTTCGGCCATAATTTCCGAAGACTCCAGTGCCCGCTCTTCCTTTGGAGAGCACGAGGAAGAGGGGGAAGACCAATCCCCTATGAGGGGAAGAAAGAAAAGGACGACCTCCACATCCTTGGAGGCCGAGTCGCCTAAGAACGGTAAAAATCCCCCTCCGAAGGAGTCCATCGCCGCTACCAACAGCAGCCCGGAGTGGGATCCCAGGGCCCAGCCCCTGGTGAACTTGTGAGTATATAAAATCCGAACACGTTTACGCATCCAGACTCACCATGGCATAATATTTTAATATGAGCCATACTTTTTTGCAGTCCGGCGAGGTCCCGCACCGAACAATCCTTGTCGGAGGATTTACTGGGCTCGGATGCTATGGACAGCGGGACACCCCCGAAGGCCTCTTCCCCCAAACATGTGAACGACACCGAGGTTTTGTCCCAAAGGGACCCAGGCCAAGGAGGGGAAGAAAAGGTCGTCAAGGCGGCGCCAGGAGGTCAAACTCCAGGGGCCGGACACACGGGAGAAAAGGCTCCCATGGATGTTGACGGAGGGGGCTATCTTGAATTCGGCACCCAGCCAGACACAATTCCGGGGGTTGATACGGCTCCGGAATCAGGCATGCAGCCTCCCTCGGCTGGAGGGGGTGCGCCTATTCCCCCGGCAACCTCTGTCCAACCAGAGGTGCCGGACACTTTATCGGCGGTGCTTAAGAGCGCCTCCATCGTTGAAGAACAACGTGCCCTTATGGGTGCAGCGATTGAGAAGATTTAGTCCATTGAGAGTGGACTGAATGAAGCCCGTGTCAGCCTTATAACGGGCTTTGAGGTATGTTTTATGAGGTTTCGAATAGTGTCATAGTATAGTTAGTAGCCTCTGATACACTGTTCGGTGAAAGAAGGAACCAGATATAGGATCAAATATATGTTCGCAAGAGACTTACTTTATGTCATCTCTTCCCTTTTTTTAAACAGGGGTCTGTAGAAACTGCCGCCTCTCATACTACGGAAGTCTCCGGACTGAAGCAGGGTCTGGAGCAGGCCGAAGAAGAACTCGGCCGAGTGAACAAGCAGTTGGAGGATAACCAAGGTATGCAAGAACCTTGTTCGCATTCAGCATGAATGAATAAGTTAGTATGATGCAAATATTTTTATGATGTGCTCTATGGGCGACGGCCGAAATTGAGGCTCTTAAGAAGGTTGTGGCCGAAGCCGAGAAGAAGGCAGCCGCAGAGTAGGCTCTTCGCGAAAAGCACGAGGCTAGGGTTATTGAAGCTGAGCAAGAGCTTCAAGAGGCCGTGAAGAAATGTGAGACCTTGGAGCAGATTTTATCGGGGAAAGACTCCAAACTCTCCCAAGCTCGCCAAGCCATATGTGATGCCCAGGGGGAGGCCCAAGGCGCCCTAAAGGAAATCCAAGAGGCGAGGAAGATCGCGGCTGGTAAGGCTTTTTCTATGCAAAGCGGGTATTTGAAGTGAGAAAATCACGTTTACTAATTTGAATTCAGATTTCTCCATGGGTATTTGCGGAGCTGCCACGCAGCATATCTAATGCCGCCCAATTCCACCGAGCCGAAGAAAGGAGCACTACAGAGAAGCTCTTTTGGTTGCAGTATCTGACGCCAAATTATCCGGTGCCATTTGACGATCAGCTGAAACAGCTGATCGAACTGCATAAGGCGGCCGAACTAGCCATGAAAGATTTAATTATTCGGTTATGGCCTACCGAGCCAATTCCAAGCAGCTACTTCGGTCTCGTGAAGCGACTTGTGAGTGCCTGCCCTCGACTCGAAGTCATCAAGCGGTCGGTCTGTATGGAGGGTGCGCGAATGGCCTCCACCCGCGCAAAGGCGCACTGGGGGGAGATGGATGCTGAAAAGCTGATTACCGAGGGACCGCCGGAGGGGAAGGAGCACCGCAAGCCTAAGTTATATTATGATAGTGTCCTGAAACGATCCCGCCTTGTGGCGGAGCAATGCACCAAGGACATTATATTTCCATGAATATAGTCATGTTGTCCTTGGTAATGTTGAACAAGGTCATTTCTATTATTTACTGCCTGTTATTTGAAAAACTTTCCTCCTGCGCGGCCGTTTTTTATATATTAATCCTGAGAGTTGGCCAGTCGTCGGCTTTTGCCCCCACGTAGAAAGTATGGGGGTGTTCAGGATAAACCTGAGCACTCTTTATCCCAGTTTTGGGTCCTTAAAGGTGGTGCTCAGCGTAACGGACCAGGCAATCAGACTATAAGGCTTTATCACTCTCACATAGCCATAGGAGTTTGACAAAGGAAGGTAGGCGCGGCCCCTGGTGTTCGGAAGACCACACAAGGGGCTCTATAAGCACCTGATCGGATGAAAAGCCGATCCATCACACGCTGCATTAGTTTCGCATAATTCGGAAGAAATCCTTAAAGATTTTACAACCTCTCAAATAGCTGACCAGCTCTCGCCGTATCATGACAGTCAGTTTTCGTCTATCTCTACTGAGGCGCTCGTCCGGAAGAACCGGGGCACAATCGCAGTAGTTCTCCCTCTGCCGCCTTAGCTGATATAGCAGAACGTAAGGCAACAAAACTTGGGAGCCGGCAAACCCAACTATTGACCCAAGACATGATTCAGAGCTGATGCATATAATGCTATAAGTTCGGGGTGCCAAACGACCGCGAAGGTGTTCGGACTTTATTGCCGTATTATGGGTACAATGAAGCCCCAGGCATATTAAGGCATATCGCTATGTATGGATGCCATTTGACAAGGAGTGTCAATAAGAAACAACAGAAGATAAGCGTCATATAAAGCCACATGTTGTAATTGAATAACATGTCGATGCATACGAATACAGGTAATGTGATAAAAAGAAATATGACTTCGGAACCTGCTGAGATCAGGCGGGAGGAGGCTGTGTGCGGACCCGGAGTGTAATCGGGTGGTCATCAAGGGGAATATCTAAGGATTCCCTTACACATTCGAGTTGTTTCCATGTCGCCAGTCCTGGCCTACGCAAAAATGGACCTGCAAAGAAAGTGCAAAAAGATATCATGTGTGCCATGGAGCGGTTAAGCCGCATTGTATGGCCTCTCCTAGTTGTGCCTCCGTTTACTGTCGGAGTGTTTTAATTGAGCTCTGGATGAGCCGGGCTATCCTAACGTGAAGTAGTTCGGACTCCCTTGAAGGTGTCCGGGAGCTTGGCCATCGACTCGACGTTCGATTAAAAGATGCCACTCATTGCTTCTACTGTTAAGGCAGTGGTATACTCCTCGTCACAGAGCGGGAGTTCGGCCTTGCCATTAACTGTTATGACGCCGCGCGGACCGGGCATCTTGAGCTTTCAGTAGGCATAATGTGGCACCGCATTGAATTGAGCAAACGCGGTTCGGAAAGGGACGCATTGAATTGAGCAGTGCATGATAATTACTGCGAAAAGGGACGATGTCGAAGATTAACTCTTCGGTACGGTAATTGTCCGGTGATCCGAAGACTACCTCCAGAGTGATGGAGCATGTACAACGGCCCTCCACACCTGGTATAACACCTTTGAAGGTGGTTTTAGTGGGCTTGATCATCGAAAGATCAATACCTTTCTTGTGCACTATGTCCTGATACAATAGCTTTAAACTACTGCCTCCGTCCATAAGGACTCGTGTGAGGTGGAATCCGTCAATTATTGGGTCAAGGACTAGTGCGCCTGAATTGCCCTGATTGGTATTGGCCGGACGATCCGTACGGTCTAAAGTGATCGGCCATATTGTATATTGTGGGGCGACTGGCTTCGTTAAGTTGACATCCCTAAGAGTGCACATCTGTTCCGGCTTGGGAATGTGGGTGGCATTTATCATATTCACCGTTTTGATTTGGGGGGGAAATTTCTTTTGCCCTCCTGTGTATGGTGATCGGGGCTCCTCATCGTCATCATCGCTTTGAGACCCCTTCTCCTTGTTTTCGGCACCTGACCTGCCGGCTTGTTTGAAGACCCAGCATTCTCTGTTAGTATGATTGGCTGGTGTTCCTGGGGTGCCATGAATTTGGTATGGACGGTCGAGTATGCGGTCCAGACTGGACGGGCCAGAATTGTTCTTTTAGAATGGCTTTTTCCGCTGACCGGACTTAGATCCACTGAATCTGGCATTGACTACTGTGTCTTTGGCGTTATCGCCATTTTTGCGACACTTGTGTTTGTTGCGTTGGGGCTTGCCGTTGCTATCTTTGGCCTCTGATGTGCTAGGATTTCTTGCTGTGTTGTTGCTACGAGCCAACCAGCTATCCTCGCCCGCACAAAAGCGGGTCATGAGTGTCGTGAGGGTTGCCATGGACTTCAGCTTTTATTGGCCGAGATGTCGGGCAAGCCACTCATCACGAATGTTATGCTTAAAAGCCGCTAGGGCTTCGACATCCGGACAATTGACAATTTGGTTCTTTTTAGTTAGGAACCGAGTCCAGAATTTCCTGGTTCTCCCCGGGCTGTTGGGTTATGTGACTTAAGTCATTAGCATCCGGTGGTCGCACATAAGTTCCCTAGAAGTTATCCAGGAATGCGTCTACTAGGTTCTCCCAACTTCCAATGGAGTTTGTCGGCAAACTATTCAGCCAATGCCGAGTCGGTCCCTTGAGTTTTAGTGGGACGTACTTGATGGCGTGTAGATCATACCCGTGGGCCATGTGAATGTGGAGAAAGAAATCTTCTATCCATACCGCGGTCTCTGTAGTCCCATCGTATGACTCAATGTTCACGGGTTTAAACCATTCTGGGAATTCATGATCCATTACTTCATCAGTGAAGCATAAGGGGTGTGCGCCGCCTCTATGCTGGTCATCGTCACGTGTTGGGGCGCGCCCTCGTGATCCGTAAATCGATCTTGACTGTCCTGCTTTGTTTTCCAATTTGTCTTCCAGGTCATGTGTGTAGCCCCAGGATTTTGTGTTTTTGTTTGTTTGGCGACGGGGGTGCGGGCTGGTGTTCGTGCAAACATACCGCTTTGTCTCGGCCACGAGGTGGCCGGTCAGCCGCATCCTGCGCCGGTAGTGTAGGCTCTAGTGCCTCCTCCTCGAGTTGAGGTAACGACCAGCGCTTTGGGTAACTTTTGGTTGGGCGCTCGAGTCCGTATTCCTCGGCTGCTAGGACCTCAGTCCATCTATCAGTTAGCAGATCTTGATCAGCTTGGAGCTGCTGCTGCTTTTTCTTCAGGCTTTTTGCAGTGGCTATAAGCTGGCGCTTGAAGCGCTCCTGCTCGACGGGGTCCTCAGGCATGATAAACTCTTCGTCGCCGAGGCTCACCTCGTCTTCGGAGAGAGGCATGTAATTGTCGTCCTCTGACTCTCCATCCATTGCCTGTTTATCAGGGCTAGCTTGCCCATCCTCCCGTCCGGCTTGCTCGACGCTTGGCTGGGTGGGATTATTTTCATCTTTGGTATTATCCGGAGTGCCATTGTCTCCTGTGTCGGTATTACTATTTTTGCTATGGCGGGCCTTAGAGCGGCGCCGCTGACATCGGCGCTTAGATTGTTTCTCAAGGGGGTTGTCCTCCGTTGCCTCATCGCCATTGCTTCCTCTGGGCGTGTCTACCATATATACATATATATATATATATATCATATGATGAGGTGGCTGTCCAACGCCCTGTGGGTGGTGCTTCCTGTTCTTCTCCGGCATCGTCGTCCATACCGTCGATGTCTTCAGAGTCTAAATCAAGCATGTCGGTTAAGTCATCGACAATGTCTATTAAGTGGGTGGTGGGTGGGGAACAAATTTCTTCGTCGTCCACTTCCCACTCAAGCCGGTCATAGTTCGGCCAAGAGTCTCCTGACAGGGAGAGAGATTTCAGTGAATTTAGCACGTCGCCCAAGGGTGAGTGCTGAAAGATATCCGCGGAGGTAAACACCATGATCGGTGCCTGATCAAGTTTGATAGGCACGGATGCACGCGGCTCGGAGCCTATGGCCGGAGACGAGTCCGAGGGTCTGATGACACAGACCTCATTGGAGGCGAAGTCTGTGTTCGACGCTATCGTCGATGAGTGTGCGGCCTCCGCGGCAGGGTCTATCCACCCGTCCTCGGAGAGCACGATCTGCTCCGGATCTAAGGCCGGGGCGGCTGCAGATGTGATCTCCCGAACACCGTCCGATAGCAGATCTAAGTCATGCTCATCATGACTCTTCGTCACACTTGTCATGGGCTCGAATCCGTCGAAGATCAAGTCTCTGCGGATGTCGGCGGTGTAGTTCAGGCTTCCAAATTTGACCTGATGTCCAGGGCGTAGCTATCGATCTGTTCCAGATGGCCAAGTGAATTGGCCAGCAGTGCGAAGCCACCGAATATGAAAATTTGTCCGGGGAGGAAAACCTCACCCTGGATCGCATCTTTATAGATGATTAAAGGAGCCATCAAGCCTTACCACGATGACACAGTGGAACTCTCAATGAAAGCACCAATGTCGGTGTCAAAACCGGAGGATCTCGGGTAGGGGGTCCCGAACTGTGCGTCTAAGGCTAATGGTAACAGGAGGTGGGGGACACAATGTTTACCCAGGTTTGGGCCCTCTCGATGGAGGTAATACCCTACTTCCTGCTTGATTGATCTTGATGATATGAGTATTACAAGAGTTGATCTACCACGAGATCGTAGAGGCTAAACCCTAGAAGCTAGCCTATGATTATGATTGTTGTCGTCCTACGGACTAAAACCTCCGGTTTATGTAGACATCGGAGGGGGCTAGGGTTACACAGAGTCGGTTACAAAGAAGGATATCTACATATCTGAATTGTCAAGCTTGCCTTCCACGCAAAGGAGAGTCCCACCCCGACACGGGACAAAGTCTTCAATCTTGTATCTTCATAGTCCAACAGTCCGGCCAAAGTATATAGACCGGCTGTCCGAGGACCCCCTAATCCAGGACTCCTTCACCAGTGGATATATAGTAGCCCCACCATCAAACTCCTATGGCTAAGTGGAAGTGTTAAAACTCTATAGTCTGATTGCCTCGTTCGCCACACTAACACCTCCTTAATGGACCAAGACGTTGGGTCAAGTGTGATCAAGTGCTTTTCCGAACACCCCTGCGTTATAGGCAAGGGGGCTGAAGCCGACGTCTGCAAACTTTAAGATTGAATATATATAAAAATACGTCCGCACAGCAGGCACTAAAACTTTTCGGGAAAAAAGTATAAAAACATAGCCTTAAATGTATCATAATATTGTTATTACAATCTTGATACACTTTACTCGAACATAATATTTTTTGAGCACTGACCCTCTATTAAGTGGGCACCCTCTAGGACATCTTCAAAGTAATGTTCTGGCATGTTAAGGTCCTTGCCTTTGGGTGGACTCTGCGCTGCAATATCGGTGGCCGTCATCTTCGCCCAGTATATTTTGACACGGGCAAGGGCCATCTGTGCACCTTCTATGCACGTTGACCGCTTCACAGCGTCGATACGCGGCACCGCTTTAACAAGCTGCCGCACCAAACCGAAATAACTATCTGGAATGGGTTTAGTTGGCCACAGCTGGGCTATGATGTCCTTTATGGCAGTGTCGGACATCTTGTGGAGGTCGGCCCATTGGGCCATTTGTTCGTTCAATAGTGGACGCTTCGGCGTATCAAACTGCGACCAAAAAAGCTTTTCCATTACAAGTCCTTCTTGCGCGTGGGAAAACTGATTCGCATTGGCAGCACTCTTCGGCAGGTCCATAAAGGAGTCCGGAGAACTCCACTGTTGATTCAACGGCGCATACTTCGGATCGCCAAACATAGTTTGCAGTAAAAAGGGCTTACTAACCGTGATCTCCCCAGCTTGTCGGATCTCCTCCCGAGCTGCTCTAGACTCAGACCGGGCTTCCTTTGCCTCTTGTAAGGCCTTGTCCAGATCGGCTGCTTTAGCTTTGTTATCTCTCTCCAGATCTTGGCATCGGCTACTGGCATTCTTCAACTCAAGCGCCATGGTTGATATCCTCTCCTCGCTCTGAAGCCGAGCGGTCTGCCCTACTTTCAATTCGGTGGCTGCCTTTTCGGCGGCCGCATTACTCATCCTCGCTTGGACCTTGGCCCGGCAAGTTCTGCCCGAAGGGTCTCCACTGCGGAGGTACTATCTGCAGTTATGCATATACAAATTTTCAGTATCACGCTCATTTCACAATAATAGCATGTACTGAGTGCCCAAGAGACTTACCTTGCGCTTCGTCGAGCCACTTGTTCATAAGTGTGATATCATCATGGGCCACATCAACTTTCTGCTTCAAATGTGCTACCTCAGTAGCTTGGGCAGTCCACACGGATGTAACAACCTGTGTTTCAAATAGTCATATCATTTCCTTGGAATCTATTTTTGATCCTCTGATCGCATTCCTTTGGATGTCAACCAGAGTCTCAGGGGCTACTATCTATACACAAGTGCATTTCGCACTTACAATATAATTGAAATTACGGTACGTACCTCGAAGCCTCTTAGTAGGCTAGAAAAGGCTTCATTCAATCCGCTTTTCACGGACCGAACTCTTTCTAACACCGTACCCATCAAGGTACGATGTTCCTCTGAGACAGAGGCATGTTGCAGAATGTCCATCAATGCATCCGGCGTCCCTTGGACATCGGATAGTCCGGGACTTTTGTTGTTCCATGTAGGGGTCACACACCACGGACCCTGGGAGGCCGAAGTATTTCCTTTGTCCCCGGTTCTCATTATCCCTTGCGCCACTTGCAGATCAGGAAGGATCCTCCGGGACAAAACCTCGGGGTCGTCTGCCTTATAAGGCAGGGAGATCTGTGGAGGTGTCTCGCTCTCCATCATCTCCGAAAGTAGATCCCCCGAAGAGGAAAACTATTGAGGATGGTTGCGTGCCGGATTGCAAACATGAGTTTAAAATATTACCCTTATAGCTAGAAATAAAAGGGACATATTTAAAACACCCGGATTAACTTATGATGTGGATGAGGGCCTATCTTTGCAGGTTGACTGCATATCAATATCACCCCCTGACTGGGATACCTTCCCCCACTTACAAGCTTCTCTTTCTCACTCTTCATAAGCGGCCCTTTTCTTCCCTTGGGGGGAAGGGGTGTCAGTTCTCCCTTCCCTTCCACCTTTGGAAGTGGGAGTTCTAGTCTCTCTGGCTGAATTTCCTGGTGAGCCTCCAGAGTGGAAGTTGCCTTGGGCCTCTTTCTCCTCCTCTTTATCTTCCCCCGCCGACACTTGATACAGCAACGGAGCCAGCATCTTTGTTAGTAACGGATCGACAGTATCTTCGGGAAGTGGAGCCGAACACCTGATTCTTTCCGCCTTCTTTAGCCAGCCCTGGCCGGATAGAGTTTTATCAGTAAATTGTCATGAATAATATGACTAAATCGTGTTCAGGCGTCGAGTACTTACCGTAGTATCCGGATGGTTGCAGTCAAGACCGATGTCTTCTCTAGTATCCGTCCACTATTTTTGTGCACTGAAGAACAATTTCCACATCTCTCTGAGCATCGTGCCAGGGAGGTGCTGAAGAGTCCGTGGACCTTCTGGATTAAATTCCCACGTGCGGAGAGGGCGTCGCTGACAGGGTAGGATCCGGCGGACTAAAATTACTTGGATTACATCGATGAGACCGATGTACTTCTCAATAAGGCTCTGGATGCAGCTTTGCAGTGTTCGCACTTCATCTGTAGATGCCCAGTCCAGCCCCTTGTTAATCCACGTTGCGAGTTGTGGCGGAGTGCCGGACCGAAACGCAGGAGCAGCTACCCGCTTTGTGCCGCAGGGTTCGGTGATGTAAAACCACTCCCGTTGCCATAAGTCAGAAGATTCTGCAAAGCAGCCCTTTGGCCAAGTGGAGTTGATAAGCTTGCTTATTGAAGCGCCTCCGCACTCCGCTTGTTTCCCGTTGATTACCTTCGGTTTCACGTAAAAGGTCTTAAGCCATAAGCCGAAGTGTGGGGAAATATGAAGGAAGGCCTCGCATGTGGTGATGAATGCCGAGATGTGGCGGAAGGAGTCCGGGGCTAGGTCATGGAAATCTAGCCTGTAATAACTCATGACCCCTCGAACAAAGGGATGGAGTGCAAACCCAAGCCCTCGAAGGAAGTGAAAGATAAACACGACCCTCTCATTGGATCTGGGAGTAGGAATAACCTGCCCTTGAGCAGGAAGCCTGTGGTAGATCTCCGCAGTCAAGTATCTTGCCTCCCTAAGCTTCGAGATGTCTTCCTCTGTGACATAAGAGGCCATCCACCGGCCTTGAAGGCTCTGTCCGGACCTGGCTGGAACCCCTAAGTGACTGGATTGACCCTTGGGTGTTGGAACTCGAGGTGGGAGGGGAAGGAAGGGACTAGCATGGAAGAAAAAGGACAGGCCTTAGCCCCTTTATAAAGACGACGAATATAAAACGTCCCTCCATGGCCTTGAAACATGCCTATTCCCAAGGAGACGTGCTGACAGGACGGTTGGGGTACCTATGCCTGTGTTGATGAAAATCCCGTAATAAGGGGATACGATCTCTGTTTTGACGAGACGTGCCAATGAAAACCGCCTCCCGAAACATGGGGAGGCGGGCTAGAAAACGATTCGCAATAATGGTCGGGTGATGACATAATGCCGCCAAGATGGTCAGCGGATTGGACTCGTGAAATATTATACTCTCCTTGGGTACGTGTGGAATTTGTTTTGCAGAGCCGGACACGATTCTTGTGTTCGGAATTTACTTTGAAGTATTCAGAGGAGGAACCCGCCTTGCAATGCTGAAGACAATCTGTGCGTCAGACTCATCGACATTGAAGCCTGTTTCATGGGCTACTGAGGGAGTCCTGGACTAAGTGGTCCTCGGATAGCCGGACTATATACCTTGGCCGGACTGTTGGACTATGAAGATACAAGATAGAAGACTTCGTCCCGTGTCCGTTTGGGAATCTCCTTTGCGTGGAAGGTAAGCTTGGCAATTCGGATATGTAGATTCCTTTCTCTATAACTGACTTTGTACGACCCTAGCACCCCCACTACTAGGAAAAGGGCTATAGATGATACGGACTCTAATGGCGCACCAGACATGTGGTGCGCCACTATTATATACTAATGGCGCACCATGTGTTGGTGCGCCATTAGTGTCCAAATACTAATGGCGCACCACATGCACAGTGCGCCATTAGTAACAATTTTTTTTTCAAAACTAGTAATGGCGCAACAGGGGATAGTGCGCCATTACTAGTTAAACTAGTAATGGCGCACCACATCCACAGTGCGCCACTAGTAAATTTTTTTCAATTTTTTTTATTTTTTTTTTGTTTTTTTATCAAAACTAGTAATGGCGCACCAGGGGATAGTGCGCCATTACTAGTTAAACTAGTAATGGTGCACCATATCCACGGTGCGCCACTAGTAATTTCCTTTCAATTTTTTTTCATTTTTTTTCAAAACAAGTAATGGTGCACCATGTGTGTGGTGCGCCATTACTAGTTGAACTAGTAATGGCGCACCACCCCCACGGTGCGCCATTACTAGCTTTGCCCAAAAAATCCACCGAATGCACCCCCCCCACCCCCCCGTGGACCGCCTTTTCAGTTTTAAAAAAACTAAAAGAAAATGATGGAAATGTAAAAAATAAAAGAAAATAAGTTTACCATGTGATATCTGGTCTAGTTGTTGGGAAATTTACAAATATGAATTTTGACTTTATTTGCAAAATCTCTCTGGAATTTGTAAAATGGGCATAATTTTTGCATACAAACTCGGACTAAAAAGTTTTTTATATGAAAAATCATCTTCTCGAAAAGTTACATCCGAATTTAATAGGGGAAACCCCGTTAAACATTTTTAAAATCCTCAAAAACCAAACAGAAAAAAGTTACAGGGCTTTTAAGATCTAGAGGGGAAAAAATTCAAAAAATTTCAAACTTACTAGTGACGCACCGTTTGCTAGGTGCGCCACTAGTAACAGAAAAAAATTGGTTTCAAATTTCTTTTTGTAATTTTTTTTAAAAAATGATACGTAATATGACTTGGAAGTGTGAAATATTTTTCAAAATTTCATCATACTCATGAATATGAGCAAAGTCCTAGACATCAACAAGGTTTAATAGGATTGATATGATAGATATATCAACAAGTGACTGTTAAGTGAGGCGGTGCTCCCAGTCAAAAAAAGTGAGGTGGTGCTGGGGTTGGGTAGAACTGCGATGTTAAGCGTGCTCGGGCTGAAGTAGTGTGAGGATGGGTAACCTTCCGGGAAGTTTGACCACTTAGTGCGATTTGACTTGAGATTAAGCATATTGACCCGAGATTAAGCCATAGTGACCCGATATTAAGAAAAAAACGAAAAAAATTGGAAAAAAATTTGAAAAATAATTTGAAAAAAATATTCTGTAAAAATTTGAAAAAAAATTGTTAGTAATGGCGCACTTCTATGTGGTGCGCCATTACTAAGTCAGATAGTAATGGCGCACCGTGTGATATAGTAATGGCGCACTCCGCACCAGGGGTGCGCCATTAGTATTAAATTCTAATGGCGTGGTGCTAGTGGCACACCTGTAGTGCGCCATTATTAGGCAAAACAGGTGTGCCACTAGCAGGCCTTTTCCTAGTAGTGCCCCGATGTCTATATAAACAAGAGGGTTTAGACTTCTAGGGTTGAGTCGCAACAATCATATCCTCAAAGGCAAGGCTTCTATGGTTTAGCCTTTACGATCTCGTGGTAGATCAACTCTTGTAATACTCATATTCATCAAGATCAGTCAAGCAAGAAGTAGGGTATTACCTCCATAGAGAGGGCGCGAACCTGGGTAAACATTGTGTCAACCGCCTCCAGTTACCATTAGCCTTAGACGCACAGTTCGGGACTCCCGACCCAAGATCCGCCGGTTTTGACACTGACACTTGCCATGGGAGAAGTGCTTAGCTTTGGGTTCAATGTTGCGGTGTCCTTAAACAGTGACAGTAGGGGCAGCAAG
The DNA here is from genome assembly GCA_900231445.1 of Triticum turgidum subsp. durum. Taxonomy (NCBI): domain Eukaryota; kingdom Viridiplantae; phylum Streptophyta; class Magnoliopsida; order Poales; family Poaceae; genus Triticum; species Triticum turgidum. The sequence goes on along the minus strand of LT934122.1, from coordinate 52,296,626 downwards.
GCACGTATCGTATTGTAACCATCGACGATAAAAAGATGGGGTCTATATCATATAGCTTGAGTTTATCCCTCTACATCATGTCATCTTGGTTAATGCATTACTCCGTTCTTATGAACTTAATACTCTATATGCATGCTGGATAGCGGTTGATGTGTGGAGTAATAGTAGTAGATGCAGGCAGGAGTCGGTTATGGCACCCTGGCTCAAAGAAACCGGAACACCCCGTATTACAGCCCAAAGATTGAGGAGAAGTCATCTGGAATATGGACCCCATTAAACATTTTCAAAATCCTCAAAAACCTAACAGAAAAAAGTTACGGGACTTTTAAGATCTAGAGGGGAAAAAAATTCAAAAAATTTCAAACTTACTAGTGGCGCACCGTTTGCTAGGTGCGCCACTAGTAACAGAAAAAAAATTGGTTTTGAATTTCTTTTTGTAATTTTTTTAAAAATGATACGTAATATGACTGGGAAGTTTGAAATATTTTTCAAAATTTCATCATACTCGTGAATATGAACAAAGTCCTAGACATCAACAAGGTTTAATAGGATTGATATGATAGATATATCAACAAGTGACTGTTAAGTGAGGTGGTGCTGGGGTTGGATAGAACTGCGAAGTTAAGCGTGCTCGGGCTGGAGTAGTGTGAGGATGGGTGACCTATACTAATGGCGCACCAGGGGTACGCCATTAGTATTAAATTCTAATGGCGTGGTGCTAGTGGCCCACCTGTAGTGCGCCACTAGCAGGCCTTTTCCTAGTAGTGCCCCGGTGTCTATATAAACAAGAGGGTTTAGACTTCTAGGGTTGAGTCACAACAATCATATCCTCATAGGCTAGGCTTCTATGGTTTAGCCATTACGATCTCGTGGTAGATCAACTCTTGTAATACTCATATTCATCAAGATCAATCAAGCAAGAAGTAGGGTATTACCTCCATAGAGAGGGCCCGAACCTGGGTAAACATTGTGTCCCCCACCTCCTGTTACCATTAGCCTTAGACGCACAGTTCGGGACCCCCTACCCAAGATCCGCCGGTTTTGACACTGACACTTGCCATCGGAGAAGTGCTTAGCTTTGGGTTCAATGTTGCGGTGTCCTTAATCAGTGACAGTAGGGGCAGCAAGGCACGTATCGTATTGTAGCCATCAACGATAAAAAGATGGGGTCTATATCATATAGCTTGACTTTATCCCTCTACATCATGTCATCTTGCTTAATGCGTTACTCCGTTCTTATGAACTTAATACTCTAGATGCATGATGGATAGCGGTTGATGTGTGGAGTAATAGTAGTAGATGCAGGAAGGAGTCGGTTGTGGCACCCTGGCTCAAAGAAACCGGAACGCCCCGTATTCCAGCCTAGAGATCGAGGAGAAGTCTTCTAGAATACTGAACCCCATTAAACATTTTCAAAATCTTCAAAAACCTAACAGAAAAAAGTTACGGGGCTTTTAAAATCTAGCGGGGAAAAAATTCAAAAAAATTCAAACTTACTAGTGGTGCACCGTTTGCTAGGTGCGCCACTAGTAACAGAAAAAAATTAGATTTTAATTTCCTTTTGTAATTTATTTTAAAATGATACGTAATATGACTGGGAAGTTTGAAATATTTTTCAAACTTTCATCATACTCATGAATATGAACAAAGTCCGAGACATCAACAAGGTTTAATAGGATTGATATGATAGATATATCAACAAGTGCCTGTTAAGTAAGGTGGTGCTGGGGTTGGATAGAACTGCGAAGTTAAGCATGCTCGGGATGGAGTAGTGTGAGGATGGGTGACATTTCAGGAAGTTTGAACAATTAGTGCGATTTGACTTGAGATTAAGCATATTGACCCGAGATTAAGCCATAGTGACCCGATATTAAGGAAAAAAAGAAAAAAAACTGAAAAAAAAACATGGAAAAAAAATTCTGAAAAAAATTTGAAAAAAAATTGTTAGTAATGGCGCACTTCTAGGTGGTGCGCCGTTACTAAGTCAGATAGTAATGGTGGAAAAAAAATCTGAAAAATTTGAAAAAAAATTGTTAGTAATGGCGCACTTCTAGGTGGTGCGCCATTACTAAGTCAGATAGTAATGGCGCACCGTGTGATATACTAATGGCGCACTCCCTGGTGCCCCATTAGTATCTGGTCACTAGTAGAAAAAGGGCCTATTGTCCTGGTTGGTAAGGGCCTTTAGTCCCGGTTGGTGAACCGGGACTAAAGGGTCGGTACTAATGCCTCCCCCCTTTAGTCCCGGTTTAATCCAGAACCGGGACTAAAGGCCGCGGCCACGTGGAGCTCCACCTTTAGTCCCGGTTGGTAACGCCAACCGGGACTAAAGGAAATTTTATGAATTTTTTTGAATTTTTTTTCAATTTTTTTTGAATAATTTTTTATTTTCAAATTTCTAAATTATTTTAACCTCTAATTTCTAGTCAGCACCCCTCATCACTGCTCAATTTATCCTCTAATCTCTAATCACCCCTCATCATTCCAAATCATCTAACTTCCCGAACGGTCACCCATCCTCCCACTCCCCCAGCCTGAGGACGCTTAACTTTTGGGTTCTATTCTCCCTCGTTTCCAAGTCTGCACTTGTTGTTTTCCCGACAATAGTAAGATGTCAATCCTATTAAGCCTCCGGAATTTTGCTTGAGCATGAAGTGACACATTTCACTGTTTCAGTTTGAAACTATTGTTTTAAAAAACAATAATTATTTAGAAAAAACAATAGTCATTTTGAATAATTAGTTTAATCGTTGTTTGACCATAGTTTGACAACAGTTTGACCAGATTTAACCAAAATTCAAAATAACTGACATAATTATTTAGTAACACAAATATTCTAGAATAATTAGTTTGACCATTGTTTGACCACAGTTTGAATTTTTTTTCAATTTTTCCACTCTAGATCTTAAAAGCACCGTAACTTTTTCTGTTAGGTTTTTGAGGATTTTGAAAATGTTTAACGAGGTTCCCGTGGTTAAATTTGGAAGTAACTTTTTGAGTAGATGATTTTTCATATAAAAACCTTTTTCATCCGAGTTAGTATGCAAAAGTTATGCCCATTTTTACAAATTCCAGAGAGATTTTGCAAATAAAGTCGAAATTCACATTTGCAAATTTTCCCAACAACAAGACCACATATCACATGGGAAACTTATTTTCATTTACTTTTTTTAAATTTCCATCATTTTCTTTTATTTTTTTAAAAACTGAAAAGGCGATCCACCGGGGGGGGGGGGTAGAGTTCGAAAATGGGATCTTTAGTCCCGGTTTGACGCACGAACCGGGACTAAAGGGCATCGCACCCTTTGGTCCCGGTTTGAGGCACAAACCGGCACTAAAGGGCACAGGTGAACCGGGACTAATGCCTTAGCCGCACGAACCGGGACCAATGCGCACATTAGTCCCAGTTCGTGATTGAACCGGGACTAATGTGAATATTGGCCCGGAACCATAGCCAATTTTTTCTACTAGTGGGTATACTAATGGCGCAATAGGGGTGCGCCATGCGCACCAGGGGTGCGCCATTAGTATTAAATTCTAATTGTGTAGTGCTAGTGGCGCACCTGTAGTGCGCCATTAGTAGGCAAAACAGGTGCGCCACTAGCAGGCCTTTTCATAGTAGTGCCCCGGTGTGTATATAAACAAGAGGGTTTAGACTTCTAGGGTTGAGTCACAACAATCATATCCTCATAGGGTAGGCTTCTATGGTTTAGCCATTACGATCTCGTGGTAGATCAACTCTTGTAATACTCATATTCATCAAGATCAATCAAGCAAGAAGTAGGGTATTACCTCCATAGAGAGGGCTCGAACCTGGGTAAACATTGTGTCCCCCGCCTCCTGTTACCATTAGCCTTAGACGCACAGTTCGGGACACCCTACCCAAGATTCGCCGGTTTTGACACTGACACTTGCCATGGGAGAAGTGCTTAGCTTTGGGTTCAATGCTGCGGTGTCTTTAATCAGTGATAGTAGGGGCAGCAAGGCACGTATCGTATTGTAGCCATCGATGATAAAAAGATGGGGTCTATATCATATAGCTTGACTTTATCCCTCTACATCATGTCATCTTGCTTAATGTGTTACTCCGTTCTTATGAACTTAATACTCTAGATGCATGCTGGATAGCGGTTGATGTGTGGAGTAATAGTAGTAGATGCAGGCAGGAGTCGGTTGTGGCACCCTGGCTCAAAGAAACTGGCACGCCCCGTGTTCCAGCCCAGAGATCGAGGAGAAGTCTTCTGGAATACGGAACCCCATTAAACATTTTCAAAATCTTCAAAAACCTAACAGAAAAAAGTTACGGGGAATTTAAGATCTAGAGGGGAAAAAAATTCAAAAAAATTCAAACTTACTAGTGGTGCACCGTTTGCTAGGTGCGCCACTAGTAACAGAAAAAAATTGGTTTCAAATTTCTTTTTTTAATTTTTTTAAAAATGATATGTAATATGACTAGGAAGTTTGAAATATTTTTCAAAATTTCATCATACTCATGAATATGAACAAAGTCCTAGACATCAACAAGGTTTAATAGGATTGATATGATAGATATATCAATAAGTGCCTGTTAAGTGAGGTGGTGCTGGGGTTGGAGAGAACTGTGAAGTTAAGCGTGCTCGGGCTGGAGTAGTGTGAGGATGGGTGACATTTCGGGAAGTTTGACCAATTAGCGCGATTTGACTTGAGATTAAGCATATTGACCCGAGATTAAGCCATAGTGACCCGATATTAAGGATAAAATGAAAAAAAATGAACAAAAAATTGAAAAAAAAAACTTGGAAAAAAATTCTGAAAAAAAATTGAAAAAAAATTGTTAGTAATGGCGCACTTCTAGGTGGTGTGCCATTACTAAGTCAGATAGTAATGGCGCACCGTGTGATATACTAATGGCGCACTCCCTGGTGCGCCATTAGTATCTGGTCACTAGTAGAAAAAGGGCCTATTGTTCCGGTTGGTAAGGGCCTTTAGTCCCGGTTGGTGAACCGGGACTAAAGGGTCGGTACTAATGCCTCCCCCTTTAGTCCCGGTTCAATCCAGAACCGGGACTAAAGGTCGCGGCCACGTGGAGCTCCACCTTTAGTCCCGAGTCAGATAGTAATGGCGCACCGTGTGATATACTAATGGCGCACTCCCTGGTGCGCCATTAGTATCTGGTCACTAGTAGAAAAAGGGCCTATTGTCCCGGTTGGTATGGGCCTTTAGTCCCGGTTGGTGAACCGGGACTAAAGGGTCGGTACTAATGCCTCCCCCTTTAGTCCCGGTTCAATCCAGAACCGGGACTAAAGGTCGCGGCCACGTGGAGCTCCACCTTTAGTCCCGGTTGGTAACACCAACCGGGACTAAAGGAAATTTTATGAATTTTTTTTTAATTTTTTTTGAATAATTTTTTATTTCCAAATTTCTAAATTTTTTTAACCTCTAATCTCTAATCAGCACCCCTCATCACTGCTCAATTTATCCTCTAATCTCTAATCACCCCTCATCATTCCAAATCATCTAACTTCCCGAACGGTCACCAATCCTCCCACTCCCCCAGCCTGAGCACGCTTAACTTCCGGGTTCTATTCTCCCTCGTTTACAAGTCTGCACTTGTTGTTTTCCTGACAATAGTAAGATGTCAATCCTATTAACCCTCAGGAATTTTGCTTGAGCATGAAGTGACACATTTCGCTATTTGAGTTTGAAACTATTGTTTTAAAAAACAATAATTATTTAGAAAAAACAATAGTCATTTTGAAAAATTAGTTCGACCATTGTTCGACCATAGTGTGACCATAGTTTCACCAGATTTAACCAAAATTCAAAATAACTGAAATAATTATTTAGTAACACTAATATTCTAGAATAATTAGTTTGACCATTGTTTGACCACAGTTTGGAATTTTTTCAATTTTTTCACTCTAGATTTTAAAAGCCCCGTAACTTTTTTTCTGTTAGGTTTTTGAGGATTTTGAAAAGGTTTAATGGGGTTCCCCTCGTTAAATTTGGATGTAACTTTTTGAGTAGATGATTTTTCATATAAAAAACTTTTTCATCCGAGTTAGTATGCAAAAGTTATGCCCATTTTTACAAATTCCAGAGAGATTTTGCAAATAAAGTCGAAATTCACATTTGCAGATTTTCCCAACAACTAGACCACGTATCACATGGGAAACTTATTTTTTTTTTGACATTTCCATCATTTTCTTTTATTTTTTTAAAAACTGAAAAAACGATCCACAGGGGGGGGGGGTAGAGTTTGAAAATGGGACCTTTAGTAACGGTTCGTGGCACGAACCGGGACTAAAGGTCTCAACCCCATTAGCACCGGTTCGTGTCTCAAACCGGGACTAAAGTTCTAATCTTTAGTCCCGGTTTGAGGCACGAACCGGGACTAAAGGGCATCACACCCTTTAGTCCCGGTTTGAGGCACAAACCGGGGAAAAAGGGCACAGGTGAACCGGGACTAATGCCTTAGCCGCACGAACCGGGATCAATGCGCACATTAGTCCCGGTTCGTGATTGAACCGTGACTAATGTGAATATTGGCCCGGAACCATAGCCATGTTTTCTACTAGTGGGTATACTAATGCGCACCAGGGGTGCGCCATTAGTATTAAATTCTAATGGTGTGGTGCTAGTGGTGCACCTGTAGTGCGCCATTAGTAGGCAAAACAGGTGCACCACTAGCAGGCCTTTTCCCAGTAGTGCCCCGGTGTCTATATAAACCAGACGGTTTAGACTTCTAGGGTTGATTCACAACAATCATATCCTCATAGGCTAGGCTTCTATGGTTTAGCCATTACTATCTCGTGGTAGATCAACTCTTGTAATACTCATATTCATCAAGATCAATCAAGCAAGAAGTAGGGTATTACCTCCATAGAGAGGGCCCGAACCTGGGTAAACATTGTGTCCCCCGCCTCCGTTCTTATGAACTTAATACTCTAGATGCATGCTAGATAGCGGTTGATGTGTGGAGTAATAGTAGTAGATGCAGGCAGGAGTCGGTTGTGGCACCCTGGCTCAAAGAAACCGGAACGCCCCGTATTCTAGCCTAGGGATCGAGGAGAAGTCTTCTGGAATACGGAACCCCGTTAAACATTTTCAAAATCCTCAAAAAACTAACAGAAAAAAGTTACGGGGCTTTTAAGATCTAGAGGGGGGGAAATTTAAAAGAATTCAAACTTACTAGTGGCGCACCGTTTGTTCGGTGCGCCACTAGTAACAGAAAAAAAATTGGTTTCAAATTTTTTTTTGAATTTGTTTTTTCAAAAAATGATACGTAATATGACTGGGAAGTTTGAATTATTTTTCAAATTTTCATCATACTCATGAATATGAACAAAGTCCTAGACATCAACAATGTTTAATAGGATTGATATGATAGATATATCAACAAGTGCCTGTTAAGTGAGGTGGTGCTAGGGTGGGATAGAACTGCGAAGTTAAGCGTGCTCGGGCTGGAGTAATGTGAGGATGGGTGACCTTTCGGGAACTTTGACCAATTAGTGCGATTTGACTTGAGATTAAGCATATTGACCCGAGATTAAGCCATAGTGACCTGATATTAAGGAAAAAACAAAAAAAAATTGAAAAAAACTTGAAAAAAAATTCTGAAAAAAATTTGAAAAAAAATTGTTAGTAATGGCACACTTCTAGGTGGTGCACTAGTAATGGCGTACCGTGTGATATAGTAATGGCGCACTCCCTGGTGCGCCATTTGTATCTGGTATACTAATGGCGCACCAGGGATGCGCCATTAGTATTAAATTCTAATGGCGTGGTGCTAGTGGCGCACTTGTAGTGCGCCATTAGTAGGCAAAACAGGTGCGCCACTAGCAGGCCTTTTCCTAGTAGTGCCTCGGTGTCTATATAAACCAGAGGGTTTAGACTTCTAGGGTTGAGTCACAACAATCATATCCTCATAGGCTAGGCTTCTATGGTTTAGCCATTACTATCTCGTGGTAGATCAACTCTTTTAATACTCATATTCATCAAGATCAATCAAGCAAGAAGTAGGGTATTACCTCCATAGAGAGGGCCCGAACCTGGGTAAACATTGTGTCCCCCGTCTCCTCTTACCATTAGCCTTAGACGGACAGTTCGGGACCCCTACCCAAGATCCGCCGGTTTTGACACCGACATTTGCCATTGGAGAAGTGCTTAGCTTTGGGTTCAATGTTGCGGTGTCCTTAATCAGTGACAGTAGGGGTAGCAAGGCACGTATCGTATTGTAGCCATCGACGATAAAAAGATGGGGTCTATATCATATAGCTTGAGTTTATCCCTCTACATCATGTCATCTTGCTTAATGTGTTACTCCGTTCTTATGAACTTAATACTCTAGATGCATGTTGGATAGTGGTTGATGTGTGGAGTAATAGTAGTAGATGCAGGCAGGAGTCGGTTGTGGCACCCTGGCTCAAAGAAACCGGAACGCCCCGTATTCCAACCCAGAGATCGAGGAGAAGTCTTCGGGAATACGGAACCCTGTTAAACATTTTCAAAATCCTCAAAAACCTAACAGAAAAAAGTTACTGGGCTTTTAAGACCTAGAGGGGAAAAAATTCAAAAAAATTCAAACTTACTAGTGGCGCACCGTTTGCTAGGTGCGCCACTAGTAACAGAAAAAAAATTGGATTCGAATTTTTTTTTGGAATTTTTTTTTCAAAAAATGATATGTAATATGACTGGGAAGTTTGAAATATTTTTCAAAATTTCATCATACTCATGAATATGAACAAAGTCCTAGACATCGACAAGGTTTAAGACGATTGATATGATAGAGATATCAACAAGTGCCTGTTAAGTGAGGTGGTGCTGGGGTTGGATAGAACTACGAAGTTAAGTGTGCTCGGGCTGGAGTAGTGTGAGGATGGGTGACCTTTCGGGAAGTTTGACCAATTAGTGCGATTTGACTTGAGATTAAGCATATTCACCCGAGATTAAGCCATAGTGACCCGATATTAAGGAAAAAACGAAAAAAATTTGAAAAAAACTTGGAATTTTTTTTTCTGAAAACAATTTGAAAAAAATGTTAGTAATGGCACACTTCTAGGTGGTGCACTAGTAATGGCGCACCGTGTGATATACTAATGGCGCACTCCCTGGTGTGCCATTTGTATCTGGTATACTATCTTGGAATATTTTTTCTGAAAACAATTTGAAAAAAATGTTAGTAATGGCACACTTCTAGGTGGTGCACTAGTAATGGCGCACCGTGTGATATACTAATAGCGCACTCCCTGGTGCACCATCTGTATCTGGTATACTAATGGCGCACCAGGGATGCGCCATTAGTATTAAATTCTAATGGCGTGGTGCTAGTGGCACACCTGTAGTGCGCCATTAGTAGGCAAAACAGGTGCGCCACTAGCAGGCCGTTTCCTAGTAGTGCCCCGGTGTCTATATAAACTAGAGGGTTTAGACTTCTAGGGTTGAGTCACAACAATCATATCCTCATAGGCTAGGCTTCTATGGTTTAGCCATTACTATCTCGTGGTAGATCAACTCTTGTAATACTCATATTCATCAAGATCAATCAAGCACGAAGTAGGGTATTACCTCCATAGAGAGGGCGCGAACCTGGGTAAGCATTATGTCCCCCGCCTCCTGTTACCATTAGCCTTAGACGCACAGTTCGGGACCCCCTGCCCAAGATCCGCCGGTTTTGACACCGACACTTGCCATGGGAGAAGTGCTTAGCTTTGGGTTCAATGTTGCGGTGTCCTTAAACAGTGACAGTAGGGGCAGCAAGTCACGTATCGTATTGTAACCATCGACGATCAAAAGATGGGGTCTATATCATATAGCTTGAGTTTATCCCTCTACATCATGTCATCTTGGTTAATGTGTTACTCCGTTCTTATGAACTTAATACTCTAGATGCATGCTGGATAGCGGTTGATGTGTGGAGTAATAGTAGTAGATGCAGGCAGGAGTCGGTTATGGCACCCTGGCTCAAAGAAACCGGAACACCCCGTATTACAGCCCAAAGATTGAGGGGAAGTCTTTTGGAATACGGAACCCCATTAAACATTTTCAAAATCCTCAAAAACCTAACAGAAAAAAGTTACGGGACTTTTAAGATCTAGAGGGGAAAAAATTCAAAAAAATTCAAAATTACTAGTGGCGCACCGTTTGCTAGGTGCGCCACTAGTAACAGAAAAAAATTGGTTTTGAATTTCTTTTTGTAATTTTTTTTAAAAATGATACGTAATATGACTGGGAAGTTTGAAATATTTTTCAAAATTTCATCATACTCATGAATATGAACAAAGTCCTAGACATCAACAAGGTTTAATAGGATTGATATGATAGATATATCAACAAGTGACTGTTAAGTGAGGTGGTGCTGGGGTTGGATAGAACTGCGAAGTTAAGCGTGCTCGGGCTGGAGTAGTGTGAGGATGGGTGACCTATACTAATGGCGCACCAGGGGTACGCCATTAGTATTAAATTCTAATGGTGTGGTGCTAGTGGCCCACCTGTAGTGCGCCACTAGCAGGCCTTTTCCTAGTAGTGCCCCGGTGTCTATATAAACAAGAGGGTTTAGACATCTAGGGTTGAGTCACAACAATCATATCCTCATAGGCTAGGCTTCTGTGGTTTAGCCATTACGATCTCGTGGTAGATCAACTCTTGTAATACTCATATTCATCAAGATCAATCAAGCAAGAAGTAGGGTATTACCTCCATAGAGAGGGCCCGAACCTGGGTAAACATTGTTTCCCCCGCCTCCTATTACCATTAGCCTTAGATGCACATTTCGGGACCCCCTACCCAAGATCCGCATGTTTTGACACTCACACTTGCCATCGGAGAAGTGCTTAGCTTTGGGTTCAATGTTGCGGTGTCCTTAATCAGTGACAGTAGGGGCAGCACGGCACGTATCGTATTGTAGCCATCGACGATAAAAAGATGGGGTCTATATCATATAGCTTGAGTTTATCCCTCTACATCATGTCATCTTGCTTAATGCGTTACTCCGTTCTTATGAACTTAATACTCTAGATGCATGATGGATAGCGGTTGATGTGTGGAGTAATAGTAGTAGATGCAGGCAGGAGTCAGTTGTGGCACCCTGGCTCAAAGAAACCGGAACGCCCCGTATTCCAGCCCAGAGATCGAGGAGAAGTCTTCTGGAATACGGAACCCCATTAAAAAAATTCAAAATCTTCAAAAACCTAACAGAAAAAAGTTACGGGGCTTTTAAGATCTAGCGGGGAAAAAATTAAAAAAAATTCAAACTTACTAGTGGTGCACCGTTTGCTAGGTGCGCCACTAGTAAGAGAAAAAAAATTGGTTTTTAATTTCCTTTTGTGATTTTTTTTAAATGATACGTAATATGACTGGGAAGTTTGAAATATTTTTCAAACTTTCATCATACTCATGAATATGAACAAAGTCCTAGACATCAACAAGGTTTAATAGGATTGATATGATAGATATATCAACAAGTGTCTGTTAAGTGAGGTGGTGCTGGGGTTGGATAAAACTGCGAAGTTAAGCGTGCTCGGGCTGGAGTAGTGTGAGGATGGGTGACATTTCGGGAAGTTTGACCAATTAGTGTGATTTGACTTGAGATTAAGCATATTGACCCGAGATTAAGCCATAGTGACCCGATATTAAGGAAAAAAAGAAAAAAAAAATTGAAAAAAAAACATGGAAAAAAAATTTCGAAAAAAATTTGAAAAAAAAATGTTAGTAATGGCGCACTTCTAGGTGGTGCGCCATTACTAAGTCAGATAGTAATGGTGGAAAAAAAATCTGAAAAAATTTGAAAAAAAATTGTTAGTAATGGCGCACTTCTAGGTGGTGCGCCATTACTAAGTCAGATAGTAATGGCGCACCGTGTGATATACTAATGGCGCACTCCCTGGTGCGCCATTAGTATCTGGTCACTAGTAGAAAAAGGGCCTATTGTCCCGGTTGGTAAGGGCCTTTAGTCCCGGTTGGTGAACCGGGACTAAAGGAAATTTTATGATTTTTCTTGAAAAAAAATTTGAATTTTTTTTTGAATAATTTTTTATTTTCAAATTTCTAAATTATTTTAACCTCTAATCTTTAATCAGCACCCCTCATCACTGCTCAATTTATCCTCTAATCTCTAATCACCCCTCATCATTCCAAATCATCTAACTTCCCGAACGGTCACCCATCCTCCCACTCCCCCAGCCTGAGCACGCTTAACTTTCGGGTTCTATTCTCCCTCATTTCCAAGTCTGCACTTGTTGTTTTCCCGACAATAGTAAGATATCAATCCTATTAACCCTCAGGAATTTTGCTTCAGCATGAAGTGACACATTTCACTGTTTCAGTTTGAAACTATTGTTTTAAAAAACAGTAATTATTTAGAAAAAAACAATAGTCATTTTGAATAATTAGTTTGACCATTGTTTGACCACAGTTTGACCAGATTTAACCAAAATTCAAAATAACTGAAATAATTATTTAGTAACACTAATATTCTTGAATAATTAGTTTGACCATTGTTTGACCACAGTTTGAATTTTTTTCAATTTTTCCACTCTAGATCTTAAAAGCACGGTAACTTTTTCTGTTAGGTTTTTGAGGATTTTGAAAATGTTTAACGAGGTTCCCGTGGTTAAATTTAGGTGTAACTTTTTGAGTAGATGATTTTTCATATAAAAACCTATTTCATCCGAGTTAGTATGCAAAAGTTATGCCCATTTTTACAAATTCCAGAGAGATTTTGCAAATAAAGTCGAAATTGACATTTGCAAATTTTCCCAACAACAAGACCACATATCACATGGGAAACTTATTTTCATTTATTTTTTTTGAAATTTCCATCATTTTCTTTTATTTTTTAAAAAACCGAAAAGGCCATCCACCGGGGGGGGGTAGAGTTTGAAAATGGGACCTTTAGTACCGGTTCGTGGCACGAACCGGGACTAAAGGTCTCAACCCCATTAGCACCAGTTCGTGTCTCAAACCGGGACTAAAGGTCTAATCTTCAGTCCCAGTTTGAGGCACGAACCGGGACTAAAGGGCATCGCACCCTTTAGTCCCGGTTTGAGGCACAAACCGGGACTAAAGGGCACAGGTGAACCGGGACTAATGCCTTAGCCACACGAACCGGGACCAATGTGCACATTAGTCCCAGTTCGTGATTGAACCGGGACTAATGTGAATATTGGCCCGAAACCATAGCCATGTTTTCTACTAGTGGGTATACTAATGGCGCACCAGGGGTGCGCCATGCGCACCAGGGGTGCGCCATTAGTATTAAATTATAATTGTGTGGTGCTAGTGGCGCACCTGTAGTGCGCAATTAGTAGGCAAAACAGGTGCGCCACTAGCAACCTTTTCCTAGTAGTGCCCCAGTGTGTATATAAACAAGAGGGTTTAGACTTCTAGGGTTGAGTCACAACAATCATATCCTCATAGGCTAGGCTTCTATGGTTTAGCCATTACGATCTCGTGGTAGATCAACTCTTCTAATACTCATATTCATCAAGATCAATCAAGCAAGAAGTAGGGAATTACCTCCATAGAGAGGGCCCGAACCTGGGTAAACATTGTGTCCACCGCCTCCTGTTACCATTAGCCTTAGACGCACAGTTCGGGACACCCTACCCAAGATCCGCCGGTTTTGACACTGACACTTGCCATGGGAGAAGTGCTTAGCTTTGGGTTCAATGTTGCGGTGTCTTTAATCAGTGATAGTAGGGGCAGCAAGGCACGTATCGTATTGTAGCCATCGATGATAAAAAAGATGGGGTCTATATCATATAGCTTGCCTTTATCCCTCTACATCATGTCATCTTGCTTCATGCGTTACTCCATTCTTATGAACTTAATACTCTAGATGCATGCTGGATAGCGGTTGATGTGTGGAGTAATAGTAGTAGATGCAGGCAGGAGTCGGTTGTGGCACCCTGGCTCAAAGAAACTGGAACGCCCCGTGTTCCAGCCCAGAGATTGAGGAGAAGTCTTCTGGAATACGGAACCCCATTAAACATTTTCAAAATCTTCAAAAACCTAACAGAAAAAAATTGGTTTCAAATTTCTTTTTGTAATTTTTTTAAAAAATGATATGTAATATGACTGGGAAGTTTCAAATATTTTCAAAATTTCATCACACTCATGAATATGAACAAAGTCCTAGACATCAACAAGGTTTAATAGGATTGATATGATAGATATATCAACAAGTGCCTGTTAAGTGAGGTGGTGCTGGGGTTGGATAGAACTGCGCAGTTAAGCGTGCTCGGGCTGGAGTAGTGTGAGGATGGGTGACATTTCGGGAAGTTTGACCAATTAGTGCGATTTGACTTGAGATTAAGCATATTGACCTGAGATTAAGCCATAGTGACCCGATATTACGGAAAAAACGAAAAAAAATGAAAAAAAAACTTGGACAAAAAATTCTGAAAAAAAATTCAAAAAAATTGTTAGTAATGGCGCACTTCTAGGTGGTGCGCCATTACTAAGTCAGATAGTAATGGCGCACCATGTGATATACTATTGGCGCACTCCCTGGTGCGCCATTAGTATATTGTCACTAGTAGAAAAAGGGCCTATTGTGCCGGTTGGTAAGGGCCTTTAGTCCCGGTTGGTGAACCGGGACTAAAGGGTCGGTACTATTGCCTCCCCCTTTAGTACCGGTTCAATCTAGAACCGGGACTAAAGGTCGCGGCCACGTGGAGCTCCACATTTAGTCCCGATTGGTAACACCAACCGGGACTAAAGGAAATTTTATGAAATTTTTTTGAATTTTTTTTTGAATTTTTTTTGAATAATTTTTTGTTTTCAAATTTCTAAATTATTTTAACCTCTAATCTCTAATCAGCACCCCTCATCACTACTCAATTTATCCTCTAATCTCTAATCACCCCTCATCATTCCAAATCATCTAACTTCCCGAACGGTCACCCATCCTCCCACTCCCCCAGCCTGAGCACGCTTAACTTTCGGGTTCTATTCTCCCTCGTTTCCAAGTCTGCACTTGTTGTTTTCCTGACAATAGTAAGATGTCAATCCTATTAACCCTCAGGAAATTTGCTTGAGCATGAAGTGACACATTTCACTGTTTGAGTTTGAAACTATTGTTTTAAAAAACAATAATTATTTAGAAAAAACAATAGTCATTTTGAAAAATTAGTTTGACCATTGTTTGACCATAGTGTGACCATAGTTTGACCAGATTTAACCAAAATTCAAAATAACTGAAATAATTATTTAGTAACACTAATATTCTAGAATAATTAGTTTGACCATTGTTTGACCACAGTTTGGAATTTTTTCAATTTTTTCCACTCTAGATCTTAAAAGCCGCGTAACTTTTTTTTCTGTTAGGTTTTTGAGTATTTTGAAAATGTTTAATGGGGTTCCCCTGGTTAAATTTGGATGTAACTTTTTAAGCAGATGATTTTTCATATACAAAACTTTTTCATCCGAGTTAGTATGCAAAAGTTATGCCCTTTTTTACAAATTCCAGAGAGATTTTGCAAATAAAGTCGGAATTCACATTTGCAGATTTTCCCAACAACTAGTCCACATATCACATGGGAAACTTATTTTTTTTGACATTTCCATCATTTTCTTTTATTTTTTTTAAAAACTGAAAAGACGATCCACAGAGGGGGGGTAGAGTTTGAAAATGGGACCTTTAGTACCGGTTCGTGGCGCGAACCGGGACTAAAGGTCTCAACCCCATTAGCACCGGTTCGTGTCTCAAACCGGGACTAAAGTTCTAATCTTTAGTCCCGGGTTGAGGCACGAACCGGGACTAAAGGGCATCACACCCTTTAGTCCCGGTTTGAGGCACAAACTGGGACTAAAGGGCACAGGTGAACCGGGACTAATGCCTTAGCCGCACGAACCAGGACCAATGCGCACATTAGTCCCGGTTCGTGATTGAATCGTGATTAATGTGAATATTGGCCCGGAACCATAGCCATGTTTTCTACTAGTGGGTATACTAATGGCGCACCAAGGGTGCGCCATTAGTATTAAATTCTAATGGTGTGGTGCTAGTGGCGCTCCTGTAGTGCGCCATTAGTAGGCAAAATAGGTGCGCCACTAGCAGGTCTTTTCCCAGTAGTGCCCCGGTGTCTATATAAACCAGAGGGTTTAGACTTCTAGGGTTGATTCACAACAATCATATCCTCATAGGCTAGGCTTCTATGGTTTAGCCATTACTATCTCGTGGTAGATCAACTCTTGTAATACTCATATTCATCAAGATCAATCAAGCAAGAAGTAGGGTATTACCTCCATAGAGAGGGCCCGAACCTGGGTAAACATTGTGTCCCCGCCTCCGTTCTTATGAACTTAATACTGTAGATGCATGCTAGATAGCGGTTGATGTGTGGAGTAATAGTAGTAGATGCAGGCAGGAGTCGGTTGTGGCACCCTGGCTCAAAGAAACCGGAACGCCCCGTATTCTAGCCTAGAGATCGAGGAGAAGTCTTCTGTAATACGGAACCCCGTTAAACATTTTCAAAATCCTCCAAAAACTAACAGAAAAAAGTTACGAGGCTTTTAAGATCTAGAGGGGAAAAAATTCAAAACAATTCAAACTTACTAGTGGCGCACCGTTTGCTAGGTGCGCCACTAGTAACAGAAAAAAAATTGCTTTCAAATTTTTTTTTTGAATTTGTTTTTTCAAAAAATGATACGTAATATGACTGGGAAGTTTGAATTATTTTTCAAATTTTCATCATACTCATGAATATGAACAAAGTCCTAGACATCAACAATGTTTAATAGGATTGATATGATAGATATATCAACAAGTGCCTCTTAAGTGAGGTGATGCTAGGGTGGGATAGAACTGCGAAGTTAAGCGTGCTCGGGATGGAGTAGTGTGAGGATGGGTGACCTTTCGGGAAGTTTGACCAATTAGTGCGATTTGACTTGAGATTAAGTATATTGACCCGAGATTAAGCATAGTGACCCGATATTAAGGAAAAAACAAAAAAATGATTTTTTTTTGAAAAAAAAAACTTGAAAAAAAAATTCTGAAAAAAATTTGAAAAAAATTTGTTACTAATGGCACACTTCTAGGTGGTGCACTAGTAATGGCGCACCGTGTGATACACTAATGGCGCACTCCCTGGTGCGCCATTTGTATATGGTATACTAATGGCGCACCAGGGATGCGCCATTAGTATTAAATTCTAATGGCGTGGTGCTAGTGGCGCACTTGTAGTGCGCCGTTAGTAGGCAAAACAGGTGCGCCACTAGCAGGCCTTTTCCTAATAGTGCCTTGGTGTCTATATAAACCAGAGGGTTTAGACTTCTAGGGTTGAGTCACAACAATCATATCCTCATAGGCTAGGCTTCTATGGTTTAGCCATTACTATCTCGTGGTAGATCAACTCTTGTAATACTCATATTCATCAAGATCAATCAAGCAAGAAGTAGGGTATTACCTCCATAGAGAGGGCCCGAACCTGGGTAAACATTGTGTCCCCTGCCTCCTCTTACCATTAGCCTTAGACGGATAGTTCGGGACCCCTACCCAAGATCCGCCGGTTTTGACACTGACACTTGCCATTGGAGAAGTGCTTAGCTTTGGGTTCAATGTTGCGGTGTCCTTAATCAGTGACAGTAGGGGCAGCAAGGCACGTATCGTATTGTAGCCATCGACGATAAAAAGATGGGGTCTATATCATATAGCTTGAGTTTATCCCTCTACATCATGTCATCTTGCTTCATGCGTTACTCCATTCTTATGAACTTAATACTCTAGATGCATGCTGGATAGCGGTTGATGTGTGGAGTAATAGTAGTAGATGTAGGCAGGAGTCGGTTGTGGCACACTGGCTCAAAGAAACCGGAACGCCCCGTATTCCAGCCAAGAGATCAAGAAGAAGTCTTCTGGAATACGAAACCCCGTTAAACATTTTCAAAATCATCAAAAACTTAAGTAAAAAAGTTGCGGGGCTTTTAAGATCTAGAGGGGAAAAAATTCAAAAAAATTCAAACTTACTAGTGGCGCACCGTTTGCTAGGTGCGACACTAGTAACAGGAAAAAAAATAGTTTCGAATTATTTTTTTGGATTATTTTTTCAAAAAATGATACGTAATATGACTGGAAAGTTTGAAATATTTTTCAAAATTTCATCATACTCATGAATATGAACAAAGTCCTCGACATCAACAAGGTTTTATAGGATTTATATGATAGATATATCAACAAGTGCCTATTAAGTGAGGTTGTGCTGGGGTTGGATAGAACTGTGAAGTTAAGCGTGCTCTGGCTGGAGTAGTGTGAGGATGGGTGACCTTTTGGGAAGTTTGACCAATTAGTGCGATTTGACTTGAGATTAAGCATATTGACCCGAGATTAAGCCATAGTGATCCGATATTAAGGAAAAAACAAAAAAAATGATTTTTTTTTGAAAAAAAAACTTGAAAAAAAATTCTGAAAAAAATTTGTTAGTAATGGCACACTTCTAGGTGGTGCACTAGTAATGGCGCACCGTGTGATATACTAATGGCGCACTCCCTGGTGCGCCATTTGTATATGGTATACTAATGGCGCACCAGGGATGCGCCATTAGTATTAAATTCTAATGGCGTGGTGCTAGTGGCGCACTTGTAGTGCGCCGTTAGTAGGCAAAACAGGTGCGCCACTAGCAGGCCTTTTCCTAATAGTGCCTCGGTGTCTATATAAACCAGAGGGTTTAGACTTCTAGGGTTGAGTCTCAACAATCATATCCTCATAGGCTAGGCTTCTATGGTTTAGCCATTACTATCTCGTGGTAGATCAACTCTTGTAATACTCATATTCATCAAGATCAATCAAGCAAGAAGTAGGGTATTACCTCCATAGAGAGGGCCCGAACCTGGGTAAACATTGTGTCCCCCGCCTCCTCTTACCATTAGCCTTAGACGGACAGTTCGGGACCCCTACCCAAGATCCGCCGGTTTTGACACTGACACTTGCCATTGGAGAAGTGCTTAGCTTTGGGTTCAATGTTGCGGTGTCCTTAATCAGTGACAGTAGGGGCAGCAAGGCACGTATCGTATTGTAGCCATCGACGATAAAAAGATGGGGTCTATATCATATAGCTTGAGTTTATCCCTCTACATCATGTCATCTTGCTTCATGCGTTACTCCATTCTTATGAACTTAATACTCTAGATGCATGCTGGATAGCGGTTGATGTGTGGAGTAATAGTAGTAGATGCAGGCAGGAGTCGGTTGTGGCACACTAGCTCAAAGAAACCGGAACGCCCCGTATTCCAGCCAAGAGATCAAGAAGAAGTCTTCTGGAATACGAAACCCCGTTAAACATTTTCAAAATCCTCAAAAACATAAGTAAAAAAGTTGCGGGGCTTTTAAGATCTAGAGGGGAAAAAATTCAAAAAATTTCAAACTTACTAGTGGCGCACCGTTTGCTAGGTGCGACAGTAGTAACAGGAAAAAAAATAGTTTCGAATTATTTTTTTGGATTATTTTTTCAAAAAATGATACGTAATATGACTGGAAAGTTTGAAATATTTTTCAAAATTTCATCATACTCATGAATATGAACAAAGTCCTCGACATCAACAAGGTTTTATAGGATTGATATGATAGATATATCAACAAGTGCCTATTAAGTGAGGTGGTGCTGGGGTTGGATAGAACTGTGAAGTTAAGTGTGCTCTGGCTGGAGTAGTGTGAGGATGGGTGACCTTTCGGGAAGTTTGACCACTTAGTGCGATTTGACTTGAGATTAAGCATATTGACCCGAGATTAAGCCATAGTGACCCGATATTAAGGAAAAAACGAAAAAAAAATTGACCAAAAAATTTGGAAAAAAAATTGAAAAAAAATTGTTAGTAATGGCGCACTTCCATGTGGTGCGCCATTACTAAGTCAGATAGTAATGGCGCACCATGTGATATACTAATGACGCACTCCCTGGTGCGCCATTAGTATCTCGTATACTAATGGCGCACCAGGGGTGCGCCATTAGTATTAAATTCTAATGGCGTGGTGCTAGTGGCACACCTGTAGTGCGCCACTAGCAGGCCTTTTCCTAGTAGTGCCCCGGTGTCTATATAAACCAGAGGGTTTAAACTTCTAGGGTTGAGTCACAACAATCATATCCTCCTCGTGCTCCATCAAACTCCCTCCGAAAATCTTGGAACATCTGGACAAGCTTAGGTGTTACTGTCTCTGGGCGAAGAACACTGACGACGGGCACAAGGTTGTTTCTTTGGCAGCGTGGCCCCTAGTCTGTCGTCCCAAGGAGAAAGGAGGGTTGGGGATCATTGATCTACAGACCCAAAACCAGGCCTTGTTGCTTAAGCAGCTGCACAAATTCTACAACCGCCGTGATGTACCGTGGGTTGACCTGATTTGGTCTACATACTATGAGGGATTGGTTCCGCACGCAACTGAGCACCGCGGCTCGTTCTGGTGGCATGATATCCTTCAGCTCACACCAGCGTACAGGGGGGTCACGACGGTGGAAGTGGGGAGAGGGGACATGGTCCTCTTTCGGAAAGATCTGTGGCATGACCGGATAATCAGTGATAGCCACCCCCGTCTGTTCTCTTTTGCTGTGCATGAGGATGTCTTGGTGAGAACGCTGCTGACCGCGCCAACTCTAGGACATAACTTCCATCTGCCACTCTCCCCTCAAGCCAGAGAGGAGTTAGATGACCTCCAAGGATGCCTGGCCGAAACCGAAATGAATGATACTGCTGACATTTGGAGGTGTACTTGGGGATCGGGGGATTTTGCAGCCAATAAATACGATGAGCATTGCTTCCGTGAGGTAGTAGCCGATGGTGCGTTCAAATGGATATGGCGATCAAAATGCACCAACAAGTGGAGGGTTTTTGCTTCGTTGCTCCTTGCGGACAGGCTAAACACTAGAAACATGCTAAAGAGGAGGGGCATGAAGCTGAGAGATGATGTATATACATGTCTCCTGTGTGTTAATCCACCGGAAGAGATGGTGGAGCACCTCTTCTTCAACTGTACATTCAGTAAGGATTGCTAGGGAAAACTGGGGGTTGTGTGGGCTGATGGCGGGAACAGGATACAGCTTGTGCATGAGGCGAAGGGCAGGTGGTCGGGCCCCATGTTTATGGAAGTCTTCGTCGTCGCGGCTTGGAGCCTGTGGAAGGAACACAATAACAAGCACTTTAGAGGCGTCGTGCCTTCGGTTGATGGATGGCTCCTAAGATTCAAAATGACTTAGGGATGCTGAGGCATAGAATCAAGGAGGCCTTGGTCCCGTTTGTGGACAATTTAGTTGCTCCCATCTAAGTTGTAACCAGCGTTGTTCCCTTTTATTTTCTACCTTTCTACTTACCCTCACCCTCTGGTGGTAGGGGTTGTAACATAGTCGGCACCATGTAGCCCTAGGGTGAGCGTGTGTTGTAGGCTGGGTTGGTTGAAGTAATATAAAGTCAGTGGGGGATTGCCCTCATTGTCCTAAGCTTTCAAAAAAACAATCATATCCTCATTGGCTAGGCTTCTATCGTTTAGCCATTACGATCTCGTGGTAGATCAACTTTTGTAATACTCATATTCATCAAGATGAGTCAAGCAAGAAGTAGGGTATTACCTCCATAGAGAGGGCCCGAACCTGGGTAAACATTGTGTCCCCCGCCTCCTTTTACCATTAGCCTTAGACGCACAGTTCGGGACCCCCTACCCAAGATCCGCCGGTTTTGACACTCACACTTGCCATGGGAGAAGTGCTTAGCTTTGGGTTCAATGTTGCGGTGTCCTTAACTAGTGACAGTAGGGGCAGCAAGGCACGTATCGTATTGTAGCCATCGACGATAAAAAGATGGGGTCTATATCATATAGCTTGAGTTTATCCCTCTACATCATGTCATCTTGCTTAATGTGTTACTCCGTTCTTATGAACTTAATACTCTAGATGCATGCTGGATAGCGGTTGATGTGTGGAGTAATAGTCGTAGATGCAGGCAGGAGTCGGTTTTGGCACCCTGGCTCAAAGAAACCGGAACGCCCCGGATCCCAGAGATCGAGGAGAAATCTTCTAGAATACGGAACCCCATTAAACATTTTCAAAATCTTAAAAAACCTAACAGAAAAAAGTTACGCGGCTTTTTAGATCTAGAGGGGAAAATATTCAGAAAAAATCAAACTTACTAGTGGCGCACCGTTTGCTGGGTGCGCCACTAGTAACAGAAAAAAATTGGTTTCAAATATTTTTTTTTTGGAAATTGTTTTCAAAAAGTGATACGTAATATGACTGGGAAGTTTGAAATATTTTCCAAAATTTCATCATACTCATGAATATGAACAAAGTCCTAGACATCAACAAGGTTTAATAGGATTGATATAATAGATATATCAACTAGTGCCAGTTAAGTGAGGTGGTGCTGGGGTTGGATGCCACTGCGAAGTTAAGTTCGCTCGGGCTAGAGTAGTGCGAGGATGGGTGACCTTCCGGGAAGTTTGACCACTTAGTGCGATTTGACTTGAGATTAATCATATTGACCCGAGGTTAAGCCATAGTGACCCGATATTAAGAAAAAACGAAAAATAAATTGAATTTTATTTGAAAAAAATGATCTCGTGGCAGATCTTCTCTTGTAATACTCATATTCATCAAGATCAATCAAGCTAGAAGTAGGGTATTACCTCCATAGAGAGGGCCCGAACCTGGGTAAACATTGTGTCCCCCGCCTCCTGTTACCATTAGCCTTAGACGCACAATTCGGGACCCCCTACCCAGGAACCGCCAGTTTTGACACTGACACTTGCCATGGGAGAAGTGCTTAGCTTTGAATTCAATGTTGCAGTGTCCTTGACCAGTGACAGTAGGGGCAGCAAGGCACGTATTGTATTGTAGCCATCGACGATAAAAAGATGGGGTCTATATAATATAGCTTGAGTTTATCCCTCTACATCATGTCATCTTGCTTACTGCGTTACTACATTCTTATGAACTTAATACTCTAGATGCATGCTGGATAGCGGTTGATGTGTGGAGTAATAGTAGTAGATGCAGGCAGGAGTCGGTTGTGGCACCCTGGCTCAAAGAAACCAGAACGCCCCGCATCCCAGAGAACGAGGAGAAATCTTCTGGAATACGAAACCCCATTAAACATTTTCAAAATCTTAAAAAACCTAACAGAAAAAAGTTACGCGGCTTTTAAGATCTAGAGGGGAAAATATTCAAAAAAAATCAAACTTACTAGTGGCGCACCGTTTGCTGGGTGTGCCACTAGTAACAGAAAAAAATTGGTTTCAAATATATTTTTTTTGGAATTTGTTTTCAAAAAGTGATACGTAATATGACTGGGAAGTTTGAAATATTTTCCAAAATTTCATCATACTCATGAATATGAACAAAGTCCTAGACATCAACAAGGTTTAATAGGATTGATATAATAGATATATCAACAAGTGCCAGTTAAGTGAGGTGGTGCTGGGGTTGGATGCCACTTCGAAGTTAAGTGTGCTCGGGCTGGAGTAGTGCGAGGATGGGTGACCTTCCGGGAAGTTTGACCACTTAGTGCGATTTGACTTGAGATTAAGCATATTGACCCGAGGTTAAGCGATTGTGACCCGATATTAAGAAAAAACGAAAAATAAATTGAATTTTTTTTTGAAAAAAATGATCTCGTGGCAGATCTTCTCTTGTAATACTCATAGTCATCAAGATCAATCAAGCAAGAAGTAGGGTACTACGTCCATAGAGAGGGCCCGAACCTGGGTAAACATTGTGTCCCCCGCCTCCTGTTACCATTAGCCTTAGACGCACAATTCGGGACCCCCTACCCAAGATCCGCCAGTTTTGACACTGACACTTGCCATGGGAGAAGTGCTTAGCTTTGAATTCAATGTTGCAGTGTCCTTAACCAGTGACAGTAGGGGCAGCAAGGCACGTATTGTATTGTAGCCATCGACGATAAAAAGATGGGGTTTATATCATATAGCTTGAGTTTATCCCTCTACATCATGTCATCTTGCTTAATGCGTTACTACATTCTTATGAACTTAATACTCTAGATGCATGCTGGATAGCGGCTGATGTGTGGAGTAATAGTAGTAGATGCAGGCAGGAGTCGGTTGTGGCACCCTGGCTCAAAGAAACCGGAACGCCCCGTATTCCAGCCAAGAGATCGAGAAAAGTCTTCTGGAATACGAAACCCCGTTAAACATTATCAAAATCCTCAAAAACCTAACAGAAAAAAGTTGCGGGCCTTTTAAGATCTATAGGGGAAAAAATTCAAAAAATTTCAAACTTACTAGTGGCGCACCGTTTGCTAGGTGCGCCACTAGTAACAGGAAAAAAATAGTTTTGAATTATTTTTTTGGATTATTTTTTCAAAAAATGATACGTAATATGACTGGAAAGTTTGAAATATTTTTCAAAATTTCATCATACTCATGAATATGAACAAAGTCCTATACATCAACAAGCTTTTATAGGATTGATATGATAGATATATCAACAAGTGCCTATTAAGTGAGGTGGTGCTGGGGTTGGATAGAACTGTGAAGTTAAGCGTGCTTGGGCTGGAGTAGTGTGAGGATGGGTGACCTTTCGGGAAGTTTGACCACTTAGTGCGATTTGACTTGAGATTAAGCATATTGACCCGAGATTAAGCCATAGTGACCCGATATTAAGGAAAAAACAAAAAAAAATTGAACAAAAAATTTGGAAAAAAAAATTGAAAAAAAAATTGTTAGTAATGGCGCACTTCCATGTGGTGCGCCATTACTAAGTCAGATAGTAATGGCGCACCGTGTGATATACTAATGACACACTCCCTGGTGCGCCATTAGTATCTGGTATACTAATGGCGCACCAGGGGTGCGCCATTAGTATTAAATTCTAATGGCGTGGTGCTAGTGGCACACCTGTAGTGCCCCACTAGCAGGCCTTTTCCTAGTAGTGCCCCGGTGTCTATATAAACCAGAGGGTTTAAACTTCTAGGGTTGAGTCACAACAATCATATCCTCCTCGTGCTCCATCAAACTCCCTCCGAAAATCTTGGAACATCTGGACAAGCTTAGGCGTTACTGTCTCTGGGCGAAGAACACTGACAACGGGCACAAGGTTGTTTCTTTGGCAGCGTGGGCCCTAGTCTATCATTCCAAGGAGAAAGGAGGGTTGGGGATCATTGATCTCCAGACCCAAAACCAGGCCCTGTTGCTTAAGTAGCTGCACAAATTCTACAACCGCCGTGATGTACCGTGGGTTGACCTGATTTGGTCTACATACTATGAGGGATTGGTTCCGCACGCAACTGAGCAGCGTGGCTCGTTCTGGTGGCGTGACATCCTTCAGCTCACACTAGCGTACAGTGGGGTCACGACGGTGGAAGTGGGAAGAGGGGACATGGTCCTCTTTTGGAAAGATCTGTGGCATGACCCCCATCTGTTCTCTTTTGTTGTGCATGAGGATGTCTCAGTGAGAACGCTGCTGACCGCGCCGACTCTAGGACATAACTTCCATCTGCCACTCTCCCCTCAAGCCAGAGATGAGTTAGACGACCTCCAAGGATGCCTGGCCGAAACCGAAATGAATGATACTGCTGACATTTGGTGGTGTACTTGGGGATCGGGGGATTTTGCAGCCAATAAATACTATGAGCATTGCTTCCGTGAGGTAGTAGCCGATGGTGCGTTCAAATGGATATGGTGATCAAAATGCACCAACAAGTGGAGGGTTTTTCCATCGTTGCTCCTTGCGGACAGGCTAAACACTAGAAACATGCTAAATAGGAGGGGCATGAAGCTGAGAGATGATGTATATACATGTCTCCTGTGTGTTAATCCACCGGAAGAGACGGTGGAGCACCTCTTCTTCAACTGTACATTCAGTAAGGATTGCTAGGGAAAACTGGGGGTTGTGTGGGCTGATGGCAGGAACAGGATACAGCTTGTGCATGAGGCGAAGGGCAGGTGGTCGGGACCCATGTTTATGGAAGTCTTCGTCGTCGCGGCTTGGAGCATGTGGAAGGGACGCAATAACAAGCACTTTAGAGGCGTCGTGCCTTCGGTTGATGGATGGCTCCTAAGATTCAAAATGACTTTGGGATGCTGAGGCATAGAATCAAGGAGGCCTTGGTCCCGTTTGTGGACAATTTAGTTGCTTCCATGTAAGTTGTAACCAGCGTTGTTCCCATTTATTTTCTGCCTTTCTACTTACCCTCACCCTCTGGTGGTAGGGGTCGTAACATAGTCGGCACCATGTAGCCCTAGGGTGAGTGTGTGTTGTAGGCTGGGTTGGTTGAAGTAATATAAAGTCAGTGGGGGATTGCCCTCACTGTCCTAAGCTTTCAAAAAAACAATCATATCCTCATTGGCTAGGCTTCTATGGTTTAGCCATTACGATCTCGTGGTAGATCAACTTTTGTAATACTCATATTCATCAAGATCAATCAAGCAAAAAGTAGGGTATTACCTCCATAGAGAGGGCCCGAACCTGGGTAAACATTGCGGTGTCCTTAACTAGTGACAGTAGGGGCAGCAAGGCACGTATCGTATTGTAGCCATCGACGATAAAAAGATGGGGTCTATATCATATAGCTTGAGTTTATCCCTCTACATCATGTCATCTTGCTTAATGTGTTACTCCGTTCTTATGAACTTAATACTCTAGATGCATGCTGGATAGCGGTTGATGTGTGGAGTAATAGTAGTAGATGCAGGCAGGAGTCGGTTGTGGCACCCTGGCTCAAAGAAACCGGAACGCCCCGTATTCCAGCCCAGAGATCGAGGAGAAATCTTCTGGAATACGGAACCCCATTAAACATTTTGAAAATCTTAAAAAACCTAACAGAAAAAAGTTACGCGGCTTTTAAGATCTAGAGGGGAAAATATTCAAAAAATTTCAAACATACTAGTGGCGCACCGTTTGCTGGGTGCGCCACTAGTAACAGAAAAAAATTGGTTTCAAATATATTTTTGGAATTTGTTTTCAAAAAGTGATACGTAATATGACTGGGAAGTTTGAAATATTTTCCAAAATTTCATCATACTCATGAATATGAACAAAGTCCTAGACATCAACAAGGTTTAATAGGATTGATATAATAGATATATCAACAAGTGCCAGTTAAGTGAGGTGGTGCTGGGGATGGATGCCATTGCGAAGTTAAGTGTGCTCGGGCTGGAGTAGTGCGAGGATGGGTGACCTTCCGGGAAGTTTGACCACTTAGTGCGATTTGACTTGAGATTAAGCATATTGACCCGAGGTTAAGCCATAGTGACCCGATATTAAGAAAAAACGAAAAATAAATTGAATTTTTTTTTTTGAAAAAAATGATCTCGTGGCAGATCTTCTCTTGTAATACTCATAGTCATCAAGATCAATCAAGCAAGAAGTAGGGTACTACGTCCATAGAGAGGGCCCGAACCTGGGTAAACATTGTGTCCCCCGCCTCCTGTTACCATTAGCCTTAGACGCACAATTCGGGACCCCCTACCCAAGATCCGCCAGTTTTGACACTGACACTTGCCATGGGAGAAGTGCTTAGCTTTGAATTCAATGTTGCAGTGTCCTTAACCAGTGACAGTAGGGGCAGCAAGGCACGTATTGTATTGTAGCCATCGACGATAAAAAGATGGGGTTTATATCATATAGCTTGAGTTTATCCCTCTACATCATGTCATCTTGCTTAATGCGTTACTACATTCTTATGAACTTAATACTCTAGATGCATGCTGGATAGCGGCTGATGTGTGGAGTAATAGTAGTAGATGCAGGCAGGAGTCGGTTGTGGCACCCTGGCTCAAAGAAACCGGAACGCCCCGTATTCCAGCCAAGAGATCGAGAAAAGTCTTCTGGAATACGAAACCCCGTTAAACATTATCAAAATCCTCAAAAACCTAACAGAAAAAAGTTGCGGGCCTTTTAAGATCTATAGGGGAAAAAATTCAAAAAATTTCAAACTTACTAGTGGCGCACCGTTTGCTAGGTGCGCCACTAGTAACAGGAAAAAAATAGTTTTGAATTATTTTTTTGGATTATTTTTTCAAAAAATGATACGTAATATGACTGGAAAGTTTGAAATATTTTTCAAAATTTCATCATACTCATGAATATGAACAAAGTCCTATACATCAACAAGCTTTTATAGGATTGATATGATAGATATATCAACAAGTGCCTATTAAGTGAGGTGGTGCTGGGGTTGGATAGAACTGTGAAGTTAAGCTTGCTTGGGCTGGAGTAGTGTGAGGATGGGTGACCTTTCGGGAAGTTTGACCACTTAGTGCGATTTGACTTGAGATTAAGCATATTGACCCGAGATTAAGCCATAGTGACCCGATATTAAGGAAAAAACGAAAAAAAATTGAACAAAAAATTTGGAAAAAAAAATTGAAAAAAAAATTGTTAGTAATGGCGCACTTCCATGTGGTGCGCCATTACTAAGTCAGATAGTAATGGCGCACCGTGTGATATACTAATGACACACTCCCTGGTGCGCCATTAGTATCTGGTATACTAATGGTGCACCAGGGGTGCGCCATTAGTATTAAATTCTAATGGCGTGGTGCTAGTGGCACACCTGTAGTGCCCCACTAGCAGGCCTTTTCCTAGTAGTGCCCCGGTGTCTATATAAACCAGAGGGTTTAAACTTCTAGGGTTGAGTCACAACAATCATATCCTCCTCGTGCTCCATCAAACTCCCTCCGAAAATCTTGGAACATCTGGACAAGCTTAGGCGTTACTGTCTCTGGGCGAAGAACACTGACGACGGGCACAAGGTTGTTTCTTTGGCAGCGTGGGCCCTAGTCTATCGTTCCAAGGAGAAAGGAGGGTTGGGGATCATTGATCTCCAGACCCAAAACCAGGCCCTGTTGCTTAAGTAGCTGCACAAATTCTACAACCGCCGTGATGTACCGTGGGTTGACCTGATTTGGTCTACATACTATGAGGGATTGGTTCCGCACGCAACTGAGCACCGTGGCTCGTTCTGGTGGCGTGACATCCTTCAGCTCACACTAGCGTACAGTGGGGTCACGACGGTGGAAGTGGGAAGAGGGGACATGGTCCTCTTTTGGAAAGATCTGTGGCATGACCCCCATCTGTTCTCTTTTGTTGTGCATGAGGATGTCTCAGTGAGAACGCTGCTGACCGCGCCGACTCTAGGACATAACTTCCATCTGCCACTCTCCCCTCAAGCCAGAGATGAGTTAGACGACCTCCAAGGATGCCTGGCCGAAACCGAAATGAATGATACTGCTGACATTTGGAGGTGTACTTGGGGATCGGGGGATTTTGCAGCCAATAAATACTATGAGCATTGCTTCCGTGAGGTAGTAGCCGATGGTGCGTTCAAATGGATATGGTGATCAAAATGCACCAACAAGTGGAGGGTTTTTCCTTCGTTGCTCCTTGCGGACAGGCTAAACACTAGAAACATGCTAAAGAGGAGGGGCATGAAGCTGAGAGATGATGTATATACATGTCTCCTGTGTGTTAATCCACCGGAAGAGACGGTGGAGCACCTCTTCTTCAACTGTACATTCAGTAAGGATTGCTAGGGAAAACTGGGGGTTGTGTGGGCTGATGGCAGGAACAGGATACAGCTTGTGCATGAGGCGAAGGGCAGGTGGTCGGGACCCATGTTTATGGAAGTCTTCGTCGTCGCGGCTTGGAGCATGTGGAAGGGACGCAATAACAAGCACTTTAGAGGCGTCGTGCCTTCGGTTGATGGATGGCTCCTAAGATTCAAAATGACTTTGGGATGCTGAGGCATAGAATCAAGGAGGCCTTGGTCCCGTTTGTGGACAATTTAGTTGCTTCCATCTAAGTTGTAACCAGCGTTGTTCCCATTTATTTTCTGCCTTTCTACTTACCCTCACCCTCTGGTGGTATGGGTCGTAACATAGTCGGCACCATGTAGCCCTAGGGTGAGTGTGTGTTGTAGGCTGGGTTGGTTGAAGTAATATAAAGTCAGTGGGGGATTGCCCTCACTGTCCTAAGCTTTCAAAAAAACAATCATATCTTCATTGGCTAGGCTTCTATGGTTTAGCCATTACGATCTCGTGGTAGATCAACTTTTGTAATACTCATATTCATCAAGATCAATCAAGCAAAAAGTAGGGTATTACCTCCATAGAGAGGGCCCGAACCTGGGTAAACATTGCGGTGTCCTTAACTAGTGACAGTAGGGGCAGCAAGGCACGTATCGTATTGTAGCCATCGACGATAAAAAGATGGGGTCTATATCATATAGCTTGAGTTTATCCCTCTACATCATGTCATCTTGCTTAATGTGTTACTCCGTTCTTATGAACTTAATACTCTAGATGCATGCTGGATAGCGGTTGATGTGTGGAGTAATAGTAGTAGATGCAGGCAGGAGTCAGTTGTGGCACCCTGGCTCAAAGAAACCGGAACGCCCCGTATTCCAGCCCAGAGATCGAGGAGAAATCTTCTGGAATACGGAACCCCATTAAACATTTTGAAAATCTTAAAAAACCTAACAGAAAAAAGTTACGCGGCTTTTAAGATCTAGAGGGGAAAATATTCAAAAAATTTCAAACATACTAGTGGCGCACCGTTTGCTGGGTGCGCCACTAGTAACAGAAAAAAATTGGTTTCAAATATTTTTTTGGAATTTGTTTTCAAAAAGTGATACGTAATATGACTGGGAAGTTTGAAATATTTTCCAAAATTTCATCATACTCATGAATATGAACAAAGTCCTAGACATCAACAAGGTTTAATAGGATT
This sequence comes from Triticum turgidum subsp. durum, assembly GCA_900231445.1. Lineage (NCBI taxonomy): Eukaryota > Viridiplantae > Streptophyta > Magnoliopsida > Poales > Poaceae > Triticum > Triticum turgidum. Next base: position 52,265,982 of record LT934122.1, on the reverse strand, counting down.
GATATAATAGATATATCAACAAGTGCCAGTTAAGTGAGGTGGTGCTGGGGATGGATGCCATTGCGAAGTTAAGTGTGCTCGGGCTGGAGTAGTGCGAGGATGGGTGACCTTCCGGGAAGTTTGACCACTTAGTGTGATTTGACTTGAGATTAAGCATATTGACCCGAGATTAAGCCATAGTGACCCGATATTAAGAAAAAACAAAAAATAAATTGAATTTTTTTTTGAAAAAAATGATCTCGTGGCAGATATACTCTTGCAATACTCATATTCATCAATATCAATCAAGCAAGAAGTAGGGTATTACCTCCATAGAGAGGGCCCGAACCTGGGTAAACATTGTGTCCCCCGCCTCCTGTTACCATTAGCCTTAGACGCACAATTCGGGACCCCCTACCCAAGATCCGCCGGTGTTGACACTGACACTTGCCATGGGAGAAGTGCTTAGCTTTGGGTTCAATGTTGCAGTGTCCTTAACCAGTGACAGTAGGGGCAGCAAGGCATGTATGGTATTGTAGGCATCGACGATAAAAAGATGGGGTCTATATCATATAGCTTGAGTTTATCACTCTACATCATGTCATCTTGCTTAATGTGTTACTACATTCTTATGAACTTAATACTCTAGATGCATGCTGGATAGCGGTTGATGTGTGGAGTAATAGCAGTAGATGCAGAAAGGAGTCGGTTGTGGCACCCTGGCTCAAAGAAACCGGAACGTCCCGTATTCCAGTCCAAAGATCGAGGAGAAGTCTTCTGGAATACGGAACCCCTTTAAACATTTTCAAAATCCTCAAAAACCGAACAGAGAAAGAAGTTAAGGGGCTTTTAGAATCTAGAGGGGAAAAATTCAAAAAATTCAAACTTACTAGAGGCGCACCGTTTGCTAGGTGCTCCACTAGTAATAGAAAAAAATGGTTTCGGATTTTTTTTCAAAAAATGATACGTAATATAAATGGAAAGTTTGAAATATTTTTCAAAATTTCATCATACTCATGAATATGAACAAAGTCCTAGACATCAACAAGGTTTAATAGGATTGATATGATAGATATATCAACAAGTGCCTGTTAAGTGAGGTGATGCTAGGGTGGGATAGAACTGCGAAGTTAAGCGTGCTTGGGATGGAGTAGTGTGAGGATGGGTGACCTTCCGGGAAGTTTGACCACTTAGTGCGATTTGACTTGAGATTAAGCATATTGACCCAATATTAAGAAAAAACAAAAAAACATTTGAAAAAAATGAAAACAAAGTTTGAAAAAAATTCTAAAAAAAATTTGAAAAAAATTGTTAGTAATGGTGCACTTCTATGTGGTGCGCCATTACTAAGTCAGGTAGTAATGGCACACCATGTGATATACTAATGGCACACTCCCTGGTGCGCCATTATTATTGGTATACTAATGGCGCACCAGGAGTGCGCCATTAGCATTAAATTCTAATGGCGTGGTGGCAAAACAAGTGCGCCACTAGCAGGCCTTTTCCTAGTAGTGCCCCGGTGTCTATATAAACCAGAGGGTTTAGACGTCTAGGGTTGAGTCACAACAATCGTATCCTCATAGGCTAGGCTTCTATGGTTTAGCCATTACGATCTCGTGGTAGATCAACTCTTGTAATACTCATATTCATCAAGATCAGTCAAGCAAGAAGTAGGGTATTACCTCCATATAGAGGGCCCGAACCTGGGTAAACATTGTGTCCCCGCCTCCTGTTACCATTAGCCTTAGACGCACAGTTCGGGACCACCTACCCAAGATCCGCCAGTTTTGACACTGACACTTGCCCTGGGAGAAGTGCTTAGCTTTGGGTTCAATGTTGCGGTGTCCTTAACCAGTGACAGTAGGGGCAGCAAGGCACGTATCGTATTGTAGCCATCGATGATAAAAAGATGGGGTCTATATAATATAGCTTGAGTTTATCCCTCTACATCATGTCATCTTGATTAATGCGTTACTCCGTTCTTATGAACTTAATACTCTAGATGCATGCTGGATAGCGGTTCATGTGTGGAGTAATAGTAGTAGATGCAGGCAGGAGTCGGTTGTGGCACCCTGGCTCAAAGAAACCGAAACGCCCCGTATTCCAGCCCAGAGATTGAGGAGAAGTCTTCTGGAATACGGAACCCCGTTAAACATTTTCAAAATCATCAAAAACCTAACAGAAAAAAAGTTACCGGGCTTTTAAGATCTAGAGGGGAAAAAATAAAAAAATTCAAACTTACTAGTGGCGCACCGTTTGCTAGGTGCGCCATTAGTAACAGAAAACAAAACTGGTTTCGAATTTATTTTTTTGGAATTTTTTTTCAAAAAATGATACGTAATATGACTGGGAAGTTTGAAATAGGTGCGCCACTAGCACGCCTTTTCCTAGTAGTGCCCCGGTGTCTATATAAACAAGAGGGTTTACACTTCTAAGGTTGAGTCACAACAATCATATCCTCATAGGCTAGGCTTCTATGGTTTAGCCATTACGATCTCGTGGTAGATCAACTCTTGTACTACTCATATTCATCAAGATCAATCAAGCAAGAAGTAGGGTATTACCTCCATAGAGAGGGCCCGAACCTGGGTAATCATTGTATCCCCCGCCTCCAGTTACCATTAGCCTTAGACGCACAGTTCGGGACCCCCTACCCAAGATCTGCCGGTTTTGACACTAACACTTGCCATGGGAGAAGTGCTTAGCTTTGGATTCAATGTTGCGGTGTCCTTAACCAGTGACAGTACGGGCATCAAGGCACGTATCGTATTGTAGCCATCGATGATAAAAAGATGGGGTCTATATCATATTGCTTGAGTTTATCCCTCTACATCATGTCATCTTGCTTAATGTGTTACTCCATTCTTATGAACTTAATACTCTAGATGCATGCTGGATAGCGGTTGATGTATGGAGTAATAGTAGTAGATGCAGGCAGGAGTCGGTTGTGGCACCCTGGCTCAAAGAAACCGAAACGCCCCGTATTCCAGCCCAGAGATCAAGGAGAAGTGTTCTAGAATACGGAACCCCGCTAAACATTTTCAAAATCCTGAAAAACCTAACAAATAAAGTTACGTGGCTTTAAAGTCTAGAGGGGAAAAAATTCAAAAAAATTCAAACTTACTAGTGGCGCACCGTTTGCTAGGTGCGCCACTAGTAACAGAAAAAAATGGTTTCTAATTCTTTTTGGAATTTTTTTTCAAAAAATTATATGTAATATGACTGGGAAGTTTGAAATATTTTTCAAAATTTCATCATACTCATGAATATGAACAAAGTCCTAGACATCAACAAGGTTTAATAGGACTGCGACATTAAGCGTGTTCGGGCTGGAGTAGTGTGAGGATGGGTGACCTTTCGGGAAGTTTGACCACTTAGTGCGATTTGACTTGATATTAATCATATTGACCCGAGATTAAGCCATAGTGACCCGATATTAAGAAAAAACAAAAAAAAATTGAAAAACAAATTCTGAAAAAAAATTGAAAAAAATGTTAGCAATGGCGCACTTCTATGTGGTGCGCCAATACTAAGTCAGATAGTAATGGCGCACTGTGTGATATACTAATGGCACATTCCCTGGTGCGCCATTAGTATGTGGTATACTAATGGCGCACCCCTGGTGCGCCATTAGTATTAAATTCTAATGGCGTGGTGCTAGTGGTGCACCTGTAGTGCGCCATTAGTAGGCAAAACAGGTGCGCCACTAGCAGGCCTTTTCCTAGTAGTGCCTCGGTGTCTATATAAACCAGAGGGTTTAGACTTCTAGGGTTGAGTCACAACAATCATATCCTCATAGGCTAGGCTTCTATGGTTTAGCCATTCTCGTGGTAGATCAACTCTTGTAATACTCATATTCATCACGATCAATCAAGCAAGAAGTAGGGTATTACCTCCATAGAGAGGGCCCGAACCTAGGTAAACATTGTGGCCCCCGTCTCCTGTTACCATTAGCCTTAGACGCACAGTTCGGGACCCCCGACCCAAGATCCGCCAGTTTTGACACTAACACTTGCCATGTGAGAAGTGCTTAGCTTTGGGTTCAATGTTGCGGTGTCCTTAACCAGTGACAGTAGGGGCAGCAAGGCACGTATCGTATTGTAGCCATCGACGATAAAAAGATGGGGTCTATATCATATAGCTTGAGCTTATCCCTCTACATCATGTCATCTTGCTTAATGTGTTACTCCGTTCTTATGAACTTAATACTCTAAATGCATGCTGGATAGCGGTTGATGTGTGGAGTAATAGTAGTAGATGCAGGCAGGAGTCGGTTGTGGCAACCTGGCTCAAAGAAACCGGAATGCCCCGTATTCCAGCCCAAAGATCAAGGAGAAGTCTTCTGGAATACGGAACCCCGTTAAACATTTTCAAAGTCCTCAAAAACCTAACAGAAAAAAAGTTACGGGGCTTTTAAGATCTAGAGGGGAAAAATTCAAAAAAAATCAAACTTACTAGTGGCGCACCGCTAGGTGCGCCACTAGTAACAGAAAAAAAATTGGTTTCTAATTTTTTTTGGATTTTTTTTCAAAAAATGATACGTAATATGACTGGGAAGTTCGAAATATTTTTCAAATTTTCATCATACTCATGAATATGAACAAAGTCCTAGACATCAACAAGGTTTAATAGGATTGATATGATAGATATATCAACAAGTGCCTGTTAAGTGAGGTGGTGCTGGGGTTGGATAAAACTGCGAAATTAAGCGTGCTCGGCATGGAGTAGTGTGAGGATGGGTGACCTTTTGGGAAGTTTGACCACTTAGTGCGATTTGACTTGAGATTAAGCATATTGACCCGAGATTAAGCCATAGTGACCCGATATTAAGATAAAAACGTAAAAAAAATTGAAAAAAAAATTAAAAAAAAAATTCTGAAAAAAAATTGAAAAAAATTGTTAGTAATGGCGCACTTCTATGTGGTGCGCAATTACTAAGTCAGGTAGTAATGTCAGATATACTAAGTCAGGGGTGCGCCATTAGTATTAAATTCTAATGGCGTGGTGCTAGTGGCGCACCTGTAGTGCGTCATTAGTAGGCAAAACAGGGGCGCCACTAGCAGGCCTTTTCCTAGTAGTGCCCCGGGGTCTATATAAACCAGAGGGTTTAGACTTCTAGGGTTGAGTCACGACAATCATATCCTCATAGGATAGGCTTATATGGTTTAGCCATTATGATCTCGTGGTAGATCAACTCTTGTAGTACTCATATTCATCAATGTCAATCAAGCAAGAAGTAGGGTATTACCTCCATAGAGAGGGCCTGAACCTGGGTAAACATTGTGTCCCCCGCCTCCTGTAACCATTAGCCTTAGACGCACAGTCCGGGACCCCCTACCCAAGATCCGCCGGTTTTGACACTCATACTTGCCATGGGAGAAGTGCTTAGCTTTGGGTTCAATGTTGCGGTGTCCTTAACCAGTGACAGTAGGGGCAGCAAGGCACGTATCGTATTGTAGCCATCGACGATAAAAAGATGGGGTCTATATAATATAGCTTGAGTTTATCCCTCTACATCATGTCATCTTGCTTAATGCGTTACTCCGTTCTTATGAACTTAATACTCTAGATGTATGCTGGATAGCGGTTGATGTGTGGAGTAATAGTAGTAGATGCACTACAAGAAATATGTCAACATGTGACCTTGACTATTGGTCACTGAAAGGTCATTGTTTTTCATTTGTGACCTTTTTTGACCAAAAACAGATGGTCAAAAGTTGAGGGTCGTTAACTCACTATAGCGACCTTCTCTGTGAGAAGGTCGTGGACGTTTACGACCAAAATATTCCTACTGTGGCGTTTTAGTCACTAGCACCCTCCCCAGGCCACGTAGGCATCCAGCGTGGCAAGCTGGTGTGGCACAAGATTCAGCCCGGTCCAATTAGGTGTTTTACATGGGTCGAGCCCATTAATTCAGCCTTTTATTATTTTTTTTCCATGGTAATTCTGGTCGGCTTCATGGGCCAAGCCCAACGTTGTAACCTTTTTTATTGTTGGCCCGTGACCTTTTATTATTTATTGCTTTTCTGTTTTCAGCCATTATATATTCAAGTTGGTCCCACTAGTCAAATGGGTCCCACTTGTCATGATCATCTCTCAAATTGGTCCCACATGATAGAAATGTACAAATTTGACAGATTATTTTCATAAGTGGACCCATTGGTCAAGTTTCCATTTCACTAGTTTTCAGATCACATACATAATCAAAAAGAATCATCAAATATACCACTAAATAAATCTATTACAATCTTTACAACACATATATGCTACAATATGCTACTCTTCACTAAGTAGAACTTGACAGCTTCACACTTCACGGCTTCACACTTGCTTCATACTTCACGGCTTCACACTTCACGGCTTCACACTTGAGCATATGTAAAAGAGGAACTACCACAAATTTAAATCTCAATTGCAGTATATGCAGAAGCAGTTCAAAGTTGAAACAACATCAATTAAACACACGCGCACAGAAACATAGGAGTCAAAATGCAGTATAGGACCAGGACAAGGAAACTCCTGTTATCAAATCAACACAAAGCTTGTAGCAAAATAGCACAGAAACATGTGGATATCTCATGTGAGCATCATGTTGTGGTTTTATTAAACAATGATATAGCAACAGAATACAATATCTTCAACGCAAACCAGCTAGAGAATTGCTCCTGCTAGCTGTTGTTGCTGCCACAAAACGCATAACACGTTAGTTGCAGTACAAGCTATGGATCTGGATTCTGGACTGAGATCCAACACGACGTATGTACAATGAAGTGCAGATATGCAAGTAACAGGAAATCTAAGTGAACATGGTTTGTACTTCTCACATAAATCTTTACTCTTGTAAATTCAATGCTATGTTTGATCCCAGACGACATGAGCTGATGATTATAATGTATGACACCCTACTGAAGCAACAAGCAACTCCTGACTTATTACTACAAAGAAAATTGTTCTTCCCAAGCCTCCGTTTTAACAATGTATAAATCTGAGTGAATAGATGTACTCTAGAGCTATGCTGGAACCACTAGCAGAGTAAACAAACAGAGTCCATGGAAAATCTGGCAACAGCGGATGTACTCTACTGATAACATTAGACTATAACTAAGAGCCTCAGAGATCTTGTTGGTTAAGATCATCAAGTGGGATAAACCCATTAAGAGTAGAAAATATTTTGATAACATCACAGGCTCAAAGGAAAATAAACACCAGCAAACTATTGAATGAATTAAAACCCCAAACAGAGCAAAATCTCTTAAAGAGCACAAAATGGCATGGTCTGTCAGAAGTAGCTGGTTGTGATAATCATGAAGTATCAGTGGGAATCCGAACAATTTTCTTCATCACGCAGAAGCATGCAAAAGACCCAATATAACACAAAGAGCAACAAGGTTGCGACCAACACAGGAGATGCCATCATCCATCAGAAGTAGCTGGTTACACTAATCATGAAATATCAGTGGGAATCCGAACGATTTTCTTCATCACCCGGAATCATGCAGTTCAACCCAACAGAACACAATGAGCAATAAGGTTCATAACCAATGAAGGAATGCATGTACAATCAGTCTAAAGCAGTAAAATTGTGCAAATGTACTTCAGGAGATGGCGTGACCCGTCAATTTTCTTCATCATCCAGGTAATGCACATCTCATTAGCCAGCAGAACACAAAAACGAGGATACAAAAAATTACTGCTAAGAGGTTTGCAAAAAATCAAAGGAAAGTATTTGCTCAATAATAAAGGAGTAGTACATATGTAGTCCAAGAGATGGCATGATCCGTCAGAAGTATCTGGTTGTAATAATCATGAAAATCAGTGGGCATTCGAACGATTTTCTTCATCACCCAGATCATGCACATCTCAGCCAGCAGAACATCACAAGTAACATATGTAAAACAATGATTCTGAGCATGAGCAAACAATGATTCTGAGCATGAGCAAACAATGATTCTATTAGAGTACCAGCAAATCAGACTAAACTTTCATGGAATGATTAGTATAACTAGACCCATTTTAGTTTAGCATTACATAAAAGACTAGTAGCAGTCGCACAAGCAACTATTGAGCACTGAAGAAACAGGACAGGGAAACAGCATACCCTGATGGTGCCCAGGCTGCAGCCTCAGAACCCTGCAAAACCACAAGCGACGTTAACATCAAACACACATATAAGACGCACCATGTTATGAAATGGACATATAAGACGCATATATAAGACGTTAACATCAAATTCACAGTTTAGAAAATTAGTATCTTCTTTGCAAAGGTGAAATGAGATGACTGAACTTGATTTGGCTTTTTAGCTTCCATAATTTCTACTTGCAGCAGATGTTATGAAATGGACTTACTGAATTATCTGAATCAAGGAAAGAAATCTCCAACTAGCTTCAGACCATCTATTACACAGACTGAGAAATCTATTTCCATCCAACTACTTTTACATTTCTACAAGACTACAACAGTTTTAGACAACTCCAAAGTCCTAAATTTGTTCACAGGTTATTCAACACGAGTAAATTTGTTCACGGGTTATCTACAAGATTAGAACAGTTTCAGACACCTCACACTAACAGTTTCAGATTTCAACAGATTCAGACAACTGCTTTTCAGACTTGGAACAATTTCAGTAAACTGTTCTTCAGACCACAACAGTTTCAGTAAACTATAGCAAAGTCTGAATGTCGTGGAAAACAAATGCTGTCACTAACCAAGGGTCCCGGTCAGGAAGACGACGATCTCGAGGGTCCCGCCATAGCCACCGTCGGGCAGGTCGACGACGAGCGGGGTGAGCTGAGCCCCTCGGTGTTGGTCACCTAGAAGGATACGTACAAAGAAAAATAGCAGAATTTAGATCACAGCCTGCTGCAGCGAGTGAGTGTACAACCAAATTGATTCAAACAGTAAAAGAAGATCTGGTTAATAAAATGTCCAATTGAATCCACTGGGCGTGATGGAACTGTGCGGAAGTTTGTAAGCTGAAATTGATTGGTGGTGGAGGTCACCTACGAGCAGAGAGGAGGAGGCCAGGAGGGGACGACCTCACCTACAGCCAGAGAGTAAGATCCATGGCTGATGCATCCCCAGCAGCAGCCATGGTCGAGCACCCCCTCCTCAGGTGCCATCCTGCAGTGAGACAGACAAAAAATCAAGAAAATTCAGCTACCGGACAGATGAACTGAACAGAACCGGCACAACGGTAGACACAAGGAGAGGAAGGGCGGGCACGTACGATCTGTTGCACGTCCTCAAGGCCGTCGGCTGTGAAGCCGACCTGGTCGAGGTTGTGCTGCTCCTCGTACATGCGCTTGTGCTTGAGGAGCCTGATGGCGCGGGCCTTGATGGCCTCCTGCGAGGGGCCCGGCCTGGCCTTGCGGATCTGCTCCTTGTACCTCCCCAGCTCCTCGTCCAGCTTCTTGATCTTCTCGTCCACGCTCTCGCCCCGCTTGTTTATCTGCGCCACCAGTCAAATCAGAGCGGCATTGGATTTCGGGCGTGAGAAGGGGAAACGAATCGGGGGAGAAGGGAGGGGAGAGGAGGGGAGGCTGACTTGGTTGGTGGCATCCTGGATGGTGGGCGGCGGGTCCCTGCTTTTCTTAGCACCGAAGATCTTCTTCATCTCCGGCTCCGGTGGGCGGCGGTGGCGGCGGTTTCTCGGCTGGAGTGGAGGGACCTGGGGAGCAGAGTTAGTGTGTTTCTCTTTGTGTGGAGGCGGAAACGCCTCTCTCTCCGTTGCATGAGGAGAGGAGGGGAGGTGGCGGCGGTGATTGGTCTGAAGGGAGGCGGCGAGGCGGCGGATCTGGATCTGGGGCGGTGTGGGGAGACAGCTGCAAGGGAGCGCTAGGGTTCGCGGGCGGGGCTGTGGGTGAGAGGGTGAGAGGGTGAGGGAGTTTCTTTCTTTTTTTTTGAGACAAAGAGGAGGGTGAGGGAGAAAGGGCTGTCGTCGGATCTGGGAGCATCCGACAGCGTTGGAGGCATGATCCACGTGACATGCTCATGGACCAATCAGAACCCATTACACATTATGACCATCTAAATTGGTCATAATCGACTAAAACTAAAGTGTTGAATCATATAAACAGTTTTATGATATGAGAAACTCAAAAAATAAATAAAAACATTCTCATTTTGTCAGCAAATGTGACCTAGTTTTTTAGGAAAACTAACAAACTCGGAATTAGAATAAGACAAATATCTTTAAAAGTTGTTATGAGAAATGAGTTTTTAAGAAAAAAATCATTTTGTCAAAGTGACAAAATTCTTTTTCTATGAAAAATCTACCAAATATTTATTTCAAAATGGCACCACACCATTTTCCAAAACTATAAGACATTATTTTATGCACAGTTGACAAAATGGTTGGGTGAAAAAAGTTTTGATCCACCTCTGGTGAAAAAGACAAATTGCCGTCGATTTTGTTGGAAACGGGTGAAATTTGAACTGTAGCTGCCTCATAGTTTGCTCTTTATTTTTTCCAAAAATCATTTCTAGGTACATAAGTATCTATTTAATAATAGAAACACCAAAAGATTCCAAGATTCAACCACTAGCTAGGAAAGGTCAAGCCCGCCATTTTGACCGCATTATGAAACGGGCATACAAAATTCAAAAAAATCAAAAAATTGGAAAACCTTCGCATTGTGTCATTATATGTGACCAAGTTTCCAGGAAAAAAAATAAACTTGTAATACGGTAATTATTTTAAAAAAGTGTTCTCAGAAATGAGCTATCATGCGTGAAGATTCATGGCTTTCAAGCCAAATGATCAATCTTATGGCCACATTCATGGCATAGTTTGTTCAAATGATCTCGTATTGTGCACAAGGGTACATCTTGGAATACCAAATAATGTTGCCTAAGGAAGTTTTCATTTTCTTTGCACGGAAAATTCATTTTTCATTTTCCGAGTGCCCAAAAGGAGGGTTTTTTGTGAAGGACCTATCAAATAATTGTTGCAAAAATGGACCTAATCAATTTTATAAAATACTAGGCCATATATAATGCACAATTACAAAATGGTTGGGTGAAAACTTTTTGATCCACCTCTGGTGAAAAAGACAAATTGTCGTCGATTCAGCTAGAAACGGGTCAAATTTGAACTGTAGCTGCCTCATAGTTTGCTCTTTATTTTTTCCAAAAATCATTTCTAGGTACATAAGTATCTATTTAATCATAGAAACACCAAAAAAATTGCAAGATTCAACCAATAGCTAGGAACGGTCAAGCCTGCCGTTTTGACCGCATTTTGAAACGGGCATAAAAAATTAAAAAAAAATTGGAAAACCTTCGCAATGTGTCATTATATGTGACCAAGTTTCCAGAAAAAAATGATCAATCTTATGGCCACATTCATGGCATAGTTTGCTCAAATGATCTCATATTTTGCACATGGGTACATCTTGGAATTCCAAATAATGTTGCCTAAGGAATTTTTCATTTTCTTTGCACGGAAAATTCATTTTTCATTTTCCGAGTGCCCAAAAGGAGGTTTTTTTGTGAAGGACCTACCAAATAATTATTGCAAAAATGGACCAAATCAATTTTATAAAATACTAGTCCATATATAATGCACAATTGACAAAATGGTTGGGTGAAAAAAGTTTTGATCCACCTCTGGTGAAAAAGACAAATTGCCATCGATTCAGTTGGAAACGGGCCAAATTTGAACTGTAGCTGCCTCATAGTTTGCTCTTTATTTTTTCCAAAAATCATTTCTAGGTACATAAGTATCTATTTAATCATAGAAACACCAAAAAATTCCAAGATTCAACCAATAGCTAGGAACGATCAAGCCCGTCGTTTTGACCGCATTTTGAAACGGGCATACAAAATTCAAAAAAATCAAAAAAATGGAAAACCTTCGCATTGTGTCATTATATGTGACCAAGTTTCTAGGAAAAATAATAAATTTGTAATACCGTAATTAATTTAAAAAAGTATTCTCAGAAATGAGCTATCATGCGTGAAGATTCATGGCTTTCAAGCCAAATGATCAATCTTATGGCCACATTCATGGCATAGTTTGTTCAAATGATCTCATATTGTGCACAAGGGTACATCTGGGAATTCCAAACAATGTTGCTAAGGAATTTTTCATTTTCTTTGCACGGAAAATTCATTTTTCATTTTCCGAGTGCCCAAACAGAGGTTTTTTTGTGAAGGACCTACCAAATAATTGTTTCATAAATAGACCAAATCCATTTTATAAAATACTAGGCCATATATGATTCACAATTGACAAAATGGTTGGGTGAAAAAAGTTTTGATCCACCTCTAGTGAAAAAGACAAATTGTCGTTGATTCAGTTGGAAACGGGTCAAATTTAAACTGTAGCTGCCTCATAGTTTGCTCTTTATTTTTTCCAAAAATCATTTCTAGGTACATAAGTATCTATTTAATCATAGAAACACCAAAAAAATTCCAAGATTCAACCACTAGCTAGGAATGTTCAAGCCCGTCGTTTTGACCGCATTTTGAAACGGGCATAAAAAATTCAAAAAAAATAAAAAAATTGGAAAACCTTCACATTGTGTCATTATATGTGACCAAATTTCCAGGAAAAATAATAAACTTGTAATACGGTAATAATTTTAAAAAAGTGTTCTCAGAAATGAGCTATCATGCGTGAAGATTCATGGCTTTCAAGCCAAATGATCAATCTTATGGCCACATTCATGGCATAGTTTGTTCAAATGATCTCGTATTGTGCACAAGGGTACATCTTGGAATTCCAAATAATGTTGCCTAAGGAAGTTTTCATTTTCTTTGCACGGAAAATTCATTTTTCATTTTCCGAGTGCCCAAAAGGAGGGTTTTTTGTGAATGACCTACCAAATAATTGTTGCAAAAATAGACCTAATCAATTTTATAAAATACTAGGCCATATATAATGCACAATTGACAAAATGGTTGTGTGAAATTTTTTTGATCCACCTCTGGTGAAAAAGACAAATTGCCGTCGATTTAGTTGGAAACGGATCAAATTTGAACTGTAGCTGCCTCATAGTTTGCTCTTTATTTTCTCCAAAAATCATTTCTAGGTAAATAAGTATCTATTTAATCATAGAAACACCAAAAAAATTCCAAGATTCAACCACTAGCTAGGAACGGTCAAGCCCGTCGTTTTGACCGCATTTTGAAACGGGCATAAAAAATTCAAAAAAAATAAAAAAATTGGAAAACCTTCGCATTGTGTCATTATATGTGACCAAATTTCCAGGAAAACTAATAAACTTGTAATACGGTAATAATTTTAAAAAAGTGTTCTCAGAAATGAGCTATCATGCGTGAATATTCATGGCTTTCAAGCCAAATGATCAATCTTATGGCCACATACATGGCATAGTTTGTTCAAATGATCTCGTATTGTGCACAAGGGTACATCTTGGAATTCCAAATAATGTTGCCTAAGGAAGTTTTCATTTTCTTTGCACGGAAAATTCATTTTTCATTTTCCGAGTGCCCAAAAGGAGGGTTTTTTGTGAATGACCTACCAAATAATTGTTGCAAAAATGGACCTAATCAATTTTATAAAATACTAGGCCATATATAATGCACAATTGACAAAACGGTTGGGTGAAATTTTTTTGATCCACCTCTGGTGAAAAAGACAAATTGCCGTCGATTCAGCTGGAAACGGGTCAAATTTGAACTGTAGCTGCCTCATAGTTTGCTCTTTATTTTTTCCAAAAATCATTTCTAGGTACATAAGTATCTATTTAATCATAGAAACACCAAAAAAATTCCAAGATTCAACCACTAGCTAGGAACGGTCAAGCCCGCCGTTTGGACCACATTTTGAAACGGGCATAAAAAATTCAAAAAAACAAAAAATTGGAAAACCTTCGCAATGTGTCATTATATGTGACCAAGTTTCCAGGAAAAAATAATAAACTTGCAATACGGTAATTATTTTCAAAAAGTGTTCTCAGAAATGAGCTATCATGCATGAAGATTCATGGCTTTCAAGCCAAATGATCAATCTTATGGCCACATTCATGGCATAGTTTGTTCAAATGATCTCATATTGTGCACAAGGGTACATCTGGGAATTCCAAACAATGTTGCTATGGAATTTTTCATTTTCTTTGCACGGAAAATTCATTTTTCATTTTCCGAGTGCCCAAACAGAGTTTTTTTGTGAAGGACCTACCAAATAATTGTTGCAAAAATGGACCTAATCAATTTTATAAAATACTAGGCCATATATGATTCACAACTAACAAAATGGTTGGGTGAAAAAAGTTTTGATACACCTCTAGTGAAAAAAGTTTTGATACACCTCTAGTGAAAAAGACAGATTGCCGTCAATTCAGTTGGAGACCGGTCAAATTTGAACTGTAGCTGCCTCATAGTTTGCTCTTTATTTTTCCAAAAATCATTTCTAGGTACATAAGTATCTATTTAATCATAGAAACACCAAAAAAAACTCCAAGATTCAACCACTAGCTAGGAACGGTCAAGCCCGTCGTTTTGATCGCATTTTGAAACGGGCATAAAAAATTCAAAAAAAAATAAACAAATTGGAAAACCTTCGCATTGTGTCACTATATGTGACCAAATTTCCAGGAAAAATAATAAACTTGTAATACGGTAATAATTTTAAAAAAATGTTCTCAGAAATGAGCTATCATGCGTGAAGATTCATGGCTTTCAAGCCAAATGATCAATCTTATGGCCACATTCATGGCATAGTTTGTTCAAATGATCTCGTATTGTGCACAAGGGTACATCTTGGAATACCAAATAATGTTGCCTAAGTAAGTTTTCATTTTCTTTGCACGGAAAATTCATTTTTCATTTTCCGAGTGCCCAAAAGGAGGGTTTTTTGTGAAGGACCTACCAAATAATTGTTGCAAAAATGGACCAAATCAATTTTATAAAATACTAGGCCATATATAATGCACAATTGACAAAATGGTTGGGTGAAATTTTTTTGATCCACCTCTGGTGAAAAAGACAAATTGTCGTCGATTCAGGTGGAAACCGGTCAAATTTGAACTGTAGCTGCCTCATAGTTTGCTCTTTATTTTTTCCAAAAATCATTCCTAGGTACATAAGTATCTATTTAATCATAGAAACACCAAAAAATTCCAAGATTCAACCAATAGCTAGGAACGGTCAAGCCCGCCGTTTTGGCCGCATTTTGAAATGGGCATACAAAATTTAAAAAAATCAAAAAAATGGAAAACCTTCGCATTGTGTCATTATATGTGACCAAGTTTCCGGGAAAAATAATAAACTTGTAATACGGTAATTATTTTAAAGAAGTGTTCTCAGAAATGAGCTATCATGCGTGAAGATTCATGGCTTTCAAGCCAAATGATCAATCTTATGGCCACATTCATGGCATAGTTTGTTCAAATGATCTCATATTGTGCACAAGGGTACATCTGGGAATTCCAAACAATGTTGCTAAGGAATTTTTCATTTTCTTTGCACGGAAAATTCATTTTTCATTTTCCGAGTGCCCAAACAGAGGTTTTTTTGTGAAGGACCTACCAAATAATTGTTTCAAAAATAGACCAAATCAATTTTATAAAATACTAGGCCATATACGATTCACAATTGACAAAATGGTTGGGTGAAAAAAGTTTTGATCCACCTCTAGTGAAAAAGACAGATTGCCATTGATTCAGTTGGAAACGGGTCAAATTTGAACTGTAGATGCCTCATAGTTTGCTCTTTATTTTTCCAAAAATCATTTCTAGGTACATAAGTATCTATTTAATCATAGAAACACCAAAAAAATTCCAAGATTCAACCACTAGCTAGGAACGGTCAAGCCCGTCGTTTTGACCGCATTTTGAAACGGGCATAAAAAATCCAAAAAAATAAAAAAATTGGAAAACCTTTGCATTGTGTCATTATATGTGACCAAATTTCCAGGAAAAATAATAAACTTGTAATACGGTAATAATTTTAAAAAAGTGTTCTCAGAAATGAGCTATTATGCGTGAAGATTCATGGCTTTCAAGCCAAATGATCAATCTTATGGCCACATTCATGGCATAGTTTGTTCAAATGATCTCGTATTGTGCACAAGGGTACATCTTGGAATACCAAATAATGTTGCCTAAGGAAGTTTTCATTTTCTTTGCACGGAAAATTCATTTTTCATTTTCCGAGTGCCCAAAAGGAGGGTTTTTTGTGAAGGACCTATCAAATAATTATTGCAAAAATGGACCTAATCAATTTTATAAAATACTAGGCCATATATAATGCACAATTGACAAAATGGTTGGGTGAAAATTTTTTGATCCACCTCTAGTGAAAAAGACAAATTGTCGTCGATTCAGCTAGAAATGGGTCAAATTTGAACTGTAGCTGCCTCATAGTTTGCTCTTTATTTTTTCCAGAAATCATTTCTAGGTACATAAGTATCTATTTAATCATAGAAACACCAAAAAAATTGGAAGATTCAACCAATAGCTAGGAACGGTCAAGCCCGCCGTTTTGACCGCATTTTGAAACGGGCATAAAAAATTCAAAAAAAAATTTGGAAAACCTTCGCAATGTGTCATTATATGCGACCAAGTTTCCAGAAAAAAATAATAAACATGTAATACGGTAATTATTTTCAAAAATTGTTCTCAGAAATGAGCTATCATCGTGAAGATTCATGGCTTTCAAGCCAAATGATCAATCTTATGGCCACATTCATGTCATAGTTTGTTCAAATGATCTCATATTGTGCACAAAGCTACATCTTGGAATTCCAAACAATGTTGCTAAGGAATTTTTCATTTTCTTTGCACGGAAAATTCATTTTTCATTTTCAGAGTGCCCAAACGGAGATTTTTTTGTGAAGGACCTACCAAATAATTGTTGCAAAAATGGACCAAATCAATTTTATAAAATACTTGGCCAAATATAATTCACAATTGACAAAATGGTTGGGTGAAAAAAGTTTTGATCCACCTCTGGTGAAAAAGACAAATTATCGTCGATTTAGTTGGAAACGGGTCAAATTTGAACTGTAGCTGCCTCATAGTTTGCTCTTTATTTTTTCCAAAAATAATTTCTAGGTACATAAGTATCTATTTAATCATAGAAACACCAAAAAAAATTCCAAGATTCAACCAATAGCTAGGAACGGTCAAGCCCGCCGTTTTGACCGCATTTTGAAACGGGCATAGAAAATTCAAAAAAAATCAAAAAATTGGAAACCTTCGCATTGTGTCATTATATGTACCAAGTTTCAAGGAAAAAAAATAAACTTGTAATACGGTAATTATTTTAAAAAAGTGTTCTCAGAAATGAGCTATCATGCGTGAAGATTCATTGCTTTCAAGCCAAATGATCAATCTTATGGCCACATTCATGTCATAGTTTGTTCAAATGATCTCATATTGTGCACAAGGGTACATCTGGGAATTCCAAACAATGTTGCTAAGGAATTTTTCATTTTCTTTGCACGGAAAATTTATTTTTCATTTTCCGAGTGCCCAAACGGAGGTTTTTTTGTGAAGGACCTACCAAATAATTGTTTCAAAAATAGACCAAATCAATTTCATAAAATACTAGGCCATATATGATTCACAATTGACAAAATGGTTGGGTGAAAAAAGTTTTGATCCACCTCTAGTGAAAAAGACAGATTGCCGTTGATTTAGTTGGAAACGGGTCAAATTTGAACTGTAGCTGCCTCATAGTTTGCTCTTTATTTTTCAAAAAATCATTTCTAGGTACATAAGTATCTATTTAATCATAGAAACACCAAAAAAACTCCAAGATTCAACCACTAGCTAGGAACGGTCAAGCCCGTCGTTTTGACCGCATTTTGAAACGGGCATAAAAAATTCAAACAAAATAAAAAATTTGGAAAACCTTCACATTGTGTCATTATATGTGACCAAATTTCCAGGAAAAATAATAAACTTGTAATACGGTAATAATTTTAAAAAAGTGTTCTCAGAAATGAGCTATCATGCGTGAAGATTCATGGCTTTCAAGCCAAATGATCAATCTTATGGCCACATTCATGGCATAGTTTGTTCAAATGATCTCGTATTGTGCACAAGGGTACATCTTGGAATACCAAATAATGTTGCCTAAGGAAGTTTTCATTTTCTTTGCACGGAAAATTCATTTTTCATTTTCCGAGTGCCCAAAAGGAGGGTTTTTTGTGAAGGACCTACCAAATAATTGTTGCAAAAATGGACCTAATCAATTTTATAAAATACTAGGCCATATATAATTCACAATTGACAAAATGGTTGGGTGAAAATTTTTTGATCCACCTCTGGTGAAAAAGACAAATTGTCGTCGATTCAGTTGGAAACGCGTCAAATTTGAACTGTAGCTGCCTCATAGTTTGGTCTTTATTTTTTCCAAAAATCATTTCTAGGTACATATGTATCTATTTAATCATAGAAACACCAAAAAAATTCCAACATTCAACCAATAGCTAGGAACGGTCAAGCCCGCTGTTTTGACCGCATTTTGAAACGGGCATAAAAAATTCAAAAAAAACTTGGAAAACCTTCGCAATGTGTCATTATATGTGACCAAGTTTCCAGAAAAAAATAATAAACATGTAATACGGTAAATATTTTCAAAAAGTGTTCTCAGAAATGAGCTATCATGCGTGAAGATTCATGGCTTTCAAGCCAAATGATCAATCTTATGGCCACATTCATGTCATAGTTTGTTCAAATGATCTCATATTGTGCACAAGGGTACATCTTGGAATTCCAAACAATGTTGCTAAGGAATTTTTCATTTTCTTAGCACGGAAAATTCATTTTTCATTTTCCGAGTGCCCAAATGGAGATTTTTTTGTGAAGGACCTACCAAATAATTGTTGCAAAAATGGACCAAATCAATTTTATAAAATACTTGGCCAAATATAATTCACAATTGACAAAATGGTTGGGTGAAAAAAGTTTTGATCCACCTCTGGTGAAAAAGACAAATTGTCGTCGATTTAGTTGGAAACGGGTCAAATTTGAACTGTAGCTGCCTCATAATTTGCTCTTTATTTTTTCCAAAAATAATTTCTAGGTACATAAGTATCTATTTAATAATATAAACACCAAAAAAATTCCAAGATTCAACCAATAGCTAGGAACGGTCAAGCCCGCCGTTTTGACCGCATTTTGAAACGGGCATAGAAAATTCAAAAAAAATCAAAAAATTGGAAACCTTCGCATTGTGTCATTATATGTGACCAAGTTTCCAGGAAAAATAATAAACTTGTAATACGGTAATTATTTTAAAAAAGTGTTCTCAGAAATGAGCTATCATGCGTGAAGATTCATTGCTTTCAAGCCAAATGATCAATCTTATGGCCACATTCATGTCATAGTTTGTTCAAATGATCTCATATTGTGCACAAGGGTACATCTGGGAATTCCAAACAATGTTGCTAAGGAATTTTTCATTTTCTTTGCACGGAAAATTCATTTTTCTTTTTCCGAGTGCCCAAACGGAGGTTTTTTTGTGAAGGACCTACCAAATAATTGTTTCAAAAATAGACCAAATCAATTTCATAAAATACTAGGCCATATATGATTCACAATTGACAAAATGGTTGGGTGAAAAAAGTTTTGATCCACCTCTAGTGAAAAAGACAGATTGCCGTCGATTCAGTTGGAAACGGGTCAAATTTGAACTGTAGCTGCCTCATAGTTTGCTCTTTATTTTTCAAAAAATCATTTCTAGGTACATAGGTATCTATTTAATCATAGAAACACCAAAAAAACTCCAAGATTCAACCACTAGCTAGGAACGGTCAAGCCCGTCGTTTTGACCGCATTTTGAAACGGGCATAAAAAATTCAAACAAAATAAAAAATTTGGAAAACCTTCACATTGTGTCATTATATGTGACCAAATTTCCAGGAAAAATAATAAACTTGTAATCCGGTAATAATTTTCAAAAAGTGTTCTCAGAAATGAGCTATCATGCGTGAAGATTCATGGCTTTCAAGCCAAATGATCAATCTTATGGCCACATTCATGGCATAGTTTATTTCAAATGATCTCGTATTGTGCACAAGGGTACATCTTGGAATACTAAATAATGTTGCCTAAGGAAGTTTTCATTTTCTTTGCACGGAAAATTCATTTTTCATTTTCCGAGTGCCCAAAAGGAGGGTTTTTGTGAAGGACCTACCAAATAATTGTTTCAAAAATGGACCTAATCAATTTTATAAAATACTAGGCCATATATAATGCACAATTGACAAAATGGTTGGGTGAAATTTTTTTGATCCACCTCTGGTGAAAAAGACAAATTGTCGTCGATTCAGTTGGAAACGCATCAAATTTGAACTGTAGCTGCCTCATAGTTTGGTCTTTATTTTTTCCAAAAATCATTTCTAGGTACATATGTATCTATTTAATCATAGAAACACCAAAAAAATTCCAAGATTCAACCAATAGCTAGGAACGGTCAAGCCCGCCGTTTTGACCGCATTTTGAAACGGGCATAAAAAATTCAAAAAAAACTTGGAAAACCTTCGCAATGTGTCATTATATGTGACCAAGTTTCCAGAAAAAAATAATAAACATGTAATACGGTAAATATTTTCAAAAAGTGTTCTCAGAAATGAGCTATCATGCGTGAAGATTCATGGCTTTCAAGCCAAATGATCAATCTTATGGCCACATTCATGTCATAGTTTGTTCAAATGATCTCATATTGTGCACAAGGGTACATCTTGGAATTCCAAACAATGTTGCTAAGGAATTTTTCATTTTCTTGGCACGGAAAATTCATTTTTCATTTTCCGAGTGCCCAAATGGAGATTTTTTTGTGAAGGACCTACCAAATAATTGTTGCAAAAATGGACCAAATCAATTTTATAAAATACTTGGCCAAATATAATTCACAATTGACAAAATGGTTGGGTGAAAAAAGTTTTGATCCACCTCTGGTGAAAAAGACAAATTGTCGTCGATTTAGTTGGAAACGGGTCAAATTTGAACTGTAGCTGCCTCATAATTTGCTCTTTATTTTTTCCAAAAATAATTTCTAGGTACATAAGTATCTATTTAATAATATAAACACCAAAAAAAATTCCAAGATTCAACCAATAGCTAGGAACGGTAAAGCCCGCCGTTTTGACCGCATTTTGAAACGGGCATAGAAAATTCAAAAAAAATCAAAAAATTGGAAACCTTCGCATTGTGTCATTATATGTGACCAAGTTTCCAGGAAAAATAATAAACTTGTAATACGGTAATTATTTTAAAAAAGTGTTCTCAGAAATGAGCTATCATGCGTGAAGATTCATTGCTTCCAAGCCAACTGATCAATCTTATGGCCACATTCATGTCATAGTTTGTTCAAATGATCTCATATTGTGCACAAGGGTACATCTGGGAATTCCAAACAATGTTGCTAAGGAATTTTTCATTTTCTTTGCACGGAAAATTCATTTTTCTTTTTCCGAGTGCCCAAACGGAGGTTTTTTTGTGAAGGACCTACCAAATAATTGTTTCAAAAATAGACCAAATCAATTTCATAAAATACTAGGCCATATATGATTCACAATTGACAAAATGGTTGGGTGAAAAAAGTTTTGATCCACCTCTAGTGAAAAAGACAGATTGCCGTCGATTCAGTTGGAAACGGGTCAAATTTGAACTGTAGCTGCCTCATAGTTTGCTCTTTATTTTTCAAAAAATCATTTCTAGGTACATAGGTATCTATTTAATCATAGAAACACCAAAAAAACTCCAAGATTCAACCACTAGCTAGGAACGGTCAAGCCCGTCGTTTTGACCGCATTTTGAAACGGGCATAAAAAATTCAAACAAAATAAAAAATTTGGAAAACCTTCACATTGTGTCATTATATGTGACCAAATTTCCAGGAAAAATAATAAACTTGTAATACGGTAATAATTTTCAAAAAGTGTTCTCAGAAATGAGCTATCATGCGTGAAGATTCATGGCTTTCAAGCCAAATGATCAATCTTATGGCCACATTCATGGCATAGTTTATTTCAAATGATCTCGTATTGTGCACAAGGGTACATCTTGGAATACTAAATAATGTTGCCTAAGGAAGTTTTCATTTTCTTTGCACGGAAAATTCATTTTTCATTTTCCGAGTGCCCAAAAGGAGGGTTTTTGTGAAGGACCTACCAAATAATTGTTGCAAAAATGGACCTAATCAATTTTATAAAATACTAGGCCATATATAATGCACAATTGACAAAATGGTTGGGTGAAATTTTTTTGATCCACCTCTGGTGAAAAAGACAAATTGTCGTCGATTCAGGTGGAAACGGGTCAAATTTGAACTGTAGCTGCCTTATAGTTTGCTCTTTATTTTATCCAAAAATCATTTCTAGGTACATAAGTATCTATTTAATCATAGAAACACCAAAAAAATTCTAAGATTCAACCACTAGCTAGGAACGGTCAAGCCCGCCGTTTTGACCGCATTTTGAAACGGGCATAAAAAATTCAAAAAAAAATTGGAAAACCTTCGCATTGTGTCATTATATGTGACCAAATTTCTAGGAAAAATAATAAACTTGTAATACAGTAATAATTTTTAAAAAGTGTTCTCAGAAATGAGCTATCATGCGTGAAGATTCATGGCTTTCAAGCCAAATGATCAATCTTATGGCCACATTCATGGCATAGTTTGTTCAAATGATCTCATATTGTGCACAAGGGTACATCATGGATTTCCAAATAATGTTGCCTATGGAATTTTTCATTTTCTTTGCACGGAAAATTCATTTTTCATTTTCCGAGTGCCCAAAAGGAGGTTTTTTTTGTGAAGGACCTACCAAATAATTGTTCAAAAATGGACCAAATCAATTTTATAAAATACTAGGCCATATATAATGCATAATTGACAAAATTGTTGGGTGAAAAGAGTTTTGATCCACCTCTAGTGAAAAAGACAAATTGTCGTCGATTCAGTTGGAAACGGGTCAAATTTGAACTGTAGCTGCCTCATAGTATGCTCTTTATTTTTTCCAAAAATCATTTCTAGGTACATAAGTATCTATTTAATCATAAAAACACCAAAAAAATTCCAAGATTCAACCACTAGCTAGGAACGGTCAAGCCCGTCGTTTTGACCGCATTTTGAAACGGGCATAAAAAATTCGAAAAAAACCAAAAAATTGGAAAACCTTCGCATTGTGTCATTATATGTGACCAAGTTTCCAGAAAAAATAATAAACTTGTAATACGGTAATAATTTTAAAAAAGTGTTCTCAGAAATGAGCTATCATGCGTGAAGATTCATGGCTTTCAAGCCAAATGATCAATCTTATGGCCACATTCATGGCATAGTTTGTTCAAATGATCTCGTATTGTGCACAAGGTTACAACTTGGAATTCCAAATAATGTTGCCTAAGGAAGTTTTCATTTTCTTTGCACGGAAAATTCATTTTTCATTTTCTGAGTGCCCAAAAGGAGGGTTTTTTGTGAATGACCTACCAAATAATTGTTGCAAAAATGGACCTAATCAATTTTATAAAATACTAGGCCATATATAATTCACAATTGACAAAATGGTTGGGTGAAAAAAATATTGATCCACCTCTGGTGAAAAAGACAAATTGTCGTCGATTTAGTTGGAAACGGGTCAAATTTGAACTGTAGCTGCCTCATAGTTTGCTCTTTATTTTTTCCAAAAATCATTTCAAGGTACATAAGTATCTATTTAATCATAAAAACACCAAAAAAATTCCAAGATTCAACCAATAGCTAGGAACGGTCAAGCCCGCCGTTTTGACCGCATTTTGAAACGGGCATAAAAAATTCGAAAAAAACCAAAAAATTGGAAAACCTTCGCATTGTGTCATTATATGTGACCAAGTTTCCAGGAAAAATAATAAACTTGTAATACGGTAATTATTTTCAAAAAGTGTTCTCAGAAATGAGATATCATGCGTAAAGATTCATGGCTTTCAAGCCAAATGATCAATCTTATGGCCACATTCATGTCATAGTTTGTTCAAATGATCTCATATTGTGCACAAGGGTACATCTTGGAATTCCAGACAATGTTGCTAAGGAATTTTTCATTTTGTTTGCATGGAAAATTCATTTTTCATTTTCCGAGTGCCCAAACGTAGGTTTTTTGTGAAGGACCTACCAAATAATTGTTGCAAAAATGGACCAAATTAGTTTTATAAAATACTAGGCCATATATAATGCACAATTGACAAAATTGTTGGGTGAAAAAAGTTTTGGTCCACCTCTCGTGAAAAACACAAATTGTCGTCGATTCAGTAGGAAACGGGTCAAATTTGAACTGTAGCTGCCTCATAGTTTGCTCTTTATTTTTTCCAAAAATCATTTCTAGGTACATAAGTATCTATTTAATCATAGAAACACCAAAAAAATTCCAAGATTCAACCAATAGCTAGGAACGGTCAAGCCCGCCGTTTTGACCGCATTTTGAAACGGGCATAAAAAATTCGAAAAAAACAAAAAATTGGAAAACCTTCGCATTGTGTCATTGTATGTGACCAAGTTTCCAGGAAAAATAATAAACTTGTAATACGGTAATTATTTTCAAAAAGTGTTCTCAGAAATGAGATATCATGCGTGAAGATTCATGGCTTTCAAGCCAAATGATCAATCTTATGGCCACATTCATGTCATAGTTTGTTCAAATGATCTCATATTGTGCACAAGGGTACATCTTGGAATTCCAAACAATGTTGCTAAGGAATTTTTCATTTTGTTGGCATGGAAAATTCATTTTTCATTTTCCGAGTGCCCAAACGTAGGTTTTTTGTGAAGGACCTACCAACTAATTGTTGCAAAAATGGACCAAATTAATTTTATCAAATACTAGTCCATATATAATTCACAATTGACAAAATGGTTGGGTGAAAAAAGTTTTGGTCCACCGCTGGTGAAAAACACAAATTGTCGTCGATTTATTTGGAAACGGGTCAAATTTGAACCGTAGCTGCCTCATAGTTTGCTATTTATTTTTTCCAAAAATCATTTCTAGGTACATAAGTATCTATTTAATCATAGAAACACCAAAAAAATTCCAAGATTCAACCACTAGCTAGGAACGGTCAAGCCCGTCGTTTTGACCGCATTTTGAAACGGGCATAAAAAATTCGAAAAAAACCAAAAAATTGGAAAACCTTCGCATTGTGTCATTATATGTGACCAAGTTTCCAGGAAAAATAATAAACTTGTAATACGGTAATTATTTTCAAAAAGTGTTCTCAGAAATGAGATATCATGCGTGAAGATTCATGGCTTTCAAGCCAAATGATCAATCTTATGGCCACATTCATGTCATAGTTTGTTCAAATGATCTCATATTGTGCACAAGGGTACATCTTGGAATTCCAAACAATGTTGCTAAGGAATTTTTCATTTTCTTTGCACAGAAAATTCATTTTTCATTTTCCGAGTGCCCAAATGGAGATTTTTTTGTGAAGGACCTACCAAATAATTGTTGCAAATATGGACCAAATCAATTTTATAAAATACTTGGCCA
The DNA here is from genome assembly GCA_900231445.1 of Triticum turgidum subsp. durum. Classification (NCBI taxonomy): domain Eukaryota; kingdom Viridiplantae; phylum Streptophyta; class Magnoliopsida; order Poales; family Poaceae; genus Triticum; species Triticum turgidum. The sequence continues at coordinate 52,240,556 of LT934122.1, read as the reverse complement.
AATATAATTCACAATTGACAAAATGGTTGGGTGAAAAAAGTTTTGATCCACCTCTGGTGAAAAAGACAAATTGTCGTCGATTTAGTTGGAAACGGGTCAAATTTGAACTGTAGCTGCCTCATAATTTGCTCTTTATTTTTTCCAAAAATAATTTCTAGGTACATAAGTATCTATTTAATAATATAAACACCAAAAAAAATTCCAAGATTCAACCAATAGCTAGGAACGGTCAAGCCCGCCGTTTTGACCGCATTTTGAAACGGGCATAGAAAATTCAAAAAAAATCAAAAAATTGGAAACCTTCGCATTGTGTCATTATATGTGACCAAGTTTCGAGGAAAAATAATAAACTTGTAATACGGTAATTATTTTCAAAAAGTGTTCTCAGAAATGAGATATCATGCGTGAAGATTCATGGCTTTCAAGCCAAATGATCAATCTTATGGCCACATTCATGTCATAGTTTGTTCAAATGATCTCATATTGTGCACAAGGGTACATCTTGGAATTCCAAACAATGTTGCTAAGGAATTTTTCATTTTGTTTGCATGGAAAATTCATTTTTCATTTTCCGAGTGCCCAAACGTAGGTTTTTTGTGAAGGACCTACCAAATAATTGTTGCAAAAATGGACCAAATTAATTTTATCAAATACTAGTCCATATATAATTCACAATTGACAAAATGGTTGGGTCAAAAAAGTTTTGGTCCACCGCTGGTGAAAAACACAAATTGTCGTCGATTTATTTGGAAACGGGTCAAATTTGAACCGTAGCTGCCTCATAGTTTGCTATTTATTTTTTCGAAAAATCATTTCTAGGTACATACGTATCTATTTAATCATAGAAACACCAAAAAAATTCCAAGATTCAACCAATAGCTAGGAACGGTCAAGCCCGCCGTTTTGACCGCATTTTGAAACGGGCATAAAAAATTCGAAAAAAACAAAAAATTGGAAAACCTTCGCATTGTGTCATTGTATGTGACCAAGTTTCCAGGAAAAATAATAAACTTGTAATACGGTAATTATTTTCAAAAAGTGTTCTCAGAAATGAGATATCATGCGTGAAGATTCATGGCTTTCAAGCCAAATGATCAATCTTATGGCCACATTCATGTCATAGTTTGTTCAAATGATCTCATATTGTGCACAAGGGTACATCTTGGAATTCCAAACAATGTTGCTAAGGAATTTTTCATTTTGTTTGCATGGAAAATTCATTTTTCATTTTCCGAGTGCCCAAACGTAGGTTTTTTGTGAAGGACCTACCAAATAATTGTTGCAAAAATGGACCAAATTAATTTTATCAAATACTAGTCCATATATAATTCACAATTGACAAAATGGTTGGGTGAAAAAAGTTTTGGTCCACCGCTGGTGAAAAACACAAATTGTCGTCGATTTATTTGGAAACGGGTCAAATTTGAACCGTAGCTGCCTCATAGTTTGCTATTTATTGTTTCCAAAAATCATTTCTAGGTACATAAGTATCTATTTAATCATAGAAACACCAAAAAAATTCCAAGATTCAACCACTAGCTAGGAACGGTCAAGCCCGTCGTTTTGACCGCATTTTGAAACGGGCATAAAAAATTCGAAAAAAACCAAAAAATTGGAAAACCTTCGCATTGTGTCATTATATGTGACCAAGTTTCCAGGAAAAATAATAAACTTGTAATACGGTAATTATTTTCAAAAAGTGTTCTCAGAAATGAGATATCATGCGTGAAGATTCATGGCTTTCAAGCCAAATGATCAATCTTATGGCCACATTCATGTCATAGTTTGTTCAAATGATCTCATATTGTGCACAAGGGTACATCTTGGAATTCCAAACAATGTTGCTAAGGAATTTTTCATTTTCTTTGCACGGAAAATTCATTTTTCATTTTCCGAGTGCCCAAATGGAGATTTTTTTTGTGAAGGACCTACCAAATAATTGTTGCAAAAATGGACCAAATCAATTTTATAAAATACTTGGCCAAATATAATTCACAATTGACAAAATGGTTGGGTGAAAAAAGTTTTGATCCACCTCTGGTGAAAAAGACAAATTGTCGTCGATTTAGTTGGAAACGGGTCAAATTTGAACTGTAGCTGCCTCATAATTTGCTCTTTATTTTTTCCAAAAATAATTTCTAGGTACATAAGTATCTATTTAATAATATAAACACCAAAAAAAATTCCAAGATTCAACCAATAGCTAGGAACGGTCAAGCCCGCCGTTTTGACCGCATTTTGAAACGGTTATAGAAAATTCAAAAAAAATCAAAAAATTGGAAACCTTCGCATTGTGTCATTATATGTGACCAAGTTTCCAGGAAAAATAATAAACTTGTAATACGGTAATTATTTTCAAAAAGTGTTCTCAGAAATGAGATATCATGCGTGAAGATTCATGGCTTTCAAGCCAAATGATCAATCTTATGGCCACATTCATGTCTTAGTTTGTTCAAATGATCTCATATTGTGCACAAGGGTACATCTTGGAATTCCAAACAATGTTGCTAAGGAATTTTTCATTTTGTTTGCATGGAAAATTCATTTTTCATTTTCCGAGTGCCCAAACGTAGGTTTTTTGTGAAGGACCTACCAAATAATTGTTGCAAAAATGGACCAAATTAATTTTATCAAATACTAGTCCATATATAATTCACAATTGACAAAATGGTTGGGTGAAAAAAGTTTTGGTCCACCGCTGGTGAAAAACACAAATTGTCGTCGATTTATTTGGAAACGGGTCAAATTTGAACCGTAGCTGCCTCATAGTTTGCTATTTATTTTTTCCAAAAATCATTTCTAGGTACATAAGTATCTATTTAATCATAGAAACACCAAAAAAAATTCCAAGATTCAACCACTAGCTAGGAACGGTCAAGCCCGTCGTTTTGACCGCATTTTGAAACGGGCATAAAAAATTCAAAAAAAACCAAAAAATTGGAAAACCTTCGCATTGTGTCATTATATGTGACCAAGTTTCCAGGAAAAATAATAAACTTGTAATACGGTAATTATTTTCAAAAAGTGTTCTCAGAAATGAGATATCATGCTGAAGATTCATGGCTTTCAAGCCAAATGATCAATCTTATGGCCACATTCATGTCATAGTTTGTTCAAATGATCTCATATTGTGCACAAGGGTACATCTTGGAATTCCAAACAATGTTGCTAAGGAATTTTTCATTTTCTTTGCACGGAAAATTCATTTTTCATTTTCCGAGTGCCCAAATGGAGATTTTTTTGTGAAGGACCTACCAAATAATTGTTGCAAAAATGGACCAAATCAATTTTATAAAATACTTGGCCAAATATAATTCACAATTGACAAAATGGTTGGGTGAAAAAAGTTTTGATCCACCTCTGGTGAAAAAGACAAATTGTCGTCGATTTAGTTGGAAACGGGTCAAATTTGAACTGTAGCTGCCTCATAATTTGCTCTTTATTTTTTCCAAAAATAATTTCTAGGTACATAAGTATCTATTTAATAATATAAACACCAAAAAAATTCCAAGATTCAACCAATAGCTAGGAACGGTCAAGCCCGCCGTTTTGACCGCATTTTGAAACGGGCATAGAAAATTCAAAAAAAATCAAAAAATTGGAAACCTTCGCATTGTGTCATTATATGTGACCAAGTTTCCAGGAAAAATAATAAACTTGTAATACGGTAATTATTTTAAAAAAGTGTTCTCAGAAATGAGCTATCATGCGTGAAGATTCATTGCTTTCAAGCCAAATGATCAATCTTATGGCCACATTCATGTCATAGTTTGTTCAAATGATCTCATATTGTGCACAAGGGTACATCTGGGAATTCCAAACAATGTTGCTAAGGAATTTTTCATTTTCTTTGCACGGAAAATTTATTTTTCATTTTCCGAGTGCCCAAACGGAGGTTTTTTTGTGAAGGACCTACCAAATAATTGTTTCAAAAATAGACCAAATCAATTTCATAAAATACTAGGCCATATATGATTCACAATTGACAAAATGGTTGGGTGAAAAAAGTTTTGATCCACCTCTAGTGAAAAAGACAGATTGCCGTCGATTCAGTTGGAAACGGGTCAAATTTGAACTGTAGCTGCCTCATAGTTTGCTCTTTATTTTTCAAAAAATCATTTCTAGGTACATAAGTATCTATTTAATCATAGAAACACCAAAAAAACTCCAAGATTCAACCACTAGCTAGGAACGGTCAAGCCCGTCGTTTTGACCGCATTTTGAAACGGGCATAAAAATTCAAACAAAATAAAAAATTTGGAAAACCTTCACATTGTGTCATTATATGTGACCAAATTTCCAGGAAAAATAATAAACTTGTAATACGGTAATAATTTTAAAAAAGTGTTCTCAGAAATGAGCTATCATGCGTGAAGATTCATGGCTTTCAAGCCAAATGATCAATCTTATGGCCACATTCATGGCATAGTTTGTTCAAATGATCTCGTATTGTGCACAAGGGTACATGTTGGAATACCAAATAATATTGCCTAAGGAAGTTTTCATTTTCTTTGCACGGAAAATCATTTTTCATTTTCCGAGTGCCCAAAAGGAGGGTTTTTTGTGAAGGACCTACCAAATAATTGTTGCAAAAATGGACCTAATCAATTTTATAAAATACTAGGCCATATATAATGCACAATTGACAAAATGGTTTGGGTGAAAAAATTTTGATCCACCTCTGGTGAAAAAGACAAATTGTCGTCGATTCAGTTGGAAACGCGTCAAATTTGAACTGTAGCTGCCTCATAGTTTGGTCTTTATTTTTTCCAAAAATCATTTCTAGGTACATATGTATCTATTTAATCATAGAAACACCAAAAAAATTCCAAGATTCAACCAATAGCTAGGAACGGTCAAGCCCGCCGTTTTGACCGCATTTTGAAACGGGCATAAAAAATTCAAAAAAAACTTGGAAAACCTTCGCAATATGTCATTATATGTGACCAAGTTTCCAGAAAAAAATAATAAACATGTAATACGGTAATTATTTTCAAAAAGTGTTCTCAGAAATGAGCTATCATGCGTGAAGATTCATGGCTTTCAAGCCAAATGATCAATCTTATGGCCACATTCATGTCATAGTTTGTTCAAATGATCTCATATTGTGCACAAGGGTACATCTTGGAATTCCAAACAATGTTGCTTAGGAATTTTTCATTTTCTTAGCACGGAAAATTCATTTTTCATTTTCCGAGTGCCCAAATGGAGATTTTTTTGTGAAGGACCTACCAAATAATTGTTGCAAAAATGGACCAAATCAATTTTATAAAATACTTGGCCAAATATAATTCACAATTGACAAAATGGTTGGGTGAAAAAAGTTTTGATCCACCTCTGGTGAAAAAGACAAATTGTCGTCGATTTAGTTGGAAACGGGTCAAATTTGAACTGTAGCTGCCTCATAATTTGCTCTTTATTTTTTCCAAAAATAATTTCTAGGTACATAAGTATCTATTTAATAATAGAAACACCAAAAAAAATTCCAAGATTCAACCAATAGCTAGGAACGGTCAAGCCCGCCGTTTTGACCGCATTTTGAAACGGGCATAGAAAATTCAAAAAAAATCAAAAAATTGGAAACCTTCGCATTGTGTCATTATATGTGACCAAGTTTCCAGGAAAAATAATAAACTTGTAAAACGGTAATTATTTTAAAAAAGTGTTCTCAGAAATGAGCTATCATGCGTGAAGATTCATTGCTTTCAAGCCAAATGATCAATCTTATGGCCACATTCATGTCATAGTTTGTTCAAATGATCTCATATTGTGCACAAGGGTACATCTTGGAATTCCAAACAATGTTGCTAAGGAATTTTTCATTTTCTTTGCACGGAAAATTCATTTTTCATTTTTCGAGTGCCCAAACCAAGGATTTTTTGTGAAGGACCTACCAAATAATTGTTGCAAAAATAGATGAAATCAATTTTATAAAATACTAAGCCATATATGATTCATAATTGACAAAATGGTTGGGTGAAAAAAGTTTTGATCCACCTCTAGTGAAAAAGACAAATTGTCGTCGATTCAGTTGGAAACGGGTCAAATTTGAACTGTAGCTGCCTCATAGTTTGCTTTTTATTTTTTCCAAAAATGATTTCTAGGTACATAAGTATCTATTTAATCATAGAAACACCAAAAAAATTCCAAGATTCAACCACTAGCTAGGAACGGTCAAGCCCGCCGTTTTGGCCGCATTTTGAAACGGGCATACAAAATTTAAAAAAATCAAAAAAATGGAAAACCTTCGCATTGTGTCATTATATGTGACCAAGTTTCCAGCAAAAATAATAAACTTGTAATACGGTAATTATTTTCAATAAGTGTTCTCAGAAATGAGATATCATGCGTGAAGATTCATGGCTTTCAAGCCAAATGATCAATCTTATGGCCGCATTCATGGCATAGTTTGTTCAAATGATCTCATATTGTGCACAAAGGTACATCTGGGAATTCCAAACAATGTTGCTAAGGAATTTTTCATTTTCTTTGCACGGAAAATTCATTTTTCATTTTCCGAGTGCCCAAACGGAGGTTTTTTGTGAAGGACCTACCAAATAATTGTTTCAAAAATAGACCAAATCAATTTTATAAAATACTAGGCCATATATGATTCACAATTGACAAAATGGTTGGGTGAAAAAAGTTTTGATCCACCTCTAGTGAAAAAGACAGATTGCCGTCGATTCAGTTGGAAACGGGTCAAATTTGAACTGTAGCTGCCTCCTAGTTTGCTCTTTATTTTTCCAAAAATCATTTCTAGGTACATAAGTATCTATTTAATCATAGAAACACCAAAAAAACTCCAAGATTCAACCACTAGCTAGGAACGGTCAAGCCCGTCGTTTTGACCGCATTTTGAAACGGGCATAAAAAATTCAAAAAAATAAAAAAATTGGAAAACCTTCGCATTGTGTCATTATATGTGACCAAATTTCCAAGAAAAATAATAAACTTGTAATACGGTAATAATTTTAAAAAAGTGTTCTCAGAAATGAGCTATCATGCGTGAAGATTCATGGCTTTCAAGCCAAATGATCAATCTTATGGCCACATTCATGGCATAGTTTATTTCAAATGATCTCGTATTGTGCACAACGGTACATCTTGGAATACTAAATAATGTTGCCTAAGGAAGTTTTCATTTTCTTTGCACGGAAAATTCATTTTTCATTTTCCGAGTACCCAAAAGGAGGGTTTTTGTGAAGGACCTACCAAATAATTGTTGCAAAAATGGACCTAATCAATTTTATAAAATACTAGGACATATATAATGCACAATTGACAAAATGGTTGGGTGAAATTTTTTTGATCCACCTCTGGTGAAAAAGACAAATTGTCGTCGATTCAGGTGGAAACGGGTCAAATTTGAACTGTAGCTGCCTCATAGTTTGCTCTTTATTTTTTCCAAAAATCATTTCTAGGTACATAAGTATCTATTTAATCATATAAACACCAAAAAAATTCTAAGATTCAACCACTAGCTAGGAACGGTCAAGCCCGCCGTTTTGACCGCATTTTGAAACGGGCATCAAAAATTCAAAAAAAAAATTGGAAAACCTTCGCATTGTGTCATTATATGTGACCAAATTTCTAGGAAAAATAATAAACCTGTAATACGGTAATAATTTTAAAAAAGTGTTCTCAGAAATGAGCTATCATGCGTGAAGATTCATGGCTTTCAAGCCAAATGATCAATCTTATGGCCACATTCATGGCATAGTTTGTTCAAATGATCTCATATTGTGCACAAGGGTACATCATAGAATTCCAAATAATGTTGCCTATGGAATTTTTCATTTTCTTTGCACGGAAAATTCATTTTTCATTTTCCGAGTGCCCAAAAGGAGGTTTTTTTTGTGAAGGACCTACCAAATAATTGTTCAAAAATGGACCAAATCAATTTTATAAAATACTAGGCCATATATAATGCATAATTGACAAAATTGTTGGGTGAAAAGAGTTTTGATCCACCTCTGGTGAAAAAGACAAATTGTCGTCGATTCAGTTGGAAACGGGTAAAATTTGAACTGTAGCTGCCTCATAGTTTGCTCTTTATTTTTTCCAAAAATCATTTCTAGGTACATAAGTATCTATTTAATCATAAAAACACCAAAAAAATTCCAAGATTCAACCACTAGCTAGGAACGGTCAAGCCCGTCGTTTTGACCGCATTTTGAAACGGGCATATAAAATTCAAAAAAAAATAAAAAAATTGGAAAACCTTCGCATTGTGTCATTATATGTGACCTAATTTCCAGGAAAAATAATAAACTTGTAATACGGTAATAATTTTAAAAAAGTGTTCTCAGAAATGAGCTATCATGCGTGAAGATTCATGGCTTTCAAGCCAAATGATCAATCTTATGGCCACATTCATGGCATAGTTTGTTCAAATGATCTCGTATTGTGCACAAGGTTACAACTTGGAATTCCAAATAATGTTGCCTAAGGAAGTTTTCATTTTCTTTGCACGGAAAATTCATTTTTCATTTTCTGAGTGCCCAAAAGGAGGGTTTTTTGTGAATGACCTACCAAATAATTGTTGCAAAAATGGACCTAATCAATTTTATAAAATACTAGGCCATATATAATTCACAATTGACAAAATGGTTGGGTGAAAAAAATATTGATCCACCTCTGGTGAAAAAGACAAATTGTTGTCGATTTAGTTGGAAACGGGTCAAATTTGAACAGTAGCTGCCTCATAGTTTGCTCTTTATTTTTTCCAAAAAAATCATTTCAAGGTACATAAGTATCTATTTAATCATAAAAACACCAAAAAAATTCCAAGATTCAACCAATAGCTAGGAACGGTCAAGCCCGCCGTTTTGACCGCATTTTGAAACGGGCATAAAAAATTCGAAAAAATCCAAAAAATTGGAAAACCTTCGCATTGTGTTATTATATGTGACCAAGTTTCCAGGAAAAATAATAAACTTGTAATACGGTAATTATTTTCAAAAAGTGTTCTCAGAAATGAGATATCATGCGTGAAGATTCATGGCTTTCAAGCCAAATGATCAATCTTATGGCCACATTCATGTCATAGTTTGTTCAAATGATCTCATATTGTGCACAAGGGTACATCTTGGAATTCCAGACAATGTTGCTAAGGAATTTTTCATTTTGTTTGCATGGAAAATTCATTTTTCATTTTCCGAGTGCCCAAACGTAGGTTTTTTGTGAAGGACCTACCAAATAATTGTTGCAAAAATGGACCAAATTAGTTTTATAAAATACTAGGCCATATATAATGCACAATTGACAAAATTGTTGGGTGAAAAAAGTTTTGGTCCACCTCTCGTGAAAAACACAAATTGTCGTCGATTCAGTAGGAAATGGGTCAAATTTGAACTGTAGCTGCCTCATAGTTTGCTCTTTATTTTTTCCAAAAATCATTTCTAGGTACATAAGTATCTATTCAATCATAGAAACACCAAAAAAATTCCAAGATTCAACCAATAGCTAGGAACGGTCAAGCCCGCCGTTTTGACCGCATTTTGAAACGGGCATAAAAAATTCAAAAAAAAACAAAAAATTGGAAAACCTTCGCATTGTGTCATTGTATGTGACCAAGTTTCCAGGAAAAATAATAAACTTGTAATACGGTAATTATGTTCAAAAAGTGTTCTCAGAAATGAGATATCATGCGTGAAGATTCATGGCTTTCAAGCCAAATGATCAATCTTATGGCCACATTCATGTCATAGTTTGTTCAAATGATCTCATATTGTGCACAAGGGTACATCTTGGAATTCCAAACAATGTTGCTAAGGAATTTTTCATTTTGTTTGCATGGAAAATTCATTTTTCATTTTCCGAGTGCCCAAACGTAGGTTTTTTGTGAAGGACCTACCAAATAATTGTTGCAAAAATGGACCAAATTAATTTTATCAAATACTAGTCCATATATAATTCACAATTGACAAAATGGTTGGGTGAAAAAAGTTTTGGTCCACCGCTGGTGAAAAACACAAATTGTCGTCGATTTATTTGGAAACGGGTCAAATTTGAACCGTAGCTGCCTCATAGTTTGCTATTTATTTTTTCCACAAATCATTTCTAGGTACATAAGTATCTATTTAATCATAGAAACACCAAAAAAATTCCAAGATTCAACCACTAGCTAGGAACGGTCAAGCCCGTCGTTTTGACCGCATTTTGAAACGGGCATAAAAAATTCGAAAAAAACCAAAAAATTGGAAAACCTTCGCATTGTGTCATTATATGTGACCAAGTTTCCAGGAAAAATAATAAACTTGTAATACGGTAATTATTTTCAAAAAGTGTTCTCAGAAATGAGATATCATGCGTGAAGATTCATGGCTTTCAAGCCAAATGATCAATCTTATGGCCACATTCATGTCATAGTTTGTTCAAATGATCTCATATTGTGCACAAGGGTACATCTTGGAATTCCAAACAATGTTGCTACGGAATTTTTCATTTTCTTTGCATGGAAAATTCATTTTTCATTTTCCGAGTGCCCAAACGTAGGTTTTTTGTGAATGACCTACCAAATAATTGTTGCAAAAATGGACCAAATCAATTTCATAAAATACTAGGCCACATATAATTCACAATTGACAAAATGGTTGGGTGAAAAAAGTTTTGGTCCACCGCTGGTGAAAAACACAAATTGTCGTGGATTCAGTTGGAAATGGGTCAAATTTGAACTGTAGCTGCCTCATAGTTTGCTATTTATTTTTTCCAAAAATTATTTCTAGGTACATAAGTATCTACTTAATCATAGAAACACCAAAAAAATTCCAAGATTCAAGCACTAGCTAGGAATGGTCAAGCCCGTCGTTTTGACCGCATTTTGAAACGGGCATAAAAAATTCAGAAAAAATAAAAAAAATGGAAAACCTTCGCATTGTGTCATTATATGTGACCTAATTTCCAGGAAAAATAATAAACTTGTAATACGGTAATAATTTTAAAAAAGTGTTCTCAGAAATGAGCTATCATGCGTGAAGATTCATGGCTTTCAAGCCAAATGATCAATCTTATGGCCACATTCATGGCATAGTTTGTTCAAATGATCTCGTATTGTGCACAAGGGTACATCTTGGAATTCCAAATAATGTTGCCTAAGGACGTTTTCATTTTCTTTGCACGGAAAATTCATTTTTCATTTTCCGAGTGCCCAAAAGGAGGGTTTTTTGTGAATGACCTACCAAATAATTGTTGCAAAAATGGACCTAATCAATTTTATAAAATACTAGGCCATATATTATTCACAATTGACAAAATGGTTGGGTGAAAAAAATATTGATCCACCTCTGGTGAAAAAGACAAATTGTCGTCAATTTAGTTGGAAACGGGTCAAATTTGAACTGTAGCTGCCTCATAGTTTGCTCTTTATTTTTTCCAAAAATCATTTCAAGGTACATAAGTATCTATTTAATCATAAAAACACCAAAAAAATTCCAAGATTCAACCAATAGCTAGGAACGGTCAAGCCCGCCGTTTTGACCGCATTTTGAAACGGGCATAAAAAATTCGAAAAAAACCAAAAAATTGGAAAACCTTCGCATTGTGTCATTGTATGTGACCAAGTTTCCAGGAAAAATAATAAACTTGTAATACGGTAATTATTTTAAAAAAGTGTTCTCAGAAATGAGCTATCATGCGTGAAGATTCATGGCTTTCAAGCCAAATGATCAATCTTATGGCCACATTCATGGCATAGTTTGTTCAAATGATCTCGTATTGTGCACAAGGGTACATCTTGGAATTCCAAATAATGTTGCCTAAGGAATTTTTCATTTTCTTTGCACGGAAAATTCATTTTTCATTTTCTGAGTGCCCAAAAGGAGGGTTTTTTGTGAATGACCTACCAAATAATTGTTGCAAAAATGGACCTAATCAATTTTATAAAATACTAGGCCATATATAATTCACAATTGACAAAATGGTTGGGTGAAAAAAATATTGATCCACCTCTTGTGAAAAAGACAAATTGTCGTCGATTTAGTTGGAAACGGGTCAAATTTGAACTGTAGCTGCCTCATGGTTTGCTCTTTATTTTTTCCAAAAATCATTTCAAGGTACATAAGTATCTATTTAATCATAAAAACACCAAAAAAAATTCCAAGATTCAACCAATAGCTAGGAACGGTCAAGCCCGCCGTTTTGACCGCATTTTGAAACGGGCATAAAAAATTCGAAAAAAACCAAAAAATTGGAAAACCTTCGCATTGTCTCATTATATGTGACCAAGTTTCCAGGAAAAATAATAAACTTGTACGGTAATTATTTTAAAAAAGTGTTCTCAGAAATGAGATATCATGCGTGAAGATTCATGGCTTTCAATCCAAATGATCAATCTTATGGCCACATTCATGTCATAGTTTGTTCAAATGATCTCATATTGTGCACAAGGGTACATATTGGAATTCCAAACAATGTTGCTAAGGAATTTTTCATTTTCTTTGCATGGAAAATTCATTTTTCATTTTCCGAGTGCCCAAACGTAGGTTTTTTGTGAAGGACCTACCAAATAATTGTTGCAAAAATGGACCAAAGAAATTTCATAAAATACTAGGCCACATATAGTTCACAATTGACAAAATGGTTGGGTGAAAAAAGTTTTGGTCCACCGCTGGTGAAAAAGACAAATTGTCGTTGATTCAGTTGGAAACGGGTCAAATTTGAACTGTAGCTGCCTCATAGTTTGCTCTTTATTTTTTCCAAAAATCATTTCTAGGTACATAAGTGTCTATTTAATCATAGAAACACCAAAAAAATTCCAAGATTCAACCACTAGCTAGGAACGGTCAAGCCCGTCGTTTTGACCGCATTTTGAAACGGGCATATAAAATTCGAAAAAAACCAAAAAATTGGAAAACCTTCGCATTGTGTCATTATATGTGACCTAATTTCCAGGAAAAATAATAAACTTGTAATACGGTAATTATTTTCAAAAAGTGTTCTCAAAAATGAGCTATCATGCGTGAAGATTCATGGCTTTCAAGCCAAATGATCAATCTTATGGCCACATTCATGGCATAGTTTGTTCAAATGATCTCGTATTGTGCACAAGGGTACATCTTGGAATTCCAAATAATGTTGCAAAAGGAATTTTTCATTTTCTTTGCACGGAAAATTCATTTTTCATTTTCCGAGTGCCCAAAAGGAGGGTTTTTTGTGAATGACCTACCAAATAATTGTTGCAAAAATGGACCTAATCAATTTTATAAAATACTAGGCCATATATAATTCACAATTGACAAAATGGTTGGGTGAAAAAAATATTGATCCACCTCTGGTGAAAAAGACAAATTGTCGTCGATTTAGTTGGAAACGGGTCAAATTTGAACTGTAGCTGCCTCATAGTTTGCTCTTTATTTTTTCCAAAAATCATTTCAAGGTACATAAGTATCTATTTAATCATAAAAACACCAAAAAAATTCCAAGATTCAACCAATAGCTAGGAACGGTCAAGCCCGCCGTTTTGACTGCATTTTGAAATGGGCATAAAAAATTCGAAAAAAACCAAAAAATTGGAAAACCTTCGCATTGTGTCATTATATGTGACCAAGTTTCCAGGAAAAATAATAAACTTGTAATACGGTAATTATTTTCAAAAAGTGTTCTCAGAAATGAGATATCATGCGTGAAGATTCATGGCTTTCAAGCCAAATGATCAATCTTATGGCCACATTCATGTCATAGTTTGTTCAAATGATCTCATATTGTGCACAAGGGTACATCTTGGAATTCCAAACAATGTTGCTAAGGAATTTTTCATTTTCTTTGCATGGAAAATTCATTTTTCATTTTGCGAGTGCCCAAACGTAGGTTTTTTGTGAAGGACCTACCAAATAATTGTTGCAAAAATGGACCAAATAAATTTCATAAAATACTAGGCCACATATAGTTCACAATTGACAAAATGGTTGGGCGAAAAAAGTTTTGGTCCACCGCTGGTGAAAAAGACAAATTGTCGTTGATTCAGTTGGAAACGGGTCAAATTTGAACTGTAGCTGCCTCATAGTTTGCTCTTTATTTTTTCCAAAAATCATTTCTAGGTACATAAGTATCTATTTAATCATAGAAACACCAAAAAAATTCCAAGATTCAACCACTAGCTAGGAACGGTCAAGCCCGTCGTTTTGACCGCATTTTGAAAAGGGCATATAAAATTCAAAAAAAAATAAAAAAATTGGAAAACCTTCGCATTGTGTCATTATATGTGACCTAATTTCCAGGAAAAATAATAAACTTGTAATACGGTAATAATTTTAAAAAAGTGTTCTCAGAAATGAGCTATCATGCGTGAAGATTCATGGCTTTCAAGCCAAATGATCAATCTTATGGCCACATTCATGGCATAGTTTGTTCAAATGATCTCGTATTGTGCACAAGGGTACATCTTGGAATTCCAAATAATGTTGCCTAAGGAAGTTTTCATTTTCTTTGCACGGAAAATTCATTTTTCATTTTCCGAGTGCCCAAAAGGAGGGTTTTTTGTGAATGACCTACCAAATAATTGTTGCAAAAATGGACCTAATCAATTTTATAAAATACTAGGCCATATATAATTCACAATTGACAAAATGGTTGGGTGAAAAAAATATTGATCCACCTCTGGTGAAAAAGACAAATTGTCGTCGATTTAGTTGGAAACGGGTCAAATTTGAACTGTAGCTGCCTCATAGTTTGCTCTTTATTTTTTCCAAAAATCATTTCAAGGTACATAAGTATCTATTTAATCATAAAAACACCAAAAAAATTCCAAGATTCAACCAATAGCTAGGAACGGTCAAGCCCGCCGTTTTGACCGCATTTTGAAACGGGCATAAAAAATTCGAAAAAAACCAAAAAATTGGAAAACCTTCGCATTGTCTCATTATATGTGACCAAGTTTCCAGGAAAAATAATAAACTTGTACGGTAATTATTTTAAAAAAGTGTTCTCAGAAATGAGATATCATGCGTGAAGATTCATGGCTTTCAAGCGAAATGATCAATCTTATGGCCACATTCATGTCATAGTTTGTTCAAATGATCTCATATTGTGCACAAGGGTACATATTGGAATTCCAAACAATGTTGCTAAGGAATTTTTCACTTTCTTTGCATGGAAAATTCATTTTTCATTTTCCGAGTGCCCAAACGTAGGTTTTTTGTGAAGGACCTACCAAATAATTGTTGCAAAAATGGACCAAATAAATTTCATAAAATACTAGGCCACATATAGTTCACAATTGACAAAATGGTTGGGCGAAAAAAGTTTTGGTCCACCGCTGGTGAAAAAGACAAATTGTCGTCGATTCAGTTGGAAACGGGTCAAATTTGAACTGTACATGCCTCATAGTTTGCTCTTTATTTTTTCCAAAAATCATTTCTAGGTACATAAGTATATATTTAATCATAGAAACACCAAAAAAATTCCAAGATTCAACCACTAGCTAGGAACGGTCAAGCCCGTCGTTTTGACCGCATTTTGAAAAGGGCATATAAAATTCAAAAAAAAATAAAAAAATTGGAAAACCTTCACATTGTGTCATTATATGTGACCTAATTTCCAGGAAAAATAATAAACTTGTAATACGGTAATAATTTTAAAAAAGTGTTCTCAGAAATGAGCTATCATGCGTGAATATTCATGGCTTTCAAGCCAAATGATCAATCTTATGGCCACATTCATGGCATAGTTTGTTCAAATGATCTCGTATTGTGCACAAGGATACATCTTGGAATTCCAAATAATGTTGCCTAAGGAAGTTTTCATTTTCTTTGCACGGAAAATTCATTTTTCATTTTCTGAGTGCCCAAAAGGAGGGTTTTTTGTGAATGACCTACCAAATAATTGTTGCAAAAATGGACCTAATCAATTTTATAAAATACTAGGCCATATATAATTCACAATTGATAAAATGGTTGGGTGAAAAAAATATTGATCCACCTCTGGTGAAAAAGACAAATTGTCGCCGATTTAGTTGGAAACGGGTCAAATTTGAACTGTAGCTGCCTCATAGTTTGCTCTTTATTTTTTCCAAAAATCATTTCAAGGTACATAAGTATCTATTTAATCATAAAAACACCAAAAAAATTCCAAGATTCAACCAATAGCTAGGAACGGTCAAGCCCGCCGTTTTGACCGCATTTTGAAACGGGCATAAAAAATTCGAAAAAAACCAAAAAATTGGAAAACCTTCGCATTGTCTCATTATATGTGACCAAGTTTCCAGGAAAAATAATAAACTTGTATGGTAATTATTTTAAAAAAGTGTTCTCAGAAATGAGATATCATGCGTGAAGATTCATGGCTTTCAAGCGAAATGATCAATCTTATGGCCACATTCATGTCATAGTTTGTTCAAATGATCTCATATTGTGCACAAGGGTACATATTGGAATTCCAAACAATGTTGCTAAGGAATTTTTCATTTTCTTTGCATGGAAAATTCATTTTTCATTTTCCGAGTGCCCAAACGTAGGTTTTTTGTGAAGGACCTACCAAATAATTGTTGCAAAAATGGACCAAATAAATTTCATAAAATACTAGGCCACATATAGTTCACAATTGACAAAATGGTTGGGTGAAAAAAGTTTTGGTCCACCGCTGGTGAAAAAGACAAATTGTCGTTGATTCAGTTGGAAACGGGTCAAATTTGAACTGTAGCTGCCTCATAGTTTGCTCTTTATTTTTTCCAAAAATCATTTCTAGGTACATAAGTATCTATTTAATCATAGAAACACCAAAAAAATTCCAAGATTCAACCACTAGCTAGGAACGGTCAAGCCCGTCGTTTTGACCGCATTTTGAAACGGGCATATAAAATTCAAAAAAAATAAAAAAATTGGAAAACCTTCGCATTGTGTCATTATATGTGACCTAATTTCCAGGAAAAATAATAAACTTGTAATACGGTAATAATTTTAAAAAAGTGTTCTCAGAAATGAGCTATCATGCGTGAAGATTCATGGCTTTCAAGCCAAATGATCAATCTTATGGCCACATTCATGGCATAGTTTGTTCAAATGATCTCGTATTGTGCACAAGGGTACATCTTGGAATTCCAAATAATGTTGCCTAAGGAAGTTTTCATTTTCTTTGCACGGAAAATTCATTTTTCATTTTCCGAGTGCCCAAAAGGAGGGTTTTTTGTGAATGACCTACCAAATAATTGTTGCAAAAATGGACCTAATCAATTTTATAAAATACTAGGCCATATATAATTCACAATTGACAAAATGGTTGGGTGAAAAAAATATTGATCCACCTCTGGTGAAAAAGACAAATTGTCGTCGATTTAGTTGGAAACGGGTCAAATTTGAAATGTAGCTGCCTCATAGTTTGCTCTTTATTTTTTCCAAAAATCATATCAAGGTACATAAGTATCTATTTAATCATAAAAACACCAAAAAAATTCCAAGATTCAACCAATAGCTAGGAACGGTCAAGCCCGCCGTTTTGACCGCATTTTGAAACGGGCATAAAAAATTCGAAAAAAACCAAAAAATTGGAAAACCTTCGCATTGTGTCATTGTATGTGACCAAGTTTCCAGGAAAAATAATAAACTTGTAATACGGTAATTATTTTAAAAAAGTGTTCTCAGAAATGAGATATCATGCGTGAAGATTCATGGCTTTCAAGCCAAATGATCAATCTTATGGCCACATTCATGTCATAGTTTGTTCAAATGATCTCATATTGTGCACAAGGGTACATCTTGGAATTCCAAACAATGTTGCTAAGGAATTTTTCATTTTCTTTGCATGGAAAATTCATTTTTCATTTTCCGAGTGCCCAAACGTAGGTTTTTTGTGAAGGACCTACCAAATAATTGTTGCAAAAATGGACCAAATAAATTTCATAAAATACTAGGCCACATATAGTTCACAATTGACAAAATGGTTGGGTGAAAAAAGTTTTGGTCCACCGCTGGTGAAAAAGACAAATTGTCGTTGATTCAGTTGGAAACGGGTCAAATTTGAACTGTAGCTGCCTCATAGTTTGCTCTTTATTTTTTCCAAAAATCATTTCTAGGTACATAAGTATCTATTTAATCATAGAAACACCAAAAAATTCCAAGATTCAACCACTAGCTAGGAACGGTCAAGCCCGTCGTTTTGACCGCATTTTGAAACGGGCATATAAAATTCAAAAAAAATAAAAAAATTGGAAAACCTTCGCATTGTGTCATTATATGTGACCTAATTTCCAGGAAAAATAATAAACTTGTAATACGGTAATAATTTTAAAAAAGTGTTCTCAGAAATGAGCTATCATGCGTGAAGATTCATGGCTTTCAAGCCAAATGATCAATCTTATGGCCACATTCATGGCATAGTTTGTTCAAATGATCTCGTATTGTGCACAAGGGTACATCGTGGAATTCCAAATAATGTTGCCTAAGGAAGTTTTCATTTTCTTTGCACGGAAAATTCATTTTTCATTTTCCGAGTGCCCAAAAGGATGGTTTTTTGTGAATGACCTACCAAATAATTGCTGCAAAAATGGACCTAATCAATTTTATAAAATACTAGGCCATATATAATTCACAATTGACAAAATGGTTGGGTGAAAAAAATATTGATCCACCTCTGGTGAAAAAGACAAATTGTCGTCGATTTAGTTGGAAACGGGTCAAATTTGAACTGTAGCTGCCTCATAGTTTGCTCTTTATTTTTTCCAAAAATCATTTCAAGGTACATAAGTATCTATTTAATCATAAAAACACCAGAAAAATTACAAGATTCAACCAATAGCTAGGAACGGTCAAGCCCACCGTTTTGACCGCATTTTGAAACGGGCATAAAAAATTCGAAAAAAACCAAAAAATTGGAAAACCTTCGCATTGTGTCATTATATGTGACCAAGTTTCCAGGAAAAATAATAAACTTGTAATACGGTAATTATTTTAAAAAAGTGTTCTCAGAAATGAGATATCGTGCGTGAAGATTCATGGCTTTCAAGCCAAATGATCAATCTTATGGCCACATTCATGTCATAGTTTGTTAAAATGATCTCATATTGTGCACAAGGGTACATCTTGGAATTCCAAACAATGTTGCTAAGGAATTTTTCATTTTGTTTGCATGGAAAATTCATTTTTCATTTTCCGAGTGCCCAAACGTAGGTTTTTTGTGAAGGACCTACCAAATAATTGTTGCAAAAATGGACCAAATCAATTTCATAAAATACTAGGCCACATATAATTCACAATTGACAAAATGGTTGGGTGAAAAAAGTTTTGGTCCACCAGTGGTGAAAAAGACAAATTGTCGTCGATTCAGTTGGAAACGGGTCAAATTTGAACTGTAGCTGCCTCATAGTTTGCTATTTATTTTTTCCAAAAATCATTTCTAGGTACATAAGTATCTATTTAATCATAGAAACACCAAAAAAATTCCAAGATTCAACCACTTGCTAGGAACGGTCAAGCCCGTCGTTTTGACCGCATTTTGAAACGGGCATAAAAAATTCAAAAAAAATAAAAAAATTGGAAAACCTTCGCATTGTGTCATTATATGTGACCAAATTTCCAGGGAAAATAATAAACTTGTAATACGGTAATAATTTTAAAAAAGTGTTCTCAGAAATGAGCTATCATGCGTGAAGATTCATGGCTTTCAAGCCAAATGATCAATCTTATGGCCACATTCATGGCATAGTTTGTTCAAATGATCTCGTATTGTGCACAAGGGTACATCTTGGAATTCCAAATAATGTTGCCTAAGGAAGTTTTCATTTTCTTTGCACGGAAAATTCATTTTTCATTTTCCGAGTGCCCAAAAGGAGGGTTTTTTGTGAATGACCTACCAAATAATTGTTGCAAAAATGGACCTAATCAATTTTACAAAATACTAGGCCATATATAATTCACAATTGAAAAAATGGTTGGGTGAAAAAATTATTGATCCACCTCTGGTGAAAAAGACAAATTGTCGTCGATTTAGTTGGAAACGGGTCAAATTTGAACTGTAGCTGCCTCATAGTTTGCTCTTTATTTTTTCCAAAAATCATTTCAAGGTACATAAGTATCTATTTAATCATAAAAACACCAAAAAAAATACAAGATTCAACCAATAGCTAGGAACGGTCAAGCCCGCCGTTTTGACCGCATTTTGAAACGGGCATAAAAAATTCGAAAAAAACCAAAAAATTGGAAAACCTTCGCATTGTGTCATTATATGTGACCAAGTTTCCAGGAAAAATAATAAACTTGTAATACGGTAATTATTTTCAAAAAGTGTTCTCAGAAATGAGATATCGTGCGTGAAGATTCATGGCTTTCAAGCCAAATGATCAATCTTATGGCCACATTCATGTCATAGTTTGTTAAAATGATCTCATATTGTGCACAAGGGTACATCTTGGAATTCCAAACAATGTTGCTAAGGAATTTTTCATTTTGTTTGCATGGAAAATTCATTTTTCATTTTCCGAGTGCCCAAACGTAGGTTTTTTGTGAAGGACCTACCAAATAATTGTTGCAAAAATGGACCAAATTAATTTTATAAAATACTAGGCCATATATAATTCACAATTGACAAAATGGTTGGGTGAAAAAAGTTTTGGTCCACCGCTGGTGAAAAACACAAATTGTCGTCGATTTAGTTGGAAACGGGTCAAATTTGAACTGTAGCTGCCTCATAGTTTGCTCTTTATTTTTTCCAAAAATCATTTCTAGGTACATAAGTATCTATTTAATCATAGAAACACCAAAAAAATTCCAAGATTCAACCACTAGCTAGGAACGGTCAAGCCCGTCGTTTTGACCGCATTTTGAAACGGGCATAAAAAATTCAAAAAAAATAAAAAAATTGGAAAACCTTCGCATTGTGTCATTATATGTGACCAAATTTCCAGGTAAAATAATAAACTTGTAATACGGTAATAATTTTAAAAAAGTGTTCTCAGAAATGAGCTATCATGCGTGAAGATTCATGGCTTTCAAGCCAAATGATCAATCTTATGGCCACATTCATGGCATAGTTTGTTCAAATGATCTCGTATTGTGCACAAGGGTACATCTTGGAATTCCAAATAA
The DNA here is from genome assembly GCA_900231445.1 of Triticum turgidum subsp. durum. Taxonomy (NCBI): domain Eukaryota; kingdom Viridiplantae; phylum Streptophyta; class Magnoliopsida; order Poales; family Poaceae; genus Triticum; species Triticum turgidum. Next base: position 52,219,542 of record LT934122.1, on the reverse strand, counting down.
TGTTGCCTAAGGAAGTTTTCATTTTCTTTGCACGGAAAATTCATTTTTCATTTTCCGAGTGCCCAAAAGGAGGGTTTTTTGTGAATGACCTACCAAATAATTGTTGCAAAAATGGACCTAATCAATTTTACAAAATACTAGGCCATATATAATTCACAATTGACAAAATGGTTGGGTGAAAAAATTATTGATCCACCTCTGGTGAAAAAGACAAATTGTCGTCGATTTAGTTGGAAATGGGTCAAATTTGAACTGTAGCTGCCTCATAGTTTGCTCTTTATGTTTTCCAAAAATCATTTCAAGGTACATAAGTATCTATTTAATCATAAAAACACCAAAAAAATTCCAAGATTCAACCAATAGCTAGGAACGGTCAAGCCCGCCGTTTTGACCGCATTTTGAAACGGGCATAAAAAATTCGAAAAAAACCAAAAAATTGGAAAACCTTCGCATTTTCTCATTATATGTGACCAAGTTTCCAGGAAAAATAATAAACTTGTAATACGGTAATTATTTTAAAAAAGTGTTCTCAGAAATGAGATATCATGCGTGAAGATTCATGGCTTTCAAGCCAAATGATCAATCTTATGGCCACATTCATGTCATAGTTTGTTCAAATGATCTCATATTGTGCACAAGGGTACATCTTGGAATTCCAAACAATGTTGCTAAGGAATTTTTCATTTTCTTTGCATGGAAAATTCATTTTTCATTTTCCGAGTGCCCAAACGTAGGTTTTTTGTGAAGGACCTACCAAATAATTGTTGCAAAAATGGACCAAATCAATTTCATAAAATACTAGGCCACATATAATTCACAATTGACAAAATGGTTGGGTGAAAAAAGTTTTGGTCCACCGCTGGTGAAAAAGACAAATTGTCGTCGATTCAGTTGGAAACGGGTCAAATTTGAACTGTAGCTGCCTCATAGTTTGCTATTTATTTTTTCCCAAAATCATTTCTAGGTACATAAGTATCTATTTAATCATAGAAACACCAAAAAAATTCCAAGATTCAACCACTAGCTAGGAACGGTCAAGCCCGTCGTTTTGACCGCATTTTGAAACGGGCATAAAAAATTCAAAAAAAATAAAAAAACTGGAAAACCTTCGCATTGTGTCATTATTTGTGACCTAATTTCCAGGAAAAATAATAAACTTGTAATACGGTAATAATTTTAAAAAAGTGTTCTCAGAAATGAGCTATCATCCGTGAAGATTCATGGCTTTCAAGCCAAATGATCAATCTTATGGCCACATTCATGGCATAGTTTGTTCAAATGATCTCGTATTGTGCACAAGGGTACATCTTGGAATTCCAAATAATGTTGCCTAAGGAAGTTTTCATTTTCTTTGCACGGAAAATTCATTTTTCATTTTCCGAGTGCCCAAAAGGAGGGTTTTTTGTGAATGACCTACCAAATAATTGTTGCAAAAATGGACCTAATCAATTTTATAAAATACCAGGCCATATATAATGCACAATTGACAAAATTCTTGGGTGAAAAAAATATTGATCCACCTGTGGTGAAAAAGACAAATTGTCGTCGATTGAGTTGGAAACGGGTCAAATTTGAACTGTAGCTGCCTCATAGTTTGCTCTTTATTTTTTCCAAAAATCATTTCAAGGTACATAAGTATCTATTTAATCATAAAAACACCAAAAAAATTCCAAGATTCAACCAATAGCTAGGAAGGGTCAAGCCCGCCGTTTTGACCGCATTTTGAAACGGGCATAAAAAATTCGAAAAAAACCAAAAATTGGAAAACCTTCACATTGTGTCATTATATGTGACCAAGTTTCCAAGAAAAATAATAAACTTGTAATACGGTAATTATTTTCAAAAAGTGTTCTCAGAAATGAGATATCATGCGTGAAGATTCATGGCTTTCAAGCCAAATGATCAATCTTATGGCCACATTCATGTCATAGTTTGTTCAAATGATCTCATATTGTGCACAAGGGTACATCTTGGAATTCCAAACAATGTTGCTAAGGAATTTTTCATTTTCTTTGCATGGAAAATTCATTTTTCATTTTCCGAGTGCCCAAACCTAGGTTTTTCGTGAAGGACCTACCAAATAATTGTTGCAAAAATGGACCAAATTAATTTTATAAAATACTAGGCCATATATAATGCACAATTGACAAAATGGTTGGGTGAAAAAAGTTTTGGTCCACCGCTGGTGAAAAACACAAATTGTCGTCGATTTAGTTGGAAACGGGTCAAATTTGAACTATAGCTGCCTCATAGTTTGCTCTTTATTTTTTCCAAAAATCATTTCTAGGTACATAAGTATCTATTTAATCATAGAAACACCAAAAAAATTCCAAGATTCAACCACTAGCTAGGAACGGTCAAGCCTGTCGTTTTGACCGCATTTTGAAACGGGCATAAAAAATTCGAAAAAAATAAAAAAATTGGAAAACCTTCGCATTGTGTCATTATATGTGACCAAATTTCCAGGAAAATAATAAACTTGTAATACGGTAATAATTTTTAAAAAGTGTTCTCAGAAATGAGCTATCATGCGTGAAGATTCATGGCTTTCAAGCCAAATGATCAATCTTATGGCCACATTCATGGCATAGTTTGTTCAAATGATCTCGTATTGTGCACAAGGGTACATCTTGGAATTCCAAATAATGTTTCCTAAGGAAGTTTTCATTTTCTTTGCACGGAAAATTCATTTTTCATTTTCTGAGTGCCCAAAAGGAGGGTTTTTTGTGAATGACCTACCAAATAATTGTTGCAAAAATGGACCTAATCAATTTTATAAAATACTAGGCCATATATAATTCACAATTGACAAAATGGTTGGGTGAAAAAAATATTGATCCACCTCTGGTGAAAAAGACAAATTGTCGTCGATTTAGTTGGAAACGGGTCAAATTTGAACTGTAGCTGCCTCATAGTTTGCTCTTTATTTTTTCCAAAAATCATTTCAAGGTACATAAGTATCTATTTAATCATAAAAACACCAAAAAAATTCCAAGATTCAACCAATAGCTAGGAACGGTCAAGCCCGCCGTTTTGACCGCATTTTGAAACAGGCATAAAAAATTCGAAAAAAAGCAAAAAATTGGAAAACCTTAGCATTGTGTCATTATATGTGACCAAGTTTCCAAGAAAAATAATAAACTTGTAATACGGTAATTATTTTCAAAAAGTGTTCTCAGAAATGAGATATCATGCGTGAAGATTCATGGCTTTCAAGCCAAATGATCAATCTTATGGCCACATTCATGTCATAGTTTGTTCAAATGATCTCATATTGTGCACAAGGGTACATCTTGGAATTCCAAACAATGTTGCTAAGGAATTTTTCATTTTCTCTGCATGGAAAATTCATTTTTCATTATCCGAGTGCCCAAACGTAGGTTTTTTGTGAAGGACCTACCAAATAATTGTTGCAAAAATGGACCAAATTAATTTTATAAAATACTAGGCCATATATAATTCACAATTGACAAAATGGTTGGGTGAAAAAAGTTTTGGTCCACCGCTGGTGAAAAACACAAATTGTCGTGGATTCAGTTGGAAACGGGTCAAATTTGAACTCTAGCTGCCTCAGAGTTTGCTCTTTATTTTTTCCAAAAATCATTTCTAGGTACATAAGTATCTATTTAATCATAGAAACACCAAAAAAATTCCAAGATTCAACCACTAGCTAGGAACGGTCAAGCCCGTCGTTTTGACCGCATTTCGAAACGGGCATAAAAAATTCAAAAAAAATAAAAAAATTGCAAAACCTTCGCATTGTGTCATTATATGTGACCAAATTTCCAGGAAAAATAATAAACTTGTAATACGGTAATAATTTTTAAAAAGTGTTCTCAGAAATGAGCTATCATGCGTGAAGATTCATGGCTATCAAGCCAAATGATCAATCTTATGGCCACATTCATGGCATAGTTTGTTCAAATGATCTCGTATTGTGCACAAGGGTACATCTTGGAATTCCAAATAATGTTGCCTAAGGAAGTTTTCATTTTCTTTGCACGGAAAATTCATTTTTCATTTTCTGAGTGCCCAAAAGGAGGGTTTTTTGTGAATGACCTACCAAATAATTGTTGCAAAAATGGACCTAATCAATTTTATAAAATACTAGGCCATATATAATTCACAATTGACAAAATGGTTGGGTGAAAAAAATATTGATCCACCTCTGGTGAAAAAGACAAATTGTCGTCGATTTAGTTGGAAACGGGTCAAATTTGAACTGTAGCTGCCTCATAGTTTGCTCTTTATTTTTTCCAAAAATCATTTCAAGGTACATAAGTATCTATTTAATCATAAAAACACCAAAAAAAATTCCAAGATTCAACCAATAGCTAGGAACGGTCAAGCCCGCCGTTTTGACCGCATTTTGAAACGGGCATAAAAAATTCAAACAAAAACAAAAATTGGAAAACCTTCGCATTGTGTCATTATATGTGACCAAGTTTCCAGGAAAAATAATAAACTTGTAATACTGTAATTATTTTCAAAAAGTGTTCTCAGAAATGAGATATCATGCGTGAATATTCATGGCTTTCAAGCCAAATGATCAATCTTATGGCCACATTCATGTCATAGTTTGTTCAAATGATCTCATATTGTGCACAAGGGTACATCTTGGAATTCCAAACAATGATGCCTAAGGAAGTTTTCATTTTCTTTGCATGGAAAATTCATTTTTCATTTTCCGAGTGCCCAAAAGGAGGGTTTTTTGTGAATGACCTACCAAATAATTGTTGCAAAAATGGACCAAATCAATTTTATAAAATGCTAGGCCATATATAATTCACAATTGACAAAATGGTTGGGTGAAAAAAGTTTTGGTCCACCGCTGGTGAAAAAGACAAATTGTCGTCGATTCAGTTGGAAACGGGTCAAATTTGAACAGTAGCTGCCTCTTAGTTTGCTCTTTATTTTTTCCAAAAATCATTTCTAGGTACATAAGTATCTATTTAATCATAGAAACACCAAAAAATTCCAAGATTCAACCAATAGCTAGGAACGGTCAAGCCCGCCGTTTTGGCCGCATTTTGAAACGGGCATACAAAATTTAAAAAAATCAAAAAAATGGAAAACTTTCGCATTGTGTCATTATATGTGACCAAGTTTCCAGGAAAAATAATAAACTTGTAATACGGTAATTGTTTTAAAAAAGTGTTCTCAGAAATGAGCTATCATGCGTGAAGATTCATGGCTTTCAAGCCAAATGATCAATCTTATGGCCACATTCATGTCATAGTTTGTTCAAATGATCTCATATTGTGCACAACGGTACATCTTGGAATTCCAAACAATGTTGCTAAGGAATTTTTCATTTTCTTTGCACGGAAAATTCATTTTTCATTTTCCGAGTGCCGAAACGGAGGATTTTTTGTGAAGAACCTACCAAATAATTGTTGCAAAAATAGACCAAATCAATTTTATAAAATACTAGGCCATATATGATTCACAATTGACAAAATGGTTGGGTGAAAAAAGTTTTGATCCACCTCTAGTGAAAAAGACAAATTGCCATCGATTCAGTTAGAAACGGGTCAAATTTGAACTGTAGCTGCCTCATAGTTTGCTCTTTATTTTTTCCAAAAATCATTTCTAGGTACATAAGTATCTATTTAATCATAGAAACACCAAAAAATTCCAAGATTCAACCACTAGCTACGAACGGTCAAGCCCGCCGTTTTGACCGCATTTTGAAACGGGCATAGAAAATTCAAAAAATATCAAAAAATTGGAAACCTTCGCATTGTGTCATTATATGTGACCAAGTTTCCAGGAAAAATAATAAACTTGTAATACGGTAATTATTTTAAAAAAGTGTTCTCAGAAATGAGCTATCATGCTCGAAGATTCATGGCTTTCAAGCCAAATGATCAATCTTATGGCCACATTCATGTCATAGTTTGTTCAAATGATCTCATATTGTGCACAAGGGTACATCTTGGAATTCCAAACAATGTTGCTAAGGAATTTTTCATTTTCTTTGCACGGAAAATTCATTTTTCATTTTCCGAGTGCCCAAACGGAGGATTTTTTGTGAAGGACCTACCAAATAATTGTTGCAAAAATAGACCAAATCAATTTTATAAAATAATAGGCCATATATTATTCACAATTGACAAAATGGTTGGGTGAAAAAAGTTTTGATCCACCTCTAGTGAAAAAGACAAATTCTCGTAGATTCAGTTGGAAACGGGTCAAATTTGAACTATAGCTGCCTCATAGTTTGCTCTTTATTTTTTCCAAAAATCATTTCTAGGTACATAAGTATCTATTTAATCATAGAAACACGAAAAAAATTCCAAGATTCAACCACTAGCTAGGAACGGTCAAGCCCGCCGTTTTGACCGCATTTTGAAACGGGCATAAAAAATTCAAAAAAAATAAAAAAATTGGAAAACCTTCGCATTGTGTCATTATATGTGACCAAATTTCCAGGAAAAATAATAAACTTGTAATACGGTAATAATTTTAAAAAAGTGTTCTCAGAAATGAGCTATCATGCGTGAAGATTCATGGCTTTCAAGCCAAATGATCAATCTTATGGCCACATTCATGGCATAGTTTGTTCAAATGATCTCATATTGTGCACAAGGGTACATCATGGAATTCCAAATAATGTTGCCTAAGGAATTTTTCATTTTCTTTGCACGGAAAATTCATTTTTCATTTTCCGAGTGCCCAAAAGGAGGGTTTTTTTGTGTGCAGGACCTACCAAATAATTGTTGCAATAATGGACCAAATCAATTTTATAAAATACCAAGCCATATATAATGCACAATTGACAAAATTGTTGGGTGAAAAAAGTTATGATCCACCTCTGGTGAAAAAGACAAATTGTCGTCGATTCAGTTGGAAACGGGTCAAATTTGAACTGTAGCTGCCTCATAGTTTCCTCGTTATTTTTTCCAAAAATCATTTCTAGGTACATAAGTATCTATTTAATCATAAAAACACCAAAAAAAATTCCAAGATTCAACCAATAGCTAGGAACGGTCAAGCCCGCCGTTTTGACCGCATTTTGAAACGGGCATAAAAAGTTCAAAAAAAAACAAAAAATTGGAAAACCTTCACATTGTGTCATTATATGTGACCAAGTTTCCAGCAAAAATAATAAAATTGTAATACGGTAATTATTTTCAAAAAGTGTTCTCAGAAATGAGATATCATGCGTGAAGATTCATGGCTTTCAAGCCAAATGATCAATCTTATGGCCACATTCATGGCATAGTTTGTTCAAATGATCTCGTATTGTGCACAAGGGTACATCTTGGAATTCCAAATAATGTTGCGTAAGGAATTTTCATTTTCTTTGCACGGAAAATTCATTTTTCATTTTCTGAGTGCCGAAAAGGAGGGTTTTTTGTGAATGACCTACCAAATAATTGTTGCATAAATGGACCTAATCAATTTTATAAAATACTAGGCCATATATAATTCACAATTGACAAAATTGTTGGGTGAAAAAAATATTGATCCACCTCTGGTGAAAAAGACAAATTGTCGTCGATTTAGTTGGAAACGGGTCAAATTTGAACTGTAGCTGCCTCATAGTTTGCTCTTTATTTTTTCCAAAAATCATTTCAAGGTACATAAGTATCTATTTAATCATAGAAACACCAAAAAATTCCAAGATTCAACCACTAGCTACGAACGGTCAAGCCCGCCGTTTTGACCGCATTTTGAAACGGGCATAGAAAATTCAAAAAATATCAAAAAATTGGAAACCTTCGCATTGTGTCATTATATGTGACCAAGTTTCCAGGAAAAATAATAAACTTGTAATACGGTAATTATTTTAAAAAAGTGTTCTCAGAAATGAGCTATCATGCGCGAAGATTCATGGCTTTCAAGCCAAATGATCAATCTTATGGCCACATTCATGTCATAGTTTGTTCAAATGATCTCATTTGTGCACAAGGGTACATCTTGGAATTCCAAACAATGTTGCTAAGGAATTTTTCATTTTCTTTGCACGGAAAATTCATTTTTCATTTTCCGAGTGCCCAAACGGAGGATTTTTTGTGAAGGACCTACCAAATAATTGTTGCAAAAATAGACCAAATCAATTTTATAAAATAATAGGCCATATATTATTCACAATTGACAAAATGGTTGGGCGAAAAAAGTTTTGATCCACCTCTAGTGAAAAAGACAAATTCTCGTAGATTCAGTTGGAAACGGGTCAAATTTGAACTATAGCTGCCTCATAGTTTGCTCTTTATTTTTTCCAAAAATCATTTCTAGGTACATAAGTATCTATTTAATCATAGAAACACGAAAAAAATTCCAAGATTCAACCACTAGCTAGGAACGGTCAAGCCCGCCGTTTTGACCGCATTTTGAAACGGGCATAAAAAATTCAAAAAAAATAAAAAAAATTGGAAAACCTTCGCATTGTGTCATTATATGTGACCAAATTTCCAGGAAAAATAATAAACTTGTAATACGGTAATAATTTTAAAAAAGTGTTCTCAGAAATGAGCTATCATGCGTGAAGATTCATGGCTTTCAAGCCAAATGATCAATCTTATGGCCACATTCATGGCATAGTTTGTTCAAATGATCTCATATTGTGCACAAGGGTACATCATGGAATTCCAAATAATGTTGCCTAAGGAATTTTTCATTTTCTTTGCACGGAAAATTCATTTTTCATTTTCCGAGTGCCCAAAAGGAGGGTTTTTTTGTGTGCAGGACCTACCAAATAATTGTTGCAATAATGGACCAAATCAATTTTATAAAATACCAAGCCATATATAATGCACAATTGACAAAATTGTTGGGTGAAAAAAGTTTTGATCCACCTCTGGTGAAAAAGACAAATTGTCGTCGATTCAGTTGGAAACGGGTCAAATTTGAACTGTAGCTGCCTCATAGTTTCCTCGTTATTTTTTCCAAAAATCATTTCTAGGTAAATAAGTATCTATTTAATCATAAAAACACCAAAAAAAATTCCAAGATTCAACCAATAGCTAGGAACGGTCAAGCCCGCCGTTTTGACCGCATTTTGAAACGGGCATAAAAAGTTCAAAAAAAAAACAAAAAATTGGAAAACCTTCGCATTGTGTCATTATATGTGACCAAGTTTCCAGCAAAAATAATAAAATTGTAATACGGTAATTATTTTCAAAAAGTGTTCTCAGAAATGAGATATCATGCGTGAAGATTCATGGCTTTCAAGCCAAATGATCAATCTTATGGCCACATTCATGGCATAGTTTGTTCAAATGATCTCGTATTGTGCACAAGGGTACATCTTGGAATTCCAAATAATGTTGCCTAAGGAAGTTTTCATTTTCTTTGCACGGAAAATTCATTTTTCATTTTCTGAGTGCCCAAAAGGAGGGTTTTTTGTGAATGACCTACCAAATAATTGTTGCAAAAATGGACCTAATCAATTTTATAAAATACTAGGCCATATATAATTCACAATTGACAAAATGGTTGGGTGAAAAAAATATTGATCCACCTCTGGTGAAAAAGACAAATTGTCGTCGATTTAGTTGGAAACGGGTCAAATTTGAACTGTAGCTGCCTCATAGTTTGCTCTTTATTTTTTCCAAAAATCATTTCAAGGTACATAAGTATCTATTTAATCATAAAAACACCAAAAAAATTCCAAGATTCAACCAATAGCTAGGAACGGTCAAGCCCGCCGTTTTGACCGCATTTTGAAACGGGCATACAAAATTTAAAAAAATCAAAAAAATGGAAAACCTTCGCATTGTGTCATTATATGTGACCAAGTTTCCAGGAAAAATAATAAACTTGTAATACGGTAATTGTTTTAAAAAAGTGTTCTCAGAAATGAGCTATCATGCGTGAAGATTCATGGCTTTCAAGCCAAATGATCAATCTTATGGCCACATTCATGTCATAGTTTGTTCAAATAATCTCATATTGTGCACAAGGGTACATCTTGGAATTCCAAACAATGTTGCTAAGGAATTTTTCATTTTCTTTGCACGGAAAATTCATTTTTCATTTTCCGAGTGCCCAAACGGAGGATTTTTTGTGAAGAACCTACCAAATAATTGTTGCAAAAATAGACCAAATCAATTTTATAAAATACTAGGCCATATATGATTCACAATTGACAAAATGGTTGGGTGAAAAAAGTTTTGATCCACCTCTAGTGAAAAAGACAAATTGCCGTCGATTCAGTTGGAAACGGGTCAAATTTGAACTGTAGCTGCCTCATAGTTTGCTCTTTATTTTTTCCAAAAATCATTTCTAGGTACATAAGTATCTATTTAATCATAGAAACACCAAAAAAATCCAAGATTCAACCACTAGCTACGAACGGTCAAGCCTGCCGTTTTGACCGCATTTTGAAACGGGCATAGAAAATTCAAAAAATTGGAAACCTTCGCATTGTGTCATTATATGTGACCAAGTTTCCAGGAAAAATAATAAACTTGTAATACAGTAATTATTTTAAAAAAGTGTTCTCAGAAATGAGCTATCTTGCGCGAAGATTCATGGCATTCAAGCCAAATGATCAATCTTATGGCCACATTCATGTCATAGTTTGTTCAAATGATCTCATATTGTGCACAAGGGTACATCTTGGAATTCCAAACAATGTTGCAAAGGAATTTTTCATTTTCTTTGCACGGAAAATTCATTTTTCATTTTCCGAGTGCCCAAACGGAGGATTTTTTGTGAAGGACCTACCAAATAATTGTTGCAAAAATAGACCAAATCAATTTTATAAAATAATAGGCCATATATTATTCACAATTGACAAAATGGTTGGGTGAAAAAAGTTTTGATCCACCTCTAGTGAAAAAGACAAATTCTCGTAGATTCAGTTGGAAACGGGTCAAATTTGAACTATAGCTGCCTCATAGTTTGCCCTTTATTTTTTCCAAAAATCATTTCTAGGTACATAAGTATCTATTTAATCATAGAAACACGAAGAAAATTCCAAGATTCAACCACTAGCTAGGAACGGTCAAGCCCGCCGTTTTGACCGCATTTTGAAACGGGCATAAAAAATTCAAAAAAAATAAAAAAATTTGGAAAACCTTCGCATTGTGTCATTATATGTGACCAAGTTTTTTTGGAAAAATAATAAACTTGTAATACGGTAATAATTTTAAAAAAGTGTTCTCAGAAATGAGCTATCATAAGTGAAGATTCATGGCTTTCAAGCCAAATGATCAATCTTATGGCCACATTCATGGCATAGTTTGTTCAAATGATCTCATATTGTGCACAAGGGTACATCATGGAATTCCAAATAATGTTGCCTAAGGAATTTTTCATTTTCTTTGCACGGAAAATTCATTTTTCATTTTCCGAGTGCCCAAAAGGAGGGTTTTTTTTGTGAAGGACCTACCAAATAATTGTTGCAACAATGGACCAAATCAATTTTATAAAATACCAAGCCATATATAATGCACAATTGACAAAATTATTGGGTGAAAAAAGTTTTGATCCACCTCTAGTGAAAAAGACAAATTCTCGTAGATTCAGTTGGAAACGGGTCAAATTTGAACTATAGCTGCCTCATAGTTTGCTCTTTATTTTTTCCAAAAATCATTTCAAGGTACATAAGTATCTATTTAATCATAGAAACACGAAAAAAATTCCAAGATTCAACCACTAGCTAGGAACGGTCAAGCCCGCCGTTTTGACCGCATTTTGAAACGGGCATAAAAAATTCAAAAAAAATAAAAAAAAATTGGAAAACCTTCGCATTGTGTCATTATATGTGACCAAGTTTCCAGCAAAAATAATAAAATTGTAATACGGTAATTATTTTCAAAAAGTGTTCTCAGAAATGAGATATCATGCGTGAAGATTCATGGCTTTTAAGCCAAATGATCAATCTTATGGCCACATTCATGTCATAGTTTGTTAAAATGATCTCATATTGTGCACAAGGGTACATCTTGGAATTCCAAACAATGTTGCTAAGGAAATTTTCATTTTCTTTGCATGGAAAATTCATTTTTCATTTTTCGAGTGCCCAAACGTAGGTTTTTTGTGAAGGACCTACCTAATAATTGTTGCAAAAACGGACCAAATCAATTTTATAAAATACTAGGCCATATATAATTCACAATTGACAAAATGGTTGGGTGAAAAAAGTTTTGATCCACCTCTGGTGAAAAAGATAAATTGTCGTCGATTTAGTTGGAAACGGGTCAAATTTGAACTGTAGCTGCCTCATAGTTTGCTCGTTATTTTTTCCAAAAATCAATTATATGTACATAAGTATCTATTTAACCATAGAAACACCAAAAAAATTCCGAGATTCAACCACTAGCTAGGAACGGTCAAGCCCGCCGTTTTGACCGCATTTTGAAACGGGCATAAAAAATTCAAAACAAATAAAAAAAATTGGAAAACCTTCGCATTGTGTCATTATATGTGACCAAATTTCCAGGAGAAATAATAAACTTGCAATACGGTAATAATTTTAAAAAAGTGTTCTTAGAAATGAGCTATCATGCGCGAAGATTCATGGCTTTCAAGCCAAATGATCAATCTTATGGCCACATTCATGGCATAGTTTGTTCAAATGATCTCATATTGTGCACAAGGGTACATCATGGAATTCCAAATAATGTTTCCTAAGGAGTTTTTCATTTTATTTGCACGGAAAATTCATTTTTCATTTTCCGAGTGCCCAAAAGGAGTTTTTTTGTGAAGGACCTACCAAATAATTGTTGCAAAAATGGACCAAATCAATTTTATAAAATACTAGGCCATATATAATGCACAATTGACAAAATTGTTGGGTGAATTTTTTTGATCCACCTCTGGTGAAAAAGACAAATTGTTGTTGATTCAGTTGGAAACGGGTCAAATTTGAATTGTAGCTGCCTCATAGTTTGCTCTTTATTTTTTCCAAAAATCATTTCAAGGTACATAAGTATCTATTTAATCATAAAAACATGAAATTTTTTCCAAGATTCAACCAATAGCTAGGAACGGTCAAGCCCGCCGTTTTGACCGCATTTTGAAACGGGCATAAAAAATTCAAAAAAAACAAAAAAATCGGAAAACCTTCGCATTGTGTCATTATATGTGACCAAGTTTCCAGGAAAAATAATAAAGTTGTAATACGGTAATTATTTTCAAAAAGTGTTCTCAGAAATGAGATATCATGCGTGAAGATTCATGGCTTTCAAGCCAAATGATCAATCATATGGCCACATTCATGGCATAGTTTGTTCAAATGATCTCGTATTGTGCACAAGGGTACATCTTGGAATTCCAAATAATGTTGCCTAAGGAAGTTTTCATTTTCTTTGCACGGAAAATTCATTTTTCATTTTCCGAGTGCCCAAAAGGAGGGTTTTTTGTGAATGACCTACCAAATAATGGTTGCAAAAATGGACCTAATCATTTTTATAAAATACTAGGCCATATATAATACACAATTGACAAAATGGTTGGGTGAAATTTTTTGATCCACCTCTGGTGAAAAAGACAAATTGCTATCGATTCAGCTGGAAACGGGTCAAATTTGAACTGTAGCTGCCTCATAGTTTGCTCTTTATTTTTTCCAAAAATTATTTCTTGGTACATAAGTATCTATTTAATCATAGAAGCACCAAAAAATTCCAAGATTCAACCAATAGCTAGGAATGGTCAAGCCCGTCGTTTTGACCGCATTTTGAAACGGGCATAAAAAATTCAAAAAAAAACAAAAAATTGGAAAACCTTCGCAATGTGTCATTATATGTGACCAAGTTTCCAGGAAAAAATAATAAACTTGTAATACAGTAATTATTTTCAAAAAGTGTTCTCAGAAGTGAGCTATCATGCGTGAAGATTAATGGCTTTCAAGCCAAATGATCAATCTTATGGCCACATTCATGTCATAGTTTGTTCAAATGATCTCATATTGTGCACAAGGGTACATCTTGGAATTCCAAACAATGTTGCTAAGGAATTTTTCATTTTCTTTGCACGGAAAATTCATTTTTCATTTTCCGAGTGACCAAACGGAGGTTTTTTTGTGAAGGACCTACCAAATAATTGTTGCAAAAATGGACCAAATCAATTTTATAAAATACTTGGCCAAATATAATTCACAATTGACAAAATGGTTGGGTGAAAAAAGTTTTGATCCACCTCTGGTGAAAAAGACAAATTGCCGTCAATTTAGTTGGAAACGGGTCAAATTTGAACTGTAGCTGCCTCATAGTTTGCTCTTTATTTTTTCCAAAAATCATTTCTAGGTAAATAAGTATCTATTTAATCATAGAAACACCAAAAAAAATTCCAAGATTCAACCAATAGCTAGGAACGGTCAAGCCCGCCGTTTTGACCGCATTTTGAAACGGGCTAGAAAATTAAAAAACATCAAAAAATTGGAAACCTTTGCATTGTGTCATTATATGTGACCAAGTTTCCAGGAAAAATAATAAACTTGTAATACGGTAATTATTTTAAAAAAGTGTTCTCAGAAATGAGCTATCATGCGTGAAGATTCATTGCTTTCAACCCAAATGATCAATCTTATGGCCACATTCATGTCATAGTTTGTTCAAATGATCTCATATTGTGCACAAGGGTACATCTTTGAATTCCAAACAATGTTGCTAAGGAATTTTTCATTTTCTTTGCACGAAAAATTCATTTTTCATTTTCCGAGTGCCCAAACGGAGGATCTTTTGTGAAGGACCTACCAAATAATTGTTGCAAAAATAGACCAAATCAATTTTATAAAATACTAGGCCATATATGATTCACAATTGACAAAATGGTTGGGTGAAAAAAGTTTTGATCCACCTCTAGTGAAAAAGACAAATTGTCGTCGATTCAGTTGGAAACCGGTCAAATTTGAACTGTAGCTGCCTCATAGTTTGCTCTTTATTTTTTCCAAAAATCATTTCTAGGTACATAAGTATCTATTAAATCATAGAAACACCAAAAAATTCCAAGATTCAACCAATAGCTAGGAACGGTCAAGCCCGCTGTTTGGGCCGCATTTTGAAACCGGCATACAAAATTTAAAAAAATCAAAAAAATGCAAAACCTTCGCATTGTGTCATTATATGTGACCAGGTTTCCAGGAAAAATAATAAACTTGTAATACGGTAATTGTTTTAAAAAAGTGTTCTCAGAAATGAGCTTCATGCGTGAAGATTCATGGCTTTCAAGCCAAATGATCAATCTTATGGCCACATTCATGGCATAGTTTGTTCAAATGATCTCATATTGTGCACAAGGGTACATCTAGGAATTCCAAACAATGTTGCTAAGGAATTTTTCATTTTCTTTGCACGGAAAATACATTTTTCATTTTCTGAGTGCCCAAACGGAGGTTTTTTGTGAAGGACCTACAAAATAATTGTTTCAAAAATAGACCAAATCAATTTTATAAAATACTAGGCCATATATGATTCACAATTGACAAAATGGTTGGGTGAAAAAAGTTTTGATCCACCTCTAGTGAAAAAGACAGATTGCCGTCGATTCAGTTGGAAACGGGTCAAATTTGAACTGTAGCTGCCTCATAGTATGCTCTTTATTTTTCCAAAAATCATTTCTAAGTACATAAGTATCTATTTAATCATAGAAACACCAACAAAACTCCAATATTCAACCACTAGCTAGGAACGGTCAAGCCCGTCGTTTTGACCGCATTTTGAAACAGGCATAAAAAATTCAAAAAAAAGAAAAAAATTGGAAAACCTTCGCATCGTGTCATTATATGTGACCAAATTTCCAGGAAAAATAATAAACTTGTAATACGGTAATAATTTTAAAAAAGTGTTCTTAGAAATGAGCTATCATGCGTGAAGATTGATGGCTTTCAAGCCAAATGATCAATCTTATGGCCACATTCATGGCATAGTTTGTTCAAATGTTCTCGTATTTTGCACAAGGGTACATCTTGGAATACCAAATAATGTTGCCTAAGGAATTATTCATTTTCTTTGCATGGAAAATTCATTTTTCATTTTCCGAGTGCCCAAAAGGAGGGTTTTTTGTGAAGGACCTACCAAATAATTGTTGCAAAAACGGACCAAATCAATTTTATAAAATACTAGGCCATATATAATTCACAATTGACAAAATGGTTGGGTGAAAAAAGTTTTGATCCACCTCTGGTGAAAAAGACAAATTGTCGTTGATTCAGTTGGAAACGGGTCAAATTTGAACTGTAGCTACCTCATAGTTTGCTCTTTATTTTTTCCAAAAATCATTTCTAGGTACATAAGTATCTATTTAATCATAGAAACACCAAAAAAATTTCCAAGATTCAACCACTAGCTAGGAACGGTCAAGCCCGCCGTTTTGACCGCATTTTGAAACGGGCATAAAAAATTCAAAAAAAATAAAAAAAATTGGAAAACCTTCGCATTGTGTCATTATATGTGACCAAATTTCCAGGAAAAATAATAAACTTGTAATATGGTAATAATTTTAAAAAAGTGTTCTCAGAAATGAGCAATCATGCGTGAAGATTCATGGCTTTCAAGCCAAATGATCAATCTTATGGCCACATTCATGGCATAGTTTGTTCAAATGATCTCATATTATGCACAAGGGTACATCATGGAATTCCAAATAATGTTTCCTAAGGAATTTTTCATTTTCTTTGCACGGAAAATTCATTTTTCATTTTCCGAGTGCCCAAAAGGAGTTTTTTTTTGTGAAGGACCTACCAAATAATTGTTGCAAAAATGGACCAAATCCATTTTATAAAATACTAGGCCATATATAATGCACAATTGACAAAATTATTGGGTGAAAATGTTTTTGATCCGCCTCTGGTGAAAAAGACAAATTGTCGTCGATTCAGTTGGAAACGGGTCAAATTTGAACTGTAGCTGCCTCATAGTTTGCTCTTTATTTTTTTCAAAAATCATTTCTAGGTACATAAGTATCTATTTAATCATAAAAACACCAAAAAAATTCCAAGATTCAACCAATAGCTAGGAACGGTCAAGCCCGCCGTTTTGACCGCATTTTGAAACGGGCATAAAAAATTCAAAAGAAACAAAAAATTGGAAAACCTTCGCATTGTGTAATTATATGTGACCAAGTTTCCAGGAAAAATAATAAACTTTTAATACGGTAAATATTTACAAAAAGTGTTCTCAGAAATGAGATATCATGCGTGAAGATTCATGGCTTTTAAGCCAAATGATCAATCTTATGGGCACATTCATGTCATAGTTTGTTCAAATGATCTCATATTGTGCACAAGGGTACATCTTGGAATTCCAAACAATGTTGCTAAGGAATTTTTCATTTTCTTTGCATGGAAAATTCATTTTTCATTTTCTGAGTGCCCAAACGTAGGTTTTTTGTGAAGGACCTGCCAAATAATTGTTGCAAAAATGGACCAAATCAATTTTATAAAATACTAGGCCATATATAATTCACAATTGACAAAATGGTTGGGTGAAAAAAGTTTTGATCCACCTCTGGTGAAAAAGATAAATTGTCGTCGATTTAGTTGGAAACGGGTCAAATTTGAACTGTAGCTGCCTCATAGTTTGCTCTTTATTTTTTCCAAAAATCATTTCTATGTACATAAGTATTTATTTAATCATAGAAACACCAAAAAAATTCCAAGATTCAACCAATAGCTAGGAACGGTCAAGCCCGCCGTTTTGACCCCATTTTGAAAAGGGCATAAAAAATTCAAAAAAAAACAAAAAATTGGAAACCTTTGCGTTGTGTCATTATATGTGACCAAGTTTCCAGGAAAAATAATAAACTTGTAATACGGTAATTATTTTCAAAAAGTGTTCTTAGAAATGAGCTATCATGCGTGAAGATTCATGGCTTTCAAGCCAAATGATCAATCTTATGGCCACATTCATGTCATAGTTTTTTCAAATGATCTCATATTGTGCACAACGGTACATCTTGGAATTCCAAACAATGATGCCTAAGGAAGTTTTCATTTTCTTTGCACGGAAAATTCATTTTTCATTTCCCGAGTGCCCAAAAGGAGGTTTTTTTGTGAAGGACCTACCAAATAATTGTTGCAAAAATGGACAAAATCAATTTTATGAAATACTAGGCCATATATAATGCATAATTGACAAAATGGTTGGGTGAAAAAAGTTTTGATCCACCTCTGGTGAAAAAGACAAATTGCTGTCGATTCAGGTGGAAACGGGTCAAATTTGAACTGCAGCTACCTCATAGTTTGCTCTTTATTTTTTCCAAAAATCATTTCTAGGTAAATAAGTATCTATTTAATCAGAAATACATGGTTTGATGGTGAGACATCGAGGTTTGGACGGTGGCCGAGGGCCCCAACTCTAGAGCGTGTAAGCTCGCATGCCCGCCGCGTGGTCACCGCGTGACCGTGGCGTTGCCATGTGTTCTGGGTGGCCTAGGTATGTCTAGTGGGTTGGGCACTCCCCAGGTAGGTGCGAGGAAGAAAATCACAACATAAGATTCTCACGAGGAGACCGATCGATGCTCAAACATGAATGAGCAGCCAAGTGTTTGATTTGCGGTACGGGAAATGCACTTGGCTAATGTGCGTGAGTTTTGGCTGAGGATGATCAGTTACTAAGAAGACCGTCTTCACAAATTTTCAGCTCAAAAGGAGGAGCCTATGTGGTACTTGCTTTGTAAACTACCACACTGGACATAAATACGAATGTTGAAGCTCGGCTCAAAATAATGAATGGATTGAGCTGGCATTTGGTGGAGGATGGTTATTTGGGCATAGAAAAGCACTGTAGAAAATGGATACTATTTGGACATGCCAAAGGGGTACTTCCTTCACAAACTGTTGTTCTGAACAGAATAGAAAAATGAATATTTTTGAAATATTTTTGAACTAGGCAAGGAAGGTTTTAAATATTTGACGAAGATATGACCCAAAGAATTTATGAGATTTTTTGGGAATTTTGGGAATGACAGAAATATAGGTTGCTTGACAACCTAGGGCAAAAACCGCCACATGGACGTGACACATAGGCAAAACTGTTGAGGTGGCGCCTAGTCAGAGCAACCCACCACAATCTACAAGGCTATGACTATCTATATTGGTCGTTAACAACTAGAAATAAGGCAGCGGACTAGCGCTGTTTGCTTTATGACCTTTTCATGTAAGGAAATTACGATCTTTCTGACCAAAATGGTCGAAATGGTTTAGGGTTTGGAGCCCCTCGAACAGCTTTTGACCAATTGGTCTGAAATGGTCACAGATCTATGACCAATTCTTCCAGGGTCACTCACAGAAGGTCACTAGTTGACATATTTCTTGTAGTGATGCAGGCAGGAGTCAGTTGTGGCACCCTGGCTCAAAGAAACCGGAACACCCCGTATTCCAGCCCAGAGATCGAGGCGAAGTCTTCTGGAATACGGAACCCCGTTAAACATTTTCAAAATCCTAAAAAACCTAACAGAAAAAAGTTACGGGGCTTTTAAGATCTAGAGGGGAAAAAATTCAAAAAAATTCAAACTTACTAGTGGCGCACCGTTTGCTAGGTGCACCACTAGTAATAGAAAAAATTGGTATCGAATTTTTTTTGGAATTTTTTTCAAAAAATGATACGTAATATGACTGGGAAGTTTGAAATATTTTTCAAAATTTCATCATACTCATGAATATGAACAAAGTCCTAGACATCAACAAGGTTTAATAGGATTGATATGATAGATATATTAACAAGTGCCTGTTTAGTGAGGTGGTGCTGGGGTTGGATAGAACTGCGAAGTTAAGCGTGCTCGGGCTGGAGTAGTGTGAGGATGGGTGACCTTCCGGGAAGTTTGACCACTTAGTGTGATTTGACTTGAGATAAAGCATATTGAACCGAGATTAAGCCATAGTGATATTAAGAAAAAAATTGAACAAAAAAATTTCAGAATTTTTTTTGAAAAAAATTGTTAGTAATGGCGCACTTCTACGTGGTGCGCCATTACTAAGTCAGATAGTAATGGAGCACCGTGTGATATGCTAATGGCGCACTCCCTGGTGCGCCATTAGTATCTGGTATAGTAATGGCGCACCAGGGGTGCGCCATTTGTATTAAATTCTAATGACGTGGTGCTAGTGCCGCACCTGTGTGCGCCATTAGTAGGCAAAACAGGTGTGCCACTAGTAGGCCTTTTCCTAGTAGTGCCCCGGTGTCTATATAAACCAGAGGGTTTACACTTCTAGGGTTGAGTCACAACAATCATATCCTCATAGGCTAGGCTTCTATGGTTTAGCCATTACGATCTCGTGGTAGATCAACTCTTGTAATACTCATATTCATCAAGATCAATCAAGCAAGAAGTAGAGTATTACCTCCATAGAGAGGGCCCGAACATGGGTAAACATTGTGTCCCCCACCTCCTGTTACCATTAGCCTTAGACGCACAGTTCGGGACCCCCTACCCAAGATCCGCCGATTTTGACACTGACACTTGCCATGGGAGAAGTGCTTAGCTTTGGGTTCAATGTTGCAGTGTCCTTAACCAGTGACAGTAGGGGCAGCAAGGCACGTATCGTATTGTAGCCATCGATGAAAAAAAGATGGGGTCTATATCATGTAGCTTGAGTTTATCCCTCTACATCATGTCATCTTGCTTAATGCGTTACTCCGTTCTTATGAACTTAATACTCTAGATGCATGCTGGATAGCGGTTGATGTGTGGAGTAATAGTAGTAGATGCAGGCAGGAGTCGGTTGTGGCACCCTGGCTCAAAGAAACCAAAACGCCCCGTATTCCAGCCCGGAGATCGAGGAGAAGTCTTCTGGAATACGGAACCCCGTTAAACATTTTCAAAATCCTCAAAAACCTAACAGAAAAAAAGTTACGGGGCTTTTAAGATCTAGAGGGAAAAAAAGTCAAAAATTTCAAACTTACTAGTGGCGCACTTTTTGCTAGGTGCGCCACTAGTAACAGAAAAAAAATTGGTTTTGAATTTATTTTTCAGGAAATGTTTTTCGAAAAATGATACGTAATATGACTGGAAAGTTTGAAATATGTTTCAAAACTTCATCATACACATGAATATGAAGAAAGTCCCACTACTGGAATCAACTACTTTGCCATCTGCCAGCTCTTTGCCGCCAGCTAGCAGGCGGCAAAGAAGCTCTTTGCCATCAGCTACCCGAAAGCAGACGGCAAAGAACTGGCTGATGGCAAAGAAAGCCTTTGCCATCAGCCTGTTCTTTGCCGTCCGATAGCTGACGATAAAGAGGGAGGGGGGCCCCACTGAGGAGCTGTTTAAAAAATACTTAATGTCCCCCCTCTTTGTCGTCTGCTAGCAGACGGTAAAGAGCAAAAAAGCGGACGGCAAAGAG
>LT934122.1:52182699-52196762 GCA_900231445.1 Triticum turgidum subsp. durum | reverse complement strand
ACCGACACGACACCCCGACCCCCGACACCTCCCGAAAAGGTGTTCTTTGGCCTTCCAGAGGCCGACGGGGTCATATATTTGTGAATTATTAGTTAGGTCATATATTTTTCAATTTTGTTATGAAAAACATCATATATAATTGTGTTGATCGGGTAGTTTTAAATGTGCAGTTGTTTATGTTGTACTTGATGATGATACACTTAAGTGATATACATATTATTATTCATGTCGGTACTTTTTTTCATGTTGTACTAATTTTGTTTATTCTTTGTCATGGCAGGTGTTGAAAGATGGTGGGCGCTGGTCGGGAGCGCGTCGAGGCCCCTTCTTCGTCGGCGTGTAGTGTGAGGTCTTCCATTCCACACGGACCTCTCCGCCGAGCGTTGCTGGACAGTATGGCGACACGGTCGGGCCCTTCTTCGTCGACCGCGGTGCCCAGCAGGGGACGAGGTAAGAAGAAGGGCCGAGGTGGAGCACGTGGTCGCGGGAGAGGAGGTAGGGTGACTCTTACGGCGCCTTCCTCGCCGCCGCCCCCAGCTGTTTCACCCGAGCACGTGACTGCTAGGGTGGACTCGTCTGAGGAGGAGGCTACACGGACTCCGGTCCACGAGCCTCCGGTCCACGGGTCTTCGGCCCACGAGCCTCGGGTCGACGGGCCTTCGGCCAACGAGAGTTGGGCCCATGAGACCCCGAAGGAGCACACGTCTGGATGGGGTACTTGGTCGGGTCAGTCTGAGGATGGCGGGGAGCCGAGTGGCCATGCTGATGATGGCGGGGAGCCGACTGATTTTGAGGAGGAGGGGAAGGAGGGGGGCAACGTCTACCAGCGTGGTGCTACACGGCTCCCGTCCGTGCCGGCGACCCGCGAGCAGAGGTGGTTGATTTTCCCTGATGGGGAGAGGTAAGTGCATTTAATCTTTTTGTACCTTCTGCATTCACGTTTCTTCAAATAACTAATGCGTTGGCCGTGTCATGCTGCAGTGGTTCGGACCACCATGAAAGTGTCCGCCGGCCCAACTCCGTCCTTGGAGTTCTGATTCGGCAAAACTTTCCGGGGTTTGTCACATTGCCTGGTGAGGGTCGGCTTCCAGAGGTTGGATTGAGTTGGGAGCACTACTTGGCTGCCCCGGCCCCGCCGGGTGAGATTATCGACGGTGTCTTGTGCAAGACGAGGGCAGACATGGTGATCAGAAAGTTCTGGGTAATTTCTCCTTTACACAATTAAAAATCTTCAACTAGCTAGTTATTAATTGTACTAATCAATATTGTCTCATTTGATTGCAGACATTCTACAGGTGTGAGGAGGGATACGAGGAGGAGGCGGCAGATGTTATCCACAAGGAGTGCAAGCGCCTACTTCAGAACTTACGGCATGAGGCTCGGGTGCAGTCTGTTCGAGACTACTACGCCTACCGTGGTATCAAGAAGTCCAAGCGGGAGTGCCGCGATAAGTTCTTGAGTAAGGAGCAGTACATGAAGGTAATTCTTAAGGCCTTGTACTTAATTCCTTCATTTAGTAATTCATAGCCGTAGCGCTGAAGTTTCTATTTGCTAACTTAGGACCCTCAGAGATGGTGTGCGGATCGGATGGATTGTTGGGAGGTGTTGGTCGATGGGTGGTGCTCAAAACAATGGCGGGCCACCCACAACGAGGCCAAGGACAAATGTGCCCAAATGGAAGGTGTGCCACACCACCAAGGCAGCTCCAACTTATTTCAGTACGGGCGGAACTGGGTATGTGGTTTGCTTCATGATTCATGCAATTCATTCATCATGCTAGCTTTAGCCCTTTAATTACTAATTTACTTTGTTTCTCTCTTTCAGGCACGCTACAATAAGGCGGATAAGGTGCCAGAGGTGTACGACCTGTATGCCATGGCCCACACTGGCTCTTACAAGAAAGTCAATTCATTCTCTGCGTCTGACCTCGATGATCCAAAGAACTTCACCAACATCTCCGCCCACGACAAGCTCGTGCAATATAGAGATCAAGGGAAGGCGAGGAAAGGGGAGGACTTTAACCCGAGCCAGGGTCCCATTGATACAGAGTTGCTGATGATATCTGGTGGTGGGAGGTCCCATGGCTCCATAGCCATGGGAGATGGACTTATCCGTTGTCCTAGCACTCTCCCGGAGATCAAGGCGCGCCAGTCGAGCTCCGCTCCTGAGATAAGGCCTCGTGAACGGCCAGTCCAACTCGCCATCAAGGTTAGTTATACGTACTCAGCTATCTTTCTCCATTACATTGTGTGTGCTTCCATCAATGATTACAAATGGTCATGTGAGTGGTGTTGCAGGCTCCTATACAGAGTGAGAGAGATAGAACGGAGAAACTTCTGGCGGAGGCGGCGGAGAGGCAGCGGGAGTTGGAGGAGAGGACGACAAAGATGTTGGAGGAGGAGAGGGCACGGAATGACATGCAGGCAAGGGCCATGTATGAGCTCCTTGTGGTAAGTTTCTTCTGCAGATTACTTGCTAGTCTTAACATTTGAGTCTCCTTACTAACTAGTATGACTCTGTTGTGAAAACCAAATGTGCAGTCTGTGTGCGAGAAGTTCGGTCAGACCGCTCCGCCGATGCCAGTGATTGCTCCTGGGAGCACGGTGAGTTTAATTTGAATGGACATTACTTGCTAGTCTTAACATTTGAGTGTCATAATGCTAACGAGACATTGGAAATGATCTTTGGTGCAGCTTGACTCCAGAAACGCATCGCACGATCCTTCTCCAGCTACCGGCACAAGCCAGCCCGCTCCTACACCTCCCTGATCACGGTAAGTTTCTCTAGACTTAGACTTAGCTTTATTTCCTCCAATATGCTTACCATAATGACCTACAGTTAGCTTCTTTTCCTTCAAAATGACTTAATAAGCTTACTTATGTCAAAAATTGCATAATTAACTTAGTTAGCTCATAAACGATCCATTTTACCTAAGTTAGCTTTAATATGACTCATTTTACCTTAGTTAGCTTACAAGTGATCCAATTTATCCAAGTTAGCTCTAAAAATGACCCATTTTAGTAGATTAGCTCGTAAATGATTCATTTTACCTACGTTAGCTTTAAAATGACCCATTTCACCTAGGTTAGCTCCAAAATGACTCATTTCACCTAGGTTAGCTCCAAAATGACCCATTTCACGTAGGTTAGCTCCAAAATGACCCATTTCACCTAGATTTGCTCCTAAACGATCAATTTCACCCAAGTTAGCTAAAAACGATCCATTTCACCTAAATTAGCTCTTAAATGATCCATTTCACCTAAGTTAGGTCATAAACGACCCATTTCAACTAAGTTAGCTCATAAAAGCTCATAAATGATCCATTTCACCTAAGTTAGCTAAAAACAATCCATTTCACCTAAGTTAGCTCATAAACGACCCATTTCAACTAAGTTAGCTCATAAATGATCCATTTCAACTAAGTTAGCTCATAAACAACCCATTTCAACTTTGTTAGCTCATATATGATCCATTTCACCTAAGTTAGCTCATAAATGACATATACTTCTTGTTCTAGTCTTCTTCTTGTTCTAGTCACCTATTTCTAACTTTCTTATTTACCATTTTGCAGATTTCATTCACTTCATGGAAGCTAGCTTGCTATGATGGAGTGCTTGCTTTTCCTTTGATGAAACTTTGCATTGTATCTAGCTTGCTATGATAGAACTTGCTATCTTGACGAAACTTTGCATTGTAATATGTATATGGATGGAACTTGCTTATGTATGAACAATGTGTGTGGATGGAACTTGCTTATGTATGAACAATGTGTATGGATGAAACTGATGTGATATGTGATATGAAACTTATGTGCTGGATATGTGATATGGAAATATATCTATATATGTCATATATATTTGCTGTGAAAATTGTTGGATTAAAAAAACAGAAAAAAGAGACAATATGCAGGTTCTTTGCCGTCTGCCACCGACGGCAAAGGGCTCTTTGCCATCAGCAGCGGACGGCAAAGAGGCCACATGGCAGGCAACTGTGCTTCCTGGGAGGCTGACCAATTTGGTCAGTTTGCCATCAGCAGCTGACAGCAAAGGCTTTGCCGTCCGCAGCGGACGGCAAAGGCCTGCCGTTAACCACCTAACGGAGTAATAGCGCATTTATTGCCGTCCGTCTTCTTTGCCGTCTGCTGCTGATGGCAAAGGCCCCTTTGCCGTCAGCTGCCCGAAGCAGACGGCAACGCAGCTCTTTGTCGTCCCCTACTTTGCTGTCACCTTTTATCGTCCGCGGCTGACGGCAAAGGTCTTTGCCGTCCGCCATCCATGCCTTTGCCGTCCTCCGTGGTAGATGGCAAAGTAGCAGATTCCTGTAGTGTCCTAGAAATCAATAAGGTTTAATAGGATTGATATGATAGATATATCAACAAGTGCCTGTTAAGTGAGGTGGTGCTGGGGTTGGATAGAATTGCGAAGTTAAGCGTGCTCGGGCTGGAGTAGTGTGAGGATGGGTGACCTTCCGAGAAGTTTGACCACTTAGTGCGATTTGACTTGAGATTAAGCATATTGAACCGAGATTAAGCTATAGTGACCCAATATTAAGAAAAAAAATTCTAATTTTTTTTTGAAAAAAATTGTTAGTAATGGCGCACTTCTACGTGGTGCGCCATTACTAAGTCAGATAGTAATGGAGCACCGTGTGATATACTAATGGCGCACTCCCTGGTGCGCCATTAATATTAAATTCTAATGGCGTGGTGCTAGTGGTGCACCTGTAGTGCGCCATTAGTAGGCAAAACAGGTGCGCCACTAGCAGGCCTTTTCCTAGTAGTGCCCCGGTGTCTATATAAACCAGAGGGTTTACACTTCTAGGGTTGAGTCACAATAATCATATCCTCATAGGCTAGGCTTCTATGGTTTAGCCATTACGATCTCGTAGTAGATCATCTCTTGTAATACTCATATTCATCAAGATCAATCAAGCAAGAAGTAGAGTATTACCTCCATAGAGAGGGCCCGAACCTGGGTAAACATTGTGTCCCCCGTCTCCTGTTACCATTGGCCTTAGACGCACAGTTCAGGACCCCCTACCCAAGATCCGCTGGTTTTGACACTGACACTTGCCATGGGAGATGTGCTTAGCTTTGGGTTCAATGTTGTGGTATCCTTAACCAGTGACAGTAGGGGCAGCAAGGCACATATCGTATTGTAGCCATCGACGATAAAAATATGGGGTCTATATCATATAGCTTGAGTTTATCCCTCTACATCATGTGATCTTGCTTAATGCGCTCCTCCGTTCTTATGAACTTAATACTCTAGATACATGCTGGATAGCGGTTGGTGTGTGGAGTAATAGTAGTAGATGCTGGTAGGAGTCGGTTGTGGCACCCTGGCTCAAAGAAACCGGAACGCCCCGTATTACAGCCCAGAGTTCAAGGATAAGTCTTCTGGAATACAGAACCCCGTTAAACATTTTCAAAATCCTCAAAAACCTAACAGAAAAAAAGTTACGGAGCTTTTAAGATCTAAAGGGGAAAATTTTCAAACATACTAGTGGCGCACCATTTGCTAGGTGCGCTACTAGTAACAGAAAAAAATCGATTTCGAATTTTTTTTGGATTTTTTTCAAAAAATGATACGTAATATGACTGGGAAGTTTGAAATATTTTTCAAAATTTCATCATACTCATGAGTATGAACAAAGTCCTAGACATCAACAAGGTTTAATATGATTGATATGATAGATATATCAACAAGTGCCTCTTAAGTGAGGTGGTGCTGGGGTTGGATAAAACTGTGAAGTTAAGTGTGCTCGGGCTGGAGTAGTGTGAGGATGGGTGACCTTCTGGGAAGTTTGACCACTTAGTGTGATTTGACTTGACATTAAGCATATTGACCCGAGATTAAGACATAGTGACCCGATATTAAAAAAACAAAACAAATTGAAAAAAAAAGTTTCTGAAAAAAAATTGAAAAAAAAATTGTTAGTAATGGCGCACTTCTATGTGGTGCGCCAATACTAAGTCAGATTGTAATGGTGCACCGTGTGATATACAAATGGCGCACTGCCTGGTGCGCCATTAGTATCTGGTATACTAATGGCGCACCAGGGGTGCGCCATTAGTATTAAATTCTAATGGCGTGGTGCTAGTGGCGCACCTGTAGTGCGCCATTAGTTGGCAAAAAGGTGCGCCACTAGCATGCCTTTTCCTAGTAGTGCCCCGGTGTCTATATAAACCAGAGGGTTTAGACTTCTAGGGTTTAGTCACAACAATCATATCCTCATAGGCTAGGCTTCTATGGTTTAGCCATTACGATCTTGTGGTAGATCAACTCTTGTAATACTGATATTCATCAAGATCAATCAAGCAAGAAGTAGGGTATTGCCTCCATATATAGAGAGGGCCCTAACCTGCGTAAACATTGTGTCCCCCGCCTCCTGTTACCATTAGCCTTAGACGCACAGTTCGGGACCCCCTACCCAAGATCCGCCGGTTTTGACACTGACACTTGCCATGGGAGAAGTGCTTAGCTTTGGGTTCAATGTTGTGGTGTCCTTAACCAGTGACAGTAGTGGCTGCAAGGCACGTATCGTATTGTAGCCATCGATGATAAAAAGATGGGGTCTATGTCATATAGCTTGAGTTTATCCCTGTACATCATGTCTTCTTGCTTAATGCATTCCTCCGTTCTTATGAACTTAATACTCTAGATACATGCTGGATAGTGGTTGATGTGTGGAGTAATAGTAGTAGATGCTGGTAGGAGTCGGTTGTGGCACCCTAGTTCAAAGAAACCGGAACGCCCCGTATTCCAGCCCAGAGATTGAGGAGAAGTCTTGTGAATACGGAACCCCGTTAAAGATTTTCAAAATCCTCAAAAACCTAACATACAAAAAGTTACGGGGCTTTTAAGATCTAGAGGGGAAAAAATTCAAAAATTTCAAACTTACAAGTGGCGCACCGTTTACTAGGTGCGCCACTAGTAACAGAAAAAAATTGGTTTCGATTTTTTTTCAAAAATGATACGTAATATGATTGGGAAGTTTGAAATATTTTTCAAAATTTCATCATACTCATGAATATGAACAAAGTCCTAGACATCAACAAGGTTTAATAGGATTGAAATGATAGATATATCAACAAGTTCCTGTTAAGTGAGGTGGTGCTGGGGTTGGATAGAACTACGAAGTTAAGCGTGCTCGGGCTGGAGTAGTGTGAGGATGGGTGACCTTCCGGGAAGTTTGACCACTTAGTGCGATTTGACTTGAGATTAAGCATATTGACCCGAGATTAACCCATAGTGACCCGATATTAAGAAAAAACGAAAAAAAATAATTTTTTTGAAAAAAACAATTTGTGAACAAAAATTGAAAAAAAATTGTTAGTAATGGCGCACTTCTATGTGGTGCGCCATTACTAAGTCAGATAGTAATGGCGCATCGTGTGATATACTAATGGCGCACTCCCTGGTGCGCCATTAGTATTAAATTCTAATGGCGTGGTGCTAGTGGCACACCTATAGTGCGCCATTAGTACGCAAAACAGGTGCGCCACTAGCAGGCCTTTTCCTACTAGTGCCCCGGTGTCTATATAAACCAGAGGGTTTAAACTTCTAGGGTTGAGTCACAACAATCATATCCTCATAGGCTAGGCTTCTATGGTTTAGCCATTACAATCTCGTGGTAGATCAACTCTTGTAATACTGATATTCATCAAGATCAATCAAGCAAGAAGTAGGGTATTGCCTCCATATATAGAGAGGGCCCTAACATGCGTAAACATTATGTCCCCCGCCTCCTGTTACCATTAGCCTTAGACGCACAGTTCGGGACCCCCTACCCAAGATCCGCCGGTTTTGACACTGACACTTGCCATGGGAGAAGTGCTTAGCTTTGGGTTCAATGTTGTGGTGTCCTTAACCAGTGACAGTAGTGGCTGCAAGGCACGTATCGTATTGTAGCCATCGATGATAAAAAGATGGGGTCTATGTCATATAGCTTGAGTTTATCCCTGTACATCATGTCTTCTTGCTTAATGCGTTACTCCGTTCTTATGAACTTAATACTCTAGATACATGCTGGATAGAGGTTGATGTGTGGAGTTATAGTAGTAGATGCATGCAGGAGTCGGTTGTGGCACCATGGCTCAAAGAAACCGGAACGCCCCGTATTCCAGCCCAGAGATTGAGGAGAAGTCTTCTGAATACGGAACCCCGTTAAAGATTTTCAAAATCCTCAAAAACCTAACATACAAAAAGTTACGGGGCTTTTAAGATCTAGAGGGGAAAAAAATTCAAAAATTTCAAACTTACAAGTGGCGCACCGTTTACTAGGTGCGCCACTAGTAACAGAAAAAAATTGGTTTCGAATTTTTTTTTCAAAAAATGATACGTAATATGATTGGGAAGTTTGAAATATTTTTCAAAATTTCATCATACTCATGAATATGTACAAAGTCCTAGACATCAACAAGGTTTAATAGGATTGAAATGATAGATATATCAACAAGTTCCTGTTAAGTGAGGTGGTGCTGGGGTTGGATAGAACTACGAAGTTAAGCGTGCTCGGGCTGGAGTAGTGTGAGGATGGGTGACCTTCCAGGAAGTTTGACCACTTAGTGCGATTTGACTTGAGATTAAGCATATTGACCCGAGATTAACCCATAGTGACCCGATATTAAGAAAAAACGAAAAAAAAAATAATTTTTTTGAAAAAAACAATTTGTGAACAAAAATTGAAAAAAAATTGTTAGTAATGGCGCACTTCTATGTGGTGCGCCATTACTAAGTCAGATAGTAATGGCGCATCGTGTGATATACTAATGGCGCACTCCCTGGTGCGCCATTAGTATTAAATTCTAATGGCGTGGTGCTAGTGGCGCACCTATAGTGCGCCATTAGTACGCAAAACAGGTGCGCCACTTGTCGTGGTTCTAAGCCTGACAGTAGAGTGGGGGGTAGGTATGGAGAGGCAAGGTCCTAGCTATGGAGAGGTTGTAAGCACAAAGGATGTACGAGTTCAGGCCCTTCTCGGAAGAAGTAACAGCCCTACGTCTCGGAGCCCGGAGGCGGTCGAGTGGATTATGAATGTATGGATTACAAGGTGCCGAACCCCTCTGCCTGTGGAGGGGGGTGGCTTATATAGAGTGCGCCAGGACCCCAGCCAGCCCACGTAGGAGAGGGTTTAAGGTGAGTTAAGTCTGGGGCGTTATTGGTAACGCCCCACATAAAGTGCCTTTACTATCATAAAGTCTACTTAATTACAGGCCGTTGCGGTGCAGAGTGCCTCTTGACCTCCTGGTGGTCGAGTGAGTCTTCGTGGTCGAGTCCTTCAGGCCAGTCGAGTGAATCCTCGTTGGTCGACTGGAAGGCGACCTCTTCTAGGGATGTCTTAGGGTAAG
Organism: Triticum turgidum subsp. durum; assembly: GCA_900231445.1. Lineage (NCBI taxonomy): Eukaryota > Viridiplantae > Streptophyta > Magnoliopsida > Poales > Poaceae > Triticum > Triticum turgidum. Next base: position 52,187,410 of record LT934122.1, on the reverse strand, counting down.
TTACTTGGAACAGGTCCATGACCCTACCCTAGGTACATAACCCCATCATTAGCCCCCGAATGGATTGAGGCTTCGAGTGAAGAAGGAGTTGATGTCGTTTCCGATTAACCTTTGCGCTCTAGTTGTGCGCTGTTCTGGATCAAAGAATCTCTTCGTTGACAGGGAGCAATTTGTCTTCGGTCGACTCGATCCATTCTATTTTTGCGTCGAGTGATCTTTCGAGCTTCGACAATCTCCGAGCGACGGATCGCCGGAAACACCGCGTCTGACAGACTGATTTGTTGCTCGCGGATTCCGCGGGGTGCGAAATTTGGGGGCGCGCGCGAAGCGGGGCAGACCGCGGCGTTCGGATGGGACGGGGCATAGACGCCTCGATCTCTGCGCCGCCTTTTTCGCCACGTATCCAGTCCTCATAACTGCTCCCAGATATGATTAGATCGACCGGGCCCACATGTCAGCCACTCGGAAGGGACCTTATAAATGTGCCCGGCGAGGATTTCTGTGCTGCGCCCCAGCATTCTCCCTCTCTCCCTCTGCTTCCTTCCTCCCTGCTCAGCGTGCTCGCTCTCGCCCCCGCACCACTTCCCTTCGTGCATCTCACCGGCGACCATGGCCAAGGAGAAGACGGCGGCGCTGGAGCGTGCCAAGAAGGCGTCGGCATCGGAGAAGGCGAAGGGGAGATCCACCAGCCGTAGAGGGTCCTCGTCCAGATCCCGCCTGCCGAAAGGCTGGGTCCAAGGAGACTGGATCCAGTCGACCATCATGGAGAAGGACCTCCTTGACATGGCCAACGAGGGCTTGATCCCTCACGGAGCTGCGAGGTTGCCGGGGAAGGAGTGGCAGCCACAACCAGAAGAGGGTGAGTGTGTGCTTCTGGCCACTCATGTTGATCGTGGGTTTTCCTTGCCGCCAAGCATTTTCTTCCGTGGCTTCTTGAACTTCTTTGGAGCGCAGCTCCACCACTTTACCCCAAACTCCATTGCCTATCTTGCTGCATTCGTGTCCATGTGTGAGGGTTTCTTGGGCTGTCGACCGCACTGGGGTTTGTTCAAACGTATCTTCATGTGTCGCTCTCAGACCGTGAAGAAGGCGAGCCCAGGTGATGAGAAGACCCGAGTCGTCCAAATGTGTGGGGGCCTGGGGATTCAGGTGAGGAATAATAGCACCTTCCCGCCCATGTCCTTTCCCGAGTCCGTCAGAGGCTGGCAGTCGACTTGGTTCTACTGCCAGGTCCAGTCGACGCCAGGGCAGTCGAGTGGACTCCCTCCGTTTACCATGGACCGAGTGAACAAGCCCTCCCCTCTGAAGCTGATTCCGGAGGAGAAAGCCGACGTGAAGATGTTGATGGAGCGCGTGGTGCAGTTGGTTCGGGAGGGGGTGACGGGCATGGATCTTCTGGAGGTCTTCCTCAGGCGTCGCATCCAACCCCTTCAATTCCGGAGCCACTGCATGTGGTTGTACTGTGGGCCCGAAGACGAGACTAGAGTCCATCCAGAAGAAGTTGACGATGCCACTCTAGAAAGATGGATGGTAGCCGTTACCGGAAACAGGGACAACCCGCGCGGAGCCAGAAGGATTCCTCCACTCGACCACAACTGCGACCCAAACAAGGTGCACTTGCTCTGCTTTCCATTGTGTCCTTGTCGTATTCATTTCTGCTAACCCTGTCGACTGGTCGACTGATCCTTGTTTGGGCATCTGCTAGGCCTTCACCGAGCTGTACTCGATGCCCAATGGGGCACAAGCTTCGACTGAGGAAGGCGAGGCGAGCGGGGGCGAGAGCCAAGAAGAGGAGGAATGGGACTCGGATGCTGCAGGGGATGATGACGACGATGATGATGATGAAGGTGATGAAGATGACATCGAGGACAAGGAAGAAGAGGAGGAGGAGGTCGTTCCACCGCGCTCAGAAAGGCGGTCGAAGCTTGTCCACGACCCTTCGACCGAACGTGGTAAGGGGGTTGCGACTGCCACTCAGTCGACCAAGCGCCCTCGGACCACCTCTCCGGCGCCGACTGAAAAGGCGCCGAAGCAGCCCAGGGCAGCCTCATCGAAGCCGACCAAGCTCCTGCCGAAGATGAAGGTGTCCATCCCCACCATATCTGGGTAATTATGTTGCTCATATTTTCTTATTCTTGTGCGAACTTTATCTTTGGTCGACGCTGAGGTTAGTCGACTGATCCTTTGGAGTTGCAGTGCTGCTACCTCTGAGACTTCGGCCCGGGCCGATGACCACGAGATGGAGGATGCGGCAACTTCGAACCCAGGTACTGTATTCTTAACACCATTTTTAGTCGACTGACTCGCGACCTCTGATCCTAATTCTTCTTCGCAGTTCCGCCCCATACTGTTATCGACCTTCCTGACGATGACGAGGATGAAGAACTGCTGGCACGCAGGAAGAGTCGGAAAACGCTCGCCAGTAAGGTGCCTCAGGATGCGACGGCGCCTGAGACTCTGACTGTGGAGGAAGAGAACACCACTCGACACACGGTGTCCTTCGCGAATCCACTGACGAGTGCTCAGCAGCCCTCCCTCTTCACGACTCACCACGTCCCAGAGGACCAAGCTGGTGCAGCGAAGGAGGCAATATGCCAGGCGGGACTCATGATGGAGCAGCTGAAGACCATCCGGGATGCGAGCCAGGCAGCTTATGACGCCAGCTCTGCCCTCCAAAGCAATGTCCAGGTCAGTCGACTGCTGTTTGTTCTGTTGGATATGCTACCAAAAACTTTTCTTTTCCGGGATTTATATTAGTCACCCACTGGGTGTGTCGAATAAACTCCGTGTTAGCGGGGGCACGCTGAGTGCACCCGCTGGGTGTAGTCCCCAAGGCTAAGGTCGACTGCTGGCAGTCGGCCTTAGGCTTTATGATGTCAATCTTTCTGTCAGTCGACCGGTCGACTGGATTTCGCAAACCGGTGGGGGCACGCTGAGTGCACCCACTGGGTGTAGTCCCCAAGGCTAAGGTCGACTGCTGGCAGTCGGCCTTAGGCTTTATGATGTCAATCTTTCTGTCAGTCGACTGGTCGACTGGATTTCGCAAACCGGTGGGGGCACGCTGAGTGCACCCACTGGGTGTAGTCCCCGAGACTGTGGTCGACTGCTTGCAGTTGATCACAGTCTTAGAGAATGCGTCTCGCACACTGTTTTTTTTTTTGAGGTCGACTGGTCGACGCTGAGTGCACCCACTGGGTGTAGTCCCCGAGACTACGGTCGAATGCTTGTGTTCGGCTGTAGTCTTAGAAACGTGTGTTTTTCCCTTTTCACTCGGAAGTGAATTATTTTTGACATTTAGTCGATTGGTTCTTCGCAGAACTCTTGTGATCTTGTGACTCGCTACTCGGAACTGGAACAGAAGCATACTCAAGTCGAGCTGAGCTTGAAGCTGGTTCAGGAGAAGCTGACAAAGGCAAAGGAGGAGACTGAAGGTATGTTTGGTGAGACCCTGACGACTGCTTTTCCTCTTGATTGTTTCAACATCTGATCTTGCTGTGTCTTGCAGGTAAGGTAAGGGAGGCCCAGCAGAAGAAAGACCTTGAGCTAGCCGAGAAGATCAAGCTTGCTGACGAGAAGTTAGCTTCAGTCACCAAGCTCGAACAAGACAATACCAATCTGAAAACTGCTCTTGGGATTGCCAACAAGGAGGTCAGTCGACTGAGAACTGACAAAGCTGCCCTGACCGACCAAGTCAGCAAATTGACTGAGAAGAAAACTGAACTGGAAACCTTCCTGAGTGGCCTTGCCAAGAAGCTGTTTCTTATGCTTGAAGGTAAACCTCCATGTTTGGCAAATATTTCCAACTGTGGCTTCTTCCATTCGACTATCCCCTTGACTTAGTGATCACCCTTGCAGAATTTTGTCAAAACTTTGAAGAGGAAACCAGCCGACTGGAGCCAAACCTTGACCCCGTCAATTCTCCGGTGAACGACGAAGTTGCCATGGATGTTTTCCGACTGGAGTCTCGTGTCGCAGCTGTCGTGGACTATCTCGCAAGGCTGAAGGCCGCCACTTCCCGCATCGACTCGACGCTCTGGCCTGAGGAGACACTTCAGAATGACCTTGAGTCGCTGATGGCCCGCTTGAACATGATCCCTGGTCGAGTGCAAGAGTGGAAGAAGTCTTCGGCTCGGTGTGGTGCAGATGTCGCTCTGTGTCTGGCCCGATTCCACTGCAAAGATGCACGAGAGGAGAAGCTGGCGGCCCTTCGGGTGGCCAATACCAAGAAGCACGACTTCAGGTCCTTTATGGAGACTTTCCTTGCAGCTGCCACTCGGATCGCCGACGGGATTGACCTTGATGAATTTGTTACACCTTCCAGCCCTCCACAGGAGGGGTAAAAAACTTCTTCTGGCTCGACTCTTTAAATTTGCCTCGGTATGCTGAGTGGAATTGTAACCGACAAACTTTAACAGGCTTGACGCCTGAGCACTTTCGGTTCCTTTAGATATCGATTCAAACTTGAATTTGGCACTTGAATATGATTGCCTTCGGCTCAAAATGTCTTTTGTAGGTTCAAAGCAAGGTGCCTGTGCTTAGGCGAGCGCAGGACTGCAGCTAAGCCTCCAAGTGGAAGGCTGGCTTACCACTCGGTAGGATTTTGATAACTTAGGCGAGCATGAGGCTGCAGCTAAGCCTCCGAGTGGAAGGCTGGCTTACCACTCGGTAGGATTTTCACAACTTAGGCGAGTGCTTGGACTGCAGCTAAGCC
>LT934122.1:52162154-52181620 GCA_900231445.1 Triticum turgidum subsp. durum | reverse complement strand
AAAATGGGCGGAGTAGCTCCGCGTTCCAAGCTCGGGGCTCGTCGATATTATGCTCGACGTTGTAAAGACGGTACGCCCCGTTGTGGAGAACCTTGGTGACGATGAAGGGGCCTTCCCAAGAAGGAGCAAGCTTGTGTGGTTTGTGCTGATCCACTCGGAGAACCAAATCCCCTTCCTGGAAGGCTCGACCTCTCACATTTCGGGCGTGGAAACGGCGCAGATCTTGTTGGTAGATGGTCGACCGGATCAGAGCCATCTCCCTTTCTTCCTCTAAAAGGTCGACTGCGTCCTACCGCGCTTGTTCAGCTTCTGCTTCGTTGTAGATTTCGACTCGAGGAGCATTGTGGAGAAGATCACTCGGCAAGACTGCTTCGGCTCCATAGACCAAGAAGAATGGAGTTCTTCCGGTCGACCGATTGGGCGTGGTCCACAGTCCCCAGAGTACAGATGGAAGTTCGTCGACCCAAGCTCCAGCCGCGTGTTTGAGATCACGCATCAGTCGCGGCTTCAGTCCCTTGAGAATCAGTCCATTAGCTCGCTCTGCTTGTCCATTCGACTGCGGATGGGCGACTGATGCGTAGTCGACCCGTGTGCCCTGGGAGTTGCAGAAAGCTCTGAATTCCTCTGAGTCAAAGTTCGACCCATTATCCGTAATGATGCTGTGCGGGACTCCATATCTGAATATTAGTTCCCTGATGAAGCTAACAGCAGTACCGGTGTCAAGGCTCTTGATTGGTTTAGCCTCGATCCACTTGGTGAACTTGTCGACTGCCACCAGTACATGCGTGAAGCCACTTCGTCCTGTTCTCAAAGGACCGATCATGTCCAGCCCCCAAACTGCAAAAGGCCAGACGAGTGGGATGGTCTTCAAAGCTGACGCAGGTTTGTGCGACATATTCGAGTAGAACTGACATCCCTCGCACTTATCCACTATCTCCTTTGCCATCTCATTCGCCTTGGGCCAGTAAAATCCGGCTCGGTATGCTTTGGCCACGATGGTCCGGGAGGACGCATGATGACCACAGGTCCCCGAGTGAATGTCATTGAGAATGAGTCGACCTTCTTCTGGTGTTATGCACTTCTGACCGACTCCAGTCGTTCTCTCTCTGTATAATTGTCCTTTGATGACGGTAAAGGCCTTAGATCGACGGACGATCTGTCGAGCCTCTTCCTCATCCTCCGGAAGCTCTTTCCTCAAGATATATGCGACTTACGGAATCGTCCAGTCGGGAATGACTACCAAAACCTCCATGATCAAGTCGACCACCGCTGGGACTTCAACTTCAGTCGGATCTGTGGCACTCTTGGGCTGCGGAGTTTCTTCGGTGAAAGGATCTTCTTTGACTGACGGAGTATGTATATGCTCCAAGAACACACCACTCAGAATGGCTTCTCTCTTGGAACCTATCTTTGCTAGATCATCAGCTGCTTGATTTTTCAGTCGGGGTATATGATGGAGCTCCAACCCCTCGAACTTTTTCTCCAGCTTCCTCACCGCACTGCAGTATCCAGTCATGGCTGGGCTTCTCACGTCCCACTCTTTCATCACCTGATTGACCACTAAATCCGAGTCGCCATAGACCATTAGGCGACGGACGCCGAGTGAAATGGCCATGCGCAACCCATATAGGAGGGCCTCATATTCTGCCTCATTGTTGGAGGAATCAAAGTGAATCTGGAGCACATATCTGAGCTTATCTCCTCTGGGGGAAACCAGGACAACCCCAGCACCGGAACCATTCAACATCTTAGAACCATCGAAGAACATGGTCCAATGCTCCGAGTGAACTTCAGTCGGCTGTTGCTGTTCGATCCACTCGGCGAGGAAATCTGCTATTGCCTGGGAATTAATGGCTTTCTTTGCCTCAAACTTGATATCAAGGGGAAGAAGTTCAATCGCCCATTTGGCCACTCGACCAGTTGCATCTCTGTTGTGCAAAATCTCTGATAGTGGAGCGTCGCTGACGACTGTGATTGAATGGTCAGAGAAATAATGAGCAACCTTCTTTGTGGTCATGTATATTCCATACACAAGCTTCTGATAATGAGGATATCTCTGCTTGGATGGAGTCAAGACTTCAGACAAATAATACACTGGGCGCTAAACTTTGAGAGCTTTTCCTTCTTCTTCCCGCTCGACCGTTAGCACAGTACTGACGACTTGTCCTGTGGCTGCGATGTAGAGCAACAGAGGCTCTTTGCTGATTGGAGCAGCAAGCACCGGCTGGGTGGAGAGCAGAGCTTTTAGCTCGGCAAACGCTACATCAGCTTCTGAAGTCCACTCGAACTTGTCAGCCTTCTTCATCAGTCGGTAAAGAGGCAATGCCTTTTCACCGAGTCGTGAGATGAATCGACTTAATGCGGCCAAGCATCCAGTAAGCTTCTGGACATCGTGCACTCGCACAGGGCGTTTCATTCGGAGAATAGTGCCAATCTTTTCTGGGTTGGCGTCGATTCCCCGTTCGGAAACGAGAAAACCGAGTAACTTGCCACCAGGAACTCCAAATGTGCACTTTGATGGATTGAGCTTGATATCATACATTCTGAGGTTGGCAAATGTTTCGGCGAGGTCAGCGAGCAGGTCGGAACCTTTTCGTGACTTGACAACAATATCATCCATATAAGCTTCCACATTCCGACTGATTTGAGTGAGTAGACACTTCTGGATCATTCGCATAAATGTGGCTCCGGCATTCTTGAGGCCGAATGGCATGGTGATATAACAGAAGCACCCGAATGGAGTGATGAAAGCTGTTTTTACTTCATCGGGCCCATACAGACGGATCTGGTGGTGCCCGGAGTAAGCATCTAAAAAAGACAACCTCTCGCATCCCGCGGTCGAGTCAACAATTTGATCTATGCGAGGGAGAGGAAAGTGATCTTTCGGGCAGGCCCGGTTGATGTGCTTGAAATCAATGCACATTCGGAGCGACTTGTCCTTCTTAGGAACCATGACGACATTAGCGAGCCACTCGGAGTGGAATATCTCTCGGATAAATCCTGCCGCCAACAGTCGAGCCACTTCTTCACCGATGGCCTTTCTCTTCTGGACGGCGGACCGCCGAAGATGTTCTTTGACTGGCTTTGCAGACTTGTCGACTCTTAGGCGATGCTCAGCCAGTCCCCTGGGAACACCTGGCATGTCAGCGGGCTTCCATGCAAAAATGTCCCAGTTCTCACGGAGGAACTGGATGAGCGCTTCTTCCTATTTTGGGTCGAGTGTTGTGGAGATGCGGGTCGGAGCTGCTTCGGGGTCGGTCGGGTGAATGTGAACAGGCTTCGTCTCACCGGACGACTGGAATGCAGATTCTGTGGCGGGCTTCTTGGATCGCAGCAAGTCACTCGGATCTGCGTTTTGCTTGTATTCTTCGAACTCGACCGCTGTCACTTGGGAATCGGCAATTTTGGAGCCCTTCTGAAAGCACTCCTCTGCCTTTTTCCTATCACCGGTGACAGTGATCACACCTTTGGGACCGGGCATCTTCAATTTGAGGTACACGTAACATGGTCGAGCCATGAACCGTGCATAGGCTGGCCTCCCCAAAATGGCATGATAAGCACTTTGAAAATCCACGACCTCAAACGTCAACTTTTCTTTGCGAAAATGCTTTGAATCGCCAAACACTACGTCCAAAGCTATCTGGCCGAGTGACTCGGCCTTCTTCCCTGGTATAACTCCATGAAAGCTCATGTTACTAGTGCTCAGTCGGGACATCGGAATGCCCATACCTTTCAGTGTGTCTGCATACAGTAAGTTCAGCCCACTTCCACCATCCATCAGCACCTTTGTCAGTCGAGTGCCTTCGACAACTGGATCGACCACCAAAGCTTGCCTCCCGGGGGTGACAATATGAGTCGGGTGATCAGATTGGTCGAATGTGATGGGTGTTTGAGACCACTTCAGATAATTTGCCTTTGCTGGGGCAACCATGTTCACCTCTCGGTTAATCACTTTCAGTCGACTTCTGCTTTCCACATCCGCAAAGATCATCAGAGTGGAGTTAATATGCGGATATCCTCCCTCATTGTCCTCTTTGTCTTCGGCTTTGTCCGACTCCTTCTCCTTGTCCTTAGACTGTTTTCCCTGAAACTGCTGGATCAGGAGTCGACATTGGCGAGTGGTGTGCTTTGGGTAAATGATATTCCCCTCTTCATCTTTCTTCGTGTGGATGTGGCACGGCATATCCATCACGTCGTTCCCTTCTTTATCCTTCACCTTCTTGGGGTTCCAGGATCCTTTTGGTTTCCCCTTAGACTTTCCTTGAGTCACGGCCAGAGCCTCTCCAGGAGCTGCCGGTTCAGCCTTCCGCTTCTGTTTCCGACTGGTGTTTCCTTTTTCCGACTGACTCGGCTTGTGCTTGCCGCTTCGGAGTCGGTCTTCTTCTTCGCCGTTGGCGTACTTGGTAGCAATCTCCATCATCCGACTCAAGGTCATGTCACCGATTCGACCAACTTTCAAACTCAGTTCTCTGTTCTTGACGCCATCTTTGAAGGCGCATACTGCCTGATGGTCAGAGACATTTTCCACAGTGTGGTGCAAAGTGATCCACCTCTGAATATACTCTCTGAGAGTCTCATTGGTTTTCTGCACGCAGACTTGCAACTCTGTCAATCCCGCTGGTCGCTTGCAAGTCCCTTCGAACGTTCTGACGAACACTCGGGACAGATCTTCCCAAGTGTAAATGCTGCTAGGAGGTAATTGGGTCAACCATGCCCTGGCAGAACCTTCCAACATGAGGGGCAAATGCTTCATGGCCACCTCGTCGTTCCCACCACCGATCTGAACTGCCACTCGGTAGTCTTCAAGCCAAGTTTCAGGCTTAGACTCACCAGTGAACTTGCTAACTCCTGTTGCCATCCTGAAATTGGGGGGGATAACAGCGGCTCTGATAGCTCTGCTGAAACATTCAGGACCAGAAACATGTACTCGACTGCTCGTGGGCACATCTCTGTCGAGTGCACCACGATGGGCTCTGTTCCGGTCGACCAATCCTTGCACGATAATGGATCGCGCGTCGAAGCCTGGCTCTCTGGGGTCAACTGGAATCCTACGCCCTGTACTGTACTGACGCCTATCATCTGGCTGCCGAGGAGCGTAAGACCCACCCCTCGGAGGGGAATAGGGCACTCGACGCCTATCGTCTCGGTCGAGTCTGTCGCCATATTGATCTCGCCGATTCTCACGCCCTTCGCGCCGCGGAGGCGATCTGGGGCTGTGAGCCGACTGAACCGTATTCACAGTGACAGATCGACTGTGAATTCTGTTGCACGACTGAGACACGGCTGAATTCTGATCTCCTGCTGCCCGGAGCAGATCCCTGATCTGCAGCAAACCTCTGCCAGCTTCTGACTGCGAAGGCTGAATGGACTCTGCTATACGGGTCGCAGCTGCTAAATTCTGAATTGGGGTTCGATATACCTGAGTCGGCGGGAAGAGTTGACGTCGACTGGTGTCGGGAACTCGTTGCCGCGCGCGCTCGTCGAGTGCTCGCTGAAGGTTCTCCAGTCGAGTGCGCTCGGCCAAATTGGCCAGACGCGCCTCCTCCAAGGCACGAGCCTCGGGGGTTTCTCCTGCGATGGGAATACGCAGGGGATCCTCGTTCCTGCGGCGAAGCTCTTCTCTTTGCAGAGAGTCGAGTGGCTCGGGCTGGTACTCTTCGTAACCTCGAACAGGGTCGCCGCCGTCGCCTGCTCCACCACCGCGGGCGAAGCCAGGAGGGCTGTGGGGCCCGTCGACCATCAAGATTTCCGCCGCTGGATCACTGCTTCCGCACTCGGATGCAGTCTCTCCGGAGCCAGTCGACTGATCGAACAAGCCGTAGAGAGATTCGTTGGGCTCGATTGCCGCAACTTGTGTAGTGGCCGACTGGCGAGCCACCGCGTGACTCACCCATCGCTGAAGCCTCGACCGTCCTGAGCGCTTGCGCTGGCGGGAGACCGGGAGGGTGGAAGATGGAGGAGCCAACCGATACTGGGTCGATGGTTGCCGCAGCAGAACGCCGCGGACACATGCGCGAAAATGCGTCGCACCGCGGACGGGGAGCGCATCTACGTCGAGTGGAGCCTCTTGGAGCCATGCGGAGTCGTCGGCGATGAAAGTGAGAGTGCCGAGACGGATCTCTTGACCCTCGATCAAAACTCCAGCAGACACCATGATGAAAATACTCGGAAGAATCGCAACTTCTCCACAAAATCGCTAAAACACCTGCCCCACGGTGGGCGCCAACTGTCGTGGTTCTAAGCCTGACAGTAGAGTGGGGGGTAGGTATGGAGAGGCAAGGTCCTAGCTATGGAGAGGTTGTAAGCACAAAGGATGTACGAGTTCAGGCCCTTCTCGGAAGAAGTAACAGCCCTACGTCTCGGAGCCCGAAGGCGGTCGAGTGGATTATGAATGTATGGATTACAAGGTGCCGAACCCCTCTGCCTGTGGAGGGGGGTGGCTTATATAGAGTGCGCCAGGACCCCAGCCAGCCCACGTAGGAGAGGGTTTAAGGTGAGTTAAGTCTGGGGCGTTACTGGTAACGCCCCACATAAAGTGCCTTTACTATCATAAAGTCTACTTAATTACAGGCCGTTGCGGTGCAGAGTGCCTCTTGACCTCCTGGTGGTCGAGTGAGTCTTCGTGGTCGAGTCCTTCAGGCCAGTCGAGTGAATCCTCGTTGGTCGACTGGAAGGCGACCTCTTCTAGGGATGTCTTAGGGTAAGTTACTTGGAACAGGTCCATGACCCTACCGTAGGTACATAACCCCATCACCACTAGCAGGCCTTTTCCTACTAGTGCCCCGGTGTCTATATAAACCAGAGGGTTTAAACTTCTAGGGTTGAGTCACAACAATCATATCCTCATAGGCTAGGCTTCTATGGTTTAGCCATTACGATCTCGTGGTAGATCAACTCTTGTAATACTGATATTCATCAAGATCAATCAAGCAAGAAGTAGGGTATTGCCTCCATATATAGAGAGGGCCCTAACCTGCGTAAACATTATGTCCCCCGCCTCCTTTTACCATTAGCCCTAGACGCACAGTTCGGGACCCCCTACCCAAGATCCGCCGGTTTTGACACTGACACTTGCCATGGGAGAAGTGCTTAGCTTTGGGTTCAATGTTGTGGTGTCCTTAACCAGTGACAGTAGTGGCTGCAAGGCACATATCGTATTGTAGCCATCGATGATAAAAAGATGGGGTCTATGTCATATAGCTTGAGTTTATCCCTGTACATCATGTCTTCTTGCTTAATGCGTTACTCCGTTCTTATGAACTTAATACTCTAGATACATGCTGGATAGCGGTTGATGTGTGGAGTTATAGTAGTAGATGCATGCAGGAATCGGTTGTGGCACCCTGGCTCAAAGAAACCGGAACGCCCCGTATTCCAGCCCAGAGATTGAGGAGAAGTCTTTTGAATACGGAACCCCGTTAAAGATTTTCAAAATCCTCAAAAACCTAACATACAAAAAGTTACGGGGCTTTTAAGATCTAGAGGGGAAAAAATTCAAAAATTTCAAACTTACAAGTGGCACACCGTTTACTAGGTGCGCCACTAGTAACAGAAAAAATTGGTTTCGAATTTTTTTTTTCAAAAAATGATACGTAATATGATTGGGAAGTTTGAAATATTTTTCAAAATTTCATCATACTCATGAATATGAACAAAGTCCTAGACATCAACAAGGTTTAATAGGATTGAAATGATAGATATATCAACAAGTTCCTGTTAAGTGAGGTGGTGCTGGGGTTGGATAGAACTACGAAGTTAGGCGTGCTCGAGCTGGAGTAGTGTGAGGATGGGTGACCTTCCGGGAAGTTTGACCACTTAGTGCGATTTGACTTGAGATTAAGCATATTGACCCGAGATTAACCCATAGTGACCCGATATTAAGAAAAAACGAATTTTTTTTTGAAAAAAACAATTTGTGAACAAAAATTGAAAAAAAATTGTTAGTAATGGCGCACTTCTATGTGGTGCGCCATTACTACGTCAGATAGTAATGGCGCATCGTGTGATATACTAATGGTGCACTCCCTGGTGCGCCATTAGTATTAAATTCTAATGGCGTGGTGCTAGTGGCACACCTATAGTGCGCCATTAGTACGCAAAACAGGTGCGCCACTAGCAGGCCTTTTCCTACTAGTGCCCCGGTGTCTATGTAAACCAGAGGGTTTAAACTTCTAGGGTTGAGTCACAACAATCGTATCCTCATAGGCTAGGCTTCTATGGTTTAGCCATTACGATCTCGTGGTAGATCAACTCTTGTAATACTCATATTCATCAAGATCAATCAAGCAAGAAGTATGGTATTGCATCCATAGAGAGGGCCAGAACCTGGGTAAACATTGTGTCACCCGCATCCGGTTACCATTAGCCTTACACGCACAGTTCGGGACCCCCTACCCAAGATCCGCCGGTTTTGACACTGACACTTGCCATGGGAGAAGTGCTTAGCTTTGGGTTCAATGTTGCGGTGTCCTTAACCAGTGATAGTAGGCGCAGCAAGGCACGTATCGTATTGTAGCCATCGACGATAAAAAGATGGGTTCTATATCATATAGCTTGAGTTTATCCCTCTTCATCATGTCATCTTGCTTAATGCGTTACTCCGTTCTTAAGAACTTAATACTCTAGATGCATGCTAGATAGCGGTTGATGTGTGGAGTAATAGTAGTAGATGCAGGCAGGACTCGGTTATGGCACACTGGCTCAAAGAAACCGGAACGCCCCGTATTCCAGCCCAAAGATCGAGGAGAAGTCTTCTAGGATACGGAACCCCGTTAAACATTGTCAAAATCCTTAAAAACCTAACAGAAAAAAAGTTAAGGGGCTTTTAAGATCTAGAGGGGAAAAAAATTCAAAAAATTTCAAACTTACAAGTGGCGCACCGTTTACTAGGTGCGCCACTAGTAACAGAAAAAAAATTGGTTTCGATTTTTTTTCAAAAAATGATACGTAATATGATTAGGAAGTTTGAAATATTTTTCAAAATTTCATCTTACTCATGAATATGAACAAAGTCCTAGACATCAACAAGGTTTAATAGGAATGAAATGATAGATATATCAACAAGTGCCTGTTAAGTGAGGTGGTGCTGGGGTTGGATAGAACTGCGAAGCTAAGCGTGCTCGGGCTGGAGTAGTGTGAGGATGGGTGACCTTCCGGGAAGTTTGATCACTTAGTGTGATTTGACTTGAGATTAAGCATATTGACCCGAGATTAAGCCATAGTGACCCGATATCAAGAAAAAAAACGAAAAAAAAATTCTGAAAAAAAATTGAAAAAAAATTGTTAGTAATGGCGCACTTCTATGTGGTGCGCCATTACTAAGTCAGATAGTAATGGCGCAACGTGTGATATATTAATGGCGCACTCCCTGGTGTGCCATTAGTACTAAATTCTAATGGCGTGGTGCTAGCGGCGCACCTGTAGTGCACCATTAGTACGCAAAACAGGTGCGCCACTAGCAGGCGTAGTGCCTCGGTGTCTATATAAACCAGAGGGTTCAGACTTCTTGGGTTGAGTCACAACGATCATATCCTCATAGGCTAGGCTTCTATGGCTTAGCCATTACGATCTCGTGGTAGATCAACTCTTGTGATACTCATATTCATGAAGATCAATCAAGCAAGAAGTAGGGTATTACCTGCATAAAGAGGGCCCGAACCTGGGTAAACATTATGTCCCCCGCCTCCTGTTACCATTAGCCTTAGACGCACAGTTCGGGACCCCCTACCCAAGATCCTACGGTTTTGACACCGACACTTTCCATGGGAGAAGTGCTTAGCTTTGGGTTCAATGTTGCGGTGTCCTTAACCAGTGACAGTAGGAGCAGCAAGGCACGTATCGTATTGTAGCCATCGATGATAAAAAGATGGGGTCTATATCATATAGCTTGAGTTTATCCCTCTACATCATGTCATCTTGCTTAATGCGTTACTTCATTCTTATGAACTTAATACTCTAGATGCATGCTGGATAGTGGTTGATGTGTGGACTAATAGTAGTAGATGCAGGCAGGAGTCGGTTGTGGCACCCTGGCTCAAAGAAACCGGAACGCCTCGTATTCCAGCCCAGAGATCGAGGAGAAGTCTTCTGGAATACGGAACCCCGTTAAACATTTTCAAAATGCTCAAAAACCTAACAGAAAAAAAGTTATGGGGCTTTTAAGATCTAGAGGGGAAAAATTTCAAAAAAATTATACTTAATAGTGGCGCACCGTTTGCTAGGTGCGCCACTAGTAAGAGGAATAAAAAATGATACGTAATATGACAGGGAAGTTTGAAATATTTTTCAAAATTTCATCATACTCATGAATATGAACAAAGTCCTAGACATCAACAAGGTTTAATAGGATTGATATGATAGATATATCAACAAGTACCTGTTAAGTAAGGTGGTGCTGGGGTTGGATAGAACTGCGAAGTTAAGCGTGCTCGGGCTGGAGTAGTGTGAGGATGGGTGACCTTCCGGGAAGTTTGACCACTTAGTGCGATTTGACTTCAGATTAAGCCATAGTGACCCAATACTAAGAAAAAAACGAAAAAATATTTGAAAAGAAAAGTTGAAAAAACAATTATGTAAAAAATTTGAAAAAAATTGTTAGTAATGGCGCATTGTGTGATATACTAATGGCGCACTCCCTAGTGCGCCATTAGTATCTGGTATACTAATGGCGCACTTCTAATGGCGTGGTGCCAGTGGCGCACCTGTAGGGCGCCATTAGTAGGCAAAATAGGTGCGCCACTAGCAGTCCTTTTCCTAGTAGTGCCCCAGTGTCTATATAAACAGAGGGTTTAGACTTCTAGGGTTGAGTCACAACAATCATATCCTCATAGGCTAGGCTTCTATGGTTTAGCCATTGCGATCTCGTGGTAGATCAACTCTTGTAATGCTCATATTCATCAAGGTCAATCAAGCAAGAAGTAGGGTATTACCTCCATAGAGAGGGCCCGAACCTGGGTAAACATTTTGTCCCCCGCCTCTTGTTACCATTAGCCTTAGACGCACAGTTCGGGACCCCCTACCCAAGATCCGCCGGTTTTGACACTGACACTTGCCATGGGAGAAGTGCTTAGCTTTGGGTTCAATGTTGCGGTGTCCTTAACCAGTGACAGTAGGGGCAGCAAGGCATGTATCGTATTGTAGCCATCGATGATAAAATGATGGGGTCTATATCATATAGCTTGAGTTTATCCCTCTACATCATGTCATCTTGCTTAATGTGTTACTCCGTTCTTATGAACTTAATACTCTAGATGCATGCTGGATAGCGGTTGATGTGTGGAGTAATAGTAGTAGATGTAGGCAGGAGTCGGTTGTGGCACCCTGGCTCAAAGAAACCGGAACGCCCCGTATTCCAGCCCAGAGATCGAGGAGAAGTCTTCTAGAATACGGAACTGCTTAGCATAGAACAAATTAGCTCTCTATTATTAGACGGATATGATTACAAGGTCTCTGATATTACAATGATTAACATCGGTACGGCGACACTACACCATCCTCAGTTGCACTATGCAAGTAGCAGAGCAACACGATGCAGCGGAAAAACTTCTAGTAGCGGAACAATGACGACGGTGGTGAACTCCACTCCGCAGGGACTCTGGCTGGAATGCTTATCCTAGCGCGCACGAACGGAAACCACGACAAGCAAGCAATCAAATCCGGCATGACCTGCAAACTGGCATGACATGCTAGGTCAGTATATTTAATGTACTTGTAAGCTCACAATAACCAGAAGCATTCAAGACAGACAACAACATGGCAATTACAAGTTAAACAGGAATTATCATGAGATCATCAGAATAACATGGCATGACCAACATAAACATGATACAGCTAGAACAATATAAGCATGACATGACAATACTAGCATGCAATCTGATGACACTACATGCACCACTTATTCCGCTTGAGTTACCTAGTAACTGTCACATGCATTACTTACCAACCTCGGACATCACACGATCATCTCAGGATCAAATCAAGCTTGGTATGAACAATACCGTAGCGATCATTAAATGACCACAAGGAGCTTGATCTTTACCCACGATTCTCACGCAACATCACGAATATCCAACAACTCGGTATCCTCGATACCATGATCATCTTTCCGGTGACCACAACCATGACCAACACTTGGTCTCAAACCGTGATCCTTACAGCAATCACAACCATGACCAACACTTGGTCTCAAACCGCGATCCTTATGGAGATCACAACCACGACCAACACTTGGTCTCAAACTGTGATCCTGACGACGATCACAACCACGACCAACACTTGGTCTCAAACAGTGATCTTTACGGCGATCACAACCACGACCAACACTTGGTCTCAAACTGTGATCCTTACGGCGATCACAACCAACTTATCTCATCATCGAACCGGGGTTGTCATTAATCAAGTTATTATTAATACTGTTGACTCACAGTGTGAACGACACGAACTGGGCCCTTATCCGCGGGTGCGGCTATCGATAGATTTAATATACACTCTGCAGAGGTTAGTACACTGTACCCACACTACAGAACCCATGGCCTCGCACTCCCATTCGGGTGGACCAACGACGTCCCGACAAAACCGCCCTACTTCCCTGACACTCTCCCAGCCACTCCGACTCACTCTGCACTGGGCTAGTCCTGGGTGGCCCTTTGTCTACCAAAGATACAACGACCACCGTCGTGGCCAAAACATAACTGATCCCACTCCAGGATCCGCCGGCTATAACAACTACGGGCACACAAGGTTTATGTTCGCCTACCTGATCAGGGTAGCGCGCACCCATAACCTTCCCTAGTTGAAAGCACCGGCGAGATGCATGACAATAGTCCTAGTTAGGCCGTCCCATATCGGCAAGCGCGGTTGCACTGGTCAGCTCGATTCAACGGCACCATGACTTAGCCAACAATTGTTCAAGTTCACTTTAATCAGGTTAACCTTTAATGCAAATATGTTGAGCCATGATAAAATAACATGATGCAAATTACAATGCATGAACATGACATTAACATAATCATGACGGTATCACATAACTATCCACCATATCTACAATGAATCATATCCACTGAGCATGGCATACTAACTAGCATGAACATCACCAGTACATACTTCTCCGAAACATAGCATGACCACTAGCATCAACAATAAATATCATGCAAGAACATATCAACAATGCCATTGTGCAAGCATTTAACAATCTGGATGCAATGGAACATGCATGACAACGGTACTCGGGATAGACGACAGTCATGCACCGAAGACCATCACCAACATCAACATGTACTACTAGCAAGCATAAACATATGAAAGGAAATACTAGCAGGTAGAACGTGATAACAGAGTACAAGACAACATAGCACAAAAGTGAACCTGCAACTCTAAACATCACCGGTACAACAGTAACCATATTTTCAACACGCAAACATTTAATAAAGATTCAAGTTGGAAACCATGGCTACTACATGACTATCATGCAAGTGGGAATTGTGGCTTGCCTGGGGTGTAAGAAATCACTGGGGAGAAGTGCGGTGAAACCGCGGAAAGATTTGCCGGAAACAGTTCTCTCCCAGTGGGGGCTATATATGTGCAAGGGCAAAAAGGTAATTTTCACGGGGTCAAACCATAGTGAAAATGAAACCAACATAACGGGCTGGAAGAAACGAAGAAGTGGGCTTTGGAATCAACTGATTTGGAGCTACGGTTAAAAAGTTATGAGGTGTTTTCTGCCAGGGACCTATCTGCAAGAAAATATTTTCAAATAGGGGCCTAGACAGAAAAACTGAAAGCGCAGTTTGGAAACTACGTTTCCACTTGCCACGTGGGCAGAGACATTTGGGCCATTGGCGCGTGGTGCCCAGGGGCAGGGGGGAGGGGCCAGGCTCGATCGTCTCATTCCTCCCGCTCACCTGTTCTCCCGTGAGACAGAGCAGAGGCAGGGGAGGGAAACGGCCAAGGGGCCGGCCGGCTCCGGCGCTCCCCGACCGAGCCAGGGGCACCGGCGAGACCGCGGGGCTGCGGCGCACCCTCTCCAGGAGAGAAGAGGCGCGGGGGGGCCTGGAGCGAAGGTGATGAGCGGCGACTAGAGATGTACAAAGGACGGGCGCCGACGATGGAACGGGCCACGCCGGCCACCTCAAGCCAAAGCGCAGGCACCAGCGGCTTCAGGGCGATGCTACAGTCCCATTCAGAGGAGAAAGGGATGCCGGGTAGGAGTGGACTGGAGGGGAGGCCGCGACGACGGAAAGCTACAAAGAGGGCTTGGGCGATGGTGGTCTCGGTGATACGGGCAGCTTCGGCGGGGGCTGAGGGGTTCAGGCGGCTCGTGGAGAGGTGGGGGAGGCCGGGGACGTGGCTAGAGGAGGAGAGGAGGCTTGGTTTGGTCGGAATCACGCCGAGGCCGAGGCGGCCATGGAGGACAGAGGCGAACTCCGGCGAGATGTGGCGATCCTGGTGACCAAATGAGGTGAGGGAGAGAGGGGTGCGGTGTGGAGGGGTTCGGGGGTCCTTATATAGGCGCGGAGGAGGGCTCTAGAGCTCACGGACGAGCTCCCGACCAAGCTTTAATGGCGGGCAGAGGCTGGACGTGGCACGGGCATGGAGCTAGTGACTCATTTATGGCGAACAACAACGAGGCAGAGGCACAGGGTGATGCAGAGGCTTACGGGGCAGCTACTAGACATGGTTGGAGGTCGAGACGAGGAGGGAGGAGACGAGCACAGTGGCAAGAACCAGCCAGAGCACGAAATGTGTGTGATGCCATCGTGATCACCACGGGCTCTGGTGCAAATGGCGCGTTCTGGCCGGGCCGACCATGTCTAGTGGAATGACCCAAGTGACCTAAGTATAAATGAGGAAACAAATTGTTACAGGGGAAAAGAAGAGATTTGCACTTAGCCCCAAAGTAAATCAGTAAGAAGGTGTTTGTGACTTGCTATGGTGACACCAGCTTGGTAACGTGGTAAAAAGTTTGTCTGGGAGTTTTAGCTATGGAGGGACTATGATCCTGGAGGTTTTGAAGGGAAATGGACCAAGTTTTACTGCAGTTGCTTCACAATTGACCAAAATGGTCTAGAGACTTGAGCATGATGATGCACTCACATGGAGTATAAACTTGAGCTCAAATTGGGCACGGCTTGATTATTTGTACATATGAAGATGATGTAAAAAGCTCATGCCAAATGGACATGCAAAAATAGCACTTGCTTCCCAAACATCATTTCTGTCCAAAAACTTGGAATAATTTTGGTCATCAAATGGCTCATTGAAATGATGCCAAATTGGGTGCAGAGATGTTTTATGGGCATAGGAATGATCGGGTAATTTATTAGGATATTTGAAGCAATATAAAATACACTTGCTTCACAACCTGAAAATATTGCCAGAATCAAATATTTGCTCTTGTGCTCACATAGATGATTGGATGGGCCTGCAAATGGGTGGAGGAGGTTAATAGGAGCACATTAAGGAGTGTGCAGAAGTTTAACTCATTTGGATACTCCTAGCTAGTATTTCCTTCACAAAGCCTTCTGTCAGACAGAAACTTTGAAAATTCACTAAGGAAGATTGGCTAGGCAAATAAAGTTTAACTTGTGCATGAGGCCATTATTTGGACATATAATAATGCCCAAAAAGGTTGGGAGACACTAGGAAAAATATAAATGACACTTCCTTCACAAAGTGCCATTCAGGGCAGAATAGAAAAAGGAATATTGGGGAATTATTTTTAAACTGGCCAAGGAAATGTTTGGGCATATTTGAGCTACATATGACCCAAAGGAATTATGGGAATTATTTAGGGATTTTTGGATGGACAGAAATATAGGTTGCTTCACAACATAGGGCAGGTAGGGTTATTCCTTTAATGAAAAAGGAATTTTCCCTAGAAAAAGAGTTTAGGGTTTGGTCAAGGAGTGAAGTGACATGATCTTGGCAAGGTTTTGATAATGATTAACCACTTGGGAGGGGGAATGAGGATGATTTCCCAGGTGGCAAGGCCACGGAACCACTCCAAAAAGAAAAATAGAGCAAAAACCAATTAAATCCAAAGAAAAAGAAAAGGGCCAAAATCCAGGCTATTACAACTCTTACCCCCTTAACGAAATCTCTTCCTCGAGATTCGATTGCTCAGGGAACAAGTATGACTTGAGGACACCATTTCCAACTTGGGTATCCTTGTTCCTTTATTTATTGTTCCCCCAAGAATTTCATAACATCCACTTACACTAGTAGAAAAAGGACCTAATATGAGACACATTAGTGCCGGTTCGATTTTGAGCCGGCACTAATGTGTCCATTAGTGCCGGTTCCAACGGCTAGCCGGCCGTTCTCATTAGTACCGGTTCATGGCCAACCTATAGTACCCGTTCGTGGCACGAACCGGTACTAAAGATGGTGGTGGCAGGGTGTTGTCAGTCTGGGGCCCGTCCTGCACCTTTAATTAGTACCGGTTCATGGCACGAACCGGTACTAAAGGTCGACCTACATAAACCCTTCGTCCACCCGAGCTCGCTCTGTTCTTCCCCTTTCCCCTCTCCTTCTCTGTTCTTCCCCTCTTCCTCTCGAGCTCATCACACATTTTGCCCAAAATTTGTCAAGATTTGAAGGCCCCCATCCATTCAAATGATCACAAAGGTTAGCAACTTTGTCCTTTCAACTCTCATTGCTAGATTAGCTCTTGCAATGCTTTGTATAGTTATTAATTTGGGAGGAATTATATTTGCTAGTATTTGATTTATATGCAATTTGAGGTCAAAAATAACACTTAGTTTCTATATGTAGGTGTGGTTTACTTAGTGCCTTCTAAATCTCCGTCGTAACCACCGTCGATCGCCCGCACCGTCCCGTCGTCGGCACCACCTTGTGGTGAGGCTCTTGTTCATGAATGTTTTACATTACCAAATTGATGCTTGTGTGATTTGAATATATAGTTAATCGTATAATGATCTCACCCGTACGTTGTTTGTTATACATAGTGCCATGGTTTTGATATCCGTCCCCGTCGGCCCTCGTCCTTGTTATGATTCGGATGTGGTATATTCTCTTTTAAAACTAGTTGTTGCATTTCGTGTTTATGACAAATCCCTCGTCCCCGTCGGCCCACCATCCTTCTTCAACATCATGACGCACGTCTTAGTTCACCTTTGCGAAGAGATTAACGTTTTGGGTCATGTATTTCTACACAATTGTTCCCCTTTGAAAGGTTCATGGGAGTCTTCAAGAAATATGTTCATAACCGTGCTAGGCCAGAAGGAAGCATCTCGAAGGGCCATGAAAATGAGGAGGTCATTGAGTTTTGTATTGACTTTATTCCTGACCTTAAGCCGATTTGTGTTCCTGAACCGCGGTATAAGGGCAGACTGGAAGGAAAAGGAATGCTAGGAGGGTATCAAATAATATGTATGGACGGGCATTCTCTCACTGAAGCACACTACACAGTTCTACAGAATTCCGCCTTGGTGGCTCCGTATATGGAGGAACACAAGAATTTTCTACAGTCCAAACACCCAGAGAAGTCTGACGACTGGATTA
This sequence comes from Triticum turgidum subsp. durum, assembly GCA_900231445.1. Classification (NCBI taxonomy): domain Eukaryota; kingdom Viridiplantae; phylum Streptophyta; class Magnoliopsida; order Poales; family Poaceae; genus Triticum; species Triticum turgidum. The sequence continues at coordinate 52,164,100 of LT934122.1, read as the reverse complement.
CACGCAAACAAATGAGGACTTTCTCCGGTTGGTTGCAGAAACGTGCCCTGAATGATGGCGACATTCAAAATGACCTGTACTCGCTGTCCCAGTTACCATCTTTGAATATAATGACTTTCAAAGGGTACCAGATAAATTTGAATACATTTTACACGATCGCCCAAGATAAGAAGAGAACCAACCAAAACAGTGGTGTCCGCTTTGATGTAACAACCGACACGGGAAAGGAAACATATTATGGTTACATAGAGGACATATGGGAACTTAACTATGGATCAGGTGATTTGAAGGTCCCTTTGTTTCGGTGCAAATGGGTCAATATGACACGAGGCGGGGTAACGGAAGACCCGCAGTACGGAATGACAACAGTGGATCTCAACAATCTTGTGTATGTAGACGAACCATTCGTCCTAGCCAATGATGTGGCGCAGGTTTTTTATGTGAAAGACATGTCTACCAGGCCGAGAAAAAGAAAAGATAAGGAAGCGAATGGATCATACGACGAGCTAAAGCGCCACATAGTTCTTTCAGGAAAAAGAAACATCGTAGGAGTGGATGACAAGACAGACATGTCAGAAGATTATGAAAAGTTTGATGAAATTGCTCCATTCACAGTGAATATTGACCCGAGCATCCAGTTAAATGATGATGATTTTCCATGGCTACGGTGCAAAGGGACACACAAGAAGAAAAAGTTTCACACCCAAAGATCTGGGATGTGATCGGCTTCACTATCATCACTTTCTTCTGTGTTTCACACTGAGGAGGGAATGTCTGTAATAGTTAGGGTAGTTAATTATGTGTTTTGGCATTTGAAACGCGAAGCGATTTTATGTGCAAACAAATTCTTTTCATGCATTTAGTGACTTTTTTCAGCTAAATGACCCTGAAATTGAAAAGCATTTGAAATGAACTCAGAAAAGGTTGAAAGTTGGCATGGTATCATAATTTCATACAAATAGCATGTGCAAAAAAGTAGAGAGGGTTACGGCAAAAACTAGATACACTTCGTGTACAAAATGGACAATCTTTTTCGAAGTATCAGGGTTTCCGACGAAAACTGAAATGTTAAAAAGGCATTTGATTTTTTAAATAACCTAAGCATTACCAAATTGAATATAATGATAAAACACACTAATATTAAACATAAGAAAAAAGAATCACTGAAAAATCTTTTTTCAAAGTTAAGTTATTCACAAACTAGTGATTCACACAAATTTCAAATAATTCAAAATTTAAACTATTCAAATTTGAAAACTACCAGCACTAACAGAGAGTTTGTAAATTTTTGTACCTAAAGCAAAAATATTCACAAAGAAAATCTAAATACAGCAAAAAACAACTCAAAAATAAATAAATAAAAAGCAAAAAAAATTAAGAAAATAAAAAAGCCCGCCTACTGGGCCAAAGCGGCCTGCATACGACTAGAAACTCAACCTTTTGTTGGGCTAGGATGCAGGCCCGCAATGGCCCAGTAGGCCCACATGGCAGCAATGAATAGGTAGGCCCAGTAGGCTTGCTTAGGAGAGGAGCTCGAGAGAGCTACCGCACTGGGGCTTATAAACCAGTGCGGTAGCCCTTCGACTAGCGAGGTGGGACTAAACCTGTCGCACCGCACTGCGCCAGCGCACCCCCTTTAGTACCGGGTGGTGGCACCAACCAGTACTAAAGGGGGGCCCTTTAGTACCGGTTGGAGCCACCACCCGGTACTAAAGGGGGTACGCTTCCCGCCGCTTGGCCTGGCCAAAACAGACCTTTAGTACCGGTTGGTGGCTCCAACCGGTACTAAAGGTCCATCCTATATATACAACACTTAAAAAAATTCAGTTTCCCTCTATTTCTTCCCTCTGTTTCCTCCCTCCGTCGCACCGCCTTGCCCCGATCGACGCCGTCCCCGTCGACGTCACCACCCCCACCCCTCGTCACCGACCCCGACCGTCCCCGCC
>LT934122.1:52130991-52161873 GCA_900231445.1 Triticum turgidum subsp. durum | reverse complement strand
GCCGCCCCGTCGTCACCTCGCCGTTGAGCTCGCTCTGGCCGCCATGTCCACACACACACACACACTATACACACACACAATACACACACACACACTACACACACACACACACATTATTAGTTTGTTTTGTTAATTTTTTTTTCTGTTTTTTAGTTATAGAAATGTTAGGAAATTATTCTATTTTTTAGTTATATAAATATTAGAAATGTTAGTTATATAGAAATATTATAAATGTTTTCTGTTTTTTAGTTATAGAAATATTTATAGAAATGTTAGCAATTTTTCTGTTTTTTAGTTATATAAATATTAGAAATGTTATAGAAATGTTCGTTATATAAGCAGGAAATTTTAGAATTAGTGTTAGTTAGATGAATTAGATTAATGTCAAATTGTTAGAATTTGCATATATATAGAATTTTAGTTATCACAATCCAATCATTTAAAAAATGTTACTTTTTGCGGGCATATAGTATTTGTTCTCGACGATATGGCCGGCCCGCATCCTCGCCGTCGACCCGTTCGCGACGACGTCATGCTTCAGGGGACCCATGTCCGGGACTGGGCTCCGCCGGGCTGGCACTGGGAGGGGCTACCTGTAGGGGCGCGCCGCTTGGTGAGGAACCCGACCTCGGGTCCCATCGTCGACCCTGATCTTCTTTGGTGGCGTTCACGTGGGCCACATTCGTGCAGAGGCAGCCGGCCCCGCCGGAGGTGGTGCGTCGCCGTGTCAGGGAGGAAGATGAGCACGTCCATCGGTACATGGCTGCTATGGACGACGTCAGGTTCTCCACTACTTGGTAGGTTCTTTGGGCAGATGACCGGAGATACGATCCTATGATGGTTCCTTCTCTTTGGGTGTGCACCGCCCGCGCCCCAGGAACCGTGAGTGGCACCCTAGATTCTTCTGTAGTACTCGATCTTTATTAGGTACCTAGCCAGTGATGTATTCGATATATAATATTCGAGACAATGTATTTGAGATTATATATATTGAGACGATGATGTATTCGAGATTATATATTTGAGACGATGTATTCGAGATTCAGTTTTTCCTTATTGATTAATTGCATCCATGCATTGTAATTTGAATACTAAATTGTTTTATATTTCTTCTGTATTAATTAGTAACGTAAAAGCTATGGCGGACAATACCGGCAGAGAGAGAGAAGAGGAATTGTTCGACATCATACGCAGTCCTCAGAGGGTAGATGATTTGAATGATGACAGCTCCCAATATCTAAACAATACCGGAGAGGGTGACGAAAAGATATTCGATCTAGACGACCGAGCTGATGAAGTCATGAACTATGATTATGATGACACAGACAATGTTAGTGATGACACAGACAATGTTGATCTTCAAATAACAAATACTTCTGGAGAGGTATATATTTATATAAGCATGCATCCTGGTGATCATCACATGTTTTTTTATTGAAGATATATTAACGAATCGATCTTTCTTCTTTCAGCCCTCCGGATCGAGCAAATCTGCTTCTACAAACAGCAAGACAAAGCGAGGCCCGGGCAGATTGTTGAAGGATGGTGTAAAGTACCACATCAAATCCACTAAACTTAGTGGCGAACCCCTCACGCCTAAGAACGTTGCGGACAAGTGGACTCGTCAGTGCGGAGTTCTTGTGAAGGACAAACTCCCGATCTCCATTCAAGAATGGAAAGAGCCAAAGACTAAACGTCCAGGTGTTACTTGGGTCGATGGCAGAGCCAAAGAAGACCTGGTGAAATCTTTGATGGAACATTTCACCCTACCAGATCATTTCACTGAAGCAGATGTGAAGAAAGTCAAGGCCGCTGCTCTTAAGAAGATGGCAATTGCATTCAACACCCACAAGAAAACTGTATGGGCCAACTACCTTGCTAATGAAAGCAAGACTCCAGATTTCAAGGGAACACTGGAGAAGCAAAGAGAGCACTGGGACGATTTCGTGACCTTCAAGGATTCAGAATTATCTAAGGAACGGTCGATGAAAAACAAGGCAAATGCCGCAAGAAAGACGCAGTTCCATAGGCTGGGTCCAGGTGGGTATGTGGTGGGATTGCCTAAGTGGGATAAGTCTGAGCAAGAGATGGAGGATGCAGGGGTCACTCCGGTTACTAGGAACTGGCCCCCCAGGTTGAGAACTTGTTTCTATGCGCATGGGGAGCGTTGGACCAGAAGACAGGCGAAGTTTCGCAGAAGGCAAGTCTAAAAGGAGCCGAACAAAAGATAATTGACGCAATAGAAGAAGCTCGAAGGGGGGAGTTCACGCCCAACAGAGAGAACGACGAGCTTACGCGCGCCCTGGGAAATCCTAAAAACCCGGGAAGAACACGAGGCACGTGCGTTATTCCCTGGTATGAGGGCTTTTCGGACTGTAATGACGACTACAGGTCCCGTGCAAGAAAGAAGATGGAGGAGGAGAAGAAGAGGAAGTTGGAGGAGGAGCAGAGGAAGCAGGACGCAAAACGCCTTCAAGGCCTAGAAGCAAGGCACGCGGACCTGGCGCTCAAATTCCAGCAGCAGCAGCAGCAGATCGACTCACTTAGCCAGGAAAGGGGGTCTCAGCAGCGGCAGCAGCAAGCAAATGATCGTCCAGCATTGGATAGCACCGTCCCATCCATGCCGAGAAGCAGCGTTGGTTCTTCCCCGGGCGACACACTGCTGGATACATACCCTGTGGATGACATCATAGAGAACACTAACTGTGACCTACACTCCAAAATGAAGAACATATCCATGAAGGTGGCGGACGGCGTTGCTTTTCCAGTTACCCCCAAAGCAACCTACCATTGCATCCCGATTCTAGAGGGCTATGCTCGTGTCATGGTTGATGAAGTGGTGGACCCATATTCGGGGCTAACGCTTGACATTCCTGGAGGTGAAGACGAGCGCACACTGGGAGAGGCCATACGTCGTATCATCCTATGGAGAAAGGATTGCATCATCTTTCGAAGTCAACCGACACCGCGTCGTCTGCCGACTCCTCCTCGAAGTCCGCCACCGAGTAAGCAGACTCCCGCTCCTCCAAGTCCACGAACGCGTGAGACGACTCCTCCTCGAAGTCCGCCACCTCCTCCAAGTCCCCGAACGCGTGAGCTGACTCCTCCGGTTTCAAGTCCGCTACAACGTCATGCCACTTCTCCGGTTTCAAGTCCGGCACCATGTCAGGCCACACCTCCTGCTTCAAGTCCGGCACATCGTGAGGCCACTTCTCCTGGTCCAACTCTACGTTAGCCGTCTCCGCCGTCTCAGCAATCGCAGAAGAGACATGCCGCAGCTTTGGTGCGTAGCGGTACGAGTCGAGGTAGTTCAGGAAGTACAGGCGGAGACAAGCGATATAAATATGGTCCAAGCATCGCTCCTCTTCCTCAGAGGCATTACGACATGACTAAGGAGCAAAACACAGCCATAGTGCAAGCCCAAGTGGACACCCATTTTGGATCGAAACCGGCACTGCCGCCAAAGGAGAAAGTGCCTGAGAAAGTAGTTGACCACTTCATTTGTATGGCTAGAGAACCAGCTCCCAAGCCTGTTGACTCAGACTATGAGCGCCAAATCAGGAAGGCACATCGAGCACGAGTATAGAAGGAAGCGAGCTCAAGCTCGAGCCAACAAGCAGCTGGCAAAAAATGCGGGAGAACCGTTCCCCAGTTGGGAGAACAGGCGGTGCAAGCGATCCCCCGCTTGTTGTGCCAACAACACATGAGAGGAGTAGTACGCGCGCCAAATATTATTGTGGGCAAACCGTTAGCGTTCCCCAGCAGGGCGATGTGGTAATAACAGAGGATCATATAATGCAGGCTCAAATGCTCAATATCTCTGTTTGACAACTCCTCGAAATCGAGCCCATGCCTACGCTTAAAGAATCGGAAATAGCATGGCAATATGTCCGGGGCAAACCTTTGGTCCATCGAGACAAGGTCAAGGACCTCCCAACGAGAATGTATCAATTGCATCAATGGTACATGAACATTACCGAGATTTCCAATCGAGAGTCCCTCATGGTGAATGTCAAGCATGAGCATTATTACCATGAGAAAGCTCTGACCATTGAGTATCCAGAACTATTTCAGTTATACAATCAAGACGCACTCGACAAGTCTATCATTAGTTGCTATTGTCTGTAAGTGATTTCTTTCTATAATTTAAGTCTCAAGCTAGTTATGTAGTGATAATTTTGATCAATCATTACATGTAATGATCCTCACTATATTCTTTTTCTGTGGTATTATATGAAGGATGAAGATGTATGAAATGAAAAAAGCTGGACGCTATGGCGTTGGGTTCATTGACCCAAATACCATTAATCAGGACATATGGCAGATTGAACATTGTCAAGATGCTGTAGAGGAAAGCATGCTAGAGTTCTTGAAGCGCCTCAATACTAATGAAGATATACTACTTCCTTACAACTTCCCGTGAGTCACACTGTCTTGTACTACAAATTCTGTTTTTGCTTACTAGCTAGCTAGATGTTAATAATTAAGTGTATACGGTTTATGGTAGTTAATTAATTTATGCACATGCCCGCTTAATTAAGACATGCAAACGTGTGCATATGCAGTTGCCACTGGGTCTTGTTAGACATTAAAGTTGAGGAAGGAAAAGTTGAATTACTGGACTCACTAACTAAAGAAGATAAAGACTACACCATTGTGAAGGGGAGAGTCAACAGGTAATTTCAATCATTATTAACTATATCTCGGCCTATTAATTATCAGTTCTTCATTTCCTGATATGAACTATTTAATAACCCCTTTATTAATTTTCTTTGCCGGCGGGAAGGGCATGGACAAAGTTCATCAAGGTGACTCCAGGCATGTGGCCAAAAAAGTTGTTTTGGCATCGACGCAAGTTAAGTAATTAAGTAGTACTAGCTAGCTACCATCTCTTTAATTCTTGTTTCAATATCATTAATTAATTATCATGCTTGATTAATCATTATCTGATTCAATTCCATTCTCGTAAAGGCCTTGAGGTAGGCGCAAGGGAATAATCTGTGTGCATACTACGTTTGCGAGAACATTCGCATGATGACGTGCGAAAGGAGCATATCTGATAGACAGGACTGGGTACGTTTGTCAAAACACTATTCACACCATTATCGATATCTAGTCACACAACTAACACACATGCATATATTGATCTCCTTCTTAACAGTTCAGATCGGTGCGGGATAAGCTCCTAACATCGGACCGCATACTAGCACTTCAAGAAATAGCCGGATTTTTGCTCGACCAGGTCATAGATCCCAAAGGAGAATACTATTACCCGCTACCGCCCCCATGAACCACTTGTCATCGTGCTCCCGAGGCACCAAAGGCAACACATATATGTAGGAGAAATTGTGTATATGTATATAGATGTGTATGTGTGAATAATTAATGGTGTTGGTTTGTGAGACATTCGATGATATATATGCGGTTCTACGTACGAGAAAATCTATTTATATATATGCATAATGTATACAATTTGTAGTATCGTGAAATACCAGCAAACAAAAAAAATTGAATGGAAAATAAATCAAAAACCACCCCAAATATTTAGTACCGGTTGGTGTTACCAACCGGTACTAATGCCCTACGCGCACCCGGGCCTTGCTCGTGCCGCGTGGTGGCACTTTAGCGCCGGTTCGTGACGAACCAGTACTAAAGGGGGGGGGGGCTTTAGTCCCCACTCTTTAGTGCCGGTTGGCAAACCGGCACTAAAGGCCGTTACGAACCGGTACTAAAGCCCGGTTCTGCACTAGTGTTACCTTGTTGTGGGGTGGTCTTGCTTCACTTTCCCCAAATTATGATGGGTTTTTGCTCACATTCCAAATCCTTTTACTGACGTGAATTTTCTCATATCTACGGTGATGTCTACTGGATCTGAGCATAAATTTTCTTTTGATCATGGAAACCTTTTTACTTGTGCCATGGGGTTGCTTCAAATAAATGCAAGCCTTCTGGGTTCAATAAATGCTGAGAATCCTGGCCATCCTCGTAATGGGATCTGATTGCTCATAGGTGGCACTAATTTATCTTGATTTATTTCTTTGGCTCGAGCATGAGATATGTACCAAAGATTTGACTGCCTTCTGTCGTGAGCGATATAATGGTGTATGGAGTTATAGCTGTGCCATACTTCAAATATTTACATCTTGAGACTGGCTCGACAGGGGGCTGACTGACAATTGCTTTTCCTGACAGACTGACCCTGTACTTGATTCCGTCGGTGAGTATACCGGGTCTGAGCTGATTGTTCAGCTTTTGATTTTTCTAATTTTGTTGGTATACCCATCTGTGGTAATAGGCTGTGATATGCTTTAACACTGTCGCTGAAGTCAAACTGTTGAGGTTGCACAGGAATCTTGGTTCTGACAGAACATACTTGGATATTCCACACTACCCATGTTAAGCGGGTCAGCGGGATATGAAAATCCTTGTAAATAGAGTAGGCTGCGGAAAGTATGCCTTTGTGGATCCATATGGAATTATGGCTTTCAACTGTCTTGGGTATCCAGACTCTGATGATCGCGCAAAAATCATCATACCTTTGCTGTCAGTTACATCCTTTAATGGTCATGATTTTCTTTGTTAGGATACCTTACTAAAATAATTTTGCCACACATGTGCTTGACTCTTTGTATGACCATGGACGTGATTAGTGCAATATTTTTGATATTATTCCTTGTGCTTGTTTTCTGACCTGGGTCCACACACACACGACATATATTCGGGGTTTGTAGCTGTACGGAGCTCATTGCTGAGGCCAATCATACAAGAAGGTGACAAGGTCTTATAATATCTCCTTGTCAAATGCGGGAATAATGACCTTGATGACCATTGTCAAGACTGTGGATTCTGTGATGTCATCTCCAAATATTGTCGATCCTTGTAATTCATGACATGTATTTCTGCTCATCTTTATGTTCCTTTTCCTGACTCGCGAGGTTGTGGAATCCTTACTTTTCTTAGGTGTATCTGTTGGATCACTGTCGCACCTCGTATGAGTGACTGATATGACTAGGGATACATGCTCACCATATATAAGAAGGATATGCCACCGAACACTCGGTCCTTGCGGTAGGCATATGTTTTGACTGAATTGTACCTCTGACAAAATTATTGCAAGTCTGGTTCTTGAACTGTACTGCCATAAATTGGAAACTCATCATATAATCTCTAGGGATGGTGAAATATTGTGGTACTGACGCAGACTGAATGGTGTACGAGAGAAGCCATCCGAGTAGCTTGCTGAGGAAGACTTGTTAACTTATGCTCAAATCTTTTGTTCGGGTATCTTGCACAAGAAGGCTCTATAGCTTACATACGAAGCTTGCTCTGATTTATGTGCTGGAGAAGCCCGAGTTCCGTACGTGAGAAGCTTATCCTTAGGTTTGCTTGTTGATAAAATTTTATTTCCGTCTGTCAGAAGCCTTTACAAAGTTGTCTTGCTGAGAAAGACCGGGTATTGTGAGACGGAAATTATTCACATATCATGCTGAGGAAAATTGAGGAGCCTTGCATCATAAATTTCTTCTGATAGCGTGTGAAAGAAGACTGGGTTTCTTATATCCAAAACTTCATACTGATAAGCAGACTGAGATCCATACACACGCCCATAATATTCTGAGGCTGATTATTTGCATGAGAAAAAATTTGTTTCGCTGTCTTCCTTGAGCATATCATATTCTGACTTTATTTCGGATGATAACATATTTCAAGCATCATTCATTGCTGAGCCAAAATTTTGTATATGATACATACCTCTGTCTGAAAATATACCGTTGGTCTAGTACCTGACTTGTCTTTCTGCTGGCTGGATCATAATTGATGTGAGTATTTGTGCTGAGGGGGACTCGATGCTGATAATCAATCCAATACACCATTGGTATTCTGAGCAGATTTTAATTCCATAATGCAGTTGACTGGGTAGACAACAATGTCTAGCTGAGCTTCTTTCAAATATTTCAAATCCTTATTGCTTCTTTGAGCCGGTGACGGTGGATGCGCAACTCTTTATAGGGGAAAATAATGTAACACCAGGGCCCAAAAGAGAGAAACAAAAGAAAACTCAACTAAACAAAGGCACACAACAACAAGCAATTCACCCAATCAATGTCGCATATAACTGGTAGTCACACAATATGCATGCCTACTTACGCACACAAATCTCGCGGGATCTCCGGTTCTACGATCTAGCATGCTGTGACGATGTGCATGAGGATGAATAAATGTGTGGAAGAGTTGGTGTAAACAGCGCTACACCAACTGCTAGCTTAGCCAGATAGCAACCTGGACTAGCTCGGAGGCGAGGACGCACTCGGTAATCATGTAGTGGGACGCAAAGGTCGCAACAACATTATTATCAAGCGGACAGAAAAAGATCCATATTTTTCCAAGAAATAGGATAGCGGGGAAACACTGAGGCTGCTGACATTGCCCTTTCTTGATAACTAAGATCATTAAGGGTTGCCAACACGACAAAATAAAAGAACGATCCGGGATAGAAGCATGTCCATCACCGAAACGATAGACGGGACTGAAAGAAAGACATATGTAGGGATCACTTGGCATCACTCTGCTGGGACAGAAATGACACCAAACACCAAAAGAAAAAGGAACTGGATAAATGCAAAGGTTGAGCTATAGTGGATCCGAACCGATGCTAGCTACACTCACCAGATAAACCGTTAGAATCAATTAATAAGGCTATATGCATGCTATGCAACAAACAGATGCAGCAACCAAATGCAATCATCAAGCCAAACTCTATACTACCAATTTCTACCGGTTTCTACCGCTCGCGCTGACTAGGGCGTCCTACAACTAGACCTGCTCTGATACCAAGCCTTTGGCACCCCGGCTCAGAGAAATCGGAACACCCCGTATTCCAGCCCAGAGATCGAGGAGAAGTCTTCTGGAATACGGAACTGCTTAGCAGCGAACAAATCAACTCTCTATTGGTACACGGATATGATTACAAGGTCTCCGATATTACAATGAATAACATTGGTACGGCGACACTACGCCATCCTCAGTTGCTCTATGCAAGCAGCAGAGCAACATGATGTAGCGGAAAAACTTCTAGCAGCGGAACAATGACAACGGTGGTGAACTCCACTCCGTAGGGACTCTGGCTGGAACGCTTATCCTTGCTCGCACGAACGGAAACCACAACGAGCAAGCAATCAAATCCGGTATGACCTGCAAACTGGCATGACACGCCAGGTCAATACATTCAATGTACTTGCAAGCTCACAATAACCAGAAGCATTCAAGACAAACAACAGCATGGCAATTACAGGATAAACAGGAATTATCATAAGATCGTCAGAATAACATGGCATGACCAACATAAACATGATATAGCTAGAACAATATGAGCATGACATGATGAGACTAGCATGCAATTTGATGACACTAAATGCACCACTTATTCCGCTCGGTTACCTGGTAACCGTCACATGCATTACTTACCAACCTCGGACATCACACGATCATCTCAGGATCAAATCATGCTTGGTATGAACAATACCATAGCGATCATTAAATGACCACAAGGAGCTTGATCTTTACCCACGATTCTCACACACCATCACGAATATCCAACAACTCGGTATCCTCGATACCATGGTGATCTTTCCGGTGACCACAACCACGACCAACAATTGGTCTCAAACCGTGATCCTTACGACGATCACAACCACGACCAACACTTGGTCCCAAACCGTGATCCTTACGGTGATCACAACCACGACCAACACTTGGACTCAAACGGTGATCTTTACGGCGATCACAACCACGACCAACACTTGGTCTAAAACCATGATCCTTACGGCGATCACAACCTACTTATATCATAATCGAACCGGGGTTGTCATTAATCAAGTTATTATTAATATTGTTGACTCACAGTGTGACCGACAGGAACTGGGCCCTTATCCGCGGGCGCGGCTATCGATAGATTTAATATACACTCCGCAGAGGTTAGTACACTGTACCCACACTATGGAACCCTTGGCCTCGCACTCCCATTCGGGTGGACCAACGGCGTTCCGACAAAACCGTCGTACTGCCATGAAACTCTCCCGGCTACTCTGACTCACTCCCCACTGATCTAGTCCTGGGTGGCCCCATGTCTAGCAAAGACACAACGACCACCGTCGTGGCCAAAACATAAACCATCCCACTCGGGGACCCACCGGTGATACGTCTCCAACGTATCTATAATTTTTTATTGCTCCATGCGAGATTATCTACTATTTTGGATTATATTGGGCATTATTTTCCACTTTTATATTACCTTTCGGACTAACCTATTAACCGGAGGCCCAGCCCAAAATTGTTGTTTTTTTTGCCTATTTTAGTGTTTCGAAGAAAAGGAATATCAAATGGAGTCCAAAAGTCCTGAAACTCCACGGAACCTGTTTTTGGACCAAAAGAAGCCCATGGAGTACCGGAAGCTCACCAGGCGAGTCCCGGGCTGCCCACGAGGGTGGGGGGCGCGCCCACCCCCTGGGGCGCGCCCCCCTACCTCGTGGCTAGCCCGGAAGTCCATCGACGTCCTCCCTGCACCCATATATACTCTCATACCTAAAACTTCCAGAACGGAGATTAGATCAGAAGTTCCGCCGCCGCAATCCTCTGTAGCCACGAGAAATCAATCGAGGACCTCTCCGGCACCCTGCCGGAGGGGGCCATCATCACCGGTGGCCATGGAGGAGTATACCGGAGAGGTCTTCATCCCCATGAAGGCCAAGAACCAAAAGGCGGAGGCCATGGAGGAGGAAGCACAAGGGGGAGAACCTCTCCTCCTCTCTTCCGGTGGTGCCGGAGTGCCATCGGGAGGGGAATCATCGCCACGGTGATCGTCTTCATCATCATCACCATCATCACCACCATCCTCATCTCTTTTACGCGGTCCACGCTTCCGCACCCTGCTGTAATCCCTACTTGAACATGGTGCTTTATGCTACATATTATGATCCAATGATGTGTTGCCATCCTATGATGTTTTGAGTAGATATCTTTTGTCCTTGGGTTGATTGATGATCTAGATTGGTACGAGTTGTATATTTTATTATTGGTGCTGTCCTATTGTGTCCTCCATGTCGCGCAAGCGTGAGGGATTCCCGCTGTAGGGTGTTGCAATACGTTCATGATTCACTTATAGTGGCTTGGTGAGTGACTGAAACACAAACCCGAGTAAGAGGGATTGTTGCGTGTGGGAATAAAGAGGACTTGATGCTTTAATGCTCTGGTTGGGTTTTACCTTAATGATCTTTAGTAGTTGCGGATGCTTGCTAGAGTTCCAATCATAAGTGCATATGATCCAAGTAGAGAAAGTATGTTAGCATATGCCTCTCCCTCATATGAAATTGCAATGACGAATATCGGTCTTGTTAACAATTTCCTAGGACAATTCCGCACACCAATCCACCATTATTCCACACTCGCTATTTATATTATTTAGTAATATATTCTAACTTTATGATAACAGCACCTACTTTTATGTTTTAGCTCTCCGATACTATGCAAAGTTATCCTCTTCATACCCACAACGTAGTTTATTTCTCGTTGCTAGTTGGAAGCAAACGTCCGGTGCACGTAGAGTCGTATCAGTGGCAGATAGGGCTGCGATGATTCCTTGCACTTGGGGATTATCAAGCTCTTTTCTGGCGCCGTTGCCGGGGAGCAATAGCGTGGGGTTGATATTCTCATGTGTGCCTGTTTGCTTCCTTCACTGAGTAGATTTTGTTTTTATTTTTTGTTTCTGTTTAGTTGTGGGGGAAACATACAAAAAAAAATTAAAAACGAAAATACATAAAATTATTACTTGCCTATCATGCCTAAAAAGTTTTTCAAAAAGAGAAGTGATTGGAAGGTTTTGCATTGCAGAAGTGAGGGTCGACCTTGAGCACTTGTGCTCATGCTCACGGAAACAATGTAGAATTTTTCATGGAAGTTTCTCTGTAAATAACTACCCCCTTGTATATATTCATTGTATTATAAAAATAATATGCCAAGCTTTGGTTTTAGGATGATTAGATTGCTTGTTTGCTTTGTGCAAAACAAAAACAGAAACATTGGCTGTAGTGCATGAATTTACATTTTTAACTGGAAAGTCAAATGGTTCTGATTATTTTTGCACTTTAATTCTGTACAAACTGTTCAAATTTTAAAATTTAGTTTATAATTTTAGGAGTTACAGAATTTTTCCAAACTTCCAGATTACTACAGACTATTCTGTTTTTAACAGATTCTATTTTGCATGTGTTGTTTGCTTATTTCGATGAATCTATGGCTAGTATTGTTGGGTATGAACCATAGAGAACTTGGAATACAGTAGGTTTAACACCCATAAAAATAAAGAATGAGTACATTACGGTACCTAAAGGTAGTGATTTGCTTGATTACATTAACGGATCTCACAAGTTTTTGTTAAAGTTTTGTGTGGATGAAGTGTCCGAAGGTCGAGGAGCTATCAATATGAGAAGAATAAAGAGAGGCAAGAGTTCAATCTTGGGGATGCCCAAGGCACCCAAAGTAAATATTCTAAGGATACTCAAGCATCTAAGCTTGGGGATGCCCCGGTTGGCATCCTATCTTTCTTCTTCAACAAACATCGGTATACCTCGGTTTTTGTTCTGTTCACATGATTTGTGTCCTTTGTGTTTTTCCTTTTATTCAAGAACCATGCTAGAATGAGATATCCCTTAATTGATTTATAGAATACTTCATGTGCTTCACTTAAATATTTTAAGTATGATCTTATAGAATTGCTCTTTGTGCTTCACTTAAATCTTTTGAGTATGGTTTTATAGAATGCTTCATGTGCTTCACTTATACACTTTGAGCTTGGATATTGGTTAGTTGTAGAATGCTCCATGAACTTCACTTATACCTTTTGGAGTATGAATAATACTATCATTTAAAGTGGGTTTGGAAGAGTGTCAACTTTAGGAATTAGTGATCCCACTATTTTGGAGGATGTTGAATCTTAGTCTGATATTTATGAAAGTGGATTCGGAAGAGTGTCAACTTTAGCTAGTAATGATTCCACTATTTCGGAAGAGGTTCCAATTGAGTATGAGAACAAAGTTGCTATCCATGATACTACTGAAAATTATTATGAGGGAGGAATACATGCTTGTAGGAGTTGCAATAATATTAAGTTTCCTCTCTATGTGCTTAAAGTTTTGAAGTTATACTTGTTTTGCGTTCCTATGCTAGTTGATTGTTGTTCCCATAAGTTGTGTGGTCACAAAATCCCTAGGCATAGGAAGTGGGTTAGATTTGAATGTGCTAGTCATATTCTTCAAGATGCTCTCTTTGTGTTTCAATTCTTATCTTTTATGTGAGCATCATTGAAATCATCATGCCTAGCTAAAAGGCATTAAAGAAAAGCGCTTGTTGGGAGACAACCCAATATTTACCCTTACTGTTTTTGTGTGTTTACATGATTAAGCTACTGTAGTAATCATGTTTTATAGCTTTTGTTTCAATAAAGTGCCAAGTAAGACCTTTGGGAAGACTTGGGTGAAAGCTAATGAGATCTTGCTGTAAAAAACAGAAACTTTGCGCTCACGAGAATGGATGTCATTTTTTACAGAGTCGTGCTATTGAGTTGATTCTTTTTGAAGAAGATTAATAGACAAATTCCTCACGTCCACAAGTTAATTTCATAATTTTTGGAGTAGCAGAAGTATGGTTATTGTTCAGATCATTACAGACTGTTCTGTTGCTGACTGATTCTGTTTTCATTGCATAGTCTGCTTGTTTTCTAGTTTCTATGGCTTATATTTCTCAATATAATTTGTAGAAATGATATGGTACAGTAGGAATTGTGTGAAAAAAATTATGAACCTTGTCTTTGTCAGTACCAAAGTGAATGGTTTGCCCTTTATCATACTAACCTATCTCACGAAGTTTGGCTAAGTTTTGTGTGATTGAAGTTTTCAAGTTTTGGGTGAGATATCGATGTGAGGAGAATAAGGAGTGGAAATACCCTAAACTTGGGGATGCCCAAGGCACCCCAAGGTAATATTAAAGGAAGACTCAAGCGCCTAAGCTTGGGGATGCCCCGGAAGGCATCCCCTCTTTCGTCTTCAAAACTATCGGTACACCTTACTCGGAGCTATATTTTTATTCGTCACATGATATGTGTTTTACTTGGAGCGTCATTTTATTTTGTTATTATTAGCTAGCTGCTATTTAGAATAGTGTTTTGCATCTTTATTTTCAATAAAAATGTCAAGGATAGCCTTTACCATGCTTATTTTGCTTGTATACATGTTGCTGTTTGAAAACAGAAAGTTTAACGCTGTTGCAAAAATTCCCTAGAAAAGTCAGAGCATGATATAATGTTGAAACTTTTTGCATAATGAGCTCTGATATAATGTCAAATTGTTAGAATTTGCATATATATAGAATTTTAGTTATCACAATCCAATCATTTAAAAAATGTTACTTTTTGCGGGCATATAGTATTTGTTCTCGACGATATGGCTGGCCCGCATCCTCGCCGTCGACCCGTTCGCGACGACGTCATGCTTCAGGGGACCCATGTCCGGGACTGGGCTCCGCCGGGCTGGCACTGGGAGGTGCTACCTGGAGGGGCGCGCCGCTTGGTGAGGAACCCGACCTCGGGTCCCGTCGTCGACCCTGATCTTCTTTGGTGGCGTTCGCGTGGGCCACATTCGTGCAGAGGCAGCCGGCCCCGCCGGAGGTGGTGCGTCGCCGTGTCAGGGAGGAAGATGAGCACGTCCATCGGTACATGGCTGCTATGGACACGTCAGGTTCTCCACTACTTGGCGGCTTCTTTGGGCAGATGACCGGAGATATGATCCTGTGATGGTTCCTTCTCTTTGGGTGTGCACCGCCCGCGCCCCAGGAACCGCGAGTGGCGCCCTAGATTCTTCTATAGTACTCGATCTTTATTAGGTACCTAGCCAGTGATGTATTCGATATATAATATTCGAGACGATGTATTCGAGATTATATATATTAAGACGATGATGTATTCGAGATTATATATTCGAGACGATGTATTCG
Organism: Triticum turgidum subsp. durum; assembly: GCA_900231445.1. Classification (NCBI taxonomy): domain Eukaryota; kingdom Viridiplantae; phylum Streptophyta; class Magnoliopsida; order Poales; family Poaceae; genus Triticum; species Triticum turgidum. The sequence continues at coordinate 52,146,831 of LT934122.1, read as the reverse complement.
AGATTCAGTTTTTCCTTATTGATTAATTGCATCCATGCATTGTAATTTGAATAATAAATTGTTTTATATTTCTTCTGTATTAATTAGTAAAGTAAAAACTATGGCGGACAATACTGGCAGAGAGAGAGAAGAGGAATTGTTCGACATCATACGCAGTCCTCAGAGGCTAGACGATCTGAATGATGACAGCTCCCAATATCTAAACAATACCGGAGAGGGTGATGAAAAGATATTTGATCTAGACGGCCGAGCTGATGAAGTCATGAACTATGATTATGATGACACAGACAATGTTAGTGATGACACAGACAATGCTGATCTTCAAATAACAAAGACTTCTGGCGAGGTATATATTTATATAAGCATGCATCCTGGTGATCATCACATGTTTTTTTATTGAAGATATATTAACGAATCGATCTTTCTTCTTTCAGCCCTCCGGATCGAGCAAATCTGCTTCTACAGACAGCAAGACAAAGCGAGGCCCGGGCAGATTGTTGAAGGATGGTGTAAGGTACCACATCGAATCCACTAAACTTAGTGGCGAACCCCTCACGCCTAAGAACGTTGCGGCCAAGTGGACTCGTCAGTGCGGAGTTCTTGCGAAGGACAAACTCCCGATCTCCATTCAAGAATGGAAAGAGCCAAAGACTAAACATCTTGGTGTTACTTGGGTCGATGGCAGAGCCAAAGAAGACCTGGTGAAATCTCTGATGGAACATTTCACCCTACCAGATCATTTCACTGAAGCAGATGTGAAGAAAGTCAAGGCCGCTGCTCTTAAGAAGATGGCAATTGCATTCAACACCCACAAGAAAACTGTATGGGCCAACTACCTCGCTAATGAAAGGAAGACTCCAGATTTCAAGGGAACACTGGAGAAGCAAAGAGAGCATTGGGACGATTTCGTGACCTTCAAGGATTCAGAATTATCTAAGGAACGGTCGATGAAAACAAGGCAAATGCCGCAAGAAAGACGCAGTTCCATAGGCTGGGTCCAGGTGGCTACGCGGTGGGATTGCCTAAGTGGGATAAGTCTGAGCGAGAGATGGAGGATGCAGGGGTCACTCTGGTTACTTGGAACTGGCCCCCCAGGTGCAGAACTTGGTTCTATGCGCATGGGGAGCGTTGGACCAGAAGACAAGCGAAGTTTCGCGGAAGGCAAGTCTAAAAGGAGCCGAACAAAAGATAATTGACGCAATATAAGAAGCTCGAAGGGGGGAGTTCACGCCCAACAGAGAGAACAACGAGCTTACGCGCGCCTTGGGAAATCCTGAACACCCGGGAAGAACACGAGGGAAGGGCGTTATTCCCTGGTATGAGGGCTTTTCGAACTGTAATGACGACTACAGGTCCCGTGCAAGAAAGAAGATGGAGGAGGAGAAGAAGAGGAAGTTGGAGGAGGAGCAGAGGAAGCAGGACGCAGAACGCCTTCAAGGCCTAGAAGCAAGGCACGCGGACCTGGCGCTCAAATTCCAGCAGCAGCAGCAGCAGATCGACTCACTTAGCCAGGAAAGGGGGTCTCAGCAGCGGCAGCGGCAAGCGGATGATCGTCCAGCATTGGATAGCACCGTCCCATCCATGCCGAGAAGCAGCGTTGGTTCTGCCCCGGGCGACACACTGCTGGATACATACCCTGTGGATGACATCATAGAGAACACTAACTGTGAGCTACACTCCAAAATGAAGAACATATCCATGAAGGTGGCGGACGACGTTGCTTTTCCAGTTACCCCCAAAGCAACCTACCATTGCATCCCGATTCTATAGGGCTATGCTCGTGTCATGGTTGATGAAGCGGTGGACCCATATTCGGGGCTAATGCTTGACATTCATGGAGGTGAAGACGAGCGCGCACTGGGAGAGGCCATACATCGTATCATCCTATGGAGAAAGGATTGCATCATATTTCGATGTCAACCGACACCGCGTCATCTGCCGACTCCTCCTCGAAGTCTGCCACCGAGTAAGCAGACTCCCGCTCCTCCAAGTCCACGAACGTGTGAGACGACTCCTCCTCGAAGTCCGCCACCTCCTCCAAGTCCCCGAACGCGTGAGCTGACTCCTCCGGTTTCAAGTCCGACACAATGTCATGCCACTTCTCCGGTTTCAAGTCCGGAACCATGTCAGGCCACACCTCCTGCTTCAAGTCCGGCACATCGTCAGGCCACTTCTCCTGGTCCAACTCCACGTCAGCCGTCTCCGCCGTCTCAGCAATCGCAGAAGAGACATGCCGCAGCTTTGGTGCGTAGCGGTACGAGTCGAGGTAGTTCAGGAAGTACAGGCGGAGAAAAGCGATATAAATATGGTCCAAGCCTCGCTCCTCTTCCTCAGAGGCCTTACGACATGACTAAGGAGCAAAACACAGCCATAGTGCAAGCCCAAGTGGACACCCATTTTGGACCGAAACCGGCACCGCCACCAAAGGAGAAAGTGCCTGAGAAAGTAATTGACCACTTCATTCGTATGGCTAGAGAACCACCTCCCAAGCCTGTTGACTCGGACTATGAGTGCCAAATCAAGAAGGCACATCAAACACGAGTACAGAAGGAAGCGAGCTCAAGCTCGAGCCAACAAGCAGCTGGCAAAAAATGCGGGAGAACCGTTCCCCAGTTGGGAGAACAGGCGGCGCAAGCGATCCTCCCGCTTGTTGTGCCAACAACACATGAGAGGAGTAGTACGCGCGCCAAATATTATTGTGGGCAAACCGTTAGCGTTCTCCAGCAGGGCGATGTGGTAATAACAGAGGATCATATAATGCAGGCTCAAATGCTCAATATCTCTGTTGGACAACTCCTCGAAATCGAGCCCATGCCTACGCTTAAAGAATCGGAAATAGCATGGCAATATGTCCGGGGCAAACCTTTGGTCCATCGAGACAAGGTCAAGGACCTCCCAACGAGAATGTATCAATTGCATCAATGGTACATGAACATTACCAAGATTTCCAATCGAGAGTCCGTCATGGTTAATGTTAAGCATGAGCATTATTACCATGAGAAAGCTCTGACCATTGAGTATCCAGAACTATTTCAGTTATACAATCAAGACGCACTCGACAAGTCTATCGTCAGTTGCTATTGTCTGTAAGTGATTTCTTTCTATAATTTAAGTCTCAAGCTAGTTATGTAGTGATAATTTTGATCAATCATTACATGTAATTATCCTCACTATATTCTTTTTCTGTGGTATTATATGCAGGATGAAGATGTATGAAATGAAAAAAGCTGGACGCTATGGCATTGGGTTCATTGACCCAAATACCATTAATCAGGACATATGGCAGATTGAACATTGTCAAGATGCTGTAGAGGAAAGCATGCTAGAGTTCTTGAAGCGCCTCAATACCAATGAAGATATACTACTTCCTTACAACTTCCCGTGAGTCACACTGTCTTGTACTACAAATTCTGTTTTTGCTTACTAGCTAGCTAGATGTTAATAATTAAGTGTATACGGTTTACGGTAGTTAATTAATTTATGCACATGCCCTCTTAATTAAGACATGCAAACGTGTGCGTATGCAATTGGCACTGGGTCTTGTTAGACATTAAAGTTGAGGAAGGAAAAGTTGAATTACTGGACTCACTAACTAAAGAAGATAAAGACTACACCATCGTGAAGGGGATGGTCGACAGGTAATTTCAATCATTATTAACTATATCTCGGCCTATTAATTCTTAGTTCGTCATTTCCTGATATGGACTATTTAATAACCCCTTTATTAATTTTCTTTGCCGGCGGGCAGGGCATGGACAAAGTTCATCAAGGTGACTCCAGGCACGTGGCCAAAAAAGTTGTTTTGGCATCAACCCAAGGTAAGTAATTAAGTAGTACTAGCTAGCTACCATCTATTTAATTCTTGTTTCAATATCATTAATTAATTATCATGCTTGATTAATCATTATCTGATTCAATTCCATTCTTGTAAAGGCCTTGAGGCAGGCGCAAGGGAATAATCTGTGTGCATACTACGTTTGCGAGAACATTCGCATGATGACGTGCGAAAGGAGCAGATCTGATAGACAGGACTAGGTACGTTTGTCAGAACACTATTCACACCATTATCGATATCTAGTCACACAACTAACACACATGCATATATTGATCTCCTTCTTAACAATTCAGATCGGTGCAGGATAAGCTCCTAACTTCGGACCGCATACTGGCACTTCAAGAGGAAATAGCCGGATTTTTGCTCGACCAGGTAATGGATCCCAAAGGAGAATACTATTACCCGCTACCGCCCCCATGAACCACTTGTCATCGTGCTCCGGAGGCACCAAAGGCAACATATATATGTAGGAGAAATTGTGTATATGTATATAGATGTGTATGTGTGAATAATTAATGGTGTTGGTTTGTGAGACATTCGATGATATATATGCGGTTCTATGTACGAGAAAATCTATTTATATATATGCATAACGTGTACAATTGTAGTATCGTGAAATACCAGCAAACAAAAAAAATTGAATGGAAAATATCAAAAACCACCCCAAATATTTAGTACCGGTTGGTGTTACCAACCGGTACTAATGCCCTACACGCACTCGGGCCTTGCTCATGCCACGTGGTGGCACTTTACCGCCGGTTCGTGACGAACCGGTACTAAAGGGGGGGGGGCTTTAGTCCCCACTCTTTAGTGCCGGTTGGCAAACCGGCACTAAAGGCCGTTACGAACCGGTACTAAAGCCCGGTTCTGCACTAGTGTTACCTTGCTGTGGGGTGGTCTTGCTTCACTTTCCCCAAATTATGACGGGTTTTTGCTCACATTCCAAATCCTTTTACTGACGTGAATTTTCTCATATCTGCGGTGATGTCTTACTGGATCTGAGCATAAATTTTCTTTTGATCATGAAAACCTTTTTACTTCTGCCATGGGGTTGCTTCAAATAAATGCAAGCCTTCTGGGTTCAATAAATGTTGAGAATCCTGGCCATCCTCGTAATGGGATCTGAGTGCTCATAGGTGGCACTAATTTATCTTGATTTATTTATTTGGCTCGAGCATGAGATATGTACCAAAGATTTGACTGCCTTTTGTCGTGAGCGATATAATGGTGTATGGAGTTATAGCTGTGCCATACTTCAAATATTTACATCTTGAGACTGCCCCGACAGGGGGCTGACTGACAATTGCTTTTCCTGACAGACTGACCATGTACTTGATTCCGTCGGTGAGTATACCGGGTCTGAGCTGATTGTTCAGCTTTTGATTTTTCTAATTTTGTTGGTATACCCATCTGTGGTAATGGGCTGTGATATGCTTTAACACGGTCGCTGAAGTCAAACTGCTGAGGTTGCACAGGAATCTTGGTTCTGACAGAACAGACTTGGATATTCCACACTACCCATGTTAAGCGGGTCAGCGGGATATGAAAATCCTTGTAAATAGAGTAGGCTGCGGAGAGTATGCCTTTGTGGATCCATATGGAATTATGGCTTTCAATTGTCTTGGGTATCCAGACTCTGATGGTCACGCAAAAATCATCATACCTTTGCTGTCAGTCACATCCTTTAATGGTCATGATTTTCTTTGTTAGGATACCTTACTAAAATAATTTTGCCACACATGTGCTTGACTCTCTGTATGACCATGGACGTTATTAGTGCAATATTTTTGATATTATTCCTTGTGCTTGTTTTCTGACCTGGGTCCGCACACACACGACATATATTCGGGGTTTGTAGCTGTACGAAGCTCATTGCTGAGGCCAATCATACAAGAAGGTGACAAGGTCTTATAATATCTACTTGTCAAATGGGGGAATAATGACCTTGATGACCATTGTCAAGACTGTGGATTCTGTGATGTCATCTCCAAATATTGTCGATCCTTGTAAGTCATGACATGTATTTCTGCTCATCTTTATTTTCCTTTTCCTGACTCGCAAGGTTGTGGGATCCTTACTTTTCTTAGGTGTATCTGTTGGATCACTGTCGCACCTCGTATGAGTGACTGATATGACTGGGGATACATGCTCACCATATATAAGAAGGATATGCCACCGCACTCGGTCCTTGCGGTAGGCATATGTTTTGACTGAATTGTACCTCTGACAAAATTATTGCAAGTCTGGTTCTTGAACTGTACTGCCATAAATTGGAAACTCATCATATAATCTCTAGGGATGGTGAAATATTGTGGTACTGACGCAGACTGAATGGTGTACGAGAGAAGCCATCCGAGTAGCTTGCTGAGGAAGACTTGTTAACTTATGCTCAAATCTTTTGTTCGGGTATCTTGCACAAGAAGGCTCTATAGCTTACATACGAAGCTTGCTCTGATTTATGTGCTGGAGAAGCCCTAGTTCCGTACGTGAGAAGCTTATCCTTAGGTTTGCTTGTTGATAAAATTTTATTTCCGTCTGTCAGAAGCCTTTACTAAGTTGTCTTGCTGAGAAAGACCGGGTATTGTGAAACGGAAATTGTTCACATATCATGCTGAGGAAAATTTAGGAGCCTTGCATCATAAATTTCTTCTGATAGCGTGTGAAAGAAGACTGGGTTTCTTATATCCAAAACTTCATACTGATATGCAGACTGAGATCCATACACACACCCATAATATTCTGAGGCTGATTATTTGCATGAGAAAAAATTGTTTGACTGTCTTCCTTGAGCATATCATATTCTGACGTTATTTCGGATGATAACATATTTCAAGCATCATGCATTGCTGAGCCAAAATTTTGTATATGATCCATACCTCTGTCTGAAAATATACCGTTGGTCTTGTACCTGACTTGTCTTTCTGCTGGCTGGATCATAACTGATGTGAGGATTTGTGCCGAGGGGGACTCGATGCTGATAATCAATCCAATACACCATTGGTATTCTGAGCAGATTTTAATTCCATAATGCAGTTGACTGGGTAGACAACAATGTCTAGCTGAGCTTCTTTCAAATATTTCAAATCCTTGTTGCTTCTTTGAGCCGGTGACGGTGGATGAGCAACTCTTTATAGGGGAAAATAATGTAACACCAGGGCCCAAAAGAGAGAAACAAAAGAAAACTCAACTAAACAAAGGCACACAACAACAAGCAATTCACCCAATCAATGACGCATATAACTGGTAGTCACACAATATGCATGGCTACTTACGCACACAAATCTCACGGGATCTCCGGTTCTACGATCTAGCATGCTATGACGATGTGCATGAGGATGAATAAATGTGTTGAAGAGTTGGTGTAAACAGCGCTACACCAAGTGCTAGCTTAGCCAGATAGCAACCTGGACTAGCTCGGAGGCGAGGACGCACTCGGTAATCATGTAGTGGGACGCAAAGGTCGCAACCACAGTATTATCAAGCGGACGGAAAAAGATCCATATTTTTCCAAGAAATAGGATAGCGGGGAAACACTGAGGCTGCTGACATTGCCCTTTCTTGATAACTAAGATCATTAAGGGTTGCCAACACGACAAAATAAAAGAACGATCCGGGATAGAAGCATGTCCATCACTGAAACGATAGACGGGACTGAAAGAAAGACATCGGCGCGATACCTGAGCACTATTTTGCAAACAGTGTCGGGATCACTTGGCATCACTCTGCTGGGACAGAAATGACACCAAACACCAAAAGAAAAAGGAACTGGATAAATGCAAAGGTTGAGCTATAGTGGATCCGAACCGATGCCAGCTACACTCACCAGATAAACCGTTAGAACCAATTAATAAGGCTATATGCATGCTATGCAACAAACAAATGCAGCAACCAAATGCAATCATCAAGCCACACTCTATACTACCAATTTCTACCGGTTTCTACCGCTCGCGCTGACTAGGGCGTTCTACAGGTAGACCTGCTCTTATACCAAGCCTTTGGCACCCCGGCTCAGAGAAACCAGAACACCCCGTATTCCATCCCAGAGATCGAGGAGAAGTCTTCTGGAATACGAAACTGCTTAGCATCGAACAAATCAACTCTCTATTATTACACGGATATGATTACAAAGTCTCCGATATTACAATGAATAACATTGGTAAGGAGACACTACGCCATCCTCAGTTGCTCTATGAAAGCAGCAGAGCAACACGATGCAGCGAAAAAACTTCTAGCAGCGGAACAATGACGACGATGGTGAACTCCACTCCGTAGGGACTCTGGCTGGAACGCTTATCCTAGCTCGCACGAACGGAAACCACGACAAGCAAGCAATCAAATCCGGCATGACCTGCAAACTGGCATGACAGGCCAGGTCAATACATTCAATGTACTTGCAAGCTCACAATAACCAGAAGCATTCAAGACAAACAACAGCATGGCAATTACAGGTTAAACAGGAATTATCATGAGATCATCAGAATAACATGGCATGACCAACATAAACATGATACAGCTAGAACAATATGAGCATGACATGACGATACAAGCATGCAATATGATAACACTACATGCACCACTTATTCCGCTCGGGTTACCTAGTAACCATCACATGCATTACTTACGAACCTCGAACATCACACGATCATCTCAGGATCAAATCAAGCTTGGTATGAACAATACCGTAGCGATCATTAAATGACCACAAGGAGCTAGATCTTTACCCACGATTCTCGCACAACATCACGAATATCCAACAACTCAGTATCCTCGATACCATGGTGATCTTTCCGGGGACCACAACCACGACCAACAATTGGTCTCAAACCGTGATCCTTACGATGATCACAACCACGACCAACACTTGGTCCCAAACCGTGATCCTTACGGCGATCACAACCACGACCAACACTTGGACTCAAACGGTGATCTTTACGGCGATCACAACCACGACCAACACTTGGTCTAAAACCGTGATCCTTACGGCAATCACAACCTACTTATATCATAATCGAACCGGGGTTGTCATTAATCAAGTTATTATTAATACTATTGACTCACAGTGTGACCGACACGAACCGGGCCCTTATCCGCGGGCGCGGCTATCGGTGGATTTTATATACACTCTGCAGAGGTTAGTACACTATACCCACACTATGGAACCCATGGCCTCGAACTCCCATTCGGGTGGACCAACGGCGTTCCAACAAAACCGTCGTACTGCCATGACACTCTCCCGGCTACTCCGACTCACTCCCCACTGGTCTAGTCCTGGGTGGCCCCGTGTCTACCAAAGACACAACAACAAGCGTCGTGGCCAAAACATAAACGATCCCACTCGGGGACCCACCGGTGATAAGTCTCCAACGTATCTATAATTTTTTATTGCTCCATGCTAGATTATCTACTATTTTGGATTATATTGGGCTTTATTTTCCACTTTTATATTACTTTTCGGACTAACCTATTAACTGGAGGCCCAGCCCAGAATTGCTGTATTTTGCCTATTTCAGTGTTTCAAAGAAAAGGAATATCAAACGGAGCCCAAAAGACATGAAACTCCACGGAACCTGTTTTTGGACCAAAAGAAGCCCATGGAGTACCGGAAGCTCACCAGGCGAGTCTCGGGCTGCCCACGAGGGTGGGGGGCGTGCCCACCCCCTGGGGCGCGCCCCCCTACCTCGTGGCCAGCCCGGAAGTCCACCGACGTCCTCCCTGCACCCATATATACTCTCGTACCTAAAACTTCCAGAATGGAGATTAGATCAGAAGTTCCGCCGCCGCAAGCCTCTGTAGCCACGAGAAATCAATCTAGGACCTCTCCGGCACCCTGCCGGAGGGGCCATCATCACCGGTGGCCATGGAGGAGTATCCCGGAGGGGTCTTCATCACCATGAAGGCCAAGGACCAGAAGGCGGAGGCCATGGAGGAGGAAGCACAAGGGGGAGAACCTCTCCTCCTTTCTTCCGGTGGCGCCGGAGTGCCATCGGGAGGGGAATCATCGCCACGATGATCGTCTTCATCAACATCACCATCATCACCACCATCCTCATCTCTTTTACGTGGTCCACTCTCCCGCACCCCGCTGTAATCCCTACTTGAACATGGTGCTTTATGCTACATATTATGATCCAATGATGTGTTGCCATCCTATGATGTTTTGAGTAGATATCTTTTGTCCTTGGGTTGATTGATGATCTAGATTGGTACGAGTTGTATATTTTATTATTGGTGCTGTCCTATTGTGCCCTCCGTGTCGCGCAAGCGTGAGGGATTCCCGCTGTAGGGTGTTGCAATACGTTCATGATTCACTTATAGTGGCTTGGTGAGTGACTGAAACACAAACCCGAGTAAGAGGGATTGTTGTGTGTGGGAATAAAGAGGACTTGATGCTTTAATGCTCTGGTTGGGTTTTACCTTAATGATCTTTAGTAGTTGCGGATGCTTGCTAGAGTTCCAATCATAAGTGCATATGATCCAAGTAGAGAAAGTATGTTAGCATATGCCTCTCCCTCATATGAAATTGCAATGACGAATATCGGTCTTGTTAACAATTTCCTAGGACAATTCCGCACACCGATCCACCATTATTCCACACTCGCTATTTATATTATTTAGTAATATATTCTAACTTTATGATAACAGCACCTACTTTTATGTTTTAGCTCTCTGATACTATGCAAAGTTATCCTCTTCATACCCACAACGTAGTTTATTTCTCGTTGCTAGTTGGAAGCAAACGTCCGGTGCACGTAGAGTCTTATCAGTGGCAGATAGGGCTGCGATGATTCCTTGCACTTGGGGATTATCAAGCTCTTTTCTGGCACCGTTGCCGGGGAGCAATAGCGTGGGGTTGATATTCTCGTGTGTGCTTGTTTGCTTCCTTCACTGAGTAGATTTTGTTTTTCTTTTTTGTTTTTGTTTAGTTGTGGGTGAAACATAGAAAAAAAATTAAAAACGAAAATACAAAAAATTATTACTTGCCTCTCATGCCTAAAAAGTTTTTCAAAAAGAGAAGTGATTGGAAGGTTTTGCATTGAAGAAGTGAGGGTCGACCTTGAGCACTTGTGCTCATGCTCACGGAAACAATGTAGAATTTTTCATGGAAGTTTCTCTGTAAATAATTACCCCCTTGTATATATTCATTGTATTATAAAAATAATATGCCAAGTTGGTTTTAGGATGATTAGATTGCTTGTTTGCTTTGTGCAAAACAAAAACAGAAACTTTGGATGTAGTGCATGAATTTACATTTTTAACTGGAAAGCCAAATGGTTCGGATTCTTTTTGCACTTTACTTCTGTAAAAACTGTTCAAATTGTAAAATTTAGTTTATAATTTCAGGAGTTACAGAAGTTTTCCAAACTTCCATTTTACTACAGACTATTCTGTTTTTAATAGATTTTATTTTGCATGTGTCGTTTGCTTATTTCGATGAATCTATGGCTAGTATTGTTGGGTATGAACCATAGAGAACTTGGAATACAGTAGGTTTAACACCCATAAAAATAAAGAATGAGTACATAACAGTACCTAAAGCTAGTGATTTGCTTTATTACACTAACGGAACTCACAAGTTTTTGTTAAAGTTTTGTGTGGATGAAGTGTCCGAAGGTCGAGGAGCTATCAATATGAGAAGAATAAAGAGAGGCAAGAGTTCAAGCTTGGGGATGCCCAAGGCACCCGAAGTAAATATTCTAAGGATACTCAAGCATCTAAGCTTGGGGATGCCCCGGTTGGCATCCCATCTTTCTTCTTCAACAAACATCGGTATACCTCGGTTTTTGTTTTGTTCACATGATTTGTGTCCTTTGTGTTTTTCCTTTTATTCAAGAACCATGCTAGAATGAGATATCCCTTAATTTATTTATAGAATACTTCATGTGCTTCACTTAAATATTTTAATTATGATCTTATAGAATTGCTCTTTGTGCTTCACTTAAATCTTTTGAGTATGGTTTTATAGAATGCTTCATGTGCTTCACTTATACACTTTGAGCTTGGATATTGGTTAGTTGTAGAATGCTCCATGAACTTCACTTATACCTTTTGGAGTATGAATAATACTATCATTTAAAGCGGGTTTGGAAGAGTGTCAACTTTAGGAATTAGTGATCCCACTATTTTGGAGGATGTTGAATCTTAGTCTGATATTTATGAAAGTGGATTCGGAAGAGTGTCAACTTTAGCTAGTAATGATTCCACTATTTCGTAAGAGGTTCCAATTGAGTATGAGAACAAAGTTGCTATCCATGATACTACTGAAAATTATTATGAGGGAGGAATACATGCTTGTAGGAGTTGCAATAATATTAAGTTTCCTCTCTATGTGCTTAAAGTTTTGAAGTTATACTTGTTTTGCCTTCCTATGCTAGTTGATTCTTGTTCCCATAAGTTGTGTGCTCACAAAATCCCTAGGCATAGTAAGTGGGTTAGATTTGAATGTGCTAGTCATATTCTTCAAGATGCTCTCTTTGTGTTTCAATTCTTATCTTTTATGTGAGCATCATTGAAATCATCATGCCTAGCTAAAAGGCATTAAAGAAAAGCGCTTGTTGGGAGACAACCCAATATTTACCCTTACTGTTTTTGTGTGTTTACATGATTAAGATACTTTAGTAATCATGTTTTATAGATTTTGTTTCAATAAAGTGCCAAGTAAGACCTTTGGGAAGACTTGGGTGAAAGCTAATGAGATCTTGCCGTAAAAAACAGAAACTTTGCGCTCACGAGAATGGACGTCATTTTTTACAGAAGAGTGCTATTGAGTTGATTCGTTTTTAATAAGATTAATAGAAAAATTCCTCACGTCCACAAATTTATTTCATAATTTTTGGAGTAGCAGAAGTATGGTTATTGTTCAGATCATTACAGACTGTTCTGTTGCTGACGGATTCTGTTTTCATTGCATAGTCTGCTTGTTTTCTAGTTTCTATGGCTTATATTTCTCAATATAATTTTTAGAAATGATATGGTACAGTAGGAATTGTGTGAAAAAAATTATGAACCTTGTCTTTGTCAGTACCAAAGAGAATGGTTTGCCCTTTATCATACTAACCTATCTCACGAAGTTTGGCTAAGTTTAATGTGATTGAAGTTTTCAAGTTTTGGGTGAGATATCGATGTGAGGAGAATAAGGAGTGGAAAGACCCTAAACTTGGGGATGCCCAAGGCACTCCAAGGTAATATTCAAGGAAGACTCAAGCGCCTAAGCTTGGGGATGCCCCGGAAGGCATCCCCTCTTTCGTCTTCAAAACTATCGGTACACCTTACTTGGAGCTATATTTTTATTTGTCACATGATATGTGTTTTACTTGGAGTGTCATTTTATTTTGTTATTATTAGCTAGATGCTATTTAGAATAGTGTTTTGCATCTTTATTTTCAATAAAAATGTCAAGGATAGCCTTTACCATGCTTATTTTGCTAGTATACATGTTGTTGTTTGAAAACAGAAAGTTTACCGCTGTTGCAAAAATTCCCTAGAAAATTAAGAGCATGATATAATGTTGAAACTTTTTGCATAATTAGCTCTGATAAATATACTACAGTGGGAATTTTCTCTCATAATTTTTGGAGTTAATGAAGTATGATGAATGTTGCATTCTTTATAGACTATACTGTTTTGGCAGATTGCTGTTATAGTTGCATTGTTTGCATATGTTTGCCCATTTAATGATTCTATTTTAGGATAGGAGTATTAAATATGCATAGGCATTTAGTATGCAATGTTGAATAATAATTTTAGTGATTTGTTACAGTAGGAAATGATAAGGTTTTGCATTGGTTTATACTAACCTATCTCACGAGTTCTTGTTGAGTTTGTTGTGAATGAAGCTTTTGATAGAAAGAAGAGAAACCATGATATGAGAGGAATTAAGAAGACATAAAAGCTCAAGCTTGGGGATGCCCAAGGCACCCCAAGATAATATTTCAAGAAGTCTCAAGCATCTAAGCTTGGGGATGCCCCGGTAGGCATCCCACCTTTCTTCTTCAACAACTATCGGTTAGTATCGGTTGAGCCTAAGTTTTTGCTTCTTCACATGAGTTGTGCTATCCTTGCAATGTCATTTTATTTTGTTTTACTTGCTTTTTGAATAAAATCATTGGATCTGAAATATTGAATGAAAAAGAATCCTCTCATGGCTAGTTAATAATTTTACTACTCAGTGTTCTTCACTCATATCTTTTGGAGCAGTTTGTCATTCGCTCATGTGCTTCATGTATATCCTATGAGTAAATGGGGGAATGAATTGAATGTCATAAATCTGAATTTTCATATGCTTCATATGCTTATAACATGGTTAGTGATGACTTCACACATAGAAAGTATGAGGCATAAAAGTTGTTGAGAATTGGCAAACGTAGTTTTGATCATCGTTGCAATTAATAGGAAGTAATAAGGAAAGAGAGGTTCACATACAAATATATTATCTTGGACATCTTTTATGATTGTGAAGCACTCATTAAATATGACATGCTAAAAGAGTTGATGTTGTACAAGGAAGAGAACGTAATGGTTTATGTTTTCCGACATCTCAGTTAAAGTATATTGTCATTAACCTTCCAAACATGTTGAGCTTGCCTTTCTCCATCATGCTAGCCAAATCCCTTGCACCAAGTAGAGATACTACTTGTGCTTCCAAATACCCGTAAACCCAGTTTTGCCTTGAGAGTCCACCATACCTACCTATGGATTGAGTAAGATCCTTCAAGTAAGTTGTCATCAATGCAAGCAATAAAAATTGCTCTCTAAATCTGCATGACTTATTAGTGCAGAGAAAATAAGCTTTGTACGAACTTGTTGTGGAAGTAATAAAAGCGATGGACTGCATAATAAAGGTCCACATACAAGGGGCAATATAAAGTGACGTTCTTTTGCATTAAGATTTTGTGCATCAACCCTAAAAGCTCATGACAACCTCTGCTTCCCTCTGCGAAGGGCCTATCTTTTACTTTATGTTTTTAATTTATGCTTGAGTCAAGGTGATCCTCACCTTTCCCTTTTTCATTTTATCCTTTGGCAAGCTCCTTGTGTTTGAAAGATCATGATATATATATATATATATATATATATATATATATATATATATCCAATTGGATGTAAGTTAGAATGGGCTATTATTGTTGACATCACCTAAAGGTGAATACGTTAGGAGGCAACACAATAAGCCCCAATCTTTCTCAGTGTACGGCTGAAACTCCATAACCACAAGTATTGCATGAGTGTTAGCAATTGTAGAAGACTATATGATAGTTGAGTATGTGGACTTGCTGAAAAGCTCTATTCTTGACTCTTTCTGATGTTATGATAAATTGCAATTGCTTCAATGACTGAGATTATAGTTTGTTAGTTCTCAATGAAGTTTCTGAACCATGCTTGACATTGTGAATAGATTGTTACTTGATCATGAAAAATTTCATGAGCTAAGCCGCTATTATGACACATATAGATGCTAGAAAAAGTGATTGGAATTATCATTGATCAAACTTAAGCACTTACTAGCATTCCGCATCAAAAATTATCTTTTTATCATTTACCTACTCGAGGACGAGCAGGAATTAAGCTTGGGGATGCCTGATACGTCTCCAACGTATCTATAATTTTTGATTGCTCCATGCTAGATTATCTACTGTTTTGGATTATATTGGGCTTTATTTTTCCACTTTTATATTACTTTTGGGACTAACCTATTAACCGGAGGCCCAGCCCAAGATTGTTGTTTTTTGCCTATTTCAGTGTTTCGAAGAAAAGGAATATCAAACGGAGTCCAAAAGACCTAAAACTCCACGGAACCTGTTTTTGGACCAAAAGAAGCCCATGGACTACCAGAAGCTCACCAGGGGAGTCTCGGGCTGCCCACGAGGGTGGGGGGCGCACCCGCGCGCCCCTACCTCGTGGCCAGCCCGGAAGTCTACCGACGTCCTCCCTGCACCCATATATACTCTCGTACCTAAAACTTCTAGAACGGAGATTAGATCAGAAGTTCCGCCGCCGCAAGTCTCTGT
>LT934122.1:52032261-52130643 GCA_900231445.1 Triticum turgidum subsp. durum | reverse complement strand
AGTATCCCGGAGGGGTCTTCGTCACCATGAAGGCCAAGGACCAGAAGGTGGAGGCCATGGAGGAGGAAGCACAAGGGGAAGAACCTCTCCTCCTCTCTTCCGGTGGCGCCGGAGTGCCGTCGGGAGGGGAATCGTCGCCACGGTGATCTTCTTCATCAACATCACCATCATCACCACCATCCTCATCTCTTTTACACGGTCCACTCTCCCGCACCCCGCTGTAATCCCTACTTGAACATGGTGCTTTATGCTACATATTATGATCCAAAGATGTGTTGCCATCCTATGATGTTTTGAGTAGATATCTTTTGTTCTTGGGTTGATTGATGATCTAGATTGATACGAGTTGTATATTTTATTATTGGTGTTGTCCTATTGTGCCCTCTGTGTCGCGCAAGCATGATGGATTCCCGCTGTAGAGTGTTGCAATACGTACATGATTCACTTATAGTGGGTTGGTGAGTGACTGAAACACAAACCCGAGTAAGAGGGATTGTTGCGTATGGGAATAAAGAGGACTTGATGCTTTAATGCTATGGTTGGGTTTTACCTTAATGATCTTTAGTAGTTGCGGATGCTTGCTAGAGTTCCAATCATAAGTGCATATGATCCAAGTAGAGAAAGTATGTTAGCTTATGCCTCTCCCTCATATGAAATTGCAATGACGACTATCGGTCTTGTTGACAATTGCCTAGGACAATTACGCACACCGATCCACCATTATTTCACACTCGCTATTTATATTATTTAGTAATATATTCTAACTTTATGATAACAGCACCTACTTTTATGTTTTAGCTCTCCAATACTATGCAAAGTTATCCTCTTCATACCCACAGCGTAGTTTATTTCTCGTTGCTAGTTGGAAGCAAACGTCCGGTGCATGTAGAGTCGTATCAGTGGCAGATAGGGCTTGAGAGAATATTGATCTTACCTTTAGCACCTTGTGGGTTCGACACTCCATACTTATCACTTCCACCTTTGGAAAGTGCTGCGATGATTCCTTGCACTTGGGGATTATCAGCCGGCTATAACAACTACGGTCACACAAGGTTTATGTCCGCCTACCTGATTAGGGTAGCACGCGCCCATAACCTTCCTTAGTTGGAGGCACCGGCGAGATGCATGACAATAGTCCCAGTTAGGGCCAGCCCATACCGGCAAGCGTGGTTGCACTGTTCAGCTCGATTCAGCGGCACCATGACTCAGCCAACAATTGTTCAAGTTCACTTTAATCCGGTTAAACTTGAATGAAAATATGCTGAGCCATGATAAAATAACATGATGCAAATTACAATGCGTGAACATGATATTAACATAATCATGACGGTATCACATAACTATCCACCATATCAACAATGAATCATATCCACTGAGCATGGCATACTGACTAGCATGAACATCACCAGTACATACTTCTCTGAAACATAGCATGACCACTAGCATCAACAATAAATATCATGCAAGAACATATCAACAATGCCATCGTGCAAGCATTTAATCAACTGGATGCAATCGAACATGCATAACAACGGTACTCGGGACAAACGGCAGTCATGCACCGAAGACCATCACCAATATCAACATGTACTACTAGCAAGCATAAACATATGAAAGGAAATACTAGCAGGTGGAACATGATAACAGAGTACAAGACAACATAGCACAAAAGTGAACCTGCAACTCTAAACATCACCGGAACAACGATAACCATCTTTTCAACAAGCAAACATTTAATAAAGATTCAAGTTGAAAACCACGGCTAGTGCATGACTATCATGCAAGTGGGTATTGTGGCTTGCCTGGGGTGGAAAAAATCACCGGGGAGAAGTGCGGTGAAACCGCAGAAAGATTTGCCGGAAACAGTTCTCTCTCGGAGGGGGCTGTTTACATGCAAGGGCAAAAAGGTCATTTTCACAGTGTCCAACCATAGTGAAAATGGAACCAACAGAACGGGCTCGACGAAAAGAAGAAGTGGGCTTTGGAATCACCTGATTTGGAGCTACGGTTAAAAAGTTATGAGGTGTTTTTTGCCAGGGACCTATCTGCAAGAAAATATTTTCAAACAGGGGCCTGGACAGAAAAACTGAAAGCGCAGATTGGAAACTACGTTTCCACTTGCCACATGGGCTGAGGCGTCTGGGCCACTGGCGCATGGGGCCCAGGGGCAGGGGGGAGGGGCCAGGCTCGGTCGTCTCCTTGCTCCCGCACGCCTGTTCTCCCGTGAGACAGAGCAGAGGAGGGGAGGGAAACGGCCAAGGGGTCGGTCGGCTCCGGCGCTCCCCGGCCAAGCAAAGGGCACCGGCGAGACCACGGGGCCGCCGCACACCCGCTCCAGGAGAGAAGAGGCGCGGGGGAGGCCTGGAGCGAAGGTGATGAGCGGCGACCGGAGATGTACAGAGGACGGGCACTGGCGATGGAACGGGCCACTCCGGCCACCTCAAGCCAAAGTGCAGGCACCGACGGCTTCAGGGAGACGCTGCAGTCCCGTTCAAAGGAGAAAGGGACGCCGGGGAGGAGTGGAACAGAGGGGAGGCCGCGGCGACGGAAAGCTACACAGAGGGCTTGGGCGATGGTGGTCTCGGCGATACGGGCGGTGGCTGAGGGGTTCTGGAAGCTCTTGGAGAGGTGGGGGAGGCGATGGACGTGGCTAGAGGAGGAGAGGAGCCTTGGTTTGGTCGGAATCACGCCGAGGCCGAGGCGGCCATGGAGGACAGAGGCGAACTCCGGCGAGATGTGGCGATCCTGGTGACCAAATGAGGCGAGGGAGAGACGGGTCCTGAGCGGAGGGGTTCGGGGGTCCTTATATAGGCGCGGAGGAGGGCTCTAGAGCTCACGGACGAGCTCCCGACCAAGCTTTAATGGTGGGCAGAGGCTGGACATGGCACGGGCGTGGAGGTAGCGACTCATTTATGGCGAACGGCGACGAGGCAGAGGCACAAGGTGATGCAAAGGCTCACGGGGCACCTACTAGACATGGTTGGAGGTCGAGACAAGGAGGGAGGAGACGAGCACAGTGGCAAGAACCAGCCAGAGCACGAAATGTGAGTGAAGCCATCATGATCACCACGGTCTTTGGTGCAAATGGTGCGTTCTGGCCAGGCCGACCATGTCTAGTGGAATGAACCCAGTGACCTAAGTATAAATGAGGAAACAAATCATTCCAGGGACAAAGAAAAGATTTGCACTTAGAACCAAAGTAAATCAGTAAGAAGGTGTTTGTGACTTACTGTGGTGACACCAGCTTGGTAACATGGTAAAAGGTTTGTCTGGGAGTTTTATCTATGGAGGTACTATGTTCCTGGAGGTTTTGAGGGGAAATGGACCAAGTTTTACTGTAGTTGCTTCACAACTGACCAAAATGGTCCAGAGACTTGAGCATGATGATGCACTCACATGGAGTATCAACTTGAGCTAAAATTGGGCAAGGCCTGATTATTTGGACATATGAAGATTCTGTAAAAAGCTCATGCCAAATGGACATGCCAAAATAGCACTTGCTTCCCAAACATCATTTCTGGCCAGAAACTTGGAATAATTTTGGTGATCAAATGGCTCATTGAAATGATGCCAAGTTGGCTGGAGAGATGTTTTATGGGCATAAGAATGATCTGGTAGTTTATCAGGATTTTTGAAGCAATATAAAATACACTTATTTCACAACCTAAAAATATTGCCAGAATCAAAGATTTGCTCCCGTGCTCACATAGATGATTGGATGGGGCTGCAAATGGGTGGAAGAGGCTAATATGAGCACATTAAGGAGTGTGAAAATGTTTAACTCATTTGTATACTCCTAACTAGTACTTTCTTCACAAAGCCTTCTGTTTGATAGAAACTTTGAAAATTCACCGAGGAAGATTGGCTTGGAAAATAATGTTGAAATTGTGCATGAGGCCATTATTTGTACATATAATCATGCCCAAAAAGGTTGGGATACACTAGGAAAAATATAAATGAGACTTCATTCACAAAGTGCCATTCAGGGCGGAATAGAAAAAGGAATATTGGGGAATTAGTTTTGAACTGGCAAAGGAAATGTTTGGGCATATTTGAGCTACATATGAGCCAAAGAAATTATGGGAATTATTTGGGGATTTTTTGATGGACAAAAATATAGGTTGCTTCACAACCTAGCGCAGATAGGGTTATTCCTTTAATGAAAAAGGAATTTTCCCTAGAAAAAGAGTTTAGGGTTTGGTCAAGGAGTGAAGTGACATGATCTTGGCAAGGTTTTGAGAATTATTAGCCACTTCGGAGGGGGAATGAGGATGATTTACCAGGTGGCAAGGCCACAGAATCACTCCAAAAAGAAAAACAGAGCAAAAACAAATTAAATCCAAAGAAAAAGAAAAGGGCCAAAATCCAGGCTGTTACACCGGTCTACTTGAAACAGACGTGATGCCTATGTTCATGATCATTGCCTTAGATGTCATCATAATTATTTGTTTTTCTATCAATTGCTCGGCAATAATTTGTTCACACACCGTAATACATGCTATCTCGAGAGAAGCCACTAGTGAAACCTATGGCCCCCGGGTCTCTTTTCCATATTATTGCATCTCTTGTCCATTATATTGCTCTCTTTTCCATATTATTGAATCTCTTTTACTATTTTGCAATCTTTACTTTCCAATCTATACAACAAAAATACCAAAAATATTTACTTTATTATCTCTATTAGATTTCACTTTTGTGAGTGACCGTGAAGGGATTGACAACCCCTTAATCGCGTTGGTTGCAAGTTATTGATTGTTTGTGCAGGTATTCGGTGACTTGTGCGTCGTCTCCTACTGGATTGATACCTTGGTTCTCGAAACTGAGGGAAATACTTATGTTACTTTGCTGCATCACCCTTTCCTCTTCAAGGGAAAACCAACGCAAGCTCAAGAGGTAGCAAGAAGGATTTCTGGCGCCGTTGCCGGGGAAATCTACACCAAGTCAAGCCATACCAAGTACCCATCATAAACTCTTCGGCCTTGCATTACATTATTCGCTATTCGCCTCTCATGTTCCTCTCTCCCACTTCTAAAATGATTTTCGAAAACCTTTGCCTTTTCTTCGCCCCTTTTCCGTTCGTCTCTTTTCGCTTGCGTCGTGTGTGCTCGTTCATAGTGCGGTTTGTTGCCATCATGTCTGAAACTGGGGAGGTTATCGCTAAAAAAGATAGTAGTAACTATGGGGGAAACTTTGATGCTTTTGATAATCCTCATGAAAAACCTACTATTTTGCACACTAAAAAGTTCTTGATTGGTAGTGGTAACATTATTGGAAAAGGAGTTATTCAAGATTTCTTTACTTGTGTCGGTGCTTTGCCCAATATGGGTGGGTCTATTCTTCATAAAACTAGTAGTCTTGTAGATGCTATATCTTTGCTTGTAGTTGAACTTGAAAGAAAATTTATCCACATGCATCCTTGCATACAAAGGATTTTTCTAGAGTTTTCTAATATTGAGCATTCTTCTGTTAAGCGAGCGGCTACTATCTTTCTAGCACATGAGTTTAGATTTGCAATGAAAGAGGCCAATGAAATTTTAGCGCATTATAGGGTGGACGCCGGTCGTCCTCCCATAGAAGCGATTCTTTTTAATCAAGAAGACATAATACGTTTACGATCTTTAGATCATGTTGCTTATAATGAAAATCTTAGAAAGAGGGTTCCTACCAATGTTCTAGTTGATAGGATTTCTGAACTTAATGATAATTTTGCTATTCAGAGCAACGGGTTAGGTTTTCCTCTTGAACAAAGGCTCATGACTTTTTGCCAAAAGAATGCTTATAATGATGAATTGGTTGTGCAATATGAAGGGCCAAAGGAGGAACCAATTCCTCCCGAGCTTGATCTTGAGAACTTTTGTCCCATTAAATTTAGCCCTTTTGATTACTTTTTCTTGCCACAAAGAAAACTTGCTGCCGAACGTAGAGAGTACGAGATGAGTTTTCATGATTTTCCCTATCATTATTATGGCAATACCTAGATCTATTCTTGTTTTTATGCATAGCTAGGGGCGTTAAACGATAGCGCTTGTTGGGAGGCAACCCAATTTTATTTTTGTTATTTACTTTTTGCTCCTGTTTAGTAATAAATAATTCATCTATCTTATGTTTACATGTGGTTTTATGTTTAAGTAGTGTTTGTGCCAAGTAGAACCTTTGGGAAGACTTGGGTGAAGTCTTTGCGATCTTGCTGTAAAAAATAGAAACTTTTGCACTCACGAGAATAGTTTTCATTTTTTACAAAGGAGTGATTTTAGGTTGATTATTTTTGCATAAGATTAATAGACAAATTACTCACGTCTACCAATTTATTTCAGATTTTTTGGACTTACAGAAGTATTCGAAAGTTATAGATTACTACAGACTGTTCTGTTTTTGACAGATTCTGTTTTTCGTGTGTTGTTTGCTTATTTTGATGAATCTATGAGTAGTATCGGGGGGGGGGGGGCGTATGAACCATTGAGAAGTTGGAATACAGTAGTTTTCACACTAATATAAATAAAGAATGAGTTCATTACAGTACCTTAAAGTGGTGGTTTATTTTCTTATACTAACGGAGCTGATAAGATTTTCTGTTGAAGTTTTGTGTTGTGAAGTTTTCAAATTTTGGGTAAAGACTTGATGGATTTTGGAATAAGGAGTGGCAAAAGCCTAATCTTCGGGATTCCCAAGGCAAACCATGGTAAAATTCAAGGATAACCAAAAGCCTAAGCTTGGGGATGCCCCGGAAGGCATCCCCTCTTTCGTCTTCGTCTATCGGTAACTTTACTTGAGGCTATATTTTTATTCACCACATGATATGTGTTTTTCTTGGAGCGTCTTGTATAATTTGAGTCTTTGCCTCTTAGTTTACCACAATCATCCTTGCTGTGCACACCTTTTGGGAGAGACACGCAAGAATCGGAATTTATTAGAATACTCTATGTGCTTCACTTATATCTTTTGAGCTAGACAATATTGCTGTAGTGCTTCACTTATATCTTTTTAGAGCACGGCGGTGGTTTTATTTTATAGAAATTGTTGATCCCTCATGCTTCACTTATATTATTTTGAGAGTCTTTTAGAACAGCATAGTAATTTTCTTTGGTTATAAAATTAGTCCTAATATGATTGGCATCCAAGATGGGTATAATAAAAACTTTCATATAAAGTGCATTGAATACTATGAGAAGTTTGATTATTTATGATTGTTTTGAGATATTAAGATGGTGATATTAGAGTCATGCTAGTAGAGTAGTTGTGAATTTGAGAGATACTTGTGTTAAAGTTTGTGATTCATGTAGCATGCACGCATGGTGAACCGTTATGTGATGAAGTTGGAGCATGATTTATTTATTGATTGTCTTCCTTATGAGTGGCGGTCGGGGATGATCGATGGTCTTTTCCTACCAATTTATCCCCCTAGGAGCATGCGTGTAGTACTTCGTTTCGATAACTAATAGATTTGTTCAATAAGTATGTGAGTTCTTTATGACTAATGTTGAGTCCATGGATTATACGCACTCTCACCCTTCCAACATTGCTAGCCTCTCTAGTACCGCGCAACTTTCGCCGGTACCATACACCCACCATATACCTTCCTGAAAATAGCCACCATACCTACCTATTATGGCATTTCCATATACATTCCGAGATATATTGCCATGCAACTTTCCACCGTTCCGTTTATTATGACACGCTCCATCATTGTCATATTGCTTTGCATGATCATGTAATTGACATCGTATTTATGGCAAAGTCACCGTTCATAATTTTTTCATACATGTCACTCTTGAATCATTGCACATCCCAGTACACCACCGGCGGCATTCACATAGAGTCATATTTTGTTCTAAGTATCGAGTTGTAATTCTTGAGTTGTAAGTAAATAAAAGTGTGATGATCTTTATTATTAGAGCATTGTCCCAGTGAGGAAAGGATGATGGATATTATGAATCCCCCACAAGTCGGGATGAGACTCCGGACTAAATAAAACAAAGAGGCCATAAAAAAAAGAGAAAAGGCCCAAATAAAAAAATGAGAGAAAAAAGAGAGAAGGGGCAATGCTACTATCCTTTTTCCACACTTGTGCTTCAAAGTAGCACCATGATCTTCATGATAGGGAGTCCCCTATGTTGTCACTTTCATATACTAGTGGGAATTATTCATTATAGAACTTGGCTTGTATATTCCAATGATGGGCTTCCTCAAAAGTGCCCTAGGTCTTCGTGAGCAAGCAAGTTGGATGCACACCAACTTAGTTTATTTTTGAGCTTCACTTATAGCTCTAGTGCATCCATTGCATGGCAATCCCTACTCACTCACATTGATATATATTGATGGGCATCTCCATAGCCCGTTGATACGCCTAGTTAATGTGAGACTATCTTCTCCTTTTTGTCTTCTCCACAACCACCATTCTATTTGACCTATAGTGCTATGTCCATGGCTCATGCTCATGTATTGCGTGAAGATTGAAAAAGTTTGAGAACATCAAACGTATGAAGTAATTGCTTGGCTTGTCATCGGGGTTGTGCATGATTAAATACTTTGTGTGATGAAGATAGAGCATAACCAGACTATATGATTTTGTAGGGATAGCTTTCTTTGGCCATGTTATTTTGAGAAGACATGATTGCTTTGTTAGTATACTTGAAGTATTACTATTTTTATGTCAACATTAAACTTTTGTCTTGAATTATTCGGATCTAAACATTCATGCCATAATAAAGAAAATTACATTGATAAATATATTAGGTAGCATTCCACATCAAAAATTCTATTTTTATCATTTACCTACTCAAGGACGAGTAGGAATTAAGCTTGGGGAGCTTGATACGTCTCCATCGTATCTATAATTTTTGATTGTTCTGTGCTATTATATTATCTGTTTTGGATGTTTAATGGGCTTTAATATGCTCTTTTATATTATTTTTGGGACTAACCTATTAACTGAAGGCCCAGTGCCAGTTTATGTTTTTTCTTCCCATTTTAGAGTTTTGCAGAAAAGGAATACCAAACGGAGTCCAAGCGGAATGAAACTTCCACGATGATCTTTCTTGGACCGAAAGCAAACCAGAAGACTTGGAGTTGAAGTCGGAGACACAACGAGGCGTCCACGAGGCAGGGGGGCACACCCATGGGGGTTGGCACACCCCACCCTCGTGGGCCCGTTGTAGCTCCAGTGACTTAGTTCTTTCGCCTATATATACTCTTATACACTAAAAACATCAGGGGGAGCCACGAAGCCACTTTTCCACTTCCGCAACCTTCTGTACCCATGAGATCGCATCGTGGGGCCTTTTCAGGCGATCTGCCGGAGGAGGACTCGATCACGGAGGTCTTCTACATCAGCACCATTGCGTCTTCAATGAAGCGTGAGTAGTTTACCACAGACCTTCGGGTCTATAGTTATTATCTAGATGTCTTTTCTCTCTTTGATTTTCAATACAAAGTTCTCCTCGATGTTCTTGGAGATCTATACAATGCAATATTCTTTTGCAGTGTGTTTGCCGAGAGCCGATGAATTCTGGATTTATGATCAAGATTATCTATGAATATTATTTGGTTCTTCTCTGAATTCTTATATGCATGATTTGATATCTTTACAAGTCTCTTCGAATTATCGGTTTAGTTTGGCCTACTATATTGATCTTTCTTGCCATGGGAGAAGTGCTTAGCTTTCGGTTCAATCTTGCGGCGTCCTTCCCAGTGACACTAGGGGCAGGAAGGCACATATTGTATTGTTGCCATCGAGGATAAAAAGATGGGTTTTATATCATATTGTTTGAGTTTATCCCTCTACATCATGTCATCTTGCTTAATGTGTTACTCCGTTCTAATGAACTTAATACTCTAGATGCATGCTGGATAGCGGTCGATGTGTGGAGTAATAGTAGTAGATGCAGGCAGTAGTCGGCCTACTTGACACGGACGTGATGCCTATGTTCATGATCATTGCCTTAGATGTCATCATAATTATGCGCTTTTCTATCAGTTGCTCGACAGTAATTTGTTCACCCACCATAATGCATGCTATCTCGAGAGAAGCCACTAGTGAAACCTATGCCCCCCGGGTCTCTTTTCCATATTATTGCATCTCTTTTCCATTATATTTCTTCTCTTTTCCATATTATTTAATCTCGTTTAATATTTGGCAATCTTTACTTTCCAATATATATAACAAAAATACCAAAAATATTTGCTTTATTATCTCTATTAGATTTCACTTTTGCTAGTGACCGTGAAGGGATTGACAACCCCTTTATCGCGTTGGTTGCAAGTTCTTGGTTGTTTGTGCAGGTATTCGGTGACTTGTGCGTCCTCTCCTACTGGATTGATACCTTGGTTCTCAAAACTGAGGGAAATACTTACGCTACTTTGCTGCATCACCCTTTCCTCTTCAAGAGAAAACCAACGCAAGCTCAAGAGGTAGCACCTAGTTAAAAAGGCATTAAAGAAAAGCACTTGTTGGGAGACAACCCAACACTTTTACCTACTGTTTTTGTGTGTTCACATGATAATGCTACTGTAGTAATCATGTTTTATTGCTTTTGTTTCAATAAAGTTCCAAGTAAAGACTTTGGGATAGTGTGCATGATACTTGACTTGAATCTGTGCAAAAACAGAACCTTTTACGCTCAGTTCAGGAATTCTGAAAATTCACTAGAATGTGCTTTTGATCTGAATTTTTTATAGGTGGTAGATATAGAAATTATCTTCGTTTTCCTAATTTTTCAGAATCTTTGGTGTAGCAGAAGTATGTGCTACGTCTTGAGCTTGCGTTGGTTTTCCCCGAAGAGGAGAGGATGATGCAGCACAGTAGCGTAAGTATTTCCCTCAGTTTTTGAGAACCAAGGTATCAATCCAGTAGGAGGCCACGCTCAAGTCCCTCGTATCTGCACAAAACGATAGCTACTCGCAACCAACGCGATTAGGGGTTGTCAATCCCTTCACGGTCACTTACGAGACTGAGATCTGATAGGGATAATATTTTTGGTATTTTTAGTATATAGATGCAAAGTGAAAAGTAAAAGGCAAAGTAATAAACAAAGCAAGTATAAAAGTGATGGAGATTGATATGATGAGAATAGACCCGGGGGGCATAGGTTTCACTAGTGGCTTCTCTCAATAGCATAAGTATTCTACGGTGGGTGAACAAATTACTGTTGAGCAATTGACAGATATTGAGCATAGTTATGGGTATATCTAGGTATGATCATGAATATAGGCATCACGTCCGTGACAAGTAGATCGAAACGATTCTGCATCTACTATTATTACTCCACTCATCGACCGCTATCCAGCATGCATCCAGAGTATTAAGTTAAAAAATAGAGTAACGCCTTAAGCAAGATGACATGATGTAGAGGAATAAATTCATGCAATATGATAAATACCCCATCTTGTTATCCTCGATGGCAACAATGCAATATGTGCCTTGCAACCCTTTCTTGTTGGGGAACGTAGTAATTTGAAAAAAAATTCCTACGAACACGCAAGATCATGGTGATGCATAGCAACGAGAGGGGAGAGTGTGTGCATGTACCCTCGTAGACCGAAAGCGGAAGCGTTAGAACAACGCGGTTGATGTAGTCGTACGTCTTCACGGCCCGACCGATCAAGCACCGAAACTACGGCACCTCCGTGTTCTAGCACACGTTCAGCTCGATGACGTCCCTCGAACTCCGA
Organism: Triticum turgidum subsp. durum; assembly: GCA_900231445.1. Taxonomy (NCBI): domain Eukaryota; kingdom Viridiplantae; phylum Streptophyta; class Magnoliopsida; order Poales; family Poaceae; genus Triticum; species Triticum turgidum. The sequence goes on along the minus strand of LT934122.1, from coordinate 52,118,976 downwards.
TCCAGCCAAGTGTCGAGGGAGAGTTCCGTCAGCATGACGGCGTGGTGATGATCTTGATGTTCTACCATCGCACGGCTTCGCCTAAGCACCGCTATGATATTATCGAGGTGGACTATGGTGGAGGGGGGCACCGCACACGGCTAAGAGATCCAACCACAAAGATCAACTTGTGTCTGTATGGGGTGCCCCCTGCCCCCGTATATAAAGGAGTGGAGGAGGGGGAGGGCCGGCCCTCTCTATGGCGCGCCCTAGGGGAGTCCTACTCCCACCGGGAGTAGGATTCCCCCTTTCCTAGTAGAACTAGGAGCCCTTCCAAGTAGTAGGAGTAGGAGGGAAGGAAAGGGAAGGGAAAAGGAGAAGGAAGGAAGGGGGCGCCCCCTTCCCTAGTCCAATTCGTACTAGCCAATGGGGAGGGGTGCGGCCACCTTTTGAGGCCTTTCTCTCCTTTCCCGTATGGCCCATTAATGCCCAATACAAATTCCCGTAACTCCCCGGTACTCCCGAAAATACCCGAATCACTTGGAACCTTTCCGATGTCCGAATATAGTCGTCCAATATATCGATCTTTACGTCTCAACCATTTCAAGACTCCTCGTCATGTCCACGATGTCATCCGAGACTCCGAACTCCTTCGGTACATCAAAACTCATAAACTCGTAATATAATTGTCATCGAAACCTTAAGCGTGCGGACCCTACGGGTTCGAGAACTATGTAGACATGACCGAGACACGTTTCCGGTCAATAACCAATAGCGGAACCTGGATGCTCATATTGGCTCCTACATACTCTACGAAGATCTTTATCGGTCAAATCGCATAACAACATACGTTGTTCCCTTTGTCATCCGTATGTTACTTGCCCGAGATTCGATCGTCGGTATCCAATACCTAGTTCAATCTCGTTACCGGCAAGTCTCTTTACTCGTTACGTAATGCATCATTCCGTAACTAACTCATTAGCTACATTGCTTGCAAGGCTTATAGTGATGTGCATTACCGAAGGTCCCAGAGATACCTCTCCAACAACCGGAGTGACAAATCCTAATCTCGAAATACGCCAACTCAACAAGTACCTTCGGAGACACCTGTAGAGCTCATTTATAATCACCCAGTTACGTTGTGACGTTTGGTAGAACACAAAGTGTTCCTCCGGTAAACGGAAGTTGCATAATATCATAGTCATAGGAACATGTATAAGTCATGAAGAAAGCAATAGTAACATACTAAACGATCAAGTGCTAAGGCTAACGGAATGGGTCAAGTCAATCACATCATTCTCCTAATGATGTGATCTCGTTAATCAAATGACATCTCTTTTGTTCATGGCTAGGAAACTTAACCATCTTTGATTCACGAGCTAGTCAAGTAGAGGCATACTAGTGACACTATGTTTGTCTATGTATGCACACATGTATTATGTTTCCGGTTAATACAATTCTAGCATGAATAATAAACATTTATCATGAAATAAGGAAATAAATAATAACTTTATTATTGCCTCTAGGGCATATTTCCTTCAGTCTCCCACTTGTACTAGAGTCAATAATCTAGTTCACATCGCCATGTGATTTAACACCAATATTCACATATGTATGTGATTAATACCCATAGTTCACATCATCATGTGATCAACACCCAAAGGGTTTACTAGAGTCAATAATCTAGTTCACATCGCTATGTGATTAACACCCAAAGAGTACTAAGTTATGATCATGTTTTTCTTGTGAGAGATTTAGTCAACGGGTCTGTCACATTCAGAGCCGTATGTATTTTGCAAATATTCTATGTCTACTCTAGCTAATTGCTCCCACTTTCAATATGTATCCAGATTAAGACTTAAAGTCATCTAGACCAGTGCGAAAACTTGCATCGAGGTAACCCTTTACGATGAACATTTTGTCACCTCCATAATCGAGAAATATATCCTTACTCCACTAAGGATAATTTTGACCAATGTCCAGTGATCTACTCCTAGATCACTATTGTACTCCCTTGCCAAACCAGGGCAGAGTATACAATAGGCCTGGTCCATAGCATGACATACTTTTATAGAACCTATGACTGAGGCATAGGGAATGACTTTTCATTCTCTTTCTATTTTCTACCGTGGTCGGGATTTGAGTCTTACTCAATTTCACACCTTGCAACACAGGCAAGAACTCCTTCTTTGACTGTTCCATTTTGAACTACTTCAAAATCTTATCAAGGTATGTACTCATTGAAAAAACTTATCAAGCGTCTTGATCTATCTATATAGATCTTGATGATCAATGTGTAAGCAGCTTCACCGAGGTCTTTCTTTGAAAAACTCCTTTCAAACACTCCTTTATGCTTTTCAGAAAATTCTACATCATTTCCAATTAATAATATGTCATTCACATATACTTATCAGAAAGGCTGTAGTGCTCCCACTCACTTTCTTGTAAATACAGGCCTTTCCAAAAGTCTGTATAAAACCATATGCTTTGATCAACTCATCAAAGCGTATATTCCAACTCCGAGATGCTTGCACCAGTCCATTGATGGATCGCTGGAGCTTGCACATTTTGTTAGCACCTTTAGGATTAACAAAACCTTCTGGTTGCATCATATACAACTCTTCTTTAAAAAATCCATTAAGGAATGCAGTTTTGACATCCATTTGCCAGATTTCATAAAATGTGGCAATTGCTAACATGATTCAGACAGACTTAAGCATCGATACGAGTGAGAAAATCTCATCGTATTCAACACTTTGAACTTGTAGAAAACCTTTTGCAACAAGTCGAGCTTAGTAGATAGTAACACTACTATCAGTGTCCGTCTTCCTCTTGAAGATCCATTTATTTAACATGGCTTGCTGATCATCGAGCAAGTCAATCAAAGTCCATACTTTGTTCTCATACATGGATCATATCTTAGATTTTTTATGGCCTCAAGCCATTTCGCGGAATCTGGGCTCATCATCGCTTCCTCATAGTTCGTAGGTTCATCATGGTCTAGTAACATGACTTCCAGAACATGATTACCGCACCACTCTGGTGCGGATCTTACTCTGGAAGACCTACGAGGTTTGGTAGCAACTTGATCTGAAGTTTCATGATCATCATCATTAACTTCCTCACTAATTGGTGTAGGAATCACTGGAACTGATTTCTGTGATGAAATAATTTCCAACCCGTGAAGAGGTACAATTACCTCATCAAGTTCTACTTTCCTCCCACTCACTTCTTTCGAGAGAAACTCCTTCTCTAGAAAGGATCCATCTTAGCAATGAATATCTTGCCTTCGGATCTGTGATAGAAGGTGTACCCAATAGTTTCCTTTGGGTATTCTATGAAGACGCACTTCTCCGATTTGGGTTCGAGCTTATCAGGTGAAATTTTTTCACAGAAGCATCGCAGCCCCAAAATTTAAGAAACAACAACTTTGGTTTACTGCTAAACCATAGTTCATACGGTGTCGTCTCAACGGATTTAGATGGTGCCCTATTAAACGTGAATGAAGCTGTCTCTAATGCATAACCCCAAAACGATAGTGATAAACCGATAAGAGACATCATAGATCGCACCATATCTAGTAAAGTACGATTACGACGTTCGGACACACCATTACATTGTGGTGTTCCAGGTGGCATGAGTTGCGAAACTATTTCACATTGTTTTAAATGAAGACCAAACTCGTAACTCAAATATTCGTCTCCACGATCAGATCGTAGAAACTTTATTTTTCTTGTTACGATGATTTTCCACTTCACTCTGAAATTCTTTGAACTTTTCAAATGTTTCAGACTTATGTTTCATCAAGCAGATATACCCATATCTGCTCAAATAATCTGTGAAGGTCAGAAAATAATGATACACGCCGCGAGCCTTAACACTTATCGGATCGCACACATCGGTATGTGTTATTTCCAATAAGTCAGTAGCTCGTTCCATTGTTCCGGAGAACGGAGTTTTAGTCATCTTGCCCAAAAGGCACGGTTCGCAAACATCAAATGATTCATAACCAAGTGATTCTGAAAATCCATCTTTATGGAGTTTCTTCATGCGCTTTACACCGATATGACCCAAACGGCAGTGCCACAAATAAGTTGCACTATCATTATTAACTTTGCATCTTTTGGCATCAATATTATGAATATGTGTATCACTACGATCGAGATCCAACAAACTATTTTTATTGGGTGTATGACCATTGAAGGTTTTATTCATGTAAACAGAACAACAATTATTCCCTGACTTTAAATGAATAACCTTATTGCAATAAACATGATCAAATCATATTTATGCTCAACACAAACGCCAAATAAGATTTATTTAGGTTTAACAATAATCCCGAAAGTATAGGGAGTGTGTGATGATGATCATATTAATCTTGGAACTACTTCCAACACTCATTGTCACTTCCCCTCAACTAATCTCTGTTTATTATGTAACGCCTATTTCGAGTTACTAATCTTAGCAACTGAACAAGTATCAAATACTCAGGGGCTACTATAAACACTAGTAAGGCACACATCAACAACTTGTATATCAAATATACCCTTGTTCACTTTGCCATCCTTCTTATCCACCAAATATTCAGGGCATTTCTGTTTCCAGTGACCATTTCCTTTGGAGCACTCAGTTTTAGGCTTTGGTTCAGCTTTGGGATTCTTCGTGGGAGTGACAATTTGCTTGTCATTCTACTTGAAGTTCCCCTTTCTTTCCCTTTGCCCTTTTCTTGAAACTAGTGATCTTGTCAACCATCAACACTTGATGCTCTTTCTTTATTTCTACCTTCGTAGATTTCAACATCACGAAGAGCTCGGGAATCATTTTCGTCATCCCTTGCATACTACAGTTCATCACAAAGTTCTAGTAATTTAGTGATGGTGACTAGAGAATTCTATCAATCACTATCTTATCTGGAAGATTAACTCCCACTTGATTCAAGCGATTGAAGTACCCAGACAATCTGAGCACATGCTCACCAGTTGAGCGATTCTCCTCCATCTTTTAGCTATAGAACTTGTAGGAGACTTCATATCTCTTAACTCGGGTATTTGCTGGAAATATTAACTTCAACTCCTGGAACATCTCATATGGTCCATGACGTTCAAAACGTCTTTGAAGTCCCGATTCCAAGCCGTTTAAGTATGGTGCACTAAACTATCAAGTAGTCATCATTTTGAGCTAGCCAAACATTCATAACGTCTGCATATGCTCCTGCAATAGGTTTGTCACCTAGTGGTGCATCAAGGACATAATTCTTCTGTGCAGCAATGAGGATAAACCTTAGATCACGGACCAAGTCCGCATCAATGCTACTAACAAGCTTTCTCTAGGAACACATATAAAAACATAGGGAAGCAAAAAACATAGGGAAGCAACAACGCGAGCTATTGATCTACAACATAATTTGCAAAATACTACCATGACTAAGTTCATGATAAATTTAAGTTCAATTAATCATATTACTTAAGAACTCCCACTTAGACAGACATCTCTCTAGTCATCTAAGTGATCATGTGATCCAAATCAACTAAACCATGTCCGATCATCACGTGAGATGGAGTTGTTTTCAATGGTGTACATCACTATGTTGATCATATCTACTATATGATTCACGTTCGACCTTTCGGCCTCCGTGTTCCGAGGCCATATCTGTATATGCTAGGCTCGTCAAGTTTAACATGTGTATTCCGCGTGTGCAACTGTTTTGCACCCGTTGTATTTGAACGTAGAGCCTATCACACCCGATCATCACGTGGTGTCTCAGCACGAAGAACTTTCGCAACGGTGTATACTCAGGGAGAACACTTCTTGATAATTTTAGTGAGAGATCATCTTAAAATTCTACCGTCAATCAAAGCAAGATAAGATGCATAAAGGATAAACATCACATGTAATCAATATAAGTGATATGATATGGCCATCATCATCTTCTGCTTGTGATCTCCATCTCCGAAGCACCGTCGTGATCACCATCGGCACCGGCGCGACACCTTGATCTCCATCATAGCATCGTTGTTGTTTCGCCATCTATTGCTTCTACGACTATCACTATCGCTTAGTGATAAAGTAAAGCAATTACAGGGCGCTTGCATTTCATACAATAAAGCGACAACCATATGGCTCCTGCCAGTTACCGATAACTCGGTTACAAAACATGATCATCTCATACAATAAAATATAGCATCACGTCTTGACCATATCACATCACAACATGCCCTGCAAAAACAAGTTAGACGTCCTCTACTTTGTTGTTGCAAATTTTACGTGGCTGCTACGGGCTGAGCAAGAACTGTTCTTACCTACGCATCAAAACCACAACGATAGTTCGTCAAGTTAGTGCTGTTTTAACCTTCGCAAGGACCGGGCGTAGCCACACACGGTTCAACTAAAGTTGGAGAAACTGACACCCGCCAGCCACCTGTGTGCAAAGCAAATCGGTAGAACCAGTCTCGCGTAAGCGTACGCGTAATGTCGGTCCGGGCCGCTTCATCCAACAATACCGCTGAACCAAAGTATGACATGCTGGTAAGCAGTATGACTTGTATCGCCCACAACTCACTTGTGTTCTACTCGTGCATATAACATCTACACATAAAACCAGGCTCGGATGCCACTGTTGGGGAACGTAGTAATTTCAAAAAAATCCTACGCACACGCAAGATCATGGTTATGCATAGCAATGAGAGGGGAGAGTGTGTCCACATACCCTCGTAGACCGAAAGCAAAAGCGTTAGAACAACGCGGTTGATGTAGTCGTATGTCTTCACGGCCCAACCGATCAAGCACCGAAACTATGACACCTCCGAGTTCTAGCACACGTTTAGCTCGAGGACGTCCCTCGAACTCCGATCCAGCCGAGTGTCAGGGAGACTTCCGTCAGCACGATGGCGTGGTGACGATCTTGATGTTCTACCATCGCAGGGCTTCGCCTAAGCACCGCTACGAAATTATCAAGGTAGACTATGGTGGAGGGGGGCACCGCACACGGTTAAGAGATCCAACCACGAAGATCAACTTGTGTCTTTATGGGGTGCCCCCTGCCCCCGTATATAAAGGAGTGGAGGAGGGCGAGGGCCGGCCCTCTCTATGGCACGCCCTACGGGAGTCCTACTCCCACCGGGAGTAGGATTCCCCCTTTCCTAGTAGAACTAGGAGCCCTTCCAAGTAGTAGGAGTAGGAGGGAAGGAAAGGGAAGGGAAAAGGAGAAGGAAGGAAGGGGGCGCCCCCCTTCCCTAGTCCAATTCGGACTAGCCAATGGGGAGGGGTGCGGCCACCTTTTGAGGCCTTTCTCTCCTTTCCCGTATGGCCCATTAAGCCCCAATACGAATTCCCGTAACTCCCCGGTACTCCCGAAAATACCCGAATCACTTGGAACTTTTCCGATGTCCGAATATAGTCGTCCAATATATCGATCTTTATGTCTCGACCATTTCGAGACTCCTCGTCATGTCCTCGATCTCATCCGGGACTCTGAACTCCTTCGGTTCATCAAAACTCATAAACTCATAATATAATTGTCATCGAAACCTTAAGCATGCGGACCCTACGGGTTCGAGAACTATGTAGACATGACCGAGATACATTTCCGGTCAATAACCAATAGCGGAACCTCGATGCTCATATTGGCTCCTACATATTCTACGAAGATCGTTATCGGTCAAACCGCATAACAACGTACGTTGTTCCCTTTGTCATCGGTATTTTACTTACCCGAGATTCGATCGTCGGTATCCAATACCTAGTTCAATCTCGTTACCGGCAAGTCTCTTTACTCGTTACGTAATACATCATTCCGTAACTAACTCATCATCTACATTGCTTGCAAGGCTTATAGTGATGTGCATTACCGAGAGGGCCCAGAGATACCTCTCCGACAATCGGAGTGACAAATCCTAATATCGAAATACGCCAACTCAACAAGTACCTTCGGAGACACCTGTAGAGCTCCTTTATAATCACCCAGTTACGTTGTGACGTTTGGTAGCATACAAAGTGTTCCTCCGGTAAACGGGAGTTGCATAATCTCATAGTCATAGGAACATGTATAAGTCATGAAGAAAGCAATAGCAACATACTAAGCGATCAAGTCCTAAGGCTAACGGAATGGGTCAAGTCAATCACATCATTCTCCTAATGATGTGATCCCGTTAATCAAATGACAACTCTTTTGTCCATGGCTAGGAAACTTAACCAGCTTTGATTCACGAGCTAGTCAAGTAGAGGCATACTAGTGACACTATGTTTGTTTATGTATTCACACATGTATTATGTTTCCGGTTAATACAATTCTAGCATGAATAATAAACATTTATCATGAAATAAGGAAATAAATAATAACATAAAGAATTCAGAGAAGATTCAAATATTATTCATAGATAAACTGGATCATAAACCCACAATTGTCACAGCCCTAGCTTAGTCCTTGCTTGACTCTGCATAAGCCTTCATGCAACATGTTTTAATTTAAAGAAACTTGAAATGGGGATGACAGAACCCCCAGCACCCCCCCTTAAACCAACTAGGATTTACTAAAATCATTTTCAATGAACCCAAAATGCCATTCTAAAATGTTCATCATCTTTGCCTTGGTCTAGAACCTCTGACAAAAATGGTACACACTTTTCTAGGACAACAGAGGGTCACTGGTTTAAATCATTAGTTATTTGCATTTGGGCATTTAAATGCTATAAAATATTTTAAATGCTCAAATAATCATGAACTAAAATCTTTACTGTTGGAAATATTCCAAATAGTAGCCTTGAGTAGTTTCATGATTTTTGAGTTAGTTTTAGTATTTTAATAAAAGCCCTAAAGTTGCAGAAGAATTAGAAAACAGAAATAAAAGAGAGAAGCAGAAACTTACCTGGCCTCACTGTGCAGCCCACCTAGTCGGCCCAGCTGTGGCCCAGCACCGAAGAGAGCCCAGCCCACCACCCCACCGCGTCGTCTTCCTCCTGCCAGTAGGAGCAGCTCGCTGTCGCGCGCGCGCGCTCACCCCTGGCCACCTCCTGCTTCCTCCCCGGGCTTTCTAGCGATGCCACGGAGACGCCCCGTAGCCCCTCGCTCGTCTCCCTCACTCTCTTCTCTCTCCCTCGGCCTCTGCTCCCTATCCCAAGCACACCCGAGCGGAGCTCGTCGCGCCGCTTGCCGTTCCCGTAGCCTCCGTGCTCCCTTCACCTCCCAGACGTGCCCACGAGCATCGCCGCACCTCCCTCGTCCTCTCCGTCCAGCCACACCTCGCTGGAGGCCCTGCATCGCCGCCATCTTCATCAACTTCATTGCCGGCCGCCGGAGATCCCTCTCGCCGCCCCGCTCGCCCCGGTGCCTCCCCGAGCACGCCGAGGCCACCATTGCACTCCCCGTGAGCCCCTGATCATCCTCCCCCTCTCCGTTTTCTCTCTAGCATGTCGTAGCCACCGCGCCACTCTCACCCGACAACGTCGCCGCCAAGGCTCGCCGGCGATGACGCTCCGGTGACCAATCGGTCCCGGGCATGCGTCCAATGTCCTCGCCGCACCGCACAGATGCCGTAGGTGTTAACCCCACATCGCCAAGGCCGTTGTGGCCTCGACCTCGAGCTCACCCGAGCTCCGGCCGCCGCCTCCGTGGACGTGGCCGTCGTCCCCGGTGACCCCGAGGCCTCCCGACTGCTCTGCTGGACGCGGTCGAGCGCGGGCTACCTACTGGTGGCCTTCGCACGTCCAGCCGCCGCCCGTAGTGCCACTCCGGCGAGCTCCCGTCGCGGTTTTGGTCATCGCCGGCCGAACTCCGGCGAAGTCAATGTGTCACTTAATTAGCGCTAATGACCGTGCTAATTGGCCCCCTCTCTCACTGACATATGGGCCCCACGCCCATAATTAATCTTAGTTTATTTCCTGTTATGTTTAACTAACCACAGAGGCCCCACGCGTCAGTTTTGACTGCGCTGACAGGGCTGTTGACTTGCCCCACATGTCATGTTGACTTTGCTGACGTGGGCGTTGACCGGACCCACCTGACAGTGTCACTAACCAGCCCCAGTCACTGACCAGTGGACCCCACTGGTCAGGTTTGACCTGGAGGCGCCTAGTTGACCTACTGACATCAGGGTGATATGCTGACGCAATATGTATTTTCTGGATTTATTTCGATTCAGGAAATTCCAGAAAATAGTGCTAACTTCAAAAATTCATAGTAATTCAACCGTAGATCCAAATGAAATAAGTAATATATGAAAAATTATCAGAAAAATGCAACCTATCCATCTGTACCATTTTCATGCATGTTTGAGAAAGTTAACCTCACTGTTTAGGATGAAACATGATTAGGACAAATTTGATAATAGATTTGGAGTTGGAATTTGATCTAGTTTTGAATTCCACTTCAATCAAAATGACATTCTGTTGCATTAGCTCAAATCACAGCATATTTTCATGTCACATTCATGCATCATATTGTTGCATTGCATTGATTGTGTTTTCTCTCTGTTGCCGGTGTTGTCCCCCCCCCCCTCGGTAGACGTTGTTCCGACGTTGTGATCGTTGACACTGATGAAGACTCAATGCTATCTTCACAAGTGCCAGGCAAGCAAAACCCCCTTGTTCATTCCGATATAATCCCACTCTCTCACTCCTGCTCTCTTTTACTACATTAGGACAACAATGATTCATCTGTTACTTGCTGCGGTAGCTGAACCCCTTTATCCTCTGCATGACCTGTCATTCCACAGTAAATAGATGAAACCCACTGGCATGAGTAGGAGTTGTTTGAGCCCTGTTGTGCCTACTCATTCATGCTTGTTTGTCATGCCTGCTACTGCCTAGAGTTGAGTCAGGTCTGATTCATCGGGAATGAATCGGAGGTGTGTAAACATATCCTACTGTTGAGAGCTAAGAGTGTGAACACGATTTGGTAAAGGTAGCGGTGAGAGGCCATGTAGGAGTACATGGTGGGTTGTCTCATTGCAGCCTTCCTCAGGAACTAAGTTCTGTGTTTGTGATCCATGAAATAGTTACTACCATGCATTGGGCCCGACACCAATGGACCCTCTCGGCTTCTTAACCACCCTTGTTCTCTGTCCAGGAGTTGCAACTAGTTTCTGGTGTTTGTAGGATACGTGTTGGAGGCCGTGCGTAGTGCTGACCCTATGGGTGGGCTATGATGCGGTAGATACACTGTGGCCCGTTGTACCGAATGCCCGTTTGGTATCTCGGGAACCCTGCACACATCGTTCGGGGCCGTATGTGGAAACCTCGGCCGGACTCCCTGCGGATGGAACCTGAATAGGCGATAAACCTAGACTAGAGTCTTGAGTGTTTAGGTAGGTTGTGGCCGACACCCACGTTGGGCTTTCGCTTGAAGGTTTCCGAGTACATGTCGTGTAAACGGCAGTAAGTGGTGAGAGCGTGTGTGAAGAAGTACACCCCTACAGGGTTAACATCATCTATTCGAATAGCCATGTCCGCGGTAAAGGACTTCTGGGTTGCCTGTACAGTTCAGAGACAAGTGAAATTGGATACTCTAAAATGCGCAAGATAAGCGTGAGTTCTATGGATGGCGTTCTCGTAGGGAGACGAGAGTGGATCCATAGTGGTGTATTGATATGGTGAATATGTGGACTCGTGTGCGCCACCTCAAAAGAGTTACTTGCAGTCATAGTTCAGGATAGCCACCGAGTCAAAGCTGGCTTGCTGCAGTCAAACTCCACCACCCCCCTTTGTTGATAATGATGCATATGTAGTTAGTTCTGATGTAACTCTTGCTGAGTACATTTGTACTCACGTTTGCTTATTTTATGTTTTGCTGAGAGACGTCAGTCTCGCTAGTAGTTCCGCGTGGACTTCGACGTTTATCTTGTTACCTCAGCTACGATCTTGTGCCCTCGGCAGGATTTGGTAGATAGTCAGGCTTCCAAGCCTTTTTCATTTGTAGATGTCTGTACCCAGACATGTTAAGCTTCCGCATGTGCTTTGACTTGTATGCTCTGAGTGTTGGGTCATGAGACCCATGTTTGTAATATCTCGCTCCTTGGAGCCTATTGAATAAATACTTGAGTCGTAGAGTTATGTTGTGATGCCATGTTGTATTTACACATATCAAGCATATTGTGTGTATGTTTGAAATGCTTGGTATGTGTGGGATCCGACAATATAGTTGTTTATCCTTGGCAGCCTCTCTTATGGGGAAATGTAGTCTAGTGCTTCTTTGAGCCATAGTAGTCCGCTACAGCCCGGTTCACCGGAGTCCTGCTAGCCCAGCACTACTGCTCAGGACACTTCACTGGCCGGCATGTGTTTCACTTTGTTCCTGTGTCTGTCCCTTCGGGGAAATGTCACGCGGTGACATCCGGAGTCCTGTCTAGCCTGCTACAGCCCGGGTTCCCGGAGTCCTGTTAGCCCAGTGCTACATCCCGGATTCACACGCTGCTGACCGACATGCTCGATGTGATTCATGTATGCCTATCCCCATGGGTTAGTGCCGCTTTGGGTTCACGACTATCCATGTCCGCCCCGGTTCTCTGTCATATGGATGCTAGCGACACTATCATATACGTGAGCCAAAAGGCGCAAACGGTCCTGGGCCATGGTAATGCGACACCCGTGGGAATACCGTGTGTGAGGCCGCAAAGTGATATGAGGTGTTACCGGCTAGATCGATGTGACTTGGAATCGGGGTCCTGACTGCTTTGGTATCAGAGCCTGACTGCATGTAGGATTACCAAGCCAAACTGGCCGAAGTTGTGTCTAGAAATGCTTTAGTTACGTAAGGGAATTGATTAGGGAAGGGAACGTAAGGCTCTTTTACTCCTTATATCTCATGGCCTTCTGATCTGAGTCATCCTTTACTCTTCTACGGGGTTTAAGATCTAGGCTTCTCATCTATCTATTAGGATGACGTGTTACTAATCCATAGATTTATAGAATTAATATTTTCAAATCTCAGTTCAGTTTTTACTACTTCCATATGTTCATAGCTGGTCCCAGACCCTTGATATTGTGATGTCGAGTGGTTATGCCACCATTTTTGCAGGATGTCTCAAATCATTTTGAGCATTTACAGCCGTTATGCTGTCCGGGTCATCCCAGGTCTCTGAATAGTCTGATGCATTTGCAAATCCTTTCTTTCCGTTCCCAATGTCCTTTTTGGTCAGAATAAGCACACTAATTGATGAGTTGAGGTACTCCAGTACCTCGACATATCTGTTGGAGCTATTATTATGAACCTAGTTGTTTTAGGGAGTCACCTAGCAATCTAGCCATGTTTTGTGTTCCCCGTGTGATGATTCTGGCCATTTTTCTCGAAAGCATCCGGTGATGCCACTTAGTATGTAGGTATTCCATTCCTGGGTTCTTGAACCCGAGATTCACGCTACTTACTTCATGTTGATAGTAATTGATAGCTCCCTTAGGTTATTAGTAACCTTGGCATTAGTCCTCGAGGTCCGTGGTATTTCTTTCTTCCAAATACTACGAACCGCTTATGGCAGAAGCTTGTTGGATCAAAAGATCACAACAGTAGTGTTCTCGATGAGTTCTTCATTTTATATTGTGACTCTGCTAGCTCAACCTTTCTGCATGGGTTATCCGGAAGAAATATGTTGAACTCGTTCGACTTGCTAGTCTATGCATCCACAACTCAGGAAATCATAAGTTCTTTTGGGTTGTCCCTCTTTAGTTGTCTTCTGACCTTCATCTATCCATTGATAGTCAAGAGTATGTGTGCATTCGTTCATCGATGCCTATTATTCTTGTGGTCTGTCAAGCCATTCTATTCTGGAATGACTAGGAGAAACAAACTCCAGTAACTCGTCCATATCCAAGATTGGGTCAAAGCAGTTGTAATCCGCAAATCGAATGCCAATCCAGCTTTTGATTCTGTTCTACCTCGGAGTATTACCCCCTTTATGTCAGGATTGTCATGAGAATTGCACCAACTCTTATGAATTCTTGATGCAGTGATATTTGTCGCCATCATCATCCGCTCCTCGGTTCCGTGTTGTTGCAACCGGAATACCGACAAGTGAATTGTGATGTGTGAAATTAATACTTCTAGCAACCATGTTGCTTAGTAGTAAATGGACAATAGTTTCACTCTTAGCGTGTTGGTTATTGAATCATCATTCTAAGATAGACTGTGCTACCTAGTACTTATTTCCGGTGCACTCTTCGATCAATGAGTTAGGATTATTCAATCCCTTGCTTATTGTTCATATCGTCTTGCTCTGAAAAGCAAGATTGTTCTCGAGCATAGTAACATATCGGTGGATCGTGATGTTCCGAATATCTTCTCGGAAGTATTACCAGGTTGTCACCTGACCGCTATGTTGAGTTCGTGATCATGCTGGTTTTTCTCCAAACCACCCATTCTCCAAGAATCTGTGTTGGATACCCCTGAGCTATTTGGTTGAGCCAAACAACAACTTGGAGAGTTGGAAGATAAAAGCTTGTCCGACTTAATTCATTTTAAGGGATATCCTTTTGAGTGTGTGTTGAAGAAAGATGATATCTTCATCGATTGGTCCTCGTGATCAGTTGTTGGATCTATTGTCTTGTCAAAACTTTGACTTGAGTATGGGCTATCATCAAGTCAAATCAGAACCAACGATGTTCGTAATGTTGTCTTACTCGTGGTTGATCCCTCGAGCATACACCATTACATCTTTTGGTCTTACCATAGCTATCACCGTGTTCACATGATGGTGGAAGTCCAGTGATATGGAAATTCCGATGAATTGCTGTTGAGCCCATCAGCAGCATTTTGTCTCCCCCATGATTCATGTTGAACATCAACCTAGTGTTGAAAATTTTATAGGCAATGCCTTCGTGCTCCGTTCATGAAGCCTATGTTTGAATGGAAGAAGTGACTTCCTCGAATTCATGTGCATTTGGTGCAAGTTGCCGCCGTGAGTTCGAGGAAGATTGTTTTTGTTCCTCGGGAATCATCCCAAATCACTTATGCATACGTGCGAAGTATTCTATGGGGTGGTAGATTAATTACCTCCACTCCATATGTATTCCCTAGCACACCAAGCCACTGATTGATTTGTTCAAGGAAAAGAAGCTCCTTCTTAAGAGCAAGACTTATACAAGGACTTCGATATCCTCGATAACGGTTCCCCACCTGAACTCGGTAGTGTTTTGTTGTAAGACTTCTACGTGATCATGCTTGTCCTGGACATCGTGTTCACATGTACGTAGCAGAATCAGCTCGTGTTTTGGAGCTTGCTATCATAGTTCATTTCCTGAGAATCTCGCAACATCATCTCGTCGGTTTGTGTTGCAAAAATTTCTTCTCCAAACATGCTGTCTGAAATGTTCCATTACCAACCAGATCTGAATCTCAGGCAGATATGATGGTTGAAGCTATTCCAAGATCTATGATGTAGGTCCCGACAAGGTTGATGTTCTGGCCGACACACCAGCCGGAGGATCTATCACTATAGTATCTTGATTGGGCAATTTGTCCATCTTCTCCATGAGGATTTCATGCGGCTTATTCTATAAGTTGTTCCTTAGGGATTCTTGTGCTCTTGGTTTCCCTGATTAGCTATAACCATTAAAACGGTGGAATCACCTCCGTCGAGTTATTCCCAGTTACCAGAATCATTCCCAGCATTGCATTTTGTTTCCATCTTGCACCTCAGTATCTACAGTTTAGGATCATCTTTAAAAGTGGTCCTACCATGGGTCCCATCCATTTCCGATGATAAGCAAAATCATCCATTGCATTGTCTTCAACAAGATAGTCCACATCATCCATTCTAGTCCGAGTATGTCATTGTTTCGAACTCCATCAAATGATTGATTGTGATTGCCTTAGGCTGGTATAAAGAGTCTCAGTGATCTCTATATCAAAATTAATTCTTTTTGCCACTTAAGGGAATATTTCTGCGAGTCATCTTCCTTAAGATGTCTCGTTATGATATCATGGCAACTCAACTCCTCGCTGTGTTGACAATCCTTCACCACCCTCTTAAGTGTGGAATTGCTGTCTACCTAGTGAACCTTCGCCATCTGTTCCACTCCATGCCTCTAGATGTATGCTTCGTGTCTCAGCTCGAGAGGTGTTTCAATGTCTCACTCCGTGAGTTGATCCTGGGTTGTTCGATCCTCGAGAAGATCGATCCTTCTAGAGTCTCCTTCTCCTCTCATTGTCATGATAGCTGGAGTTCTCAGAACAAGCCATCGAGACAAAGATGGTGATCGAATCAACATTCTTATGAAGTGCAACCTGGATCGTGAAGACCGTGTTAGCTTGTGCCTCCTCTGCCTTCTTACCTCATGTCTTGAATTTCGGGATGAGATTCTTGTTTAGTGGGGGTGAGTTGTCACAGCCCTAGCTTAGTCCTTGCTTGACTCTGCATAAGCATTCATGCAACATGTTTAAATTTAAAGAAACTTGAAATGGGGATGACAGAACCCCCAGCACCCCCCCTTAAACCAACTAGGGTTTACTAAAATCATTTTCAATGAACCCAAAATGCCCTTCTAAAATGTTCATCATCTTTGGATTGGTCTAGAACCTCTGACAAAAATGGTACACACTTTTCTAGGACAACAGAGGGTCACTCGATTAAATCATTAGTTATTTGCATTCGGGCATTTAAATGCTATAAAATATTTTAAATGCTCAAATAATCATGAACTAAAATCTTTACTGTTGGAAATATTCCAAACAGTAGCCTTGAGCAGTTTCATGATTTTTGAGTTAGTTTTAGTATTTTAATAAAAGCCCTAAAGTTGCAGAAGAATTAGAAAACATAAATAAAAGAGAGAAACAGAAACTTACCTGGCCTCACTGTGTAGCACACCTAGTCGGCCCAGCTGTGGCCCAGCACCGAAGAGAGCCCAGCCCACCACCCCACCGCGTCGTCTTCCTCCTGCCAGTAGGAGCAACTCGTTGTCGCGCGCGTGCGCTCACCCCTGGCCACCTCCTGCTTCCTCCCCGGGCTTTCTAGCGACGCCACGGAGACGCCCCATGGCCCCTCGCTTCTCTCCCTCACTCTCTGCTCTCTCCCTCGCCCTTTGCTCCCTCTCCCGAGCACACCTGAGCGGAGCTCGTCGCGGTGCTCGTCGTTCCCGTAGCCTCCGTGCTCCCTTCGCCTCCCAGACGTGCCCACGAGCATCGCCTCACCTCCCTCGTCCTCTCCGTCCAGCCATGTCTCGCCGGAGGCCCTGCGTCGCCGCCATCTTCATCAACTTCGTCGCCGGCTGCCAGAGATCTCGCTCGCCGCCCCGCTCGCCCCGGTGCCTCCCCGAGCACGCAGAGGCCACCATTGCACTCCCCGTGAGCCCCTGATCATCCTCCCCCTCTCCGTTTTGTCTCTAGCATGCCGTAGCCACCGCGCCACTCTCACCCGACAGCGTCGCCACCAAGGCTCGCCGGTGATGAGGCTCCGGTGACCAATCGGTCTCGGGCATGCGTCCAATGTCCTCGCCGCACCGCGTAGACGTCGTAGGTGTTAACCCCGCATCGCCAAGGCCACTGTGGCCTCGACCTCAAGCTCACCCGAGCTCCGGCCGCCGCCTCCGTGGACGTGGTCGTCGTCCTCGGCGACCCCGAGGCCTCTCGACTGCTCTGCTGGACGCGGTCGAGCGCGGGCTACCTACTGATGGCCTTCGCACGTCCAGCCGCCGCCCGTAGCGCCACTCCGGCGAGCTCCCGTCGCGGTTTTGGTCGTCGCCGGTCGAACTCCGGCGAAGTCAACGTCTCACTTAATTAGCGCTAATGACCGTGCTAATTGGTCCCCTCTCTCACTGACATATGGGCCCCACGCCCATAATTAATCTTAGTTTATTTCCTGTTATGTTTAACTAACCAGAGAGGCCCCACGCGTCAGCTTTGACCACGCTGACAGGGCTTTTGACTGGCCCCACATGTCATGTTGACTTTGCTGACATGGGCGTTGACCAGACCCACCTAACAGTGTCACTAACCAGCCCCAGTCACTGACCAGTGGACCCCACTGGTCAGGTTTGACCTGGAGGCGCCTAGTTGACCTGCTGACATCAGGGTGATGTCATGCTGACGCAATATGTATTTTCTGGATTTATTTCGATTCAGGAAATTCCAGAAAATAGTGCTAACTTCAAAAATTCATAGTAATTCAACCATAGCTCCAAATGAAATAAGTAATATATGAAAAATTATCAGAAAAATGCAACCTATCCATCTGTATCATTTTATGCATGTTTGAGAAAGTTAACCTCACTGTTTAGGATGAAACATGATTAGGACAAATTTGATAATATATTTGGAGTTGGAATTTGATCTAGTTTTGAATTCCACTTCAATCAAAATGACTTTCTGTTGCATTAGCTCAAATCACGGCATATTGCCATGTCACATTCATGCATCATATTGTTGCATTGCATTGATTGTGTTTTCTCTCTGTTGTCGGTGTTGTCCCCCCCCCCCCTCGGTAGACGTTGTTCCGATGTTGTGATCGTTGACACTGATGAAGACTCAATGCTATCTTCAGAAGTGCCAGGCAAGCAAAACCCCCTTGTTCATTCCGATGTAATCCCACTCTCTCGCTCCTGCTCTCTTTTACTGCATTAGGACAACAACGATTCATCTGTTACTTGCTGCGGTAGCTGAACCCCTTTATCCTCTGCATGACCTATCATTCCACAATAAATAGATGAAACCCACTAGGATGAGTAGGAGTTGTTTGAGCCCTGTTGTGCCTACTCATTCATGCTTGTTTGTCATGCCTGCTACTGCCTAGAGTTGAGTCAGGTCTGATTCATCGGGAATGAATCGGAGGTGTGTAAACATGTCCTACTGTTGAGAGCTAAGAGTGTGAACACGATTTGGTAAAGGTAGCGGTGAGAGGCCATGTAGGAGTACATGGTGGGTTGTCTCATTGCAGCCGTCCTCAGGAACTGAGTTCTGTGTTTGTGATCCATGAAACAGTTACTACCACGCATTGGGCCCGAAACCAATGGACCCTCTCAACTTCTTAACCACCCTTGTTCTCTGTCCAGGAGTTGCAACTAGTTTCTGCTGTTTGTAGGATATGTGTTGGAGGTCGTGCGTAGTGCTGACCCTAGGGGTGGGCTATGATGCGGTAGATACGCCGTGGCCTGGTGTACCGAATGCACGTTTGGTATCTCGGGAACCCTGCACACATCGTTCGGGGCTGTATGTGGAAACCTCGGCCGGACTCCCTGCGGATGGAACCTGAATAGGCGATAAACCTGGACTAGAGTCTTGAGTGTTTAGGTAGGCTCTGCCCGACACCCACGTTGGGCTTCCGCTTGAAGGTTGCCGAGTACATGTCGTGTAAACGGCAGTAAGTGGTGAGAGCGTGTGTGAAGAAGTACACCCCTGTAGGGTTAACATCATCTATTCGAATAGCCGTGTCCGCGGTAAACGACTTCTGGGTTGCCTGTACAGTTCATACACAAGTGAAAGTGGATACTCTAAAATGTGCAAGATAAGCGTGAGTGCTATGGATGGCGTTCTCGTAGGGAGACGGGAGCGGATCCATATTGGTGTATTGATATGGTGAATATGTGGACTCGTGTGCTCCACCTCAAAAGAGTTACTTGCAGTCATAGTTCAGGATAGCCACCGAGTCAAAGCTGGCTTGCTGCAGTCAAACTCCACCACCCCCCTTTGTTGATAATGATGCATATGTAGTTAGTTCTGATGTAAGTCTTGCTGAGTACATTTGTACTCACGTTTGCTTATTTTATGTTTTGCAGAGAGACGTCAGTCTCGCTAGTAGTTCCGCGTGGACTTCGACGTTTAGCTTGTTACCTCAGCTACGATCTTGTGCCCTCGGTAGGATCTGGTAGATAGTCAGGCTTCCAAGCCTTTTTCATTTGTAGATGTCTGTACCCAGACATGTTAAGCTTCCGAATGTGCTTTGACTTGTATGATCTGAGTGTTGGGTCATGAGACCTATGTTTGCAATATCTCGCTCCTCGGAGCCTATTGAATAAATACTTGAGTCATATAGTTATGTTGTGATGCCATTTTGTATTTACACATATCGAGCATATTGTGTGTATGTTTGAAATGCTTGGTATGTGTGGGATCCGACAATCTAGTTGTTTATCCTTGGCAGCCTCTCTTATGGGGAAATGTAGTCTAGTGCTTCCTTGAGCCATAGTAGTCTGCTACAGCCCGGTTCACCGGAGTCCTGCTAGCCCATCACTACTGCTCAGGACACTTGACTGGCTGGCATGTGTTTCACTTTGTTCCTGTGTCTATCCCTTCGGGGAAATGTCACGCGGTGACATCCGGAGTCCTGCCTAGCCTGTTACAGCCCGGGTTCCCGGAGTCCTGTTAGCCTAGTGCTACAGCCCGTATTCACACGCTGCTAATCGACATGCTCGATGTGATTCATGTATGCCTGTCCCCATGGGTTAGTGCCGCTTTGGGTTCACGACTAGCCATGTCGGCCCGGGTTCTCTGTCATATGGATGCTAGCGACACTAATATATACGTGAGCCAAAAGGCACAAACGGTCTCGGGCCATGGTAAGGCGACACCCGTGGGAATACCGTGCGTGAGGCCGCAAAGTGATATGAGGTGTTACCGGCTAGATCGATGTGACTTGGAATCGGGGTCCTGACAACAATTCATCGGTCTGAACAAACACACCGCAAAAAGAAGATTACATCGAATAGATCTCCACGAGAGAGGGGGAGAACATTGTATTGAGATCCAAAAAGAGAGAAGAAGCCATCTAGCTACTAGCTATGGACCCGAAGGTCTGAAGTAAACTACTCACACTTCATCGGAGATGCTATGGTGTTGATGTAGAAGCCCTTCGTGGTGGATGCCCCCTCCGGCGGAGCTCCGGAACAGGCCCCAAGATGGGATCTCGTGGATACAGGAAGTTGTGGCGGTGGAATTAGGGTTTTGGCTCCTGTTCTGATCGTTTGGGGGTACGTAGGTATATATAGGAGGAAGGAGTACGTCGGTGGAGCAACAAGGGGCCCACGAGGCAGGGGGCGCGCCCTAGGGGGGGCGCCCCCCACCCTCGTGACCACCTCTCTGATTCCTTGGTGTAGGGTCCAAGTCTCCTGGATCACGTTCGGTGAGAAAATCACGTTTTCGAAGGTTTCATTCCGTTTGGACTCCGTTTGATATTCTATTTCTTCGAAACACTGAAAAAGGCAAAAAAACAACAATTCTGGGTTGGGCCTCCAGTTAATAGGTTAGTCCCAAAAATAATATAAAAGTGTAAAATAAAGCCCAATATAGTCCAAAACAGTAGATAAAGTAGCGTGGAGCAATAAAAAATTATAGATACGTTGGAGATGTATCAGGCATCCCCAAGCTTAATTCCTGCTCGTCCTCGAGTAGGTAAATGATAAAAAGAGAATTTTTTATGCGGAGTGATACTTTGGCATAGTTTCAATGTAAATCTTCTTAATTGTTGTATGAATATTCAGATCCGAAAGATTCAAGACAAAAGTTCATATTGACATAAAAAATAATAATACTTCAAGCATACTAATCAAAGTAATCATGTCTTCTCAAAATAACATGGCCAAAGAAAGTTCATCCCTACAAAATCATATAGTTAGGCTATGTTTCATTTTCGTCACACAAAGATGTTCCCAACTTCTATACCCCCGATGACAAGCCAAGCAATTGTTTCATACTTAAATAATCTCAAACTTTTTCAACCTTCACGCAATACATGAGCGTGAGCCATGGATATAGCACTATGGGTGGAATAGAATATGATGATGGGGATTGTGTGGAGAAGACAAAAAAGGAGAAAGTCTCACATTGACGAGGATAATCAACGGGGTATGGAGATGCCCATCAATTGATGTCAACATGAGGAGTAGGGATTTCCATGCAATGGATGCACTAGAGCTATGAATGCTCAACAAAAGAAAACTAGTGGGTGTGCATCCAACTTGCTTGCTCATGAAGACCTAGGGCATTTTGAGGAAGCCCATCGTAGGAATATACAAGCCAAGTTCTATAATGAAAAATTCCCACTAGTATAAAAAGATAACTTATGAGACTCACTATATGAAAAACATGGTGCTACTTTGAAGCACAATATATGAGACTCACTACATGAAGAACAAGGTGCTACTTTGAAGCACAATATATGAGACTCACTACATGAGGAACAAGGTGCTACTTTGAAGCACAAGTGTGGAAAAAGAGATAGTCACGTTGCCCTTTTTATTTTTTTTATTTTTTGGGCCTTTCTTTTTTCTTTTTGGCCTTTCTCCTTTTTTGTTGGGCAATGCTCTAATAATGATGATTAGTACACTTCTATTGATTACAACATAAGGATTACAAGTCGAAACTAGAACAAGGTATGGCTCTATATGAATGCCTCCGGCGGTGTACCGGGATGGTGCAATGAATCAAGAGTGACATGTATGAAAAATAATGCATGGTGGCTTTGCCACAAATACGATGTCAACTACATGATCATGCAATGGCAATATGACAAAAGTAAAGTATGTCATGATGATGATGAACGAAACGGTGGAAAGTTGCATGGCAATATATCTCGGAATGGCTATGGAAATGCCATAATAGGTAGGTATGGTGGCTGTTTTGAGGAAGATATAAGGAGGTTTATGTGTGATAGAGCGTATCATATCAAGGCGTTTGGATGCACCGGCGAAGTTTGCACCAACTCTCAAGGCGAGAAAGGGCAATGCACAGTACCGAAGAGGCTAGCAAAGGCGGAAAGGTAAAAGTGCGTATAATCCATGGACTCAACATTAGTCAAAAGAACGCATATACTTATTGCAAAAATTTAGAAGTCATCAAAAATCAAGTACTATGCGCATGCTCCTAGGGGGATAGATTGGTAGGAAAAGACCATCGCTCGTCCCCGACCGCCACTCATAAGGATGCACAAGCCAGGTACACTTCATGTTTCAAATTTGTTACACAACTTTAACCATACGTCACTAGTGCAGAACCGGGCAATAGCACCGGTTCGTAAGGCCCTGTAGTGCCGGTTACATAACCGGCACTAAATTGTGGTCACTAAAGGCCCCCCCTTTAGTACCGGTTCAACACGAACCGGTGCTAAAGGGCAACCACGTGGCACGAGCCAGCTCCGGGGGCCTGGAGCCCTTTAGTACCGGTTGGTAAGACCAACCGGTACTATAAGGTTTGGGGGGGTTTTAGTTTTATGATTTCTTTTTCATTTAATTTTGTGTTTCCATTTTAATTCTTTTTCTTTTGCTGCTATTTTATGATACTACACATTGTACACGTTATGCATATATATATATATATATATATATATATATATATATATATATATATATATATATATATAGAATTTCTAGTAGAACTAATCATGCATATATATATATATATCATCAATGTCTCACAAACCATCATATTAATTAATTCACACATACACACATGTATAGCTATATACAATTTCTCCTACATATGCATGTTGCCTTCGGAGCCAGTGGTATTAGCCTATATTGGTGCCTTCGGAGCACGATGACAATTGGAAGTGGTTTTCATGGGGGCGGTAGCGGGTAATAGTATTCTCCCTTTGGATTTATGACCTGGTCGAGCAAAAATCCCGCTATTTCCTCTTGAAGTGCTTCTACGCGCTCCGTTTCTAGGAGCTTCTCCCGCACCTCTCTGAACTGTTAAGAAGGAGATCAATATGTTAGTTGTGTGACTAGATATCGATAATGGTCTAAAAATTGTGAATAGTGTTTTGACAAGCGTACCCATTCCTGTCTTTGAGATCTGCTCCTTTCGGACGCCATCATGCGAATGTTCTCGCAAACGCAGAATGCACACAGATCAGTCCCCTGCGCCTACTTCAGGGCCTTTACGAGAATGGAATTTGATCAGATAATAATTAATCAAGCATGATAATTAAAGAGATGGCAGCTAGCTAGCTAGCTAGTACTACTTAATTACTTACCTTGGGTCGAAACCATTGAAGCTTTTGTTTCCATTCACCTTCCGTGACGGCGATGAACCTTGCCCAAGCCCTGCCCGCCGACAAAGAAAATGAATAAAAGGGTTATTAAATAGTTCATATCATGAAATGACAAACTAAATAGGCCGAGATATATAGTTAATAATGATTGAAATTACCTGTTGACTATCCCATACAAGATGTTATAGTCAGTTTTTTCTGAGATTAGTGAGTCCAGTACTTCAACTGTTCCGGCGTCAACTTTAATGATACACAAGACCCAGTGAAATCTGCATGCACACACGTTTGCATGTCTTAATTAAGCGGCATATGTAAGCAAAAACATGTAGCTAGCTAGTAGGCAAAAACAGAGAATTTGTAGTACAAGACAGTGTGACTCACTGGAAGTTGTAAGGAAGTAGTATATATTCATTGTATTTGAGGCGCTTCAAGAACTCTAGCATGCTGTCCTCTACGGCCTTTTGATGACGTGCATCTATTTTCCATGTGTATTCATTAACGGTGTTTGGGTCAATGAAGCCAATGTCATAGCGTCCACCTTTTCTCATTTCATACATCTTCATCCTGCATATAATACCACAGAAAAGAATATAGTGAGGATAATTACAGGTAATGATTGATCAAAAGGATCACTACAGCTAGCTTGAGACTTAAATTACAGAAAGAAATCACTTACAGACAATAGCAACTGACGATAGATTTGTCGAGTGCGCCTTGATTGTATAACTGAAACAGTTCAGAATACTCAACGGACACAGCTTTCTCATGGTAGTAATGCCCCTCCTTGACATTCACCATGAGGGACACTCCATCGGAAATCTTGGTAATGTTCATGTACCATTGATGCAATTCATACATTCTCGTTGGGAGGTTCTTGACCTTGTCTGGCGCGACCAAAGGTTGGCCCCGGACATATTTCCGTTTTATTTCATCCTCTCTAAGCAAAGGCATGGGATCGATCTCGAGGAGTTGTCCAACAGTGATGTTGAGAACTTCAGCCTGCATTATATGCTCCTCCGTTATTACCACATTGCCCACCTCGGAGACATGCACTGTTTGCCCACAATAATATTGGGCCCGCGTACTATCACCTGTTGTTGGCACAACAAGCAAGGGGATCGATTGCGCCGCCTGCTCTCCCAGCTGGGGAATGGTTTTCCCGCATTTTTTGGCAGCTGCTTCTTGTTTGCTCGACCCGATGTAGACGTGCTCGCCTCCCTTTGTAGACGTGCTCGATTTAACTTCCTGATGTGGCGCTCATAGTCTGTGTCAATAGGCTTGGGAGCTGGTGGTTGAGCCATATGAATGAAGTGGTCAATCGTTTCCTCAGGCACTTTCTCCCTTGGCGGCGGTGGAGGTTTTGGTGCAAAATGGGCTTCCACCTCGGCCTTCGATATGGCTGTGATTTCCTCCTCGGACCTGTCATTAGACCTCTGTCGAAGAGGCTTGAGGCTTGGACCATATTTATATCGCTTGCCTCCGCCTGTACTTCCTGTACTACCTCGACTCGTACCGCTACGCACCATAGCGGCGGGGTGTCTCTTCTGTGATTGCTGAGGCGGCGGAGACGGCTGACGGGGCTGAGTTGGACGAGGAGGAGTGGCCTGAGGTTGTGCCGGACTTGGAGGAGTGGACGTTTGACGCTGTGCCGGACTTGGAGGAGGAGGATTGTCCTGACACTTTGCCGGACTTGGAGGAGGAGGAGTGGCCTGACACTTTGCTGGACTTGGTGGACTTGCAGGAGCGGGAGTCTGCTGACTCGGTGGCGGACTTCGACGAGGACTCGGCTGACGCGGTGTCGGTGGCCTTCGAAAGATGATGCAATCCTTTTTCCATAGGATGAGACAATGTTTGGCCTCTCCGAGAAAGCACTCGCCGTCACCTCCAGCAATGTCAAGCTGTAGCTCCGAATATGGTGGGTCCACCACCTCATCAACCAAGACACGAGCATAGCCCGCTGGAATCGGGTTGCAATGGAAGGTTGCCTCGGGGGGATTTGTAAAAGCAAAGCCGTCCGCCACCTTCATGGATATGTTCTTCATTTTGACATGTAGCTCGCAGTTAGTGTTCTCTGTGATGTCATCCACGGGGTATCTACCCAGCATTGCGTCGTCCGGGACGGAACCCACGCTGCTTCTCGGCATGGATGGGCCGGTGCTATCCAATGCTGGATCATCCGCTAGCTGCTGCAGCTGCTGAGACCCCCTTTGATGGGTAAGTGAGTCGATCTGCTCCTGCTGCCGTTGGAATTTGACTGCCAATTCCGCTTGACTTGCTTCTAGGCCTTGAAGGCGTTCATAGTCCCGCTTCCTCTGCTCCTCCTCCATCTTCCTCTTCTTCTCCTCCGCAATCTTCTTTCTCGCACGGGTTATGTAGTCGGTGTTCCATTCTGAAAACCCCTCATACCACGGAATAGCGCCCTTGCATCGTGTTCTTCCCGGGTGTTCAGGATTTCCCAGGGCACACGTAAGCTCGTCGTTCTCTCTGTTGGGCTGGAACATCCCCGATCATGCCTCTTCTAGTGCAACAAGTATCGCATCGTTGGCTCCCTTCAGACTTGCGCTCGTCGAAACATTGCCTGTCTCCGGGTCCAACTCCCCCCCATGCGCATAGAACCAAGTCCTGACCCTGGGGGGCCAGCTCTTAGTAGCCGGAGTGACACCTGCATCCTCCATCTCTTTCTCAGACTTATCCCACTTAGGCATTGCCACCGCATAGCCACCTGGCCCCAGCTTATGGAACTTATCCTTTTTTCGGCATTCTTCTTGTTTATTCTCGACCATTCCTTAGCTAATTTTGAATCCTTGAATTTCACGAAATCGTCCCAATGATCACGTTGGTTCTCTAGTGTTCCCTTGAATACTGGAGTCTTCCTTCCTCCCTTGACGTACTTCTTCCATTCACGATTCTTGTGGTTCTTGAATGCAATCGCCATCATCCTAAGAGCAGCCTCCTTGACTTTCTGCACATCTGCTTCTGTGAAATGATCTGGTAGGGTGAAATGTTCCATGAGAGTATCCCAAAGCAGATCTTTTTGATTCTTGTTGACAAAAGTAACATCTGGACGTGGAGCAGCGTCCTCTTTGCCTTTTTGTCTTTTGTCTTTTGCTGGCTCTCTCCATTCTTGAAGGGAGATCAGGAGTTGGTCCTTCACAAGAACTCCGCACTGATGAACGAACTTGTCCGCAATCTTCTTAGGCGCTAATGGTTTGCCTGTAGGGTTGCATGCCTCGATATTGTACTTTACGCCCGGCTTCAACTTTTTGTTCGGGCCTCATTTCGTCATTTTGCCTGAAGATTTGCTCGATCCAGATGGCTGAAAGAACAAAGATCGATTCGTTAATATATCTTCAAGTCATCTAAAACATGTGATGATCACCAGATGCCTGCTTATATAAATTTATATACCTCGCCGGTCTTTGTTCTTTCAGGATCAACATGTTCTTCGTCATCGTCATAATCGTAGTTCATGACTTCATCAATTTGGTCGTCGCGATCGAATATCATATCACCATCTCCGGTGTTGTTTAGAAATTCGGAGCCGTCATAATCTTCTTCATTCTGATTATCATCTGGCCCGCGTATCATATCGAACATGGTCTGTTCTCCCTCTCTGTCGGTATTGTCTGCCATAGCTTTTGTTTAACTAATCCAAAAGAAATATAAAACAATTTAGTATTCAAATTACATCTCTCAAATAATAGATATAATCTCGAATACATCGTCTAGAATAATAGATATAATCTCGAATACATCGTCTCGAATTTCATATAATATTGAAAAGTACATCACTGGCTATTAGCTAATAAAGATCGAATACTACAGAAGAATCTAGGACACTCGCGGTTCCTCCGGAGCGGGCGGTGGACACCCGAAGAGAAGGAACCCTCACAGGATCATAGCTGAAGTGAGATCCCCGAAGAAACTGCCACGTATTGGAGAACCTGCTGCCCTCTAACGCAACCATGTAGCGATGGACGTGCTCGTCCTCGTCCCTGACACGGCGACGTACCACCTCCGGCGGGGCCGGGTCCCTCCGCACCGAAACTGGCCCACGCGAACGCCACCAAACGAGATCAGGGTCGACGACGGGACCTGGGGTCGGGTTCCTCATCAAGCGGCGCGCCTCTCCAGGCAGCACCTCCCAGTGCCAGCCCGGCGGAGCCCAGTCCCGGACATGGGTCGGCTAGACGTCGTCGCGGACGGGTCGACGGCGAGGATGCGGGCCGGGCATCGTCGAGAACAAATACTAGCTATATGCCCGCAAAAAGTAACATTTTTTAATGATTGGATTTTGATAACTAAAATTTCTAACATTTGTATATAACACTAATTATGCTAATCTAAATAATCTAAATAACACTAAAATTTCTAACATTTCTAACATTTCTATATAACACTAATTTCTAACATTTCTATATAACACTAATTTCTAACTGATTAAACACTAATTATATCCATCTAACATGCATTCATACATATATAATAGTGAAAAAATAATAATCTAAATAATCTAAACTAATTAAACATACAAAATATGTGTGTGTGTGTGTGTACTAATTAAACACTAATTATCTAAACTAATTAAGCATACAAAATAATAATCTAAATAATCTAAACTAATTAAAGACTAATTATCTAAACTAATGAAACATGCTTGTGTGTGTGTGTACGGGCTCGGGGAGGCCTCACAGCGGGCGAGGGCGACGGCGAGGCGACGGCCGGGGCGGCGACGGCGGGGACGGCGCGACGGGGACGGGGACGGCGCGATGGGGACGGGGACGGCGCAACGGGGACGGGCCCGGGGCGGCGACGGAGACGAGGGCGGCGACGGGGACGGGGGCGGCGACGGAGACGATCGAGGGCGGCGGCGACGGCGACGGAGACGGAAACAGAGGAACGAACAGAGAGGGAAAACGAAATTTTCGCACTCTAGCATATATAGAGGGCACCGTTAGTACCGGTTGGAGCCACCAACCGGTACTAAAGGCCTGTTTTGGCCAGGCCAAGCGGCAGGAAGCGACCCCCTTTAGTACCGGGTGGTGGCACAAACCGGTACTAAAGGCCTCCCCTTTAGTACCGGTTTGTGCCACGACCCGGTACTAAAGGGGGTGCGCTGGCGCAGGTGCGGTGCAACAAGTTTAGTCCCACCTCGCTAGTCGTGGGGCTACCGCACTGGTTTATAAGCCCCAGTGCGGTAGCTCTCTCGAGCTCCTCTCCTAACCAGGCCTACTGGGCCTACCTGTCCTCTTCGCCTAGTGGGCCTACTGGGCCTTCGCGGGCCTGCATCCTGGCCCAACGAAAGGTTGTGTCGCTAGTCGTATGCAGGCTGCTTTGGCCTAGTAGGCGGGCTTTTTTTCTTAATTTTTTTTGCTTTATTTTTTTTTGCTTTATTTTTTTTGTTTTATTTATTTTTGAGTTGTTTTTTGCTGTATTTAGAGTTTCTTTGTGAATACGATGCCAACTTTCAACCTTTTCTGAGTTTATTTGAATTGCTTTTCAATTTCAGGGTCATTTAGCTGGAAAAAAATCAGTAAATGCATGAAAAGAATTTGTTTGCACATAAAATTTCTTCGCGTTTCAAATGCAAAAACACATAACTACCCTAACTATTATAGACATTCCCTCCTGGGTGTGAAATACAGAAGAAAGTGATGATAGTGAAGCCGATCACATCCCAGATCTTTGGGTGTGAAACTTTTTCTTCGCGTGTGTCCCTTTGCGCCGTAACCATGGAAAATCTTCATCATTTAACGGGATGCTCGGGTCAATATTCACTGTGAATGGAGCAATTTCATAAAACTTTTCATAATCTTCTGACTTGTCTGTCTTGTCATCCACTCCCACGATGTTTCTCTTCCCAAAAAGAACTATGTGCCGCTTTGGCTCATCGTACGATGCATTCGCTTCCTTATCTTTTCTTTTTCTTGGCTTGGTAGACATGTCCTTCACATAGAAAACCTGTGCCACATCATTGGCTAGGATGAATGGTTCGTCTGCATACGCAAGATTGTTGAGATCCACTGTTGTCATTCCGTACTGCGGGTCTTCCGTTACCCCGCCTCGTGTCATATTGACCCATTTGCACCGAAACAAAGGGACCTTTAAACCACGTCGATAGTCAAGTTCCCATATGTCCTGTATATAACCATAATATGTTTCCTTTCCCGTCTTGGTTTCTGCATCAAAGCGGACACCACTGTTTTGGTTGGTGCTCTTCTTATCTTGGGCGATCGTGTAAAATGTATTACCATTTATCTCGTACCCTTTGAAAGTCATTATATTCGAAGATGGTAACTGGGACAGCAAGTACAGGTCATCTTCAACAGAGGTGTCATGCATGGTACGTGTCTGCAACCAGTTGGCGAAACTCCTGGTTTGTTCATGTGTAATCCAGTCATCAGACCGCTCCGGGTGTTTGGAGCGTAGCAAATTCTTGTGTTCATCCATATACGGAGCCACCAAGGTGGAATTCTGTAGAACTGTGTAGTGTGCTTCAGTGAGAGAATGTCCGTCCATACATATTATTTGTTCCCCTCCTAGCGTGCCTTTTCCATCCAGTCTGCCCTTATGCTGCGATTCAGGAACACCAATCGGCTTAAGGTCAGGAATAAAGTCAATACAAAACTCAATGACCTCCTCATTTTGATGGCCCTTGGAGATGCTTCCTTCTGGCCTAGCACGGTTATGAACATATTTCTTTAAGACTCCCATGAACCTCTCAAAAGGGAACATATTGTGTAGAAATACAGGACCCAAAACGTTAATCTCTTTGCATAGGTGAACTAGGACGTGCGTCATGATGTTGAAGAAGGATGGTGGGAACACCAAATCGAAACTGACAAGACATTGCACCAAATCATTTTGTAACCTTGGTATCATTTCTGGATCGATTACCTTCTGAGAGATTGCATTGAGAAATGCACATAGCTTCACAATGGCTAATCGAACCTTTTCCGGTAGAAGCCCCCTCAATGCAACCGGAAGCAGTTGCGTCATAGTCACGTGGCAGTCATGAGACTTTAGGTTCTGGAACTTTTTCTCTGCCATGTTTATTATTCCCTTTATATTCGACGAGAAGCCAGACGGTACCTTAATACTAAGCAGGCATTCAAAGAAGATTTCCTTCTCTTCTTTGGTAAGAGCGTAGCTTGCATGACCATGATGTATGCCGTCTTCTCCGTGCATACGTTGCTGGTCCTCCCGTGCCTCAGGTGTATATTTTGTCTTCCCATACACGCCCAAGAAGCCAAGCAGGGTCACGCAAAGATTCTTCGTCACGTGCATCACGTCGATTGCGGAGCGGACCTCTAGGTCTTTCCAATATGGCAGGTCCCAAAATATAGATTTCTTCTTCCACATGGGTGCGCGTCCATCCGCGTCCTTCGGAACAGGTTGTCCGCCAGGACCCTTTCCAAATATCACCTTCAAATCCTTGACCATATCATGTACATCAGCACCAGTACGGTGGCGAGGCTTCTTCCGGTGATCCGCCTCACCTTTGAAATGCTTGCCTTTCTTTCTTACGGGATGCCTGCTCGGAAGAAATCGACGATGTCCCAGGTACACATTCTTCTTACAACTATTCAAATATATACTGTCGATATCATCCAAACAGTGCGTGCATCCGCGGTATCCCTTGTTTGTCTGTCCTGAAAGGTTACTGAGAGCAGGCCAATCATTGATGGTCACGAACAGCAACGCCTTTAGGTCAAATTCTTCCCCCATGTGCTCATCCCACGCACGTACACCTGTTCCATTCCACAGTTGTAAGAGTTCTTCAACTAATGGCCTTAGGTACACATCAATGTCGTCGCCGGGTTGCTTAGGGCCTTGGATGAGCACTGGCATCATAATGAACTTCCACTTCATGCACAACCAAGGAGGAAGGTTATACAAACATAGAGTCACAGGCCAAGTGCTATGGTTGCTGCTCTGCTCCCCAAAAGGATTAATGCCATCTGCGCTTAGACCAAACCATACGCTCCTTGCATCATCTGCAAACTCCTTCCCGTACTTTCTTTCGATTTTTCTCCACTGCGACCCGTCAGCGGGTACTCTCAACTTTCCGTCTTTCTTACGGTCTTCTCTGTGCCATCGCATCGCCTTGGCATGCTCTTTGTTTTGGAACAAACGTTTCAACCGTGGTATTATAGGAGAATACCACATCATCTTGGCAGGAATCTTCTTCCTGGGGCGCTCGCCCTCGACATCACCAGGCTCATCGCGGCTGATCTTATAGCGCAATGCACCACATACCGGGCAAGCGTTCAAATCCTTGTACTCACCGCGGTAGAGGATGCAATCATTAGGGCATGCATGTATCTTCTGCACCTCTAACCCTAGAGGGCAGACAGCCTTCTTTGCTTCATACGTACTCTCGGGCAATTCGTTGTCCTTTGGAAGCATATCTTTTATCATTACCAGCAACTTTCCAAATCCCTTGTCAGATACACCATTCTCTGCCTTCCATTGCAGCAATCCAAGTGTGGTGCCCAGCTTTTTCTTGTCACCTACGCAATTCGGGTACAACAATTTTTTGTGATCCTCTAACATGCGCTGCAACTTCTTCTTCTCCAAATCACTTGCGCAGTTTCTCTTTGCATCGGCAATGGCCTGACCTAGATCATCAACGGGCTCATCTGATGCCTCTTCTTCAGCTTCTTCCCGCATTTCCGGCTCAGCTTCTTCCCGCATTACCGGCTCAGCTTCTTCCCCCATTGTTGTATCATCGTATTCAGGGAACCCATGGCCAGCATAGCTGTCGTCGTCCTCTTCTTCTTCATTGTCTTCCATCATAACCCCTCTTTCTCCGTGCTTGGTCCAAACATTATAGTGGGGCATGAAACCGGACTCAAACAGTTGGACGTGAATGGTTCTTGACGTAGAGTAATTGTGACCATTCTTACAGCCAGCACATGGACAAGGCATAAAACCATCCGCCCGCTTGTTTGCCTCAGCCGCAAGCAGAAACGTATGCACGCTCTCAACGAACCGGGGAGAGCATTGGTCATCGTACATCCATTGCCGGCTCATCTTCATTACACAACACCGAATAGACCAAATTAATACAAGTTCATACATAAAGTTCATACAACACTTAAATGCAACAAACAAATAACTCTCTAGCTAAAGCATTTAAATGCAACAACAAATGCGATCAAGATCGCAACTAAGGTAACAATTGATCCAACAGCATAATGATACCAAGCCTCACTATCGATGGCATATTTTCTAATCTTTCGAATCTTCAAGCGCATTTTCTCCATCTTGATCTTGTGATCATCAACGACATCGGCAACATGCAACTCCAATTCCATCTTCTCCCCCTCAATTCTTTTCAATTTTTCTTTCAAGTACTCGTTTTCTCTTTCAACTAAATTTAACCTCTCGACAATAGGGTCGGTTGGAATTTCTGGTTCACATACCTCCTAGATAAAAATATCTATGTCAACTTGATGGGCATAATTTGTCATAAACACGAAATGCAACAAATAGTTTTAAAAGAGAATATACCACATCCGAATCATAACAAGGACGAGGGCTGACGGGGACGGATATCAAAACCATGGCACTATGTATAACAAACAACGTACGGGTAAGATAATTATTACATGATTAACTATATATCCAAATCACACAAACATCAATTTTTTATATAAAATTTCATGAACAAGAGGCTCACCACAAGGTGGTGCCGGCGACGGGACGGTGTAGGCGATCGACGGTGGTTACGACGGAGATTTAGAAGGCACTAAGTAAACCACACCTACATATGCAAACTAAGTGTTATTTTTGACCTCAAATTGCATATAAATCAAATACTAGCACATATATATATATTTCCTCCCAAATTACTAAACTCACAAATTAATAACTATATAAAGCATTGCAAGAGCTAATCTAGCAATGAGAGATGAAAGGACAAAGTTGCTAACCTTTGTGATCACTTGAATGGATGGGGGCCTTCAAATCTTGACAAATTTTGGGCAAAATGTGTGATGAGCTCGAGGGGAAGAGGAAGAGAAGAGAGGAGAGGAGAGGGGAAAGGGGGAAGAACAGAGCGAGCTGGACGAAGGGTTTATATGCAGGAGGACCTATAGTACCGCTTCGTGGCACGAACCGGTACTAAAGGTGCTGGAGGGGGCCCAGACTGACAACATCCTGCCACCACCCTCATTAGTACCGGTTCGTGGCACGAACCGGTGCTAAAGGTTAGCCACGAACCGGTACTAACGAGAGCGGCCCGGCTAGCCGTTGGAACCGGCACTAATGTATACATTTGTGCCGGATCTAATACAAACCGGCACTAATGTGCTTCACGTTTGACCCTTTTTCTACTAGTGCGTGCATGCTACATGATTTGCAAACTTCAACACAAGCATTTCTCAAATTCACAACTACTCAACTAGCACGACTTTGATATTATCACCTCCATATCTCAAAACAATTATCAAGCATCAAACTTATCTTAGTATTCAACGCACTCAAAAGAAAGTTTCACATATCTTGAATACCAAGTATATTAATATTAAGCAAATTACCATGCTATTAACGACTCTCAAAATAATCTAAGTGAAGCATGAGATATCAATAGTTTCTTTAAAACAAATACACCACCGTGCTCTAAAAGATCTAAGTGAAGTACTAGAGCAAAAATTATCACGCTCAAAAGATATAAGTGAAGCACTATGAGCAAAACTATCAAACTCAAAAGATATAAGTGAAGCACATAGAGTATTCTATCAAATTTCAATTCATGTATGGCTCTCTCAAAGGGTTTGTACAGCAAGGATGATTGTGGTAAACTAACAAGCAAAGACGCAAATAATACAAGACGCTCCAAGCAAAACACTTATCATGTGGTGAATAAAAAAATAGCTCCAAGTAAATTACCGATGGAAGTGGACGAAAGAGGGGATGCCTTCCGGGGCATCCCCAAGCTTTGACTTTTTGGTGTCCTTGTATTATCTTGGGGGTTCCATGGGCATCCCCAAGCTTAGGCTCTTGCCACTCCTTGTTCCATAATCCATCAAAACAATTCACCCAAAACTTGAAAACTTCACAACACAAAACTCAATAGAAATCTCGTGAGTTCCGTTAGAGAAAGAAAACAAAAGACTACTTTAAGGTACTTTAATGAACTCATTCTTTATTTATATTGGTGTTAAACCTACTGTATTCCAACTTCTCTATGGATCATAAACTATTTTACTAGCCATAGATTCATCAAAATAAGCAAACAACACACGCAAAACAGAATCTGTCAAAAACAGAACAGTCTGTAGTAATCTGTAACTAACACAAACTTCTGGAACTCAAACAATTCTACCAAAATTGAACGACCTGGACACTTTGCTTATTGATCAGCAGCAATTTAAATCAGTATTTTATCACGTTCTGGTGATTTTTAACAATTCGGGCCCTGAGCGCAAAGTTTCTGGAAATTACAGCAAGATCAAATAACTATCATCGAAGAAGATCCAATAGGTTTAACTTGGCACAAACACTAATTAAAAGATAAAACCACATTTAAACAGGGGCTAGATGGATTATTTATTCGTAAACAGAAGCAAAAACAAAAAAATAAAAATAAAATTGGGTTGCCTCCCAACAAGCGCTATCGTTTAACGCCCCTAGCTAGGCATAAAAGCAAGGATAGATCTAAGTGTTGTCATCTTTGGTAGGCAATCCTTAAGTGGCTCTCATAATAGATTCATATGGTAGTTTCATTTTCATCCTAGGAAAGTGTTCCATGCCTTTCTTTAATGGAAATTGGAATCTAATATTTTCTTCCTTCATATCAATAATTGCACCAATCGTTCTAAGGAAAGGTCTACCAAGAATAATAGGACATGAAGGATTGCAATCTATATCAAGAACGATAAAATCTACGGGCACATAATTCCTATTTGCAACAATAAGAACATCATTAATTCTTCCCATAGGCTTTTTAATAGTGGAATCCGCAAGATGCAAGTTTAGCGAGCAATCATCAAGGTCACGGAAATCTAGCAAATCACACAAAATTTTGGGAATAGTAGAGACACTAGCACCCAAATCACACAAAGCATTAAACTCATGATCTTTAATTTTAATTTTAGTGGTAGGTTCCCACTCATCATAGAGCTTCCTAGGGATAGAAACTTTCAACTCAAGTTTTTCTTCATAAGATTGCATCAAGGCATCAACAATATGTTCAGTAAAGGCCTTATTTTGACTATAAGCATGAGGAGAATTTAGCACGGATTGCAACAAGGAAATACAATCAATTAAAGAGCAATTTTCATAATTAAATTCCTTGAGATCCAATATAGTGGGTTTAGCAACATCTAGATTTTTATTTCTTTCAATCCCACTTTTATCAATTTCATCATCAAGATCTAAAAACTCCGAATTCTTAGAACGCCTTCTAGGTAAAGGAAGATCATATTCAGTTTCATCAAGATTCATATTGCAAAACGAAGATTTAATAGGGGACACATCAATAACTTTTAGATCTTCATCTTGATTTTCATAGGGATTAGAAGAACACGCTTTAATAAAGGCATCTTTGGAGCATGCATCCTAGCGGTTCTTTCTTTGCACTCATCAATGGAAATTCTCATAGCTTTGAGAGACTCATTGATATCATGCTTAGGAGTAATAGATCTAAGCTTTAAATAATCAACCTCAAGAGAAATTCTATCAACGTTCCTAGCCAAATCATCAACTTTAAGCAATTTCTCTTCAAGCAAAGCATTAAAATTCTTTTGTGAATTCATAAACTCTTTAACACTACTCTCAAATTCAGAGGGCATCTTAAAATTTCCATAAGAGTTGTTGTAGGAATTTCCATAATTATTAGAAGGATTACTAGGATAAGGCCTAGGATTAAAATTCCCTCTATACGCGTTGTTACCAAAATTATTCCTACCAACAAAATTCACATCCATAGATTCATTATTATTCTCAATCAAAGTAGACAAAGGCATATCATTAGGATCAGAAGAAACACTCTTACTAGAAAATAATTTCATAAGTTCATCCATCTTTCCACTCAAAACATTGATTTCTTCTATAGCATGCACTTTTTTATTAGTAGATCTTTCAGTATGCCATTGAGAATAATTAACCATAATATTATCTTGGAGTTTAGTAGCATCTCCTAAAGTGATTTCCATAAAAGTGCCTCCCGCGGCCGAATCTAAAAGATTTCTAGAAGCAAAATTCAATCCAGCATAAAAAAATTGTATAATCATCCACAAGTTCAAACCATGAGTAGGACAATTACGTATCATTAATTTCATTCTCTCCCAAGATTGTGCAACATGTTCATGATCAAGTTGCTTAAAATTCATAATATCGTTCCTAAGAGAGATGATCTTAGCGGGAGGAAAATACTTAGAGATAAAAGCATCTTTGCACTTGTTCCAAGAATCAATACTATTTTTAGGCAAAGATCAAAACCACGCTTTAGCACGATCTCTAAGCGAAAAAGGGAATAGCTTCAATTTAACGACATCATTATCGACATATTTTTTCTTTTGCATATCACATAAATCAACGAAGCTATTTAGATAAGTAGCGACATCTTCACTAGGAAGGCCGGCGAATTGATCTTTCATAACAAGATTCAACAAAGCAGTATTGATTTCACAAGATTCAGTATTGGCAAGAGGAGCAATCGGAGTGCTAAGGAAATCATTATTATTGGTATTGGTGAAGTCACACAATTTGGTAGCATCTTGAGCCATTGCGACAAACAAGCAATCCAACACACGAGCAAACAACGGACGAGGAAAAGGGCAACGGGAAAAAGAGGAGGAGATTGGGAAAGAGAGGGCGAATAAAACGGCAAGGGTGAAGTGGGGGAGAGGAAAACGAGAGACAAATGGCAAATAATGTAATGCAAGAGATAGGGATTGTGATGGGTACTTGGTATGTTGACTTTTTGCGTAGACTCCCCGGCAACGGCGCCATAAATCCTTCTTGCTACGTCTTGAGCTAGCTTTGGTCTTCCCCGAAGAGGAGAGGATGATGCAGCACAGTAGCGTAAGTATTTCCCTCAGTTTTTGAGAACCAAGGTATCAATCTAGTAGGAGGCCACGCTCAAGTCCCTCGTACCTGCACAAAACGATAGCTACTCGCAACCAACGTGATTAGGGGTTGTCAATCCCTTCACGGTCACTTACGAGAGTGAGATCTGATAGAGATAATATTTTTGGTATTTTTAGTATATATATGCCAAGTGAAAAGTAAAAGGCAAAGTAAAAACAAAGCAAGTATAAAAGTGATGGAGATTGATATGATGAGAATAGACCCGGGGGCCATAGGTTTCACTAGTGGCTTTTCTCAAGAGCATAAGTATTCTACGGTGGGTGAACAAATTATTGTTGAGCAATTGACAGAATTGAGCATAGTTATGAGTATATCTAGGTATGATCATGTATATAGGCATCACGTCCATGACAAGTAGATCGAAATGATTCTGCATCTACTACTATTACTCCACTAATCGACCGCTATCCAGCATGCATCTAGAGTATTAAGTTAAAAAACAGAGTAACGCCTTAAGCAAGATGACATGATGTAGAGGAATAAATTCATGCAATATGATAAATACCCCATCTTGTTATCCTCGATGGCAACCATACAATACGTGCCTTGCAACCCTTTCTGTCACTTGGTAAGGACACCGCAAGATTGAACCCAAAGCCATGCACTTCTCCCATTGCAAGAACTACCAATCTAGTTGGCCAAACCAAACGGATAATTCAAAGAGACTTGCAAAGATAACTCAATCATACATAAAAGAATTCAGAGAAGATTCAAATATTATTCATAGATAAACTGGATCATAAACCCACAATTCATCGGTCTGAACAAACACACCGCAAAAAGAAGATTACATCGAATAGATCTCCACGAGAGAGGGGGAGAACATTGTATTGAGATCCAAAAAGAGAGAAGAATCCATCTAGCTACTAGCTATGGACCCGAAGGTCTGAAGTAAACTACTCACAGTTCATCGGAGAGGCTATGGTGTTGATGTAGAAGCCCTCCGTGGTGGATGCCCCCTCCGGCGGAGTTCCGGAACAGGCCCCAAGATGGGATCTCATGGATACAGGAAGTTGCGGCAGTGGAATTAGGTTTTTGGCTCCTGTTCTGATCGTTTGGGGGTACGTAGGTATATATAGGAGGAAGGAGTACGTCAGTGGAGTAACAGCGGGCCCATGAGGCAGGGGGCGCGCCCCCCACCCTCGTGACCGCCTCTCTGGTTCCTTGGCATAGGGTCCAAGTCTCCTGGATCACGTTCGGTGAGAAAATCACGTTTCCGAAGGTTTCATTCTGTTTGGACTCCGTTTGATATTCTGTTTCTTCGAAACACTGAAAAAGGCAAAAAACAGCAATTCTGGACTGGGCCTCCGGTTAATAGGTTAGTCCCAAAAATAATATAAAAGTGGAAAATAAAGCCCAATATAGTCCAAAACAGTAGATAAAGTAGCATGGAGCAATCAAAAATTATAGATACGTTGGAGACGTATCAGTATGGTTGGAGTACAGAGTACTTCAGACTGCTATGTTTTTGATAGATTCTGATTTCAAAGCATAGTTTGCTTGTTTCCTAGTTTGTATGGCTTATATTGCTCAATATAAATGGTGAAAATGATACGCTACAGTAGGCATTGTGTGGAAACATTTATGAATCTTTTCTTTGACAGTACCAAAGTGAAACGTTTTGCTATTTATCATATGAACCTATCTCACGAAATCCTGTTAAGTTTTGTGTGATTGAAGTTTTCAAGTTTTGGGTGAGCTGTCGATATGAGGAGAATAAGTAGTGACAAGACCCTAAGAGTGGTGATGCCCAAGGCACCCCAAGGTAATACTCACGGAAGATCCAAGCAACTAAGCTTGGGGATGCCCCGGAAGGCATCCCCTCTTTCATCTCCAACATTATCGGTAACCTCACTCGGAGCTATGTTTTCATTCGCCACATGATATGTGTTTTACTTGGAGTGTCAATTTATTTTGTTAGGATTTGCTTTCTGTTATTTATAATAATGTTTTGCATCTTTTATTTCAATAAAAGTGGCAATGATAGCCTTTGCCATGCTAATTTTGCAAGTCTACATGTTGCTGTTTCAAAAGAAAAAGTTTATTGCTGTTGAAAAAATCCTCTAGAAAAGTCAGTATGTGATATAATGTTGAAACTTTTTGAAAAATAAGCTCTAATAAATTTTTCTACAGTGTGCTAATTTTTTAGAATTTTTGGAGTTAGATAAGAATGAATACTCTTGCATTCTTTACAAACTGTCCTGTTTTGGCAGATTGCTGTTATGTTTGCATTGTTTTCATTGCTTGTTTAATGATTCTATTTGACGATAGGACTATTGAATATGCAGAGACATTTATTATGAAATGCTAAATAATAATTTTCGTGATTTGATAGAGTACATAATGATAAGGTTTTTGCATTGATTTGTACTAACTTATTTCACGAGTTCTTGTAGAGTTTTGTGTGGATCAAGTTTTTGAGATTTAGGGAAACCGTGATATGAGAGGAATGAAGAAGACACAAGAGCTCAAGCTTGGGGATGCCCAAGGCATCCCAAGTTAATATTCCAAGAATTATCAAGCATCTAGCTTGGGGATGCCCCGGTAGGCATCCCACCTTTCTTCTTGAACAATTGTCGGTTAGTATCGGTTGAGTATAAGTTTTTTATTCTTCACATGAGTTGTGCTATT
Source organism: Triticum turgidum subsp. durum (assembly GCA_900231445.1). NCBI lineage: Eukaryota > Viridiplantae > Streptophyta > Magnoliopsida > Poales > Poaceae > Triticum > Triticum turgidum. The sequence continues at coordinate 52,078,364 of LT934122.1, read as the reverse complement.
CTTGGAATGCCATTTTTTGTTTTTCTTGCTGTTTTAATAAAATACTTAAATCTGAAAGTTTTTAAATAAGAGATAGTCCACAATTAGCTACCTATTTACATAACTACTCGCTTGATCTTCACTTATATCTTTTTGGAGTAGCTTGTCATTTACTCCTGTGCTTCACTTATATCCTATGAGTAAATTGTTAAATAAATTGAATATCATGAAGTTGAAATTGTATGTTCATATCAGGCCTAGTAGTAGCTTCACATTGGGTTTAGAAAGTGAAATCTTTCGAATCTTGACAATGACAATATTGGTCATACAAGCAATTCATGAATGATTAGTATAATTAAGGAAGAGAACTTTCACATGCAAATATATTATCTTGGAAATCTTCTATGATTGTGAATAGCCATTAACTATTTTCAAACTTGAGAAAATTAGTTGAAGTTGGACAAGGAAGACAATGTAATGAGTTATGGTTGTGTATATTTTCATAGAAGTTATATTGTCATAGATCCTCCAACATGTGGTGTTTGTTTAGGATATTTTGCTAGCCAAAAATTCGTACTAAGTAGAGATACTACTTGTGCATCCAAAAACACTTAAACCCAGTTTCTTGCCATGAGTGTCCACCATACATACCTATGGATTGAATAAGATCCGTCAAGTAAGTTTTCATCGGTGCATAAAGCAATAAAAATTGCTCCTAAATATATTTGATCTTTTATTGTAAGGGAAAATTGAGCATTGTACGAACTTGTGATGGCAAAGTAATAAAAGCGACGGACTGCATAATGAAGGTTGCTATCATAAGGGGCAATATAATGTGACGTTCCTTTGCATTAACATCTTGCGCATCCAAATAAAAAGTGCATGGCAACCTCTGCTTCCCTCTACGAAGGGCCTATCTTTTACTTTTCAGTATTTACTTTTATGGAAAGAGTCAATAGAATAACTTCTCATTTCAACCACGATTATTCTCTAGTTGAAAAGCATCATGTGGTGGGGAAAGATCTAGGCACATATGACCAGTTAAATATATTTGATCATGGTTTATTATTGTTGACAATTATCTCTATGATAAATGAGTTGGGAGGAAAAAATATTAAGCCCCTATCTTTCTTTGTGTTCGATGGATGCCATTCATTCTAAGAATATGCTTTGAGTAGTAGCAATCATGGAAGACTATACGATGATTGCGTATGTGGAGCTGTTACTTAGACTCTGTTGAATAAGTTAAATTGAAATTGTTTGGTGACTAAGAATATAGGTTGTTTAGTTTCAAGATAATTCATTGTTTGAAGCTTAACATGTTAATTGGTTGCTACATTGTCATGATGAGTTTTATGAGAAAGAGTTGCTATTATGATGCTAGAAAAGTGCTTGAAATTATCACTGATCAAACTTATGCACTATGCTAGCATTCACACTTTATAAATTATTTCTTTTATCATTTACCTACTCGAGGACGAGTAGGAATTAAGCTTGGGGATGCTGATAGGTCTCCAACGTATCTGTAATTTATGAAGTATTCATGCCATGTTTACAATAGTTTTATTTGGTTTTGGTATGATTTGTATGGAACTAACCCGGACTGATGCTGTTTTCAGCAGAACTACCATGGTGTAGTTTTTGTGCAGAAATGAAAGTTCCCCAAATGAGCTTAAACTTTTTGATGATTTTTTTGGAACAAAAGAGACACCCGAAGCTTCATGGAAGGACCAGAAGGTGAAGGAGTAGGGCACAAGACACCGGGGCGCGCCTGGGCCCTTGTCCGTGCCCCGGTGGGTTATGCTCACCTCGAGGCCCATCTTCACGTGAAACCAACGCCAAAAAATCCTATAAATAGAGAAACCATCAGAAAGAAACCTACATCAGAAATTCCGCTACCACAAGTCTCTGTAGCCACGAAAAACCAATCCAGACCCCATTCCGGCACTCTGCCGGAGTGGGAAATCATCACTGGTGGCCATCTTCATCATCCCGGCGGCCACCATGATGAGGAGGGAGTAGTCCACCCTCGGGGCTGAGGGTTTATACCAGTAGCTATGTGTTTAATCTCTCTCCCTCGTGTTCTTGAGATGTCACGATCTTGATGTATCGTCGGCTTTGTTAATATAGTTGGATCATATGGTGTTTTGCCCTCTCTATCTTGTCGTGATGAATTGAGTTTTCCCTTTGAGATTTTGTTCTTATCGGATTGAATACTTTTATGGATTTGAGAGCACTTGATATATGTCTTTCATATGAATACTCATGGTGACAATGGGTTATTATATTGATTCACTTGAGATATGTTTTGGAAGTCAACTCGCGGATTCCCGAGGTGACATTGGCATAATCTATGCATAGGGGTTGATGCATGTTCTCGTCTTTTGTTTGTCCAGTAGAAATCTGGGGCACTCTTTGAGGTTCTTTGTGTTGTATTGAGTATTATGAATCTGAATTTGCTTTGGTATTATTCTAATACGAACTCTTGATAGATCGATCGGAAAGAATAACTTGGAGTTATTTTAATATGAACTCTAGGATAGATCGATTGGAAAGAATAACTACAAACAATTTCTTTTTATGTTCTCTGCTAGATAGGAACTTTGAAGTGATTCTTCATCGCACTTTGAGGGATGGTTATATGATCCAAATAGATTAGCATTGTTGAGAGATTACACTAGCGAAAGTACGGACCCTAGGCCTCATTTCAAGCAATGAAATACCATTTGTGCTCCGTTTTATCAACTGATCCCTTGCTGTTTTTTATTGTTCTCACTACCAAAACCAATATGTACTATCCTTATTACACTTGTATCACCATCTCTTCGCCGAACTAGTGCACCTATACAAATTACCATTGTATTTGGTTTATTGGGGACACAAGAGACTTTTTATTATTTGGTTGCAGGGTTGTTTGAGAGATACCATCTTCATCCTATGCCTCCCACGGATTGATAAACTTAGGTCATCCAGTTGAGGGAAAATTGCTACTATCCTATAAAACTGCGCTTGGAGGCCCAACATGTGTCTACAAGAATAAAGTTGCATAGTATACATCACACCTTTATCGCCACGTATAGCGCGGGTGCTGTTAAAGGGATGTGCTAAGATCTTGCAGGCTCGCTGGTCAGCGATCCACTCGGTTAACTTATAAAAGGCGACGCTAGCGAGGGACAGTACAGTGATCCACCACTTTTCCCTCTTCCGTTCCTCTCCGCCACTTCCGCCTCCGTACTGCGCCGCCTAGTTCGACCATGACGACCACCGCAGACATGCCGAAGGAGAAGATGAGCGCGCCAAGAGGGCGGCCAGGGGGAAGAAGACGTCGAGTTCACGAGGCGCGCTGCCGTCGGGCTGGTTCCAGGGTAACTGGATGCTGTCGTTGGTCACGGCGGAAAATCTGGAAGGGCTCACCTCCGACATCTTGCTGGTCGCATGGTGTTGGGGATTGCCGGAGGGGGAGTTCGAGCATGCGCCGCGCCCCGGTGAGCGAGTCCTTCTCCTCACTCATCTGGAAAGGGGTATTTCTCTTCCTCCCTAGCCATTTTTTGAGGATTTCTGAACATTTTGGGTGCACAAATCCAACATTTCCCTCCAAACACCATACATTACAGGAATCGGCAACTTTGTCGTCAGACGGCAAAGGCCTTTGCCGATAGCCAGCAGACGGCAACACGTCCGGCTGAACAGGCTACGACAAAGGCTTCTTTGCCGTCTGTTGGCTGACGACAAAGATACAAAGGTCTATACCGTCCGCCAGTAGATGGCAAAGAGCCTGGACGGCACAAGTGTCAGCTTAGGATCGTTAAGGGGTTAACTGCGTGCTTTGCCGTCCGCCAGCGGACGACAAAGACCTTTGTGTATTTGTCGTCTGCCAGCGGACGACAAAGAACATTGATTATTTGTCGCCTGCCAGCGGAAGGCATAGCATGGCAGCAACTGGAGGCTGGCCTATTTGGTAGCTTTGCCGTCAGCTGGTAGACGGCAAATATTCAATGTTTCTTGCCGTCCGCTGGCAGACGGCAAAGCATCCAAATAGCCAGCCTACTACCCCAGGTTGCACAGGTAGCTGACACGTGGCATGTTTGCCGTCCGCTGGCTGATGGCAAAGCTCTTTGCTGTCTACCAGCAGACGGCAAAGAGCCTATATAGCCCCTGTTTTTTCTATTTTTCTTAAACTAGCAAAGTGGCCCGCTCGATGCGCGGGCTAGAATATTATAAAGTCTAATAATGAGAACATATTATTTGATTTTTTATGCAAAAATTGAAACGGAATGTTATGGTATTTACAAATATAAGATCTCATGAATACTGTCTTGTACTGTTGGACTAAGATTAATCTTTTTCTCTAATCAACACTGATAAAGTATCTTTTGGCACGTCTTTTGACTCCCGACTTTCTAATAAAGATATGAGAGATAGTAATTTGTGAAAATGGCTCTTTCCTCCGGTAGCCCAAAATTTTGAACATAATAAAATAAAAGACATGACATTTTCTCCGGTAACCCAAAGACATGACATTTTCTGTTCCCGTTAATAAAATAAAAGTATAAAAATATGACCATATTATTTTTGTGAAGTCACAGGAGTACAAATGTTGTTGCTTGACATTAGCCTGTTGGGCCACCTAATTATTAATATGAATATTTTTTCTGGTATTTACTTTTGATTATTGGCAATTGTAATTATGTGTTTCCTAATAACTTTTTAAAATTTGTAAGTATGTGCTTTAGATGCATGTGCACGCGTCAGAAATTCAAAGGTGCTCCTAGATTAAGATGGCGATGAACAGGATGAAGAAAATGAGTAGGGCATACCAAATTTCATCAGTTTATAATTTGATACATATTAATGATATTTTTATAATATTTCTCTAAACCATAATGCTCAATCAAATCAACACCAACAAATTGTTTTCCTTTATTGCTCTAAAAGAACTAAGATGGAGAACATACAATGCACTTTCTTGATAGATCAAAGAGAAAAAATAATTATTGTAAGGTGTTTCAGACCGAGTATTCATAAAAAAGTATCATTTTCATTGTTTTTTCCACATATGAGGGTGCACTATTTTAACAGTAATTGCATAGCTAATACCTACTTTGATCTATGCTCACGCACTATTTAATTCACATACAATTTTATGGCCGTAGTGACGCAGAATTTACATGTTAAAGGACGAATAGACCATGAAAATTGTGAGGCACCTAAATGGAAGTGGGAAAGTAAAATAAATAAGCTTAATAACAACAATTCTAACTCTATCACACGATCTACCTACTGTAATAGTTTTGAAAAATAAAGTTATTATAGCATTGTATTTTTCATAATAATTAGTTCAGAAATTAAATACAGTTTAATTTGTCATGGCTATATAATATTATTCCTTTTCATCGCATAGTATATACATGTATGAAAATATAAAAAAATCAACATATTTCTGCACTAAATATGATGCCCTCACATTTGTGGGGGGCATTGCATTCTTTTAGTTGTGTACTATATTTAATGTTCAAATTTCTTATAATTATACAAAGCAATACTAAAGTCAACCCATTTTCAAAGAATTAATGTTAATGCAAGTATAACTTCTGAAATCCGAGTTTATTAATATCATTTTGCTAGTATTTTATCGAAACGATTATGTGCGTACTTTCTATATTAAGTTTGTTTCTATCATGATCAATACCACGTTGTACACTACAGGAGGGATTTGGTGGTCTATGTAAATGTCTATATTGTTTAGAGCGGCAGGTTGATTTGACCACATCTCTAATATTTTTTAGAACAAAAAATAAATATAGGGTACTCGCCATAATGCAGTATAATTTGTATATTTGCCTAGAGAGTTAAGGAATTCCTGTTTTTTTGCAGCGTATGTTTCAATTTCTCTTCCTAGATCATTTGTGTCAAAATAACTTCAAACTCACAAACATTTGCTCGGTGATAATTACGCAAAAAAAAAAGATTTGAAGTTATAGGACATAAATGCTTGTGAGATTATAGTCGTAAAATGCTACTTTTCAAGACTCTCCTTTTCACATCAGAAAATAAATAAATCAAAATCGATTGTGGTTATCTAGAAACATGCATAATAATCGAGAACATAATTCATCATCCAAGAAATTGAATCCTTGATCATTCCCAACTGAGGTATACCTATATGTTTTTGCCACATAGATGAGCTATTGTAGCTTCGTACAATATACCCTGATACATAAATAAAAGATCCAATATAGTGACTCATGGCAATATGATCATTCTAGTCGAGCAAATGAAATGGGAGTAGTTATGCAGTTCTACTCTAACTTCATATGGTGTAGAACACATAGCTGTGCAACTACAACTACATTAGTACAAACTAAATCTGAAGTATGCACTGAATTGAGAAATGATTAACCAATGAAGATTTAGATATGAACTGTTGTCTCTTACATGAATTGGAGCTAGGGCAATGAATTCTTTTACCAATAGGATGACTCTCTCGCTAGCTTCCTTATCTAAGAATGTTGATAAGTTCACTGCAAACAATAAGAATATTGGTATGTTCACCACAAAAATTAGAGTACTGTTTTACTTTAACGAAAGAAATAAGGAGAAATAAATGGTGCCATTGCACTGACCAACCTCATCAGTCGTAGTGCCATAAACAGATGTGAACACCGCATGAACGATTCACATTCTATATTTTCAAAATAGTATAATTGTACAACAATATTCAATGGCCAAACATCATAGTACACAAATGGCTCTTTAAATGTGGACATTATCAGGGATAATTTTTTGGGGGGATTATTGGGTTTCTAATGTTCAGCTATTTACTACCACCAAACTAAGCAATGGAGTCTCTCCTCTAAATATCTCAAATATTTTAACATAGCTAGACAATGCATCCTATTATTATTTTCAATGTACTCCCTCCGTTCCTAAATATTTGTCTTTTAGGGATTTCAAATTGACTATCACATACGGATGTATATAAACATATTTTTGAGCGTAGATTCACTCATTTTGCTCTGTATGTAGTCACTTGTTAACATCTCTAGAAAAGATAAATATTTAGGAACGAAGGGAGTATAATCGTAGATCTGTAGCTAGCAAAATATCATAAGAGCTATGTGCCTAAGTCATAAATACCAGAGCGTGAAGATCAAGAGAAAAAAAGAACAGGAGCGAGACGCTCCCGTGGCAATATAAATCTCAGCGTCTTGTTCTCGCGTGTGATTAGAGAAATTAAGCCGGCCGACGACTTGATGGTGCTAGTGTGCTAAGCTAGCTAGACACAAAATCCATCCACCTACTTGCCTACTTGGTTGTGTACGTAAGTTGTGGCCATATACATACTTCGTACATGCTCTGTTGGAGTTGTGTCGAATATAGTGTACAAGGTAGGTTACAGTTGGACTTGTAGTTGTGTTGTGTTTAGATATGATACGGAGTCATGTCCTAGTAGGACACTTGTATCCTAGGCCTTTTATATATAGCGGAGCTAGACACACGATGTAACCTATGCCAACATAACAGCACCGGAACGCGGGGAAGCCGGCGGCATATGTGCCGACGTCCACGGCGACCGGATGCGGTATTGTAGCGGTGTCATGGGGAGGAGCGCCCATAATCAGGCCCCGTGGATGTAGCCATATCGATGAACCTCGTTAACAAATCTCGGTGTCGTGCTCGTGTGATTGCTTGATTCTCGGATGATCGACGGAGTGCCTCGGATTTATTCTAACAAGTGGTATCAGAAAGTCGGTCACCATCAGCATCACGCTCCAATGTCGTTGTCGCCGATCCCACCACCGTCTTCTGTTCCAACCTACTCACGCCGATCCCGTCAGACTGCCTAGTCCGACCCAGCCGAACTCGTCCGACTGTATGACATGCTCAAGGCTCCCAAATCGTCTTCCATGAAATTTCCATCCGTCACAAGATAATTCCATCTCAGCTGACATGACTTCCTGCAATGCCTTCAAGCATCCCTCTTGTGCCAACAAATCTTTCATCCATGTCTGCCATAACCCAAAGCTTTCAGTTCCGTTGAACTTATCCACCTCAAACCTGGTACCCGATGGTGCCATGGTCCCTTGTACGGCTGACCCTGTGAAAAATTATCCGAGCTTTGCACGCGATGCCCCAAAGTACGCAACTGAACCTCCGGTCCTCCACGTACTACTAGCACTTCCAACCAAAAAATCTCTTCTGGTCTTCACGTGTATAGCTCCTGTCCTGGCTCAACTCCTGATGCTAACGCAACTTGCTTTGCCTCGCCTCTTGCCTTCCTGATGGATGCACACAACAAACGATGGACTTTCCTTCTGCCGATTGGATCTGTTGAAGGTGGAGCTGGATTGAGGGGCTACGGTGTAAGGATCTAGAGAATCGAAGCCTATTCGGTGAACGGGAAAAAGCGAGTGACACGTAATTCGGACTGGAGCCCAGTGGTCTGATGAAAGTGTGAAACTCGTCATCGGTTGGTGATGATCGGTGGTACTCTGCAGTGGGGGTTGAGTGGTGTGGGTTCGTGACCCTTGAGATTCGACCGGGACAGCGGAGGCTCGACGCGGTAACAGCGGCGAGGCGTGCGGTATGCACGGGACATTAAGACGGGCCAGGGATCTGGTGGTCATACATGTGGTGAGACAACTGCGAATTTGACTCGGGATGACGACAAGCAACGGTGAAATTCCTTCAAGTTTCAGACAGGTAGTCAAGAAAGGAGCGGTGGTGTTGAGTTCAGGTAACTCTTATGTGTGACACCCAATATGTGAGTTGTTCACTTTCACGCAGGTCAGTGATCAGTGTGTGATGGCGTTGGACTGATACTCTGGAAGTTGGAAGCACAAACTAGAGTAACAAGAAACTTAATTTTGCTCGAGTGTTGACTGTGATCAAGAAAAGAAGGGACTACAAGTTGCAGGTGGAGTCATATGGAGTCTTTGGAGTAGCAGCGGTGCTCACGGATAAGCTCAAGTCCAATGTACATGAAAGTTCGACACATGGATGAATCCAAGGTGGTGGAGAATATTCGTCAAGGTGGAGTTTGTTAGAGTTGTGTCGAATATAGTGTACAAGGTAGGTTACAGTTGGACTTGTAGTTGTGTCGTGTTTAGATAGGATATGGAGTCGTGTCCTAGTAGGACACTTGTATCATAGGCCTTTCATATATAGTGGGGCTAGACACATGATGTAACCTATGCCAACATAATAGCACCGGAACGCGGGGGAAGCCGGCGGCATGTGCCGGCGTCCAGGGCGACCGGGTGCGGTATTGTAGCGGTGTCATGGAGAGGAGCGCCCGTAGTCAGGCCCTGGGGATGTAGCCATATCGGTGAACCTCGTTAACAAATCTCGGTGTCGTGTTCGTGTGATTGCTTGATTCTCGGATGATCGACGGAGTGCCTCGGATTTATTCTAACATGCTCGATCGGCCGGAAGGGATCGGCCGCCATTAGCTTGCACGGGCACATCATGGCAACATCATGAAGGTAGACACCCATGCCAACAAAGGAGTTCGACCAATGAAGTCCCTCCTCTAAATAACTCAAATATTTGAATATACCTAGACAATGCATCCAATTTTTTTCTATGTATAATCATAGATATGTAGAATATTATAAGAGTTATGTACCTTCTTCATAAATAAAGATCAATAAAGGAAAAACAGGAGGGACACACTCCGGTAGCAATATGTCAGCATCTCCTTCTTGAATTTGTGATTTGAGAAATCAAGCCGGCCAGCGACCTAATGTTGCTAGGGTGCTAAGCTAGCTAGACAGAAAATCCATCCATCTGCTTGCCTACTTGGTTGTGTACGTCAGTTGTCACAGTATACATCTTGCGTGCACGCTCGATCGATCGGCCGGAAGGGATCGATCCAATCCATCTAGAGGAAGCCAGCCCTAGTAGTTTAACGGCTGGAAAGTTTGCTGCGCATGTACCAATCAAGCAGTATATCACACAAAGTTAGGTTAGATGCACACGTACGGATCAGCCAATATATCCCACACAAAGCTAGCTTTGTTGTGCAGGGAGTTTCCAGCGATGCATGCACCGATGAAGCCAGTCCATGAAGCTAGCTTTGCCAAGCTCCATGCATGCATTCTGCCGCTACCTGAAACAATCGGTCAACTGGCCGAGGGAGAGGTACGATGGCGGCGTACATGAGGACATGCAAGGGTCGTTGGTAACCCTAGTTTGTAATTCTTTTCTTTGTAGGATTGTAGAACGAAGAGGTACAATAACAAATTTATCAATGGCATAGGTGGGTAATTATTTTGGTCTCTAATGTAAATAGATTCTTCGGTTGTGATTGACTACTTAACTTAATCAATGGCCAGATAATTCTAATTATTGTGGTAATTTCTAGCATATTTCTCTTTTGTTTGGTTAACCCGTCAAATACTTTTTATATATAATAGATAGATTCATTGAACTTCACATACACACACACACACAGAGACACACACACACACACATACATACCAAATCATAGCCCTGCCATATGGATATGATCATCCAACACATATACATAGCAAACGGTTTCATCCAACACATCTTGTCTTATATCTTATATTTACTAATTCAAAGCACCATCAGAGCTTTCACATTAATCCTAGGAATTAATAAATAGGAGCCGTTAGATATAGTTTAAGCTAGAAAATTGACTGCTAGATGGATGTAGTTTTCTTTACCAAGCCAACTCAGTGTCTCCAACGATTCCAACCAATCTCCGTTTGTAGATAAAAAAACCATCCGTGTGCAAGCCTTCCTCATCGATTCTGTTAGGCGATTAGGGTTTCGGTGGAAAGGCGGCGCTCGTCGACGGCTCGTTGGCAGGGCGCTTCGTATCTCTTGGTCTGGAGATGGCTGCATCTACGGATCCAAGCGGCGGTTCGAGGGGGCCGCAATCCCCGAGGACGGCGAGGGCACGGATGGAGGAGGCGATGGGAAAGTTGGACCTCACCGAGGAAGAAGCCACACCCTTGGTGGTCGACGATCTCGATGATGGAGTACCGCAGAAGTGGTCAATTGCCGGCAAAGTGTTGCATCGGAAGATCTTTCATATCCAAACCATGGCCAATGCTTTGAGACCGGCATGGGGAAACCCTAGAGGTCTGTCTTTCAGGCCGGTGGGTGAGAACACCTTCGTGGCTGATTTTGAGAATTGCCGTGATCGCGATCGTGTGCGTGATGGCTCGTCGTGGCACGTGAGCAGGCATGCAGTGATTCTTGCGGATTTTGATGATTGCATGAGACCGTCGAAGCTAAAGTTTGACAGATTGCAGTTGTGGCCTAGGGTTCCAAATCTACCCTTCAACTTGCAGACTGAAAATTGGGGAAAACAGATTGCTAAGCAGATTGATGTCAACGTGATGTCAGTTCACTTTGATCCCGTGGGGGGATTCTTGAGGGCAAGGGTGACAATTGATGTACACAAACCTTTGCGTCGTTGGATCCTTATTGATTCAGCGAAGAGGAAGTCTCGGGACTGGTATGATATTCAGTATGAGCATGTGCCGAACTTCTGTTTCTCGTGTGGTCGGCTGGGCCACTCTGATCTAGTTTGTCCTACTCTGGGTACCCGTGATGAGAACGGGGAGCTACCTTTCAATACTAGCTTGCGAGCACCGGAGGACAGGAAGGGAGCTGTGTCGAGTGACGGCTCGGCTAAGGAGCCACAAAACTATGCTCCCAGTAAGAAAGATGCAGCTTTAGCGAACAGCAAAACAAGGGTCGATGAGGAGGTTAACTCCCCAAAGAAGAGAATTATACACAAGAGGAAGGGTGGTCCTCAGACTGAAAAAGTTTATCGAAGGGTTGAAACACTTGCCCTGCTAAGTGCTGGAAATCTGAGGAACACAGATGATGCTCCTACCAATATGGTGGTGTTCATAGCTCAGAAACCTGATGGTTCGACTGGTATAGAGGGGGATGGGGGAGGAGACGTTCGTGCTACGGAACCAGACCCAAAAAAGAAGAAGCCAACCCCCACATCTTCTGAAAACTCGGCAGCGGCTGCGGGTCAGCCCTGCCAGGAGCCATGAAATGTTTGAGTTGGAACTGCCGGGGGCTTGGGAACCCCGAGGCAGTTCGAGAGCTTCGGAAATTAACGAAGCAAGAAGGGCCTGCTTTGCTCTTTGTTTCAGAGACGAAGATCAGAGCTAAGAGGGTGGAGATCCTGCAACACAGTTTAGGGTTTGCGGGGTGCTTTGCGGCTGACAGTGCGGGTTTAAGTGGTGGAATTGGCCTGTTTTGGTCAAGGGATGTACAAGTTGAGTTAAAGAGTTACAGTGCTGGACATATTGATGTCATTGTCCGGGCAACTGATTTATCTACACCGGAGTGGAGGTTTATGGGGTTTTACGGAGCCCCAAGGTCTGAAGATCGCCACCACAGCTGGAGATGCTTGAGAATGTTGCATGCTGTTCCGCACCATGCGTGGCTGTGTCTTGGGGATTTTAACGAGACTATGTATGGCACAGAACACTTTAGCAGGGTTGCGCGATCAGAGACACAAATGTTAGCTTTTCGAGAAGCATTGGAGGATTGTTCCTTGCAGGACCTAGGGTTCTCAGGGGTACCATTCACATGGGATAAGAAACAAGGGGGGTCAATGAATGTTAAATCCCGCATTGATAGAGGTGTAGCGAATGAGGCTTTGCTTCAACGATTTGATCCGGTCCGTGTTCGGCATATAAGCACGGTGGAATCAGATCACTGCTTTGTTTTGGTTGAAACGCATTTTGCTCAATCAGCAAGGAGACCAAAACTCTTCCGGTATGAGGATGTTTGGCAGTCCCATGCAGAATATGACAGTTTTGTTGCTGAGGCATGGACAAGGAACCATGTTGTACAAGGACTCGAAGGAATACAGGACACCTTACATAAGCTCCAGAGTGAGTTAGGAGCGTGGGGTGCTAAGGAATTCGGTTGCCTTGCCAAGAAAGTTAAAAAGCTACAGTCAAAGCTTGAGGTTTTGAGGAAGCAATCTATTCGTAGAGGCCCGATGGATGAGGAGAAAGCTACAGTGTTGAAACTTCATGAAGCATTGAGGCAAGAGGAGATATGGATGAGACAACGTTCCCGAGTGCCGTGGCTGCGGAAAGGAGATCGAAACACAGCCTACTATCATGCACATGCGGCGCTGCGGAAACGCGTGAATAGGATTGCCAACCTTCGTCGTGCAGATGGATCCTTTTGTGCATCTGAGGCTGAAGACATGGCGGATGTACAGTCTTTCTATCAGAACTTATATACCTCTCAAGGGTATAATGATATGAGTGAGCTGTTGCAGTTTGTTCCCGAGCGTGTCACTGGGGAAATGAATATGATGCTAGATAAGCCATATGAACCGGAGGAGGTCCGAGCTGCGCTGTTCCAGATGTCACCTTCGAAGGCGCCGGGAGTTGATGGTTTTACCGCGGGGTTTTTCCAGCGGCATTGGAATATCATTCAAGGAGATTTAGTACCCGCTATCCTGGGTTTTCTTAATGGGGGTGAGCTACCGGAGGGTTTCAATGACACCTCGATCACACTCATCCCAAAGGTACGCAGCCCTCAATGCATTGGTCAGTACTGACCCATCTCATTGTGTCCGGTTCCTTACAAGATAGGGGCCAAAATGATCACTAATCGCTTGAAAGAGCTAATGGACACTGTGGTTGGTGAAGAGCAAAGTGCTTTTGTGCCCGGTAGATTGATTACTGATAATGTTGTGGTGGCTTTTAAAAGCATCCACATGATGAGGAGAAGGAAGAAAGGGAAGAACTTTTCTTGTGCTGTCAAGTTAGACATGATGAAGGCCTATGATCGGGTCGAATGGCACTATTTGGAGGCAATTATGTCTAAACTTGGGTTCAGTGGTAACTTTGTGAACCTAATAATGAAGTGTGTTTCTTCAGTAAGGTTTATAGTGAGAGTTAATGGGGAGCTTCTGCCATATTTTACACCATCCTGTGGCTTACGTCAAGGAGATCCCGTATCTCCTTTTCTCTTCTTATTATGTGCAGAAGGGCTTACTTCACTGCTGAATTCCTATTGTTTCCCATTATTGACAGAGGCATCTGTGTGTCCTTTCGGGCACCATGGGTGAGCCACTTGTTATTTGCCGATGACAGTCTATTCTTCATCAGTGCAACACCGGAGAGTGTGGTTCGACTGAATGAAATTTTGATCATATACGCTTCATGCTCCGGCCAGGTTGTTAATAGAGACAAAAGTGCAGTCTTCTTTTCGCCTAACACTCCAACAGATAGAAGGCATGAGTTGAAGATCCTGTTGGGTATACAAGTGGAGGCGTTCAGTGATCGGTATCTTGGACTTCCAACTGCGGTTGGGAGGATAACTAGTGGTACTTTTGACCACATTGGAGAGAGATGACGGAGTAAAATGAACGGGTGGGCCGAGAGACTCCTAGCATGCGCTGGACGAGAATCACTTCTCTGAAACATAGCATGACCACTAGCATCAACAATAAATATCATGCAAGAACATATCAACAATGCCATCGTGCAAGCATTTAATCAACTGGATGCAATCGAACATGCATAACAACGGTACTCGGGACAAACGGCAGTCATGCACCGAAGACCATCACCAATATCAACATGTACTACTAGCAAGCATAAACATATGAAAGGAAATACTAGCAGGTAGAACATGATAACAGAGTACAAGACAACATAGCACAAAAGTGAACCTGCAACTCTAAACATCACCGGAACAACGATAACCATCTTTTCAACAAGCAAACATTTAATAAAGATTCAAGTTGAAAACCATGGCTACTGCATGACTATCATGCAAGTGGGTATTGTGGCTTGCCTAGGGTGGAAAAAATTGTTGGGGAACGTTGCAGAAAATCAAAATTTTTCCTACGGTTTCACCAAGATCCATCTATGAGTTCATCTAAGCAATGAGTCAAGGGAGAGAGTTTGCATCTACATACCACTTGTAGATCGCGTGCGGAAGCTTGCAAGGTGATGATGGAGTCGTACTCGATGTGATTCGAATCACCGATGACCAAGTGGTGAACGGATAGCACCTCCGCGTTCAACACACGTACGGGACGGGAGACGTCTCCTCCTTCTTGATCCAGCAAGGGGGAAGGAGAGGTTGAGGAAGACAACTCCACCGGCAGCACGACGGCGTGGTGATGGTGGAGAAGCAGTACTCCGACAAGGCTTCGCCAAGCATACAACAGAGGAGGAGAGGTGTTGGGGAGGGGAGGGCTGCGCCTTGGAGGGTGGTGCGTCTGCCCTCCCCTCACCCCTCTATTTATAGGGGGAAGGGAGAAGGGGGCCGGCCCCTCTAGATCCCATCTAGAGGGGGGCGGCGGCCAAGGGGAGAGGGGGAGAGGGTGGCTTGCCCCCCAAGCCAAGGGGGCGCCCCCTCTAGGGTTCCCCCCTCAACCCTAGGCGCAAGGGCCCAAGGGAGGGGGTGCGCCCAGCCCACTAGGGGCTGGCTCCCTGCCCCACGCAGTCCATGTGGTCCCCCGGGAGGGGTGGCCCCTCCCGGTGGACCCTCGGAACCCTTCCGGTGGCCCCGGTACAATACCGGTATGACCCCGAAACTTCCCGGTGCCCGTTTGACAACTTCCCATATATAAATCTTTACCTCCGGACCCTTCCGGAGCTCCTCGTGACGTTCGGGATCCCATCCGGGACTCCGAACAACATTCGGTAGTCACATACTAGTCTTCCTAATAACCCTAGCGTCACCGAACCTTAAGTGTGTAGACCCTACGGGTTCGGGAGACATGCAGACATGACCGAGACGCTCTCAGGTCAATAACCAACAGCGGGATCTGGATACCCATGATGGCTCCCACATGCTCCTCGATGTTGTCATCGGATGAACCACGATGTCGAGGATTCGATCAAACCCTGTATACAATTCCCTTTGTCAATCGGTACGTTACTTGCCCGAGACTCGATCGTCGGTATCCCAATACCTTGTTCAGTCTCGTTACCGGCAAGTCACTTTACTCGTACCGTAATGCATGATCCCGTGTCCAACACCTTGGTCACATTGAGCTCATTATGATGATGCATTACCGAGTGGGCCCAGAGATACCTCTCCGTCATACGGAGTGACAAATCCCAGTCTCGATCTGTGTCAACCCAACAGATACTTTCGGAGATACCTGTAATGCACCTTTATAGTCACCCAGTTACGTTGTGACGTTTGATACACCCAAGGAACTCTTACGGTATCCGGGAGTTACACGATCTCATGGTCGAAGGAAGAGATACTTGACATTGGCAAAGCTCTAGCAAAAAAGACTACACGATCTTTTATGCTATGCTTAGGATTGGGTCTTGTCCATCACATCATTCCCCTAATGATGTGATCCCGTTATCAACGACATCCAGTGTCCATAGTCAGGAAACCATGACTATCTGTTGATCATAACGAGCTAGTCAACTAGAGGCTCACCAGGGACATATTGTGGTCTAAGTATTCACACGTGTATTACGGTTTCCGGATAATACAGTTATAGCATGAACAAAAGACAATTATCATGAACATTGAAATATAATAATACTTTTATTATTGCCTCTAGGGCATATTTCCAACAGTCTCCCACTTGCACTAGAGTCACCAATCTAGTTACATTGTGATGAATCGAACACCCATAGAGTTCTGGTGTTGATCATGTTTTGCACGCGAGAGAGGTTTAGTCAGTGGATCTGCGACATTCAGATCCGTGTGCACTTTGCAAATCTCTATGTCTCCATCTTGAACATTTTCACGGATGGAGTTGAAACGGCGCTTGATGTGCCTGGTCTTCTTGTGAAACCTGGGCTCCTTGGCAAGGGCAATAGCTCCAGTGTTGTCACAGAAGAGTTTGATCGGCCCCGACGCATTGGGTATGACTCCTAGGTCGGTGATGAACTCGTTCACCCAAATCGCTTCATGCGCTGCCTCCGAGGCTGCCATGTACTCCGCTTCACACGTAGATCCCGCCACAACGCTCTGCTTGCAGCTGCACCAGCTTACTGCTCCACCATTCAACATATACACGTATCCGGTTTGTGACTTAGAGTCATCCAGATCTGAGTCGAAGCTAGCGTCGACGTAACCCTTTACGACGAGCTCTTCGTCTCCTCCATAAACGAGAAACATGTCCTTCGTCCTTTTCAGGTACCTCAGGATATTCTTGACCGCTGTCCAGTGTTCCTTGCCGGGATTACTTTGGTATCTTGCTACCAAACTTACAGCAAGGTTTACATCGGGTCTGGTACACAGGATGGCATACATAATAGATCCTATGGCTGAAGCATAGGGGATGACACTCATCTCTTCTTTATCTTTTGCCGTGGTCGGTGACTGAGCCGAGCTCAGTCTCACACCTTGTAACATAGGCAAGAACCCCTTCTTGGACTGATCCATTTTGAACTTCTTCAAAATCTTATCAAGGTATGTGCTTTGTGAAAGACCTATGAGGCGTCTCGATCTATCTCTATAGATCTTGATGCCTAATATATAAGCAGCTTCTCCAAGGTCCTTCATTGAAAAACACTTGTTCAAGTAGGCCTTAATGCTGTCCAGAAGTTTCGTATCATTTCCCATCAAGAGTATGTCATCTACATATAATATGAGAAATGCTACCGAGCTCCCACTCACTTTCTTGTAAACGCAGGCTTCTCCATAAGTCTGCGCAAACCCAAACGCTTTGATCATCTCATCAAAGCGAATGTTCCAACTCCGAGATGCTTGCACCAGTCCATAAATGGATCGCTGGAGCTTGCATACTTTGTTAGCGTTCTGAGGATCGACAAAACCTTCCGGCTGCATCATATATAGCTCTTCCTTAAGATGTCCGTTAAGGAATGCCGTTTTGACGTCCATCTGCCATATCTCATAATCATAGTATGCGGCAATTGCTAACATGATTCGGACGGACTTCAGCTTCGCTACGGGAGAGAAAGTCTCGTCGTAGTCAATCCCTTGAACTTGTCGATAACCCTTAGTGACAAGTCGAACTTTATAGATGGTGACATTACCATCCGCGTCTGTCTTCTTCTTAAAGATCCATTTGTTTTCTATCGCTCGCCGATCATCGGGCAAGTCTGTCAAAGTCCATACTTTGTTTTCATACATGGATTCTATCTCGGATTTCATGGCTTCAAGCCATTTGTTGGAATCCGGGCCCGCCATCGCTTCTTCATAGTTCGAAGGTTCATTGTTGTCTAACAACATGATTTCCAGGACAGGGTTGCCGTACCACTCTAGTGCGGAACATGTCCTTGTGGACCTACGAAGTTCAGTAGTAACTTGATTCGAAGTACCTTGATCATCATCTTTGTTTTCCTCTTCAGTTGGTGTGGGCATCACAAGAACGGTTTCCTGCGCTACGCCACATTCCCGTTCAAGAGGTAGTACTTCATCGAGTTCTACTTTCCTCCCACTTACTTCTTTTGAGAGAAACTCTTTTTCCAGAAAGCATCCGTTCTTGGCAACAAAGATCTTGCCTTCGGATCTTAAGTAGAAGGTATACCCGACAGTTTCCTTAGGGTATCCTATGAATACGCATTTTTCCGACTTGGGTTCGAGCTTTTCAGGTTGAAGTTTCTTGACATAAGCATCGCATCCCCAAACTTTTAAAAACGACAGCTTAGGTTTCTTTCCAAACCATAATTCATACGGTGTCGTCTCAATGGATTTAGACGGTGCCCTATTTAAAGTGAATGTAGCTGTCTCTAGAGCGTATCCCCAAAATGATAGCGGTAAATCAGTAAGAGACATCATAGACCGCACCATATCCAATAGAGTGCGATTACGACGTTCGGACACACCGTTTCGCTGAGGTGTTCCAGGCGGCGTGAGTTGTGAAACGATTCCACATTTCCTTAAGTGTGTGCCAAATTCGTGACTTAAATATTCTCCTCCACGATCTGATCGTAGGCACTTTATCTTTCGGTCACGTTGATTCTCCACCTCATTCTGAAATTCCTTGAACTTTTCAAAGGTCTCAGACTTGTGTTTCATTAAGTAGACATACCCATATCTACTTAAGTCATCAGTGAGAGTGAGAACATAACGATATCCTCCGCGAGCCTCAACGCTCATTGGACCGCACACATCGGTATGTATGATTTCCAATAAGTTGGTTGCTCGCTCCATTGTTTCGGAGAACGGAGTCTTGGTCATCTTGCCCATGAGGCATGGTTCGCACGTGTCAAACGATTCATAATCAAGAGACTCTAAAAGTCCATCGGCATGGAGCTTCTTCATGCGCTTGACACCAATGTGACCAAGGCGGCAGTGCCACAAGTAGGTGGGACTATCGTTATCAACTTTTCATCTTTTGGCATCTACACTATGAACATGTGTAATATTACGCTCGAGATTCATTAAGAATAAACCATTGACCATCGGAGCATGACCATAAAACATATCTCTCATATAAATCGAACAACCATTATTCTCAGACTTAAATGAGTAGCCATCTCGTATTAAACGAGATCCAGATACAATGTTCATGCTCAAACTTGGCACTAAATAACAATTATTAAGGTTCAAAACTAATCCCGTAGGTAAATGTAGAGGCAGCGTGCCGACGGCGATCACATCGACTCTGGAACCATTCCCGACGTGCATCGTCACCTCGTCCTTCGCCAGTCTCCGTTTATTCCGCAGCTCCTGCTGTGAGTTACAAATATGAGCAATGGCACCGGTATCAAATACCCAGGAGTTACTACGAGTACTGGTAAGGTACACATCAATTTCATGTATATCAAATATACCTTTGGTTTTGCCGGCCTTCTTATCTGCTAAGTATTTGGGGCAGTTCCGCTTCCAGTGACCCTTCCCCTTGCAATAAAAGCACTCAGTCTCAGGCTTGGGTCCATTCTTTGACTTCTTCCCGGCAACAGGCTTACCGGGCGCGGCAATATCTTTGCCGTCCTTCTTGAAGTTCTTCTTACCCTTGCCCTTCTTGAACTTAGTGGTCTTATTGACCATCAACACTTGATGTTCTTTCTTGATTTCAGCCTCTGCTGACTTCAGCATCGAGAACACTTCAGGAATGGTCTTTACCATCCCCTGCATGTTGTAGTTCATCACAAAGCTCTTGTAGCTTGGTGGGAGCGATTGAGGATTCTGTCAATGACCGCCTCATCTGGGAGGTTAATGTTCAGCTGGGTCATACGGTTGTGCAACCCAGACATCTTCAGGATGTGCTCACTGACAGAACTGTTTTCCTCCATCTTACAACTGTAGAACTTGTCAGAGACATCATATCTCTCGACCCGGGCGTGAGCTTGGAAAACTAGTTTCAGCTCTTCGAACATCTCATATGCTCCGTGATGCTCAAAACGCTTTTGGAGCCCCGGTTCTAAGCTGTAAAGCATGCCGCACTGAACGAGGGAGTAATCATCAGCGCGAGACTGCCAAGCATTCATAATGTCTTGGTTCTCTGGGACGGGAGCATCACCTAGCGGTCCTTCTAGGACATATTGTTTCCTGGCAGCTATGAGGATGATCCTCAGGTTCCGGACCCAGTCCGTATAGTTGCTGCCATCATCTTTCAGCTTGGTTTTCTCTAGGAACGCGTTGAAGTTCATGTTGACATGAGCGTTGGCCATTTGATCTACAAGACATATTTGCAAAGGTTTTAGACTAAGTTCATGATAATTAAGTTCTAATCAAATTATCAACTCCCACTCAGATTAGACATCCCTTTAGTCATCTAAGTGTTACACGATCCGAGTCGACTAGGCCGTGTCCAATCATCACGTGAGACGGACTAGTCATCGTCGGTGAACATTCTCATGTTGATCGTATCTTCCATACGACTCGTGTTTGACCTTTCGGTCTCCGTGTTCCGAGGCCATGTCTACACATGCTAGGCTCGTCAAGTTAACCCTAAGTGTTTTCGCTGTGTAAAACTGTCTTACACCCGTTGTATGTGAACGTAAGAATCCATCACACCGATCATCACGTGGTGCTTAGAAGCGACGAACTGTAGCAACGGTGCACAGTTAGGGGAGAACACTTCTTGAAATTTTTGTCAGGGATCATCTTATTTACTACCGTCGTCCTAAGTAAACAAGATGCATAAACATAATAAACATCACATGCAATTACATAGTTGTGACATGATATGGCCAATATCATAAAACTCCATTGATCTCCATCTTCGCGGCTCCATGATCATCTTGTCATCGGCTTGACACCATGATCTCCATCATCATGATCTCCATCATCGTGTCTTCATGAAGTTGTCACGCCAACGACTACTTCTACTTCTATGGCTAACGCGTTTAGCAATAAAGTAAAGTAAGTTACATGGCGTTCTTCAATGACACGCAGGTCATACAAAAAATAAAGACAACTCCTATGGCTCCTGCCGGTTGTCATACTCATCGACATGCAAGTCGTGAATCCTATTACAAGAACATGATCTCATACATCACAATTCATCATTCATCACAACTTCTGGCCATATCACATCACATGATCAATTGCTGCAAAAACAAGTTAGACGTCCTCTAATTGTTGTTGCATCTTTTACGTGGCTGCGATTGGGTTCTAGCAAGAACGTTTTCTTACCTACGAATCACCACAACGTGATTTTGTCAACTTCTATTTACCCTTCATAAGGGCCCTGCTCATCGAATCCGCTCCAACTAAAGTGGGAGAGACAGACACCCGCCAGCCACCTTATGCAACTAGTGCATGTTAATCGGTGGAACCGGTCTCACGTAAGCGTACGTGTAAGGTTGGTCCGGGCCGCTTCATCCCACAATACCGTTGAGCAAGAAAATACTAGTAGAGGCAAGTAAGTTGACAAGATCCACGCCCACAACAAATTGTGTTCTACTCGTGCATTAGAGAACTACGCATAAACCTAGCTCATGATGCCACTGTTGGGGAACGTTGCAGAAAATCAAAATTTTTCCTACGGTTTCACCAAGATCCATCTATGAGTTCATCTAAGCAATGAGTCAAGGGAGAGAGTTTGCATCTACATACCACTTGTAGATCGCGTGCGGAAGCTTGCAAGGTGATGATGGAGTCGTACTCGACGTGATTCGAATCACCGATGACCAAGTGCTGAACGGACAGCACCTCCGCGTTCAACACACGTACGGGACGGGAGACGTCTCCTCCTTCTTGATCCAGCAAGGGGGAAGGAGAGGTTGAGGAAGACAGCTCCACCGGCAGCACGACGGCGTGGTGATGGTGGAGAAGCAGTACTCCGACAGGGCTTCACCAAGCATACAACGGAGGAGGAGAGGTGTTGGGGAGGGGAGGGCTGCGCCTTGGAGGGTGGTGCGGCTGCCCTCCCCTCACTCCTCTATTTATAGGGGGAAGGGAGAAGGGGGCCGGCCCCTCTAGATCCCATCTAGAGGGGGGCGGCGGCCAAGGGGAGAGGGGGAGAGGGTGGCTTGCCCCCCAAGCCAAGGGGGCGCCCCCTCTAGGGTTCCCCCCTCAACCCTAGGCGCAAGGGCCCAAGGGAGGGGGTGCGCCCAGCCCACTAGGGGCTGGCTCCCTGCCCCACGCAGTCCATGTGGTCCCCCGGGAGGGGTGGCCCCTCCCGGTGGACCCCCGGAACCCTTCCGGTGGCCCCGGTACAATACCGGTATGACCCCGAAACTTCCCGGTGCCCGTTTGACAACTTCCCATATATAAATCTTTACCTCCAGACCCTTCCGGAGCTCCTCGTGATGTCCGGGATCCCATCCGAGACTCCGAACAACATTCGGTAGTCACATACTAGTCTTCCTAATAACCCTAGCGTCACCGAACCTTAAGTGTGTAGACCCTACGGGTTCGGGAGACATGCAGACATGACCGAGACGCTCTCAGGTCAATAACCAACAGCGGGATCTGGATACCCATGATGGCTCCCACATGCTCCTCGATGTTGTCATCGGATGAACCACGATGTCGAGGATTCGATCAAACCCTGTATACAATTCCCTTTGTCAATCGGTACGTTACTTGCCCGAGACTCGATCGTCGGTATCCCAATACCTTGTTCAGTCTCGTTACCGGCAAGTCACTTTACTCGTACCGTAATGCATGATCCCTTGTCCAACACCTTGGTCACATTGAGCTCATTATGATGATGCATTACCGAGTGGGCCCAGAGATACCTCTCCGTCATACGGAGTGACAAATCCCAGTCTCGATCCGTGTCAACCCAACAGATACTTTCGGAGATACTTGTAATGCACCTTTATAGTCACCCAGTTACGTTGTGACGTTTGATACACCCAAGGCACTCTTACGGTATCCGGGAGTTACACGATCTCATGGTCGAAGGAAGAGATACTTGACATTGGCAAAGCTCTAGCAAAATGAACTACATGATCTTTTATGCTATGCTTAGGATTGGGTCTTGTCCATCACATCATTCTCCTAATGATGTGATCCCGTTATCAACGACATCCAATGTCCATAATCAGGAAACCATGACTATCTGTTGATCATAACGAGCTAGTCAACTAGAGGCTCACCAGGGACATATTGTGGTCTAAGTATTCACACGTGTATTACGGTTTCCGGATAATACAGTTATAGCATGAACAAAAGACAATTATCATGAACATTGAAATATAATAATACTTTTATTATTGCCTCTAGGGCATATTTCCAACAAAAATCACCGGGGAGAAGTGCGGTGAAACCGCAGAAAGATTTGCCGGAAACAGTTCTCTCTCGGAGGGGGCTGTTTACGTGCAAGGGCAAAAAGGTCATTTTCACAGTGTCCAACCATAGTGAAAATGGAGCCAACAGAACGGGCTCGACGAAAAGAAGAAGTGGGCTTTGGAATCACCTGATTTGGAGCTACGGTTAAAAAGTTATGAGGTGTTTTCTGCCAGGGACCTATCTGCAAGAAAATATTTTCAAATAGGGGCCTGGACAGAAAAACTGAAAGCGCAGATTGGAAACTACGTTTCCACTTGCCACATGGGCTGAGGCGTTTGGGCCACTGGCACATGGGGCCCAGGGGCAGGGGGAGGGGCCAGGCTCAGTCGTCTCCTTGCTCCCGCTCGCCTGTTCTCCCGTGAGACAGAGCAGAGGCAGGGGAGGGAAACGGCCAAGGGGTCGGTCGGCTCCGGCGCTCCCCGGCCAAGCAAAGGGCACCGGCGAGACCACGGGGCCGCCGCACACCCGCTCCAGGAGAGAAGAGGCGCGGGGGAGGCCTGGAGCGAAGGTGATGAGCGGCGACCGAAGATGTACAGAGGACAGGCGCTGGCGATGGAACGGGCCACTCCGGCCACCTCAAGCCAAAGTGCAGGCACCAACAGCTTCAGGGAGAGCTGCATTCCCGTTCAGAGGAGAAAGGGACGCCGGGGAGGAGTGGAACAGAGGGGAGGGCGCGGCGACGGAGAGCTACACAGAGGGCTTGGGCGATGGTGGTCTCGGCGATACGGGCGGTGGCTGAGGGGTTCTGGCAGCTCTTGAAGAGGTGGGGGAGGCGGTGGACGTGGCTAGAGGAGGAGAGGAGGCTTGGTTTGGTCGGAATCACGCCGAGGCCGAGGCGGCCATGGAGGACAGAGGCGAACTCCGGCGAGATGTGGCGATCTTGGTGACCAAATGAGGCGAGGGAGAGACGGGTCCTGAGCGGAGGGGTTCGGGGGTCCTTATATAGGCGCGGAGGAGGGCTCTAGAGCTCACGGACGAGCTCCCGACCAAGCTTTAATGGTGGGCAGAGGCTGGATGTGGCACGGGCGTGGAGGTAGCGACTCATTTATGGCGAACGGCGACGAGGCAGAGGCACAAGGTGATGCAAAGGCTCACGGGGCACCTACTAGACATGGTTGGAGGTCGAGACAAGGAGGGAGGAGACGAGCACAGTGGCAAGAACAAGCCAGAGCACGAAATGTGAGTGAAGCCATCATGATCACCACGGGCTCTGGTGCAAATGGTGCGTTCTGGCCAGGCCGACCATGTCTAGTGGAATGAACCCAGTGACCTAAGTATAAATGAGGAAACAAATCATTCCAGGGACAAAGAAAAAATTTGCACTTAGAACCAAAGTAAATCAGTAAGAAGGTGTTTGTGACTTACTGTGGTGACACCAGCTTGGTAACGTGGTAAAAGGTTTGTCTGGGAGTTTTATCTATGGAGGTACTATGTTCCTGGAGGTTTTGAGGGGAAATGGACCAAGTTTTACTGCAGTTGCTTCACAACTGACCAAAATGGTCTAGAGACTTGAGCATGATGATGCACTCACATGGAGTATCAACTTGAGCTAAAATTGGGCAAGGCCTGATTATTTGGACATATGAAGATTCTGTAAAAAGCTCATGCCAAATGGACATGCCAAAATAGCACTTGCTTCCCAAACATCATTTCTGGCCAGAAACTTGGAATAATTTTGGTGATCAAATGGCTCATTGAAATGATGCCAAGTTGGCTAGAGAGATGTTTTATGGGCATAAGAATGATCTGGTAGTTTATCAGGATTTTTGAAGCAATATAAAATACACTTATTTCACAACCTAAAAATATTGCCAGAATCAAAGATTTGCTCCCGTGCTCACATAGATGATTGGATGGGGCTGCAAATGGGTGGAAGAGGCTAATATGAGCACATTAAGGAGTGTGAAAATGTTTAACTCATTTGTATACTCCTAAGTAGTACTTTCTTCACAAAGCCTTCTGTTTGACAGAAACTTTGAAAATTCACCAAGGAAGATTGGCTTGGCAAATAACGTTGAAATTGTGCATGAGGCCATTATTTGGACATATAATCATGCCCAAAAAGGTTGGGATACACTAGGAAAAATATAAATGACACTTCATTCACAAAGTGCCATTCAGGGCAGAATAGAAAAAGGAATATTGGGGAATTATTTTTGAACTGGCAAAGGAAATGTTTGGGCATATTTGAGCTACATATGAGCCAAAGAAATTATGGGAATTATTTGGGGATTTTTTGATGGACAAAAATATAGGTTGCTTCACAACCTAGCGCAGATAGGGTTATTCCTTTAATGAAAAAGGAATTTTCCCTAGAAAAAGAGTTTAGGGTTTGGTCAAGGAGTGAAGTGACATGATCTTGGCAAGGTTTTGAGAATTATTAGCCACTTCGGAGGGGGAATGAGGATGATTTACCAGGTGGCAAGGCCACGTAATCACTCCAAAAAGAAAAACAGAGCAAAAACAAATTAAATCCAAAGAAAAAGAAAAGGGCCAAAATCCAGGCTGTTACACCGGTCTACTTGAAACAGACGTGATGCCTATGTTCATGATCATTGCCTTAGATGTCATCATAATTATTTGTTTTTCTATCAATTGCTCGGCAATAATTTGTTCACGCACCGTAATACATGCTATCTCGAGAGAAGCCACTAGTGAAACCTATGGCCCCCGGGTCTCTTTTCCATATTATTGCATCTCTTGTCCATTATATTGCTCTCTTTTCCATATTATTGAATCTCTTTTACTATTTTGCAATCTTTACTTTCCAATCTATACAACAAAAATACCAAAAATATTTACTTTATTATCTCTATTAGATTTCACTTTTGTGAGTGACCGTGAAGGGATTGACAACCCCTTAATCGCGTTGGTTGCAAGTTATTGATTGTTTGTGCAGGTATTCGGTGACTTGTGCGGCGTCTCCTACTGGATTGATACCTTGGTTCTCGAAACTGAGGGAAATACTTATGTTACTTTGCTGCATCACCCTTTCCTCTTCAAGGGAAAACCAACGCAAGCTCAAGAGGTAGCAAGAAGGATTTCTGGCGCCGTTGCCGGGGAAATCTACACCAAGTCAAGCCATACCAAGTACCCATCATAAACTCTTTGGCCTTGCATTACATTATTAGCTATTCGCCTCTCATGTTCCTCTCTCCCACTTCTAAAATGATTTTCGAAAACCTTTGCCTTTTCTTCGCCCCTCTTCCGTTCGTCTCTTTTCGCTTGCGTCGTGTGTGCTCGTTCGTAGTGCGGTTTGTTGCCATCATGTCTGAAACTGGGGAGGTTATCGCCAAAAAAGATAGTAGTAACTATGGGGGAAACTTTGATGCTTTTGATAATCCTCATGAAAAACCTACTATTTTGCACACTAAAAAGTTCCTGATTGGTAGTGGTAACATTATTGGAAAAGGAGTTATTCAAGATTTCTTTACTTGTGTCGGTGCTTTGCCCAATATGGGTGGGTCTATTCTTCATAAAACTAGTAGTCTTGCAGATGCTATATCTTTGCTTGTAGTTGAACTTGAAAGAAAATTTATCCACATGCATCCTTGCATACAAAGGATTTTTCTAGAGTTTTCTAATATTGAGCATTCTTCTGTTAAGCGAGCGGCTACTATCTTTCTAGCACATGAGTTTAGATTTGCAATGAAAGAGGCCAATGAAATTTTAGCGCATTATAGGGTGGACGCCGGTCGTCCTCCCATAGAAGCGATTCTTTTTAATCAAGAAGACATAATACGTTTACGATCTTTAGATCATGTTGCTTATAATGAAAATCTTAGAAAGAGGGTTCCTACCAATGTTCTAGTTGATAGGATTTCTGAACTTAATGATAATTTTGCAATTCAGAGCAACGGGTTAGGTTTTCCTCTTGAACAAAGGCTCATGACTTTTTGCCAAAAGAATGCTTATAATGATGAATTGGTTGTGCAATATGAAGGGCCAAAGGAGGAACCAATTCCTCCCGAGCTTGATCTTGAGAACTTTTATCCCATTAAATTTAGCCCTTTTGATTACTTTTTCTTGCCACAAAGAAAACTTGCTGCCGAACGTAGAGAGTACGAGATGAGTTTTCGTGATTTTCCCTATCATTATTATGGCAATACCTAGATCTATTCTTGTTTTTATGCATAGCTAGGGGCGTTAAACGATAGCGCTTGTTGGGAGGCAACCCAATTTTATTTTTGTTATTTACTTTTTGCTCCTGTTTAGTAATAAATAATTCATCTATCTTATGTTTACATGTGGTTTTATGTTTAAGTAGTGTTTGTGCCAAGTAGAACCTTTGGGAAGACTTGGGTGAAGTCTTTGCGATCTTGCTGTAAAAAATAGAAACTTTTGCACTCACAAGAATAGTTTTCATTTTTTACAAAAGAGTGATTTTAGGTTGATTATTTTTGCATAAGATTAATAGACAAATTACTCACGTCTACCAATTTATTTCAGATTTTTCGGAGTTACAGAAGTATTCGGAAGTTACAGATTACTACAGACTGTTCTGTTTTTGACAGATTCTGTTTTTCGTGTGTTGTTTGCTTATTTTGATGAATCTATGAGTAGTATCGGGGGGGGGGGCGTATGAACCGTTGAGAAGTTGGAATATAGTAGTTTTCACACTAATATAAATAAAGAATGAGTTCATTACAGTACCTTAAAGTGGTGGTTTATTTTCTTATACTAACGGAGCTGATAAGATTTTCTGTTGAAGTTTTGTGTTGTGAAGTTTTCAAATTTTGGGTAAAGACTTGATGGATTTTGGAATAAGGAGTGGCAAAAGCCTAAGCTTGGGGATTCCCAAGGCAACCCATGGTAAAATTCAAGGATAACCAAAAGCCTAAGCTTGGGGATGCCCCGGAAGGCATCCCCTCTTTCGTCTTCATATCGGTAACTTTACTTGAGGCTATATTTTTATTCACCACATGATATGTGTTTTTCTTGGAGCGTCTTGTATAATTTGAGTCTTTGCCTCTTAGTTTACCACAATCATCCTTGCTGTACACACCTTTTGGGAGAGACACGCAAGAATCGGAATTTATTAGAATACTCTATGTGCTTCACTTATATCTTTTGAGCTAGACAATATTGCTGTAGTGCTTCACTTATATCTTTTTAGAGCACGGCGGTGGTTTTATTTTATAGAAATTGTTGATCCCTCATGCTTCACTTATATTATTTTGAGAGTCTTTTAGAACAGCATAGTAATTTTCTTTGGTTATAAAATTAGTCCTAATATGATTGGCATCCAAGATGGGTATAATAAAAACTTTCATATAAAGTGCATTGAATACTATGAGAAGTTTGATTATTTATGATTGTTTTGAGATATTAAGATGGTGATATTAGAGTCATGCTAGTAGAGTAGTTGTGAATTTGAGAGATACTTGTGTTAAAGTTTGTGATTCCTGTAGCATGCACGCATGGTGAACCGTTATGTGATGAAGTTGGAGCATGATTTATTTATTGATTGTCTTCCTTATGAGTGGCGGTCGGGGATGATCGATGGTCTTTTCCTACCAATTTATCCCCCTAGGAGCATGCGTGTAGTTCTTCGTTTCGATAACTAATAGATTTGTTCAATAAGTATGTGAGTTCTTTATGACTAATGTTGAGTCCATGGATTATACGCACTCTCACCCTTCCAACATTGCTAGCCTCTCTAGTACCGCGCAACTTTCGCCGGTACCATACACCCACCATATACCTTCCTCAAAACAGCCACTATACCTACCTATTATGGCATTTCCATATACATTCCGAGATATATTGCCATGCAACTTTCCACCGTTCCGTTTATTATGACACGCTCCATCATTGTCATATTGCTTTGCATGATCATGTAATTGACATCGTATTTGTGGCAAAGTCACCGTTCATAATTTTTTCATACATGTCATTCTTGAATCATTGCACATCCCAGTACACCACCGGCGGCATTCACATAGAGTCATATTTTGTTCTAAGTATCGAGTTGTAATTCTTGAGTTGTAAGTAAATAAAAGTGTGATGATCTTTATTATTAGAGCATTGTCCCAGTGAGGAAAGGATGATGGATATTATGAATCCCCCACAAGTCGGGATGAGACTCCGGACTAAATAAAACAAAGAGGCCATAAAAAAAGAGAAAAGGCCCAAATAAAAAAATGAGAGAAAAAAGAGAGAAGGGGCAATGCTACTATCCTTTTTCCACACTTGTGCTTCAAAGTAGCACCATGATCTTCATGATAGGGAGTCTCCTATGTTGTCACTTTCATATACTAGTGGGAATTATTCATTATAGAACTTGGCTTGTATATTCCAATGATGGGCTTCCTCAAAAGTGCCCTAGGTCTTCGTGAGCAAGCAAGTTGGATGCACACCAACTTAGTTTATTTTTGAGCTTCACTTATAGCTCTAGTGCATCCATTGCATGGCAATCCCTACTCACTCACATTGATATCTATTGATGGGCATCTCCATAGCCCGTTGATACGCCTAGTTAATGTGAGACTATCTTCTCCTTTTTGTCTTCTCCACAACCACCATTCTATTTGACCTATAGTGCTATGTCCATGGCTCATGCTCATGTATTGCGTGAAGATTGAAAAAGTTTGAGAACATCAAACATATGAAGTAATTGCTTGGCTTGTCATCGGGGTTGTGCATGATTAAATACTTTGTGTGATGAAGATAGAGCATAACCAGACTATATGATTTTGTAGGGATAGCTTTCTTTGGCCATGTTATTTTGAGAAGACATGATTGCTTTGTTAGTATACTTGAAGTATTATTATTTTTATGTCAACATTAAACTTTTGTCTTGAATTATTCGGATCTAAACATTCATGCCATAATAAAGAAAATTACATTGATAAATATATTAGGTAGCATTCCACATCAGAAATTCTATTTTTATCATTTACCTACTCAAGGACGAGTAGGAATTAAGCTTGGGGAGCTTGATACGTCTCCATCGTATCTATAATTTTTTATTGTTCTGTGCTATTATATTATCTGTTTTGGATGTTTAATGGGCTTTAATATGCTCTTTTATATTATTTTTGGGACTAACCTATTAACCGAAGGCCCAGTGCCAGTTTATGTTTTTTCTTCCCATTTTAGAGTTTTGCAGAAAAGGAATACCAAACGGAGTCCAAGCGGAATGAAACTTCCACGATGATCTTTCTTGGACCGAAAGCAAACCAGAAGACTTGGAGTTGAAGTCGGAGACACAACGAGGCGTCCACGAGGCAGGGGGGCACACCCATGGGGGTTGGCACACCCCACCCTCGTGGGCCCGTTGTAGCTCCAGTGACTTAGTTCTTTCGCCTATATATACTCTTATACACTAAAAACATCAGGGGGAGCCACGAAGCCACTTTTCCACTTCCGCAACCTTCTGTACCCATGAGATCGCATCGTGGGGACTTTTCAGGCGATCTGCCGGAGGAGGACTCGATCACGGAGGTCTTCTACATCAACACCATTGCGTCTTCAATGAAGCGTGAGTAGTTTACCACAGACCTTCGGGTCTATAGTTATTATCTAGATGTCTTCTCTCTCTTTGATTTTCAATACAAAGTTCTCCTCGATGTTCTTGGAGATCTATACAATGCAATATTCTTTTGCGGTATGTTTGCCGAGAGCCGATGAATTATGGATTTATGATCAAGATTATCTATGAATATTATTTGGTTCTTCTCTGAATTCTTATATGCATGATTTGATATCTTTACAAGTCTCTTAGAATTATCGGTTTAGTTTGGCCTACTAGATTGATCTTTCTTGCCATGGGAGAAGTGCTTAGCTTTCGGTTCAATCTTGCGGCATCCTTCCCCAGTGACACTAGGGGCAGGAAGGCACATATTGTATTGTTGCCATCGAGGATAAAAAGATGGGTTTTATATCATATTGTTTGAGTTTATCCCTCTACATCATGTCATCTTGCTTAATGTGTTACTCCGTTCTTATGAACTTAATACTCTAGATGCATGCTGGATAGCGGTCGATGTGTGGAGTAATAGTAGTAGATGCAGGCAGTAGTCGGCCTACTTGACACGGACGTGATGCCTATGTTCATGATCATTGTCTTAGATGTCATCATAATTATGCGCTTTTCTATCAGTTGCTCGACAGTAATTTGTTCACCCACCATAATGCATGCTATCTCGAGAGAAGCCACTAGTGAAACCTATGCCCCCCGGGTCTCTTTTCCATATTATTGCATCTCTTTTCCATTATATTGCTTCTCTTTTCCATATTATTTAATCTCGTTTAATATTTGGCAATCTTTACTTTCCAATATATATAACAAAAATACCAAAAATATTTGCTTTATTATCTCTATTAGATTTCACTTTTGCTAGTGACCATGAAGGGATTGACAACCCCTTTATCGCGTTGGTTGCAAGTTCTTGGTTGTTTGTGCAGGTATTCGGTGACTTGTGCGTCCTCTCCTACTGGATTGATACCTTGGTTCTCAAAACTGAGGGAAATACTTACGCTACTTTGCTGCATCACCCTTTCCTCTTCAAGAGAAAACCAACGCAAGCTCAAGAGGTAGCACCTAGTTAAAAAGGCATTAAAGAAAAGCACTTGTTGGGAGACAACCCAACACTTTTACCTACTGTTTTTGTGTGTTCACATGATAATGCTACTGTAGTAATCATGTTTTATAGCTTTTGTTTCAATAAAGTTCCAAGTAAAGACTTTGGGATAGTGTGCATGATAGTTGACTTGAATCTGTGCAAAAACAGAACCTTTTATGCTCAGTTCAGGAATTTTGAAAATTCACTAGAATGTGCTTTTGATCTAAATTTTTTATAGGTGGTAGATATAGAAATTATCTACGTTTTCCTAATTTTTCAGAATCTTTGGTGTAGCAGAAGTATGTGCTACGTCTTGAGCTTGCGTTGGTTTTCCCCGAAGAGGAGAGGATGATGCAGCACAGTAGCGTAAGTATTTCCCTCAGTTTTTGAGAACCAAGGTATCAATCCAGTAGGAGGCCACGCTCAAGTCCCTCGTACCTGCACAAAACGATAGCTACTCGCAACCAACGCGATTAGGGGTTGTCAATCCCTTCACGGTCACTTACGAGAGTGAGATCTGATAGGGATAATATTTTTGGTATTTTTAGTCTATATATGCAAAGTGAAAAGTAAAAGGCAAAGTAATAAACAAAGCAAGTATAAAAGTGATGGAGATTGATATGATGAGAATAGACCCGGGGGGCATAGGTTTCACTAGTGGCTTCTCTCAATAGCATAAGTATTCTACGGTGGGTGAACAAATTACTGTTGAGCAATTGACAGAATTGAGCATAGTTATGGGTATATCTAGGTATGATCATGAATATAGGCATCACGTCCGTGACAAGTAGATCGAAACGATTCTGCATCTACTACTATTACTCCACTCATCGACCGCTATCCAGCATTCCAGAGTATTAAGTTAAAAAATAGAGTAACGCCTTAAGCAAGATGACATGATGTAGAGGAATAAATTCATGCAATATGATAAATACCCCATCTTGTTATCCTCGATGGCAACAATGCAATATGTGCCTTGCAACCCTTTCTTGTTGGGGAACGTAGTAATTTCAAAAAAAAAATCCTACGCACACGCAAGATCATGGTGATGCATAGCAACGAGAGGGGAGAGTGTGTGCATGTACCCTCGTAGACCGAAAGCGGAAGCGTTAGAACAACGCGGTTGATGTAGTCGTACGTCTTCACGGCCCGACCGATCAAGCACCGAAACTACGGCACCTCCGTGTTCTAGCACACGTTCAGCTCGATGATGTCCCTCGAACTTTGATCCAGCCGAGTGTCGAGGGAGAGTTCCGTCAGCATGACGGCGTGGTGATGATCTTGATGTTCTACCGTCGCAGGGCTTCGCCTAAGCACCGTTATGATATAATCGAGGTGGACTATGGTGGAGGGGGCACCGCACACGGCTAAGAGATCCAACCACAAAGATCAACTTGTGTCTCTATGGGGTGCCCCCTGCCCCCGTATATAAAGGAGTGGAGGAGGGGGAGGGCCGGCCCTCTCTATGGCGCGCCCCAGGGGAGTCCTACTCCCACCGGGAGTAGGATTCCCCCTTTCCTAGTAGAACTAGGAGCCCTTCCAAGTAGTATGAGTAGGAGGGAAGGAAAGGGAAGGGAAAAGGAGAAGGAGGAAGGGGGCGCCCCCTTCCCTAGTCCAATTCGTACTAGCCAATGGGGAGGGGTGCGGCCACCTTTTGAGGCCTTTCTCTCCTTTCCCATATGGCCCATTAATGCCCAATACAAATTCCCGTAACTCCCCGGTACTCCCGAAAATACCCGAATCACTTGGAACCTTTCCGATGTCCGAATATAGTCGTCCAATATATCGATCTTTACGTCTCAACCATTTCGAGACTCCTCGTCATGACCCCGATGTCATCCGAGACTCCGAACTCCTTCGGTACATCAAAACTCATAAACTCGTAACTCCCCGGTACTCCCGAAAATACCCGAATCACTTGGAACCTTTCCGATGTCCGAATATAGTCGTCCAATATATCGATCTTTACGTCTCAACCATTTCGAGACTCCTCATCATGACCCCGATGTCATCCGAGACTCCGAACTCCTTCGGTACATCAAAACTCATAAACTCGTAATATAATTGTCATCGAAACCTTAAGCGTGCGGACCCTACGGGTTCGAGAACTATGTAGACATGACCGGGACACGTTTCCGGTCAATAACCAATAGCGGAACCTGGATGCTCATATTGGCTCCTACATACTCTACGAAGATCTTTATCGGTCAAATCGCATAACAACATACGTTGTTCCCTTTGTCATCCGTATGTTACTTGCCCGAGATTCGATCGTCGGTATCCAATACCTAGTTCAATCTCGTTACCGGCAAGTCTCTTTACTCGTTACGTAATGCATCATTCCGTAACTAACTCATTAGCTACATTGCTTGCAAGGCTTATAGTGATGTGCATTACCGAAGGGCCCAGAGATACCTCTCCGACAATCGGAGTGACAAATCCTAATATCGAAATATGCCAACTCAACAAGTACCTTCGGAGACACCTGTAGAGCTCCTTTATAATCACCCAGTTACGTTGTGACGTTTGGTAGAACACAAAGTGTTCCTCCGGTAAACGGAAGTTGCATAATATCATAGTCATAGGAACATGTATAAGTCATGAAGAAAGCAATAGTAACATACTAAACGATCAAGTGCTAAGGCTAACGGAATGGGTCAAGTCAATCACATCATTCTCCTAATGATGTGATCCCGTTAATCAAATGACAACTCTTTTGTCCATGGCTAGGAAACTTAACCATCTTTGATTCACGAGCTAGTCAAGTAGAGGCATACTAGTGACACTATGTTTGTCTATGTATGCACACATGTATTATGTTTCCGGTTAATACAATTCTAGCATGAATAATAAACATTTATCATGAAATAAGGAAATAAATAATAACTTTATTATTGCCTCTAGGGCATATTTCCTTCAGTCTCCCACTTGTACTAGAGTCAATAATCTAGTTCACATCACCATGTGATTTAACACCAATATTCACATATGTATGTGATTAATACCCATAGTTCACATCATCATGTGATCAACACCCAAAGGGTTTACTAGAGTCAATAATCTAGTTCACATCGCTATGTGATTAACACCCAAAGAGTACTAAGTTATGATCATGTTTTGCTTGTGAGAGATTTAGTCAACGGGTCTGTCACATTCAGAGCCGTATGTATTTTGCAAATATTCTATGTCTACTCTAGCTAATTGCTCCCACTTTCATTATGTATCCAGATTAAGACTTAAAGTCATCTAGACCAGTGCGAAAACTTGCATCGAGGTAACCCTTTACGACGAACCTTTTGTCACCTCCATAATCGAGAAATATATCCTTACTCCACTAAGGATAATTTTGACCAATGTCCAGTGATCTACTCCTAGATCACTATTGTACTCCCTTGCCAAACCAGGGCAGAGTATACAATAGGCCTGGTCCATAGCATGACATACTTTTATAGAACCTATGACTGAGGCATAGGGAATGACTTTTCATTCTCTTTCTATTTTCTGCCGTGGTCGGGATTTGAGTCTTACTCAATTTCACACCTTGCAACACAGGCAAGAACTCCTTCTTTGACTGTTCCATTTTGAACTACTTCAAAATATTATCAAGGTATGTACTCATTGAAAAAACTTATCAAGCGTCTTGATCTATCTATATAGATCTTGATGCTCGATGTGTAAGCAGCTTCACCGAGGTCTTTCTTTGAAAAACTCCTTTCAAACACTCCTTTATGCTTTCCAGAAAATTCTACATCATTTCCAATTAATAATATGTCATTCACATATACTTATCAGAAAGGCTGTAGTGCTCCCACTCACTTTCTTGTAAATACAGGCCTTTCCAAAATTCTATATAAAACCATATGCTTTGATCAACTCATCAAAGCGTATATTCCAACTCCGAGATGCTTGCACCAGTCCATTGATGGATCGCTGGAGCTTGCACATTTTGTTAGCACCTTTAGGATTAACAAAACCTTCTGATTGCATCATATACAACTCTTCTTTAAAAAATCCATTAAGGAATGCAGTTTTGACATCCATTCGCCAGATTTCATAAAATGTGGCAATTGCTAACATGATTCAGACAGACTTAAGCATCGATACGAGTGAGAAAATCTCATCGTATTCAACACTTTGAACTTGTAGAAAACCTTTTGCAACAAGTCGAGCTTAGTAGATAGTAACACTACTATCAGTGTCCGTCTTCCTCTTGAAGATCCATTTATTTAACATGGCTTGCAGATCATCGAGCAAGTCAATCAAAGTCCATACTTTGTTCTCATACATGGATCATATCTCAGATTTTTTATGGCCTCAAGCCATTTCGCGGAATCTGGGCTCATCATCGCTTCCTCATAGTTCGTAGGTTCATCATGGTCTAGTAACATGACTTCCAGAACATGATTACCGCACCACTCTGGTGCGGATCTTACTCTGGAAGACCTACGAGGTTTGGTAGCAACTTGATCTGAAGTTTCATGATCATCATCATTAACTTCCTCACTAATTGGTGTAGGAATCACTAGAACTGATTTCTGTGATGAAATAATTTCCAACCCGTGCAGAGGTACAATTAACTCATCAAGTTCTACTTTCCTCCCACTCACTTCTTTCGAGAGAAACTCCTTCTCTAGAAAGGATCCATCTTAGCAATGAATATCTTGCCTTCGGATCTGTGATAGAAGGTGTACCCAATAGTTTCCTTTGGGTATTCTATGAAGACGCACTTCTCCGATTTGGGTTCGAGCTTATCAGGTGAAATTTTTTCACAGAAGCATCGCAGCCCCAAAATCTAAGAAACAACAACTTTGGTTTACTGCTAAACCATAGTTCATACGGTGTCGTCTCAACGGATTTAGATGGTGCCCTATTAAACGTGAATGAAGCAGTCTCTAATGCATAACCCCAAAACGATAGTGATAAACTGATAAGAGACATCATAGATCGCACCATATCTAGTAAAGTACGATTATGACGTTTGGACACACCATTACATTGTGGTGTTCCAGGTGGCATGAGTTGTGAAACTATTTCACATTGTTTTAAATGAAGACCAAACTCGTAACTCAAATATTCGTCTCCACGATCAGATCGTAGAAACTTTATTTTTCTTATTACGATGATTTTCCACTTCACTCTGAAATTCTTTGAACTTTTCAAATGTTTCTAACTTATGTTTCATCAAGCAGATATACCCATATCTGCTCAAATAATTTGTGAAGGTCAGAAAATAATGATACACGCCGCGAGCCTTAACACTTATCAGATCGCATACATCGGTATGTGTTATTTCCAATAAGTCAGTAGCTCGTTCCATTGTTCCGGAGAACGGAGTTTTAGTCATCTTGCCCAAAAGGCACGGTTCGCAAACATCAAATGATTCATAACCAAGTGATTCTGAAAATCCATCTTTATGGAGTTTCTTCATGCGCTTTACACCGATATGACCCAAACGGCAGTGCCACAAATAAGTTGCACTATCATTATTAACTTTGCATCTTTTGGCATCAATATTATGAATATGTGTATCACTACGATCGAGATCCAACAAACTATTTTTATTGGGTGTATGACCATTGAAGGTTTTATTCATGTAAAGAGAACAACAATTATTCTCTGACTTTAAATGAATAACCTTATTGCAATAAACATGATCAAATCATATTTATGCTCAACGCAAACGCCAAATAAGATTTATTTAGGTTTAACAATAATCCTGAAAGTATAGGGAGTGTGTGATGATGATCATATTAATCTTGGAACTACTTCCAACACTCATCGTCACTTCCCCTCAACTAATCTCTGTTTATTATGTAACGCCTGTTTCGAGTTACTAATCTTAGCAACTGAACAAGTATCAAATACTCAGGGGCTACTATAAACACTAGTAAGGCACACATCAACAACTTGTATATCAAATATACCCTTGTTCACTTTGCCATCCTTCTTATCCACCAAATATTCAGGGCATTTCCGTTTCCAGTGACCATTTCCTTTGGAGCACTCAGTTTCAGGCTTTGGTTTAGCTTTGGGCTTCTTTGTGGGAGTGACAATTTGCTTGTCATTCTACTTGAAGTCCCCCTTTCTTTCCCTTTGCCCTTTTCTTGAAACTACTGATCTTGTCATCCATCAACACTTGATGCTCTTTCTTGATTTCTACCTTCGTAGATTTCAACATCACGAAGAGCTCGGGAATCGTTTTCGTCATCCCTTGCATACTATAGTTCATCACAAAGTTCTAGTAATTTAGTGATGGTGACTAGAGAATTCTATCAATCACTATCTTATCTGGAAGATTAACTCCCACTTGATTCAAGCGATTGAAGTACGCAGACAATCTGAGCACATGCTCACCAGTTGAGCGATTCTCCTCCATCTTTTAGCTATAGAACTTGTACGAGACTTCATATCTCTTAACTCGGGTATTTGCTGGAAATATTAACTTCAACTCCTGGAACATCTCATATGGTCCATGATGTTCAAAACGTCTTTGAAGTCCCGATTCCAAGCCGTTTAAGCATGGTGCACTAAACTATCAAGTAGTCATCATTTTGAGCTAGCCAAACGTTCATAACGTCTGCATCTGCTCCTGCAATAGGTTTGTCACCTAGTGGTGCATCAAGGACATAATTCTTCTGTGCAGCAATGAGGATAAACCTTAGATCACGGACCAAGTCCGCATCAATGCTACTAACATTTTTCAACTTAGCTTTCTCTAGGAACACATATAAAAACATAGGGAAGCAAAAAACATAGGGAAGCAACAACGCGAGCTATTGATCTACAACATAATTTGCAAAATACTACCATGACTAAGTTCATGATAAATTTAAGTTCAATTAATCATATTACTTAAGAACTCCCACTTAGACAGACATCTCTCTAGTCATCTAAGTGATCACGTGATCCAAATCAACTAAACCATGTCCGATCATCACGTGAGATGGAGTCGTTTTCAATGGTGAACATCACTATGTTGATCATATCTACTATATGATTCACGTTCGACCTTTCGGCCTTCGTGTTCCGAGGCCATATCTGTATATGCTAGGCTCGTCAAGTTTAACATGTGTATTCCGCGTGTGCAACTGTTTTGCACCCGTTGTATTTGAACGTAGAGCCTATCACACCCGATCATCACGTGGTGTCTCAGCACGAAGAACTTTCGCAACGGTGTATACTCAGGGAGAACACTTCTTGATAATTTTAGTGAGAGATCATCTTAAAATTCTACCGTCAATCAAAGCAAGATAAGATGCATAAAGGATAAACATCACATGTAATCAATATAAGTGATATGATATGGCCATCATCATCTTCTACTTGTGATCTCCATCTCCGAAGCACCGTCGTGATCACCATCGGCACCGGCGCGACACCTTGATCTCCATCATAGCATCGTTGTTGTTTCGCCATCTATTGCTTCTACGACTATCACTATCGCTTAGTGATAAAGTAAAGCAATTACAGGGCGCTTGCATTTCATACAATAAAGCGACAACCATATGGCTCCTGCCAGTTGTCGATAACTCGGTTACAAAATATGATCATCTCATACAATAAAATATAGCATCACGTCTTGACCATATCACATCACAACATGCCCTGCAAAAACAAGTTAGATGTCCTCTACTTTGTTGTTGCAAATTTTACGTGGCTACTACGGGCTGAGCAAGAACTGTTCTTACCTACGCATCAAAACCACAACGATAGTTCGTCAAGTTAGTGTTGTTTTAACCTTCGCAAGGACCGGGCGTAGCCACACACGGTTCAACTAAAGTTGGAGAAACTGACACCCGCCAGCCACCTGTGTGCAAAGCAAATCGGTAGAACCAGTCTCGCGTAAGCGTACGCGTAATGTCGGTCCGGGCCGCTTCATCCAACAATACCGCTGAACCAAAGTATGACATGCTGGTAAGCAGTATGACTTGTATCGCCCACAACTCACTTGTGTTCTACTCGTGCATATAACATCTACACATAAAACCAGGCTCGGATGCCACTGTTGGGGAACGTAGTAATTTCAAAAAAATCCTACGCACACGCAAGATCATGGTTATGCATAGCAATGAGAGGGGAGAGTGTGTCCACATACCCTCATAGACCGAAAGCAAAAGCGTTAGAACAACGCGGTTGATGTAGTCGTACGTCTTCACGGCCCGACCGATCAAGCACCGAAACTATGACACCTCCGAGTTCTAGCACACGTTTAGCTCGAGGACGTCCCTCGAACTCCGATCCAGCCGAGTGTCAGGGAGACTTCCGTCAGCACGATGGCGTGGTGACGATCTTGATGTTCTACCATCGCAAGGCTTCGCCTAAGCACCGCTACGAAATTATCAAGGTGGACTATGGTGGAGGGGGGCACCGCACACGGTTAAGAGATCCAACCACGAAGATCAACTTGTGTCTTTATGGGGTACCCCCTGCCCCCGTATATAAAGGAGTGGAGGAGGGCGAGGGCCGGCCCTCTCTATGGCACGCCCTACGGGAGTCCTACTCCCACCGGGAGTACGATTCCCCCTTTCCTAGTAGAACTAGGAGCCCTTCCAAGTACTAGGAGTAGGAGGGAAGGAAAGGGAATGGAAAAGGAGAAGGAAGGAAGGGGGCGCCCCCCTTCCCTAGTCCAATTCGGACTAGCCAATGGGGAGGGGTGCGGCCACCTTTTGAGGCCTTTCTCTCCTTTCCCGTATGGCCCATTAAGCCCCAATACGAATTCCCGTAACTCCCCGGTACTCCCGAAAATACCCGAATCACTTGGAACTTTTCCGATGTCCGAATATAGTCGTCCAATATATCGATCTTTACGTCTCGACCATTTCGAGACTCCTCGTCATGTCCCCGATCTCATCCGGGACTCCGAACTCCTTCGGTACATCAAAACTCATAAACTCATAATATAATTGTCATCGAAACCTTAAGCATGCGGACCCTACGGGTTCGAGAACTATGTAGACATGACCGAGATACGTTTCCGGTCAATAACCAATAGCGGAACCTGGATGCTCATATTGGCTCCTACATATTCTACTAAGATCTTTATCGGTCAAACCGCATAACAACGTACGTTGTTCCCTTTGTCATCGGTATTTTACTTACCCGAGATTCGATCGTCGGTATCCAATACCTAGTTCAATCTCGTTACCGGCAAGTCTATTTACTCGTTACGTAATGCATCATTCCGTAACTAACTCATCATCTACATTGCTTGCAAGGCTTATAGTGATGTGCATTACCGAGAGGGCCCAGAGATACCTCTCCGACAATCGGAGTGACAAATCCTAATCTCGAAATACGCCAACTCAACAAGTACCTTCGGAGACACCTGTAGAGCTGCTTTATAATCACCCAATTACGTTGTGACGTTTGGTAGCACACAAAGTGTTCCTCCGGTAAACGGGAGTTGCATAATCTCATAGTCATAGGAACATGTATAAGTCATGAGGAAAGCAATAGCAACATACTAAACGATCAAGTCCTAAGGCTAACGGAATGGGTCAAGTCAATCACATCATTCTCCTAATGATGTGATCCCGTTAATCAAATGACAACTCTTTTGTCCATGGCTAGGAAACTTAACCAGCTTTGATTCACGAGCTAGTCAAGTAGAGGCATACTAGTGACACTATGTTTGTCTATGTATTCACACATGTATTATGTTTCTGGTTAATACAATTCTAGCATGAATAATAAACATTTATCATGAAATAAGGAAATAAATAATAACATTATTATTGCCTCTAGGGCATATTTCCTTCATTTCTGTCACTGGGTAAGGACATCACAAGATTGAACCCAAAGCCATGCACTTCTCCCATTACAAGAACTACCAATCTAGTTGGCCAAACCAAATGGATAATTCGAAGAGACTTGCAAAGATAACTCAATCATACATAAAGAATTCAGAGAAGATTCAAATATTATTCATAGATAAACTGGATCATATACCCACAATTGTCACAGCCCTAGCTTAGTCCTTGCTTGACTCTGCATAAGCCTTCATGCAACATGTTTTAATTTAAAGAAACTTGAAATGGGGATGACAGAACCCCCAGCACCCCCCCTTAAACCAACTAGGGTTTACTAAAGTCATTTTCAATGAACCCAAAATGCCATTCTAAAATGTTCATCATCTTTGCCTTGGTCTAGAACCTCTGACAAAAATGGTACACACTTTTCTAGGACAACAGAGGGTCACTGGTTTAAATCATTAGTTATTTGCATTTGGGCATTTAAATGCTATAAAATATTTTAAATGCTCAAATAATCATGAACTAAAATCTTTACTGTTGGAAATATTCCAAATAGTAGCCTTGAGTAGTTTCATGATTTTTGAGTTAGTTTTAGTATTTTAATAAAAGCCCTAAAGTTGCAGAAGAATTAGAAAACAGAAATAAAAGAGAGAAGCAGAAACTTACCTGGCCTCACTATGCAGCCCACCTAGTCGGCCCAGCTGTGGCCCAGCACCAAAGAGAGCCCAGCCCACCACCCCACCGCGTCGTCTTCCTCCTGCCAGTAGGAGCAGCTCGTTGTCGCGCGCGCGCGCTCACCCCTGGCCACCTCCTGCTTCCTCCTCGGGCTTTCTAGCGACGCCATGGAGACGCCCCGTGGCCCCTCGCTCGTCTCCCTCACTCTCTGCTCTCTCCCTCGCCCTCTGCTCCCTATCCCAAGCACACCCGAGCGGAGCTCGTCGCGCCGCTCGCCGTTCCCGTAGCCTCCGTGCTCCCTTCACCTCCCAGACGTGCCCACGAGCATCGCCGCACCTCCCTCGTCCTCTCCGTCCAGCCACGCCTCGCCGGAGGCCCTGCATCGCCGCCATCTTCATCAACTTCATTGCCGGCCGCCGGAGATCCCTCTCGCCGCCCCGCTCGCCCCGGTGCCTCCCCGAGCACGCCGAGGCCACCATTGCACTCCCCGTGAGCCCCTGATCATCCTCCCCCTCTCCGTTTTCTCTCTAGCATGTCGTAGCCACCGCGCCACTCTCACCCGACAACGTCGCCGCCAAGGCTCGCCGGCGATGACGCTCTGGTGACCAATCGGTCCCGGGCATGCGTCCAATGTCCTCGCCGCACCGCATAGATGCCATAGGTGTTAACCCCACATCGCCAAGGCCGATGTGGCCTCGACCTCGAGCTCACCCGAGCTCCGGCCGCCGCCTCCGTGGACGTGGCCGTCGTCCCCGATGACCCCGAGGCCTCCCGACTGCTCTGCTGGACGCGGTCGAGCGCGGGCTACCTACTGGTGGCCTTCGCACGTCCAGCCGCCGCCCGTAGCGCCACTCCGGCGAGCTCCCGCCGCGGTTTTGGTCATCGCCGGCTGAACTCCGGCGAAGTCAACGTGTCACTTAATTAGCGCTAATGACCGTGCTAATTGGCCACGTCTCTCACTGACATATGGGCCCCACGCCCATAATTAATCTTAGTTTATTTCCTGTTATGTTTAACTAACCACAGAGGCCCCACGCGTCAGTTTTGACTGCGCTGACAGGGCTGTTGACTGGCCCCACATGTCATGTTGACTTTGCTGACGTGGGCGTTGACCGGACCCACCTGACAGTGTCACTAACCAGCCCAAGTCACTGACCAGTGGACCCCACTGGTCAGGTTTGACCTGGAGGCGCCCAGTTGACCTACTGACATCAGGGTGATATGCTGACGCAATATGTATTTTCTGGATTTATTTCGATTCAGGAAATTCCAGAAAATAGTGCTAACTTCAAAAATTCATAGTAATTCAACCGTAGCTCCAAATGAAATAAGTAATATATGAAAAATTATCAGAAAAATGCAACCTATCCATCTGTACCATTTTCATGCATGTTTGAGAAAGTTAACCTCACTGTTTAGGATGAAACATGATTAGGACAAATTTGATAATAGATTTGGAGTTGGAATTTGATCTAGTTTTGAATTCCACTTCAATCAAAATGACTTTCTGTTGCATTAGCTCAAATCACAGCATATTTTCATGTCACATTCATGCATCATATTGTTGCATTGCATTGATTGTGTTTTCTCTCTGTTGCCGGTGTTGTCCCCCCCCCCCTCGGTAGACGTTGTTCCGACATTGTGATCGTTGACACTGATGAAGACTCAATGCTATCTTCAGAAGTGCCAGGCAAGCAAAACCCCCTTGTTCATTCCGATGTAATCCCACTCTCTCACTCCTGCTCTCTTTTACTACATTAGGACAACAACGATTCATCTGTTACTTGCTGCGGTAGCTGAACCCCTTTATCCTCTGCATGACCTATCATTCCACAGTAAATAGATGAAACCCACTGGCATGAGTAGGAGTTGCTTGAGCCCTGTTGTGCCTACTCATTCATGCTTGTTTGTGATGCCTGCTACTGCCTAGAGTTGAGTCAGGTCTGATTCATCGGGAATGAATCGGAGGTGTGTAAACATATCCTACTGTTGAGAGCTAAGAGTGTGAACACGATTTGGTAAAGGTAGCGGGGGGAAGGCCATGTAGGAGTACATGGTGGGTTGTCTCATTGCAGCCTTCCTCAGGAACTGAGTTCTGTGTTTGTGATCCATGAAATAGTTACTACCATGC
The DNA here is from genome assembly GCA_900231445.1 of Triticum turgidum subsp. durum. NCBI lineage: Eukaryota > Viridiplantae > Streptophyta > Magnoliopsida > Poales > Poaceae > Triticum > Triticum turgidum. The sequence continues at coordinate 52,033,596 of LT934122.1, read as the reverse complement.
ATTGGGCCCGAAACCAATGGACCCTCTCGGCTTCTTAACCACCCTTGTTCTCTGTCCAGGAGTTGCAACTAGTTTCTGGTGTTTGTAGGATACGTGTTGGAGGTCGTGCGTAGTGCTGACCCTAGGGGTGGGCTATGATGCGGCAGATACACTGTGGCCCGGTGTACCGAATGCCCGTTTGGTATCTCGGGAACCCTGCACACATCGTTCGGGGCCGTATGTGGAAACCTCGGCCGGACTCCCTGCGGATGGAACCTGAATAGGCGATAAACCTAGACTAGAGTCTTGAGTGTTTAGGTAGGTTGTGGCCGACACCCACGTTGGGCTTTCGCTTGAAGGTTTCCGAGTACATGTCATGTAAACGGCAGTAAGTGGTGAGAGCGTGTGTGAAGAAGTACACCCCTGCAGGGTTAACATCATCTATTCGAATAGCCATGTCCGCGGTAAAGGACTTCTAGGTTGCCTGTACAGTTCATACACAAGTGAAATTGGATACTCTAAAATGCGCAAGATAAGCGTGAGTTCTATGGATGGCGTTCTCGTAGGGAGACGGGAGTGGATCCATAGTGGTGTATTGATATGGTGAATATGTGGACTCGTGTGCGCCACCTCAAAAGAGTTACTTGCAGTCATAGTTCAGGATAGCCACCGAGTCAAAGCTGGCTTGCTGCAGTCAAACTCCACCACCCCCCTTTGTTGATAATGATGCATATGTAGTTAGTTCTGATGTAAGTCTTGCTGAGTACATTTGTACTCACGTTTGCTTATTTTATGTTTTGCAGAGAGACGTCAGTCTCGCTAGTAGTTCCGCGTGGACTTCACGTTTATCTTGTTACCTCAGCTGCGATCTTGTGCCCTCGGCAGGATTTGGTAGATAGTCAGGCTTCCAAGCCTTTTTCATTTGTAGATGTCTGTACCCAGACATGTTAAGCTTCCGCATGTGCTTTGACTTGTATGCTCTGAGTGTTGGGTCATGAGACCCATGTTTGTAATATCTCGCTCCTCGGAGCCTCTTGAATAAATACTTGAGTCGTAGAGTTATGTTGTGATGCCATCTTGTATTTACACCACTACTAGGAAAAGGGCTATAGATGGAAATGACACTAATGGCGCACCAGACATGTGGTGCGCCATTAGTATATACTAATGGCGCACCACCTTCTGATGCGCCATTAGTGTTGAAACTACTAATGGCGCACCCTGCCTACGGTGCGCCATTAGTACCAAAATTATTATTTTTTTGAACTAGTGCGCCTGTCCAAACATACTAATGGCGCACCGTGGCATGGTGCGCCATTACTAGTTAAACTAGTAATGGCGCACCATGCCACGGTG
>LT934122.1:51897245-52010552 GCA_900231445.1 Triticum turgidum subsp. durum | reverse complement strand
GCTCCTCCTCCCTCCTCTCCGGTGAGCTCCTCCTCCCTCCTCTCCGGTGAGCTCCTCCTCCCTCCTCTCCAGCAACCTCCTCCTCCTCCTCTCCGGCAAAAGACCATGGCAACAAGATCCAAAAACAACATGAACAAAATTTGAGAATATTGTCGTGCCAAAAAACAAGCAAAAAAACGAGCAAAAAATGGGCAAAAAATCACGATCCAGATCTAGATTCAAAATGGCGCATCACTAATGGCGCATCACAGGAAAGTGCGCCATTAGTATGCCGCGGTTACTAATGGCGCATCCAGTTGTGGTGCGCCATTAGTATCCAAAGCACCTGGCCCCTGGGAGGCATACTAATGGCGCACCGTGGCCTATACTAATGGTGCACGAGTGGTGCGCCATTAGTATACCAGATACTAATGGCGTGCCACTGGTGCGCCATTAGTAAAAATTACTAATGGCGTGCTGTTAGTGGCGCACCACAGATGCGCCATTAATGGCCATAATAGGTGCGCCATTAGTAGGGGCTTTTCTAGTAGTGCACATATCAAGCATATTGTGTGTATGTTTGAAATGCTTGGTATGTGTGGGATCCGACAATCTAGTTGTTTATCCTTGGCAGCCTCTCTTATGGGGAAATGTAGTCTAGTGCTTCTTTGAGCCATAGTAGTCCGCTACAGCCCGGTTCACCGGAGTCCTGCTAGCCCAGCACTACTGCTCAGGACACTTGACTGGCCGGCATGTGTTTCACTTCGTTCCTGTGTCTGTCCCTTCGGGGAAATGTCACGCGGTGACATCCGGAGTCCTGTCTAGCCTGCTACAGCCCGGGTTCCCGGAGTCCTGTTAGCCCAGTGCTACAGCCCGGATTCACACGCTGCTGACCGACATGCTCGATGTGATTCATGTATGCCTATCCCCATGGGTTAGTGCCGCTTTGGGTTCACGACTAGCCATGTCCGCCCGGGTTCTCTGTCATATGGATGCTAGCGACACTATCATATACGTGAGCCAAAAGGCGCAAGCGGTCCCGGGCCATGGTAAATGCGACACCCGTGGGAATACCGTGTGTGAGGCCGCAAAGTGATATGAGGTGTTACCGGCTAGATCGATGTGACTTGGAATCGGGGTCCTGACTGCTTTGGTATCAGAGCCTGACTGCATGTATGATTACCAAGCCAAACTGGCCAAAGTTGTGTCTAGAAATGCTTTAGTTACGTAAGGGAATTGATTGGGGAAGGGAACGTAAGGCTCTTTTACTCCTTATATCTCATGGCCTTCTGATCTGAGTCATCCTTTACTCTTCTACGGGGTTTAAGAACTAGGCTTCTCATCTATCTATTAGGATGACGTGTTACTAATCCATAGATTTATAGTATTAATATTTTCAAATCTCAGTTCAGTTTTTACTACTTCCATATGTTCATAGCTGGTCCCAGACCCTTGATATTGTGATGTCGAGTGGTTATGCCACCATTTTTGCAGGATGTCTCAAATCATTTTGAGCATTTACAGCCGTTATGCTGTTCGGGTCATCCCAGGTCTCTGAATAGTCTGATGCATTTGCAAATCCTTTCTTTCCGTTCCCGATGTCCTTTTTGGTCAGAATAAGCACACTAATTGATGAGTTGAGGTACTCCAGTACCTCGACATATCTGTTGGAGCTATTATTATGAACCTAGGTGTTTTAGGGAGTCACCTAGCAATCTATCCATGTTTTGTGTTCCCCGTGTGATGATTCTGGCCATTTTTCTCGAAAGCATCCCGTGATGCCACTTAGTATGTAGGTATTCCATTCCTGGGTTCTTGAACCCGAGATTCACGCTACTTACTTCATGTTGATAGTAATTGATAGCTCCCTTAGGTTATTAGTAACCTTGGCATTAGTCCTTGAGGTCCATGGTATTTCTTTCTTCCAAATACTACGAACCGCTTATGGCAGAAGTTTGTTGGATCAAAAGATCACAACAGTAGTGCTCTCGATGAGTTCTTCATTTTATATTGTGACTCTGCTAGCTCAACCTTTCTGCATGGGTTATCCGGAAGAAATATGTTGAACTCGTTCGACTTGCTAGTCTATGCATCCACAACTCAGGAAATCATAAGTTCTTTTGGGTTGTCCCTCTTTAGTTGTCTTCTGACCTTCATCTATCCATTGATAGTCAAGAGTATGCATGCATTCGTTCATCGATGCCTATTATTCTTGTGGTCTGTCAAGCCATTCTATTCTGGAATGACTAGGAGAAACAAACTCCAGTACCTCATCCATATCCAAGATTGGGTCAAAGCAGTTGTAATACGCAAATCGAATGCCAATCCAGCTTTTGATTCTGTTCTACCTCAGAGTATTACCCCCTTTATGTCAGGATTGTCATGAGAATTGCACCAACTCTTATGAATTCTTGATGCAGTGATATTTCTCGCCATCATCATCCGCTCCTCGGTTCCGTGTTGTTGCAACCGGAATACCGACAAGTGAATTGTGATGTGTGAAATTAATACTTCTAGCAACCATGTTGCTTAGTAGTAAATGGACAATAGTTTCACTCTTAGCGTGTTGGTTATTGAATCATCATTCTAAGATAGACTGTGCTACCTAGTCCTTATTTCCGGTGCACTCTTCGATCAATGAGTTAGGATTATTCAATCCCTTGCTTATTGTTCATATCGTCTTGCTCTGAAAAGCAAGATTGTTCTCGAGCATAGTAACATATCGGTGGATCGTGATGTTCCGAATATCTTCTCGGAAGTATTACCAGGTTGTCACCTGACCGCTATGTTGAGTTCGTGATCATGCTGGTTTTTCTCCAAACCACCCATTCTCCAAGAATCTGTGTTGGATACCCCTGAGCTAGTTGGTTGAGCCAAACAACAACTTGGAGAGTTGGAAGATAAAAGCTTGTCCGACTTAATTCATTTTAAGGGATATCCTTTTGAGTGTGTGTTGAAGAAAGATGATATCTTCATCGATTGGTCCTCGTGATCAGTTGTTGGATCTATTGTCTTGTCAAAACTTTGACTTGAGTATGGGCTATCATCAAGTCAAATCAGAACCAACGATGTTCGTAATGTTGTCTTACTCGTGGTTGATCCCTCGAGCATACACCATTACATCTTTTGGTCTTACCATAGCTATCACCGTGTTCACATGATGGTGGAAGTCCAGTGATATGGAAATTCCGTTGAATTGCTGTTGAGCCCATCAGCAGCATTTTGTCTCCCCCATGATTCATGTTGAACATCAACCTAGTGTTGAAAATTTTATAGGCAATGCCTTCGTGCTCCATTCATGAAGCCTATGTTTGAATGGAAGAAGTGACTTCCTCGAATTCATGTGCATTTGGTGCAAGTTGCCGCCGTGAGTTCGAGGAAGATTGTTTTTGTTCCTCGGGAATCATCCTAAATCACTTATGCATACGTGCGAAGTATTCTATGGGGTGGTAGATTAATTACCTCCACTCCATATGTATTCCCTAGCACACCAAGCCACTGATTGATTTGTTCAAGGAAAAGAAGCTCCTTCTTAAGAGCAAGACTTATACAAGGACTTCGATATCCTCGATAATGGTTCCCCACCTGAACTCGGTAGTGTTTTGTTGTAAGACTTCTACGTGATCATGCTTGTCCTGGACATCATGTTCACATGTACGTAGCAGAATCAGCTCGTGTTTTGGAGCTTGCTATCATAGTTCATTTCCTGAGAATCTCGCAACATCATCTCGTCGGTTTGTGTTGCAAAAATTTCTTCTCCAAACATGCTGTCTGAAATGTTCCGTTACCAACCAGATCTGAATCTCAGGCAGATATGATGGTTGAAGCTATTCCAAGATCTATGATGTAGGTCCCGACAAGGTTGATGTTCTGGCCGACACACCAGCCGGAGGATCTATCACTATAGTATCTTGATTGGGCAATTTGTCCATCTTCTCCACGAGGATTTCATGCGGCTTATTCTATAAGTTGTTCCTTAGGGATTCTTGTGCTCTTGGTTTCCCTGATAAGCTATAACCATTAAAGCGGTGGAATCACCTCCGTCGAGTTATTCCCAGTTACCAGAATCATTCCCAGCATTGCATTTTGTTTCCATCTTGCACCTCAGTATCTACAGTTTAGGATCATCTTTAAAAGTGGTCCTACCATGGGTCCCATCCATTTCCGATGATAAGCAAAATCATCCATTGCATTGTCTTCAACAAGATAGTCCACATCATCCATTCTAGTCCGAGTATGTCATTGTTTCGAACTCCTTCAAATGATCGATTGTGATTGCCTTAGGCTGGTATAAAGAGTCTCAATGATCTCTATATCAAAATTAATTCTTTTTGCCACTTAAGGGAATATTTCTGCGAGTCATCTTCCTTAAGATGTCTCGTTATGATATCATGGCAACTCAACTCCTCGCTGTGTTGACAATCCTTCACCACCCTCTTAAGTGTGGAATTGCTGTCTACCTAGTGAACCTTCACCATCTGTTCCACTCCATGGCTCTAGATGTATGCTTCGTGTCTCAGCTCGAGAGGTGTTTCAATGTCTCACTCCGTGAGTTGATCCTGGGTTGTTTGATCCTCGAGAAGATCGATCCTTCTAGAGTCTCCTTCTCCTCTCATTGTCATGATAGCTGGAGTTCTCAGAACAAGACATCGAGACAAAGATGGTGATCGAATCAACATTCTTATGAAGTGCAACCTGGATCGTGAAGACCGTGTTAGCTTGTGCCTCCTCTGCCTTCTTACCTCACGTCTTGAATCTCGGGACGAGATTCTTGTTTAGTGGGGGTGAGTTGTCACAGCCCTAGCTTAGTCCTTGCTTGACTCTGCATAAGCATTCATGCAACATGTTTAAATTTAAAGAAACTTGAAATGGGGATGACAGAACCCCCAGCACCCCCCCTTAAACCAACTAGGGTTTACTAAAATCATTTTCAATGAACCCAAAATGCCCTTCTAAAATGTTCATCATCTTTGGATTGGTCTAGAACCTCTGACAAAAATGGTACACACTTTTCTAGGACAACAGAGGGTCACTCGATTAAATCATTAGTTATTTGCATTCGGGCATTTAAATGCTATAAAATATTTTAAATGCTCAAATAATCATGAACTAAAATCTTTACTGTTGGAAATATTCCAAACAGTAGCCTTGAGCAGTTTCATGATTTTTGAGTTAGTTTTAGTATTTTAATAAAAGCCCTAAAGTTGCAGAAGAATTAGAAAACAGAAATAAAAGAGAGAAACAGAAACTTACCTGGCCTCACTGTGCAGCCCACCTAGTCGGCCCAGCTGTGGCCCAGCACCGAAGAGAGCCCAGCCCACCACCCCACCGCGTCGTCTTCCTCCTGCCAGTAGGAGCAACTCGTTGTCGCGCGCGCGTGCTCACCCCTGGCCACCTCCTGCTTCCTCCCCGGGCTTTCTAGCGACGCCACGGAGACGCCCCGTGGCCCCTCGCTTCTCTCCCTCACTCTCTGCTCTCTCCCTCGCCCTTTGCTCCCTCTCCCGAGCACACCCGAGCGGAGCTCGTCGCGGTGCTCGTCGTTCCCGTAGCCTCTGTGCTCCCTTCGCCTCCCAGACGTGCCCACGAGCATCGCCTCACCTCCCTCGTCCTCTCCGTCCAGCCATGCCTCGCCGGAGGCCCTGCGTCGCCGCCATCTTCATCAACTTCGTCGCCGGCCGCCAGAGATCTCGCTCGCTGCCCCGCTCGCCCCGGTGCCTCCCCGGCGAGCTCCCGTCGCGGTTTTGGTCGTCGCCGGCCGAACTCCGGCGAAGTCAACGTCTCACTTAATTAGCGCTAATGACCGTGCTAATTGGCCCCCTCTCTCACTGACATATGGGCCCCACACCCATAATTAATCTTAGTTTATTTCCTGTTATGTTTAACTAACCACAGAGGCCCCACGCGTCAGCTTTGACCACGCTGACAGGGCTGTTGACTGGCCCCACATGTCATGTTGACTTTGCTGACATGGGCGTTGACCGGACCCACCTGACAGTGTCACTAACCAGCCCCAGTCACTAACCAGTGGACCCCACTGGTCAGGTTTGACCTGGAGGCGCCCAGTTGACCTGCTGACATCAGGGTGATGTCATGCTGACGCAATATGTATTTTCTGGATTTATTTCGATTCAGGAAATTCCAGAAAATAGTGCTAACTTCAAAAATTCATAGTAATTCAACCATAGCTCCAAATGAAATAAGTAATATATGAAAAATTATCAGAAAAATGCAACCTATCCATCTGTATCATTTTATGCATGTTTGAGAAAGTTAACCTCACTGTTTAGGATGAAACATGATTAGGACAAATTTGATAATATATTTGGAGTTGGAATTTGATCTAGTTTTGAATTCCACTTCAATCAAAATGACTTTCTGTTGCATTAGCTCAAATCACGGCATATTGCCATGTCACATTCATGCATCATATTGTTGCATTGCATTGATTGTGTTTTCTCTCTGTTGTCGGTGTTGTCCCCCCCCCTCGGTAGATGTTGTTCCGATGTTGTGATCGTTGACACTGATGAAGACTCAATGCTATCTTCAGAAGTGCCAGGCAAGCAAAACCCCCTTGTTCATTCCGATATAATCCCACTCTCTCGCTCTTGCTCTCTTTTACTGCATTAGGACAACAACGACTCATCTGTTACTTGCTGCGGTAGCTGAACCCCTTTATCCTCTGCATGACCTATCATTCCACAGTAAATAGATGAAACCCACTAGGATGAGTAGGAGTTGTCTGAGCCCTGTTGTGCCTACTCATTCATGCTTGTTTGTCATGCCTGCTACTGCCTAGAGCTGAGTCAGGTCTGATTCATCGGGAATGAATCGGAGGTGTGTAAACATGTCCTACTGTTGAGAGCTAAGAGTGTGAACACGATTTGGTAAAGGTAGCGGTGAGAGGCCATGTAGGAGTACATGGTGGGTTGTCTCATTGCAGCCGTCCTCAGGAACTGAGTTCTGTGTTTGTGATCCATGAAACAGTTACTACCACGCATTGGGCCCGAAACCAATGGACCCTCTCAACTTCTTAACCACCCTTGTTCTCTGTCCAGGAGTTGCAACTAGTTTCTGCTGTTTGTAGGATATGTGTTGGACGCCGTGCGTAGCGCTGACCCTAGGGGTGGGCTATGATGCGGTAGATACGCCGTGGCCTGGTGTACCGAATGCACGTTTGGTATCTCGGGAACCCTGCACACATCGTTCGGGGCCGTATGTGGAAACCTCGGCCGGACTCCCTGCGAATGGAACCTGAATAGGCGATAAACCTGGACTAGAGTCTTGAGTGTTTAGGTAGGCTCTGGCCGACACCCACGTTGGGCTTCCGCTTGAAGGTTGCCGAGTACATGTCGTGTAAACGGCAGTAAGTGGTGAGAGCGTGTGTGAAGAAGTACACCCCTGCAGGGTTAACATCATCTATTCGAATAGCCGTGTCCGCGGTAAACGACTTCTGGGTTGCCTGTACAGTTCATACACAAGTGAAAGTGGATACTCTAAAATGTGCAAGATAAGCGTGAGTGTTATGGATGGCGTTCTCGTAGGGAGACGGGAGCGGATCCATATTGGTGTATTGATATGGTGAATATGTGGACTCGTGTGCGCCACCTCAAAAGAGTTACTTGCAGTCATAGTTCAGGATAGCCACCGAGTCAAAGCTGGCTTGCTGCAGTCAAACTCCACCACCCCCTTTGTTGATAATGATGCATATGTAGTTAGTTCTGATGTAAGTCTTGCTGAGTACATTTGTACTCACGTTTGCTTATTTTATGTTTTGCAGAGAGACGTCAGTCTCGCTAGTAGTTCCGCGTGGACTTCGACGTTTAGCTTGTTACCTCGGCTACGATCTTGTGCCCTCGGTAGGATCTGGTAGATAGTCAGGCTTCCAAGCCTTTTTCATTTGTAGATGTCTGTACCCAGACATGTTAAGCTTCCGAATGTGCTTTGACTTGTATGCTCTGAGTGTTGGGTCATGAGACCTATGTTTGCAATATCTCGCTCCTCGGAGCCTATTGAATAAATACTTGAGTCGTATAGTTATGTTGTGATGCCATGTTGTATTTACACATATCGAGCATATTGTGTGTATGTTTGAAATGCTTGGTATGTGTGGGATCCGACAATCTAGTTGTTTATCCTTGGCAGCCTCTCTTATGGGGAAATGTAGTCTAGTGCTTCCTTGAGCCATAGTAGTCTGCTACAGCCCGGTTCACCGGAGTCCTGCTAGCCCAGCACTACTGCTCAGGACACTTGACTGGCCGGCATGTGTTTCACTTTGTTCCTGTGTCTATCCCTTCGGGGAAATGTCACGCGGTGACATCCGGAGTCCTGCCTGGCCTGTTACAGCCCGGGTTCCCGGAGTCCTGTTAGCCTAGTGCTACAACCCGTATTCACACGCTGCTAATCGACATGCTCGATGTGATTCATGTATGCCTGTCCCCATGGGTTAGTGCCGCTTTGGGTTCACGACTAGCCATGTCGGCCCGGGTTCTCTGTCATATGGATGCTAGCGACACTAATATATGCGTGAGCCAAAAGGCACAAACGGTCTCGGGCCATGGTAAGGCGACACTCGTGGGAATACCGTGCATGAGGCCGCAAAGTGATATGAGGTGTTACCGGCTAGATCGATGTGACTTGGAATCGGGGTCCTGACAACAATTCATCGGTCTGAACAAACACACCGCAAAAAGAAGATTACATCGAATAGATCTCCACGAGAGAGGGGAGAATATTGTATTGAGATCCAAAAGGAGAGAAGAAGCCATCTAGCTACTAGCTATGGACCCGAAGGTCTGAAGTAAACTACTCACACTTCATCGGAGATGCTATGGTGTTGATGTAGAAGCCCTTCGTGGTGGATGCCCCCTCCGGCGGAGCTCCGGAACAGGCCCCAAGATGGGATCTCGTGGATACAGGAAGTTGCGACGGTGGAATTAGGGTTTTGGCTCCTGTTCTGATCGTTTGGGGGTACGTAGGTATATATAGGAGGAAGGAGTACGTCGGTGGAGCAACAGGGGGCCCACGAGGCAGGGAGCGCGCCCTAGGGGGGGCGCCCCCCACCCTCGTGACCACCTCTCTGATTCCTTGGTGTAGGGTCCAAGTCTCCTGGATCACGTTCGGTGAGAATATCACGTTTTCCAAGGTTTCATTCCGTTTGGACTCTGTTTGATATTCTATTTCTTCGAAACACTGAAAAAGGCAAAAAAACAACAATTCTGGGCTGGGCCTCCAGTTAATAGGTTAGTCCCAAAAATAATATAAAAGTGTAAAATAAAGCCCAATATAGTCCAAAACAGTAGATAAAGTAGCATGGAGCAATAAAAAATTATAGATACGTTGGAGACGTATCAGGCATCCCCAAGCTTAATTCCTGCTCGTCCTCGAGTAGGTAAATGATAAAAAGAGAATTTTTTATGCGGAGTGATACTTTGGCATAGTTTCAATGTAAATCTTCTTAATTGTGGTATGAATATTCAGATCCGAAAGATTCAAGACAAAAGTTCATATTGACATAAAAAATAATAATACTTCAAGCATACTAATCAAAGTAATCATGTCTTCTCAAAATAACATGGCCAAAGAAAGTTCATCCCTACAAAATCATATAGTTAGGCTATGTTTCATTTTCGTCACACAAAGATGTTCCCAACTTCTATACCCCCGATGACAAGCCAAGCAATTGTTTCATACTTCAATAATCTCAAACTTTTTCAACCTTCACGCAATACATGAGCGTGAGCCATGGATATAGCACTATGGGTGGAATAGAATATGATGATGGGGATTGTGTGGAGAAGACAAAAAAGGAGAAAGTCTCACATTGATGAGGATAATCAACGGGGTATGGAGATGCCCATCAATTGATGTCAACATGAGGAGTAGGGATTTCCATGCAATGGATGCACTAGAGCTATGAATGCTCAACAAAAGAAAACTAGTGGGTGTGCATCCAACTTGCTTGCTCATGAAGACCTAGGGCATTTTGAGGAAGCCCATCGTAGGAATATACAAGCCAAGTTCTATAATAAAAATTCCCACTAGTATAAAAAGATAACTTATGAGACTCACTATATGAAAAACATGGTGCTACTTTGAAGCACAATATATGAGACTCACTACATGAAGAACAAGGTGCTACTTTGAAGCACAATATATGAGACTCACTACATGAGGAACAAGGTGCTACTTTGAAGCACAAGTGTGGAAAAAGAGATAGTCACGTTGCCCTTTTTATTATTTTTTATTTTTTTGGGCCTTTCTTTTTTCTTTTTGGCCTTTCTCCTTTTTTGTTGGACAATGCTCTAATAATGATGATTAGTACACTTCTATTGATTACAACATAAGGATTACAAGTCGAAACTAGAACAAGGTATGGCTCTATATGAATGCCTCCGGCGGTGTACCGGGATGGTGCAATGAATCAAGAGTGACATGTATGAAAAATAATGCATGGTGGCTTTGCCACAAATACGATGTCAACTACATGATCATGCAATGGCAATATTACAAAAGTAAAGTATGTCATGATGATGATGAACGAAACGGTGGAAAGTTGCATGGCAATATATCTCGGAATGGCTATGGAAATGCCATAATAGGTAGGTATGGTGGCTGTTTTGAGGAAGATATAAGGAGGTTTATGTGTGATAGAGCGTATCATATCAAGGCGTTTGGATGCACCGGCGAAGTTTGCACCAACTCTCAAGGCGAGAAAGGGCAATGCACAGTACCGAAGAGGCTAGCAAAGGCGGAAAGGTAAAAGTGCGTATAATCCATGGACTCAACATTAGTCAAAAGAACGCATATACTTATTGCAAAAATTTAGAAATCATCAAAAATCAAGTACTACGCACATGCTCCTAGGGGGATAGATTGGTAGGAAAAGACCATCGCTCCTCCCCGACCGCCACTCATAAGGATGCACAAGCCAGGTACACTTCATGTTTCAAATTTGTTACACAACTTTAACCATACGTCACTAGTGCAGAACCGGGCAATAGCACCGGTTCGTAAGGCCCTGTAGTGCCGGTTACATAACCGGCACTAAATTGTGGTCACTAAAGCCCCCCCCCCCTTTAGTACCGGTTCAGCACGAACCGGTGCTAAAGGGCAACCACGTGGCACGAGCCAGCTCCGGGGTCCTGGAGCCCTTTAGTACCGGTTGGTAAGACCAACCGGTACTATAAGGTTTGGGGGGTTTTAGTTTTATGATTTCTTTTTCATTTAATTTTGTGCTTCCATTTTAATTCTTTTTCTTTTGCTGGTATTTTACGATATTACACATTGTACACGTTATGCATATATATATATATATAAATAGAATTTCTAGTAGAACCAATCATGCATATATATATCATCAATGTCTCACAAACCATCATATTAATTAATTCACACATACACACATGTATAGCTATATACAATTTCTCCTACATATGCATGTTGCCTTCGGAGCCAGTGGCATTAGCCTATATTGGTGCCTTCGGAGCACGATGACAATTGGAAGTGGTTTTCATGGGGGCGGTAGCGGGTAATAGTATTCTCCCTTCGGATTTATGACCTGGTCGAGCAAAAATCCCGCTATTTCCTCTTGAAGTGCTTCTACGCGCTCCGTTTCTAGGAGCTTCTCCCGCACCTCTCTGAACTGTTAAGAAGGAGATCAATATGTTAGTTGTGTGACTAGATATCGATAATGGTGTAAAAATTGTGAATAGTGTTTTGACAAGCGTACCCATTCCTGTCTTTGAGTTCTGCTCCTTTCGGACGCCATCATGCGAATGTTCTCGCAAACGCAGAATGCACACAGATCAGTCCCCTGCGCCTTCTTCAGGGCCTTTACGAGAATGGAATTTGATCAGATAATAATTAATCAAGCATGATAATTAAAGAGATGGCAGCTAGCTAGCTAGCTAGTACTACTTAATTACTTACCTTGGGTCGAAACCATTGAAGCTTTTGTTTCCATTCGCCTTCCGTGACGGCGATGAACCTTGCCCAAGCCCTGCCCGCCGACAAAGAAAATGAGTAAAGGGGTTATTAAATAGTTCATATCATGAAATGACGAACTAAATAGGCCGAGATATATAGTTAATAATGATTGAAATTACCTGTTGACTATCCCATACAAGATGTTATAGTCAGTTTTTTCTGAGATTAGTGAGTCCAGTACTTCAACTGTTCTGGCGTCAACTTTAATGATACACAAGACCCAGTGAAATCTGCATGCACACACGTTTGCATGTCTTAATTAAGCGGCATATGTAAGCAAAAACATGTAGCTAGCTAGTAGGAAAAAACAGAGAATTTGTAGTACAAGACAGTGTGACTCACTGGAAGTTGTAAGGAAGTAGTATATCTTCATTGTATTTGAGGCGCTTCAAGAACTCTAGCATGCTGTCCTCTACGGCCTTTTGATGACGTGCATCTATTTTCCATGTGTATTCATTAACGGTATTTGGGTCAATGAAGCCAATGCCATAGTGTCCACCTTTTCTCATTTCATACATCTTCATCCTGCATATAATACCACAGAAAAGAATATAGTGAGGATAATTACAGGTAATGATTGATCAAAAGGATCACTACAGCTAGCTTGAGACTTAAATTACAGAAAGAAATCACTTACAGACAATAGCAACTGACGATAGATTTGTCGAGTGCGCCTTGATTGTATAACTGAAACAGTTCAGAATACTCAATGGACACAGCTTTCTCATGGTAGTAATGCCCCTCCTTGACATTCACCATGAGGGACACTCCATCGGAAATCTTGGTAATGTTCATGTACCATTGATGCAATTCATACATTCTCGTTGGGAGGTTCTTGACCTTGTCTGGCGCGACCAAAGGTTGGCCCCGGACATATTTCCGTTTTATTTCATCCTCTCTAAGCAAAGGCATGGGATCGATCTCGAGGAGTTGTCCAACAGTGATGTTGAGAACTTCAGCCTGCATTATATGCTCCTCCGTTATTACCACATTGCCCACCTCGGGAACATGCACTGTTTGCCCACAATAATATTGGGTGCGCGTACTATCACTTGTTGTTGGCACAACAAGCGAGGGGATTGATTGTGCCGCCTGTTCTCCCAGCTGGGGAATGGTTTTCCCGCATTTTTTGGCAGCTGCTTCTTGTTTGCTCGATCCTGATGTAGACATGCTCGCCTCCCTTTGTAGACATGCTCGATTTAACTTCCTAATGTGGCGCTCATAGTCTGTGTCAACAGGCTTGGGAGCTGGTGGTTGAGCCATATGAATGAAGTGGTCAATCGTTTCCTCAGGCACTTTCTCCCTTGGCGGCGGTGGAGGTTTTGGTGCAAAATGGGCTTCCACCTCGGCCTTCGATATGGCTGTGATTTCCTCCTCGGACCTGTCATAAGACCTCTGCGGAAGAGGCTTGAGGCTTGGACCATATTTATATCGCTTGCCTCCGCCTGTACTTCCTGTACTACCTCGACTTGTACCGCTACGCACCATAGCGGCGGGGTGTCTCTTCTGCGATTGCTGAGGCGGCGGAGACGGCTGACGGGGCTGAGTTGGACAAGGAGGAGTGGCCTGAGGTTGTGCCGGACTTGGAGGAGGAGTGGACGTCTGACGCTGTGCCGGACTTGGAGGAGGAGGATTGTCCTGACACTTTGCCGGACTTGGAGGAGGAGGAGTGGCCTGACACTTTGCTGGACTTGGTGGACTTGCAGGAGCGGGAGTCTGCTGACTCGGTGGCGGACTTCGACGAGGACTCGGCTGACGCGGTGTCGGTGGCCTTCAAAAGATGATGCAATCCTTTTTCCATAGGATGAGACGATGTTTGGCCTCTCCGAGAAAGCGCTCGCCGTCACCTCCAGCAATGTCAAGCTGTAGCTCCGAATATGGTGGGTCCACCACCTCATCAACCAAGACACGAGCATAGCCCGCTGGAATCGGGTTGCAATGGAAGGTTGCCTCGGGGGGATTTGTAAAAGCAAAGCCGTCCGCCACCTTCATGGATATGTTCTTCATTTTGACGTGTAGCTCGCAGTTAGTGTTCTCTGTGATGTCATCCACGGGGTATCTACCCAGCATTGCGTCGTCCGGGACGGAACCCACGCTGCTTCTCGGCATGGATGGGCCGGTGCTATCCAATGCTGGATCATCCGCTAGCTGCTGCAGCTGCTGAGACCCCCTTTGATGGGTAAGTGAGTCGATCTGCTCCTGCTGCCGCTGGAATTTGACTACCAATTCCGCTTGACTTGCTTCTAGGCCTTGAAGGCGTTCATAGTCCCGCTTCCTCTGCTCCTCCTCCATCTTCCTCTTCTTCTCCTCCGCAATCTTCTTTCTCGCACGGGTTATGTAGTCGCTGTTCCATTCTGAAAACCCCTCATACCACGGAATAGCGCCCTTGCCTCGTGTTCTTCCTGGGTGTTCAGGATTTCCCAGGGCACACATAAGCTCGTCGTTCTCTCTGTTGGGCTGGAACATCCCCGATCATGCCTCTTCTATTGCAACAAGTATCGCATCGTCGGCTCCCTTCAGACTTGCCCTCGTCGAAACATTGCCCGTCTCCGGGTCCAACTCCCCCCCATGCGCATAGAACCAAGTCCTGACCCTGGGGGGCCAGCTCTTAGTAGCCGGAGTGACACCTGCATCCTCAATCTCTTTCTCAGACTTATCCCACTTAGGCATTGCCACCGCATAGCCACCTGGCCCCAGCTTATGGAACTTATCCTTTTTTCGGCATTCTTCTTGTTTATTCTTGACCGTTCCTTAGCTAATTCCGAATCCTTGAATTTCACGAAATCATCCCAATGATCACGTTGGTTCTCTAGTGTTCCCTTGAATACTGGAGTCTTCCTTCCTCCCTTGACGTACTTCTTCCATTCACGATTCTTGTGGTTCTTGAATGCAATCGCCAACATCCTAAGAGCAGCCTCCTTGACTTTCTGCACATCTGCTTCTGTGAAATGATCTGGTAGGGTGAAATGTTCCATGAGAGTATCCCAAAGCAGATCTTTTTGATTCTTGTCGACAAAAGTAACATCTGGACGTGGAGCAGCGTCCTCTTTGCCTTTTTGTCTTTTGTCTTTTGCTGGCTCTCTCCATTCTTGAAGGGACATCGGGAGTTGGTCCTTCACAAGAACTCCGCACTGACGAACGAACTTGTCCGCAATCTTCTTAGGCGCTAATGGTTTGCCTATAGGGCTGCATGCCTCGATATTGTACTTTACGCCCGGCTTCAACTTTTTGTTCGGGCCTCGTTTCGTCATTTTGCCTGAAGATTTGCTCGATCCGGATGGCTGAAAGAACAAAGATCGATTCGTTAATATATCTTCAAGTCATCTAAAACATGTGATGATCACCAGATGCCTGCTTATATAAATATATATACCTCGCCGGTCGTTGTTGTTTCAGGATCAACATGTTCTTCGTCATCGTCATAATCGTAGTTCATGACTTCATCAATTTGGTCGTCGCGATCGAATATCATATCACCCTCTCCGGTGTTGTTTAGAAATTCGGAGCCGTCATAATCTTCTTCATTCTGATTATCATCTGGCCCGCATATCATATCGAACATGGTCTGTTCTCCCTCTCTGTCGGTATTGTCTGCCATAGCTTTTGTTTAACTAATCCAAAAGAAATATAAAACAATTTAGTATTCAAATTACATCTCTCGAATAATAGATATAATCTCGAATACATCGTCTAGAATAATAGATATAATCTCGAATACATCGTCTCCAATTTCATATAATATTGAAAAGTACATCACTGGCTATTAGCTAATAAAGATCGAATACTACAGAAGAATCTAGGACACTCGCGGTTCCTCCGGAGCGGGCGGTGGACACCCAAAGAGAAGGAACCCTCACAGGATCATAGCTGAAGTGAGATCCCCGAAGAAACTGCCACGTATTGGAGAACCTGCCGCCCTCTAACGCAACCATGTAGCGATGGACGTGCTCGTCCTCCTCCCTGACACGGCGACGTACCACCTCCGGCGGGGCCGGGTCCCTCCGCACCGAAACTGGCCCACGCGAACGCCACCAAACGAGATCAGGGTCGACGACGGGACCCGGGGCCGGGTTCCTCATCAAGCGGCGCGCCTCTCCAGGCAGCACCTCCCAGTGCCAGCCCGGCGGAGCCCAGTCTCGGACATGGGTCGGCTGGACCTCATCGCGGACGGGTCGACGGCGAGGATGCGGGCTGGGCATCGTCGAGAACAAATACTAGCTATATGCCCGCAAAAAGTAACATTTTTTAATGATTGGATTTTGATAACTAAAATTTCTAACATTTCTATATAACACTAATTATGCTAATCTAAATAATCTAAATAACACTAAAATTTCTAACATTTCTAACATTTCTATATAACACTAATTTCTAACATTTCTATATAACACTAATTTCTAACTGATTAAACACTAATTATATCCATCTAACATGCATTCATACATATATAATAGTGAAAAAATAATAATCTAAATAATCTAAACTAATTAAACATACAAAATATGTGTGTGTGTGTGTGTACTAATTAAACACTAATTATCTAAACTAATTAAGCATAAAAAATAATAATCTAAATAATCTAAACTAATTAAAGACTAATTATCTAAACTAATGAAACATGCTTGTGTGTGTGTGTGTGTACGGGCTCGGGGAGGGCTCACAGCGGGCGAGGGCGACGGCGAGGCGACGGCCGGGGCGGCGACGGCGGGGACGGCGCGACGGGGACGGGGACGGCGCGATGGGGACGGGGACGGCGCAACGGGGACGGGCCCGGGGCAGCGACGGAGACGAGGGCGGCGACGGGGACGGGGGCGGTGACGGAGACGATCGAGGCGGCAGCGACGGCGACGGAGACGGAAACAGAGGAACGAACAGACAGGGAAAACGAAATTTTCGCACTCTAGCATATATAGAGGGCACCGTTAGTACCGGTTGGAGCCACCAACCGGTACTAAAGGCCTGTTTTGGCCAGGCCAAGCGGCGGGAAGCGACCCCCTTTAGTACCGGGTGGTGGCACAAACCGGTACTAAAGGCCTCCCCTTTAGTACCGGTTTGTGCCACGACCCGGTACTAAAGGGGGTGCGCTGGCGCAGGTGCGGTGCGACAAATTTAGTCCCACCTCGCTAGTCGAGGGGCTACCGCACTGGTTTATAAGCCCCAGTGCGGTAGCTCTCTCGAGCTCCTCTCCTAACCAGGCCTACTGGGCCTACCTGTCTTCTTCGCCTAGTGGGCCTACTGGGCCTTCGCGGGCCTGCATCCTGGCCCAATGAAAGGTTGTGTCGCTAGTCGTATGCAGGCCGCTTTGGCCCAGTAGGCAGGCTTTTTTTTCTTAATTTTTTTTGCTTTATTTTTTTTGCTTTATTTTTTTTGTTTTATTTATTTTTGAGTTGTTTTTTGCTGTATTTAGAGTTTCTTTGTGAATACCATGCCAACTTTCAACCTTTTCTGAGTTTATTTGAATTGCTTTTCAATTTCAGGGTCATTTAGCTGGAAAAAAATCACTAAATGCATGAAAAGAATTTGTTTGCACATAAAATTTCTTCGCGTTTCAAATGCCAAAACACATAACTACCCTAACTATTACAGACATTCCCTCCTGGGTGTGAAATACAGAAGAAAGTGATGATAGTGAAGCCGATCACATCCCAGATCTTTGGGTGTGAAACTTTTTCTTCGCTTGTGTCCCTTTGTGCCGTAACCATGGAAAATCTTCATCATTTAACGGGATGCTCGGGTCAATATTCACTGTGAATGGAGCAATTTCATCAAACTTTTCATAATCTTCTGACTTGTCTGTCTTGTCATCCACTCCCACGATGTTTCTCTTCCCAAAAAGAACTATGTGCCGCTTTGGCTCATCGTACGATGCATTCGCTTCCTTATCTTTTCTTTTTCTTGGCTTGGTAGACATGTCCTTCACATAGAAAACCTGTGCCACATCATTGGCTAGGATGAATGGTTCGTCTGCATACGCAAGATTGTTGAGATCCACTGTTGTCATTCCGTACTGCGGGTCTTCCGTTACCCCGCCTCGTGTCATATTGACCCATTTGCACCGAAACAAAGGGACCTTTAAACCACGTCGATAGTCAAGTTCCCATATGTCCTGTATATAACAATAATATGTTTCCTTTCCCGTCTTGGTTTCTGCATCAAAGCGGACACCACTGTTTTGGTTGGTGCTCTTCTTATCTTCGGCGATCGTGTAAAATGTATTACCATTTATCTCGTACCCTTTGAAAGTCATTATATTCGAAGATGGTAACTGGGAGAGCAAGTACAGGTCATCTTCAATAGAGGTGTCATGCATGGTACGTGTCTGCAACCAGTTGGCGAAACTCCTGGTTTGTTCATGTGTAATCCAGTCATCAGACCGCTCCGGGTGTTTGGAGCGTAGCAAATTCTTGTGTTCATCCATATACGGAGCCACCAAGGTGGAATTCTATAGAACTGTGTAGTGTGCTTCAGTGAGAGAATGTCCGTCCATACATATTATTTGTTCCCCTCCTAGCGTGCCTTTTCCATCCAGTCTGCCCTTATGCTGCGATTCAGGAACACCAATCGGCTTAAGGTCAGGAATAAAGTCAATACAAAACTCAATGACCTCCTCATTTTGATGGCCCTTGGAGATGCTTCCTTCTGGCCTAGCACGGTTATGAACATATTTCTTTAAGACTCCCATGAACCTCTCAAAAGGGAACATATTGTGTAGAAATACAGGACCCAAAACGTTAATCTCTTCGCATAGGTGAACTAGGACGTGCGTCATGATGTTGAAGAAGGATGGTGGGAACACCAAATCGAAACTGACAAGACATTGCACCAAATCATTCTGTAACCTTGGTATCATTTCTGGATCGATTACCTTCTGAGAGATTGCATTGAGAAATGCACATAGCTTCACAATGGCTAATCGAACCTTTTCCGGTAGAAGCCCCCTCAATGCAACCGGAAGCAGTTGCGTCATAATCACGTGGCAGTCATGAGACTTTAGGTTCTGGAACTTTTTCTCTGCCATGTTTATTATTCCCTTTATATTCGACGAGAAGCCAGACGGTACCTTAATACTGAGCAGGCATTCAAAGAAGATTTCCTTCTCTTCTTTGGTAAGAGCGTAGCTTGCATGACCCTGATGTATGCCGTCTTCTCCGTGCATACGTTGCTGGTCCTCCCGTGCCTCAGGTGTATCTTTTGTCTTCCCATACATGCCCAAGAAGCCAAGCAGGGTCACACAAAGATTCTTCGTCACGTGCATCACGTCGATTGCGGAGCGGACCTCTAGGTCTTTCCAATATGGCAGGTCCCAAAATATAGATTTCTTATTCCACATGGGTGCGCGTCCATCCGCGTCCTTCGGAGCAGGTTGTCCGCCAGGACCCTTTCCAAATATCACCTTCAAATCCTTGACCATATCATGTACATCAGCACCAGTACGGTGGTGAGGCTTCTTCCGGTGATCCGCCTCACCTTTGAAATGCTTGCCTTTCTTTCTTACGGGATGCCTGCTCGGAAGAAATCGACGATGTCCCAGGTACACATTCTTCTTACAACTATTCAAATATATATTGTCGGTATCATCCAAACAGTGTGTGCATCCGCGGTATCCCTTGTTTGTCTGTCCTGAAAGGTTACTGAGAGCAGGCCAATCATTGATGGTCACGAACAGCAACGCCTTTAGGTCAAATTCTTCCCCCATGTGCTCATCCCACGCACGTACACCTGTTCCATTCCACAGTTGTAAGAGTTCTTCAACTAATGGCCTTTGGTACACATCAATGTCGTTGCCGGGTTGCTTAGGGCCTTGGATGAGCACTGGCATCATAATGAACTTCCGCTTCATGCACAACCAAGGAGGAAGGTTATACAAACATAGAGTCACAGGCCAAGTGCTATGGTTGCTGCTCTGCTCGCCAAAAGGATTAATGCCATCTGTGCTTAGACCAAACCATACGCTCCTTGCATCATCTGCAAACTCCTTCCAGTACTTTCTTTCGATTTTTCTCCACTGCGACCCGTCAGCGGGTACTCTCAACTTTCCGTCTTTCTTACGGTCTTCTCTGTGCCATCGCATCGCCTTGGCATGCTCTTTGTTTTGGAACAAACGTTTCAACCGTCGTATTATAGGAGAATACCACATCACCTTGGCAGGAATCTTCTTCCTGGGGCGCTCGCCCTCGACATCACCAAGCTCATCGCGGCTGATCTTATAGCGCAATGCACCACATACCGGGCAAGCGTTCAAATCCTTGTACTCACCGCGGTAGAGGATGCAATCATTAGGGCATGCATGTATCTTCTGCACCTCTAACCCTAGAGGGCATACAGCCTTCTTTGCTTCATACGTACTCTCGGGCAATTCGTTGTCCTTTGGAAGCATATCCTTTATCATTACCAGCAACTTCCCAAATCCCTTGTCAGATACACCATTCTCTGCCTTCCATTGCAGCAATTCCAGTGTGGTGCCCAGCTTTTTCTTGTCACCTACGCAATTCGGGTACAACAATTTTTTGTGATCCTCTAACATGCGCTGCAACTTCTTCTTCTCCAAATCACTTGCGCAGTTTCTCTTTGCATCGGCAATGGCCTGACCTAGATCATCAACGGGCTCATCTGATGCCTCTTCTTCAGCTTCTTCCCGCATTTCCGGCTCAGCTTCTTCCCGCATTACCGGCTCAGCTTCTTCCCCCATTGTTGTATCATCGTATTCAGGGAACCCATGGCCAGCATAGCTGTCGTCGTCCTCTTCTTCTTCATTGTCTTCCATCATAACCCCTCTTTCTCCGTGCTTGGTCCAAACATTATAGTGGGGCATGAAACCGGACTCAAACAGTTGGACGTGAATGGTTCTTGACGTAGAGTAATTGTGACCATTCTTACGGCCAGCACATGGACAAGGCATAAAACCATCCGCCCGCTTGTTTGCCTCAGCCGCAAGCAGAAAAGTATGCACACCCTCAACGAACTGGGGAGAGCATTGGTCATCGTACATCCATTGCCGGCTCATCTTCATTACACAACACCGAATAGACCAAATTAATACAAGTTCATACATAAAGTTCATACAACACTTAAATGCAACAAACAAATAACTCTCTAGCTAAAGCATTTAAATGCAACAACAAATGCGATCAAGATCGCAACTAAGGTAACAATTGATCCAACAGCATAATGATACCAAGCCTCACTATCGATGGCATATTTTCTAATCTTTCGAATCTTCAAGCGCATTTTCTCCATCTTGATCTTGTGATCATCAACGACATCGGCAACATGCAACTCCAATTCCATCTTCCCCCCCTCAATTCTTTTCAATTTTTCTTTCAAGTACTCGTTTTCTCTTTCAACTAAATTTAACCTCTCGACAATAGGGTCGGTTGGAATTTCTGGTTCACATACCTCCTAGATAAAAATATCTATGTCAACTTGATGGGCATAATTTGTCATAAACACGAAATGCAACAAATAGTTTTAAAAGAGAATATACCACATCCGAATCATAACAAGGACGAGGGCTGACGGGGACGGATATCAAAACCATGGCACTATGTATAACAAACAACGTACGGGTAAGATAATTATTACATGATTAACTATATATCCAAATCACACAAACATCAATTTTTTATATAAAATTTCATGAACAAGAGGCTCACCACAAGGTGGTGCCGGCGACGGGACGGTGCGGGCGATCGACGGTGGTTACGACGGAGATTTAGAAGGCACTAAGTAAACCACACCTACATATGCAAACTAAGTGTTATTTTTGACCTCAAATTGCATATAAATCAAATACTAGCACATATATATATATCCTCCCAAATTACTAAACTCACAAATTAATAACTATATAAAGCATTGCAAGAGCTAATCTAGCAATGAGAGATGAAAGGACAAAGTTTCTAACCTTTGTGATCACTTGAATGTATGGGGGCCTTCAAATCTTGACAAATTTTGGGCAAAATGTGTGATGAGCTCGAGGGGAAGAGCAAGAAAAGAGAGGAGAGGAGAGGGGAAAGGGGGAAGAACAGAGCGAGCTTGACGAAGGGTTTATATGAGGAGGACCTATAGTACCGCTTCGTGGCACGAACCGGTACTAAAGGTGCTGGAGGGGGCCCAGACTGACAACATCCTGCCACCACCCTCATTAGTACCGGTTCGTGGCACGAACCGGTGCTAAAGGTTAGCCATGAACCGGTACTAACGAGAGCGGCCCGGCTAGCCGTTGGAACCGGCACTAATGTATACATTTGTGCCGGATCTAATACAAACCGGCACTAATGTGCTTCACGTTTGACCCTTTTTCTACTAGTGCGTGCATGCTACATGATTTGCAAACTTCAACACAAGCATTTCTCAAATTCACAACTACTCAACTAGCACGACTTTGATATTATCACCTCCATATCTCAAAACAATTATCAAGCATCAAACTTATCTTAGTATTCAACGCACTCAAAAGAAAGTTTCACATATCTTGAATACCAAGTATATTAATATTAAGCAAATTACCATGCTATTAACGACTCTCAAAATAATCTAAGTGAAGCATGAGATATCAATAGTTTCTTTAAAACAAATACACCACCGTGCTCTAAAAGATCTAAGTGAAGTACTAGAGCAAAAATTATCACGCTCAAAAGATATAAGTGAAGCACTATGAGCAAAACTATCAAACTCAAAAGATATAAGTGAAGCACATAGAGTATTCTATCAAATTTCAATTCATGTATGGCTCTCTCAAAGGGTTTGTACAGAAAGGATGATTGTGGTAAACTAACAAGCAAAGACGCAAATAATACAAGACGCTCCAAGCAAAACACTTATCATGTGGTGAATAAAAAAATAGCTCCAAGTAAATTACCGATGGAAGTGGACGAAAGAGGGGATGCCTTCCGGGGCATCCCCAAGCTTTGACTTTTTGGTGTCCTTGTATTATCTTGGGGGTTCCATGGGCATCCCCAAGCTTAGGCTCTTGCCACTCCTTGTTCCATAATCCATCAAAAGAATTCACCCAAAACTTGAAAACTTCACAACACAAAACTCAATAGAAATCTCGTGAGTTCTGTTAGAGAAAGAAAACAAAAGACTACTTTAAGGTACTGTAATGAACTCATTCTTTATTTATATTGGTGTTAAACCTACTGTATTCCAACTATGGATCATAAACTATTTTACTAGCCATAGATTCAGCAAAATAAGCAAACAACACACGCAAAACAGAATCTGTCAAAAACAGAACAGTCTGTAGTAATCTGTAACTAACGCAAACTTCTGGAACTCAAACAATTCTACCAAAATTGGACGACCTGGACACTTTGCTTATTGACCAGCAGCAATTTAAATCAGTATTTTATCACGTTCTGGTGATTTTTAACAATTCGGGCCCTGAGCGCAAAGTTTCTGGAAATTACAGCAAGATCAAATAACTATCATCGAAGAAGATCCAATAGGTTTAACTTGGCACAAACACTAATTAAAAGATAAAACCACATTTAAACAGGGGCTAGATGGATTATTTATTCGTAAACAGAAGCAAAAACAAAAAAATAAAAATAAAATTGGGTTGCCTCCCAACAAGCGCTATCGTTTAACGCCCCTAGCTAGGCATAAAAGCAAGGATAGATCTAAGTGTTGCCATCTTTGGTAGGCAATCCTTAAGTGGCTCTCATAATAGATTCATATGGTAGTTTCATTTTCATCCTAGGAAAGTGTTCCATGCCTTTCTTTAATGGAAATTGGAATCTAATATTTTCTTCCTTCATATCAATAATTGCACCAATCGTTCTAAGGAAAGGTCTACCAAGAATAATAGGACATGAAGGATTGCAATATATATCAAGAACGATAAAATCTACGGGCACATAATTCCTATTTGCAACAATAAGAACATCATTAATTCTTCCCATAGGCTTTTTAATAGTGGAATCCGCAAGATGCAAGTTTAGCGAGCAATCATCAAGGTCACGGAAATCTAGCAAATCACACAAAATTTTGGGAATAGTAGAGACACTAGCACCCAAATCACACAAAGCATTAAACTCATGATCTTTAATTTTAATTTTAGTGGTAGGTTCCCACTCATCATAGATCTTCCTAGGGATAGAAACTTTCAACTCAAGTTTTTCTTCATAAGATTGCATCAAGGCATCAACAATATGTTCAGTAAAGGCCTTATTTTGACTATAAGCATGAGGAGAATTTAGCACGGATTGCAACAAGGAAATACAATCAATTAAAGAGCAATTTACATTATTAAATTCCTTGAGATCCAATATAGTGGGTTTAGCAACATCTAGATTTTTATTTCTTTCAATCCCACTTTTATCAATTTCATCATCAAGATCTAAAAACTCCGAATTCTTAGAACGCCTTCTAGGTAAAGGAAGATCATATTCAGTTTCATCAAGATTCATACAAAACGAAGATTTAATAGGGGACACATCAATAACTTTTAGATCTTCATCTTGATTTTCATAGGGATTAGAAGAACACGCTTTAATAAAGGCATCTTTGGAAGCATGCATCCTAGCGGTTCTTTCTTTGCACTCATCAATGGAAATTCTCATAGCTTTGAGAGACTCATTGATATCATGCTTAGGAGTAATAGATCTAAGCTTTAAATAATCAACCTCGAGAGAAATTCTATCAACGTTCCTAGCCAAATCATCAACTTTAAGCAATTTCTCTTCAAGCAAAGCATTAAAATTCTTTTGTGAATTCATAAACTCTTTAACACTACTCTAAAATTCAGAGAGCATCTTAAAATTTCCATAAGAGTTGTTGTAGGAATTTCCATAATTATTAGAAGGATTACTAGGATAAGGCCTAGGATTAAAATTCCCTCTATACGCGTTGTTACCAAAATTATTCCTACCAACAAAATTCACATCCATAGATTCATTATTATTCTCAATCAAAGTAGACAAAGGCATATCATTAGGATCAGAAGAAACACTCTTACTAGAAAATAATTTCATAAGTTCATCCATCTTTCCACTCAAAACATTGATTTCTTCTATAGCATGCACTTTTTTATTAGTAGATCTTTCAGTATGCCATTGAGAATAATTAACCATAATATTATCTAGGAGTTTAGTAGCATCTCCTAAAGTGATTTCCATAAAAGTGCCTCCCGCGGCCGAATCTAAAAGATTTCTAGAAGCAAAATTCAATCCAGCATAAAAAAATTGTATAATCATCCACAAGTTCAAACCATGAGTAGGACAATTACGTATCATTAATTTCATTCTCTCCCAAGATTGTGCAACATGTTCATGATCAAGTTGCTTAAAATTCATAATATCGTTCCTAAGAGAGATGATCTTAGCGGGAGGAAAATACTTAGAGATAAAAGCATCTTTGCACTTGTTCCAAGAATCAATACTATTTTTAGGCAAAGATCAAAACCACGCTTTAGCACGATCTCTAAGCGAAAAAGGGAATAGCTTCAATTTAACGACATCATTATCGACATATTTTTTCTTTTGCATATCACATAAATCAACGAAGCTATTTAGATAAGTAGCGACATCTTCACTAGGAAGGCGGCGAATTGATCTTTCATAACAAGATTCAACAAAGCAGTATTGATTTCACAAGATTCAGTATTGGCAAGAGGAGCAATCGGAGTGCTAAGGAAATCATTATTATTGGTATTGGTGAAGTCACACAATTTGGTAGCATCTTGAGCCATTGCGACAAACAAGCAATCCAACACACGAGCAAACAACGGACGAGGAAAAGGGCAACGGGGAAAAGAGGAGGAGATTGGGAAGGAGAGGGCGAATAAAACGGCAAGGGTGAAGTGGGGGAGAGGAAACCGAGAGACAAATGGCAAATAATGTAATGCGAGAGATAGGGATTGTGATGGGTACTTGGTATGTTGACTTTTTGCGTAGACTCCCCGGCAACGGCGCCAGAAATCCTTCTTGCTACGTCTTGAGCTAGCGTTGGTCTTCCTCGAAGAGGAGAGGATGATGCAGCATAGTAGCGTAAGTATTTCCCTCAGTTTTTGAGAACCAAGGTATCAATCTAGTAGGAGGCCACGCTCAAGTCCCTCGTACCTACACAAAACGATAGCTACTCGCAACCAACGTGATTAGGGGTTGTCAATCCCTTCACGGTCACTTATGAGAGTGAGATCTGATAGAGATAATATTTTTGGTATTTTTAGTATATATATGCAAAGTGAAAAGTAAAAGGCAAAGTAAAAACAAAGCAAGTATAAAAGTGATGGAGATTGATATGATGAGAATAGACCCGGGGGCCATAGGTTTCACTAGTGGCTTTTCTCAAGAGCATAAGTATTCTACGGTGGGTGAACAAATTATTGTTGAGCAATTGACAGAATTGAGCATAGTTATGAGTATATCTAGGTATGATCATGTATATAGGCATCACGTCCATGACAAGTAGATCGAAACGATTCTGCATCTACTACTATTACTACACTCATCGACCGCTATCCAGCATGCATCTAGAGTATTAAGTTAAAAAACAGAGTAACGCCTTAAGCAAGATGACATGATGTAGAGGAATAAATTCATGCAATATGATAAATACCCCATCTTGTTATCCTCGATGGCAACCATACAATACGTGCCTTGCAACCCTTTCTGTCACTTGGTAAGGACACCACAAGATTGAACCCAAAGCCATGCACTTCTCCCATTGCAAGAACTACCAATCTAGTTGGCCAAACCAAACGGATAATTCAAAGAGACTTGCAAAGATAACTCAATCATACATAAAAGAATTCAGAGAAGATTCAAATATTATTCATAGATAAACTGGATCATAAACCCACAATTCATCGGTCTGAACAAACACACCGCAAAAAGAAGATTACATCGAATAGATCTCCACGAGAGAGGGGGAGAACATTGTATTGAGATCCAAAAAGAGAGAAGAATCCATCTAGCTACTAGCTATGGACCCGAAGGTCTGAAGTAAACTACTCACACTTCATCGGAGAGGCTATGGTGTTGATGTAGAAGCCCTCCGTGGTGGATGCCCCCTCCGGCGGAGTTCCGGAACAGGCCCCAAGATGGGATCTCATGGATACAGGAAGTTGCGGCAGTGGAATTAGGTTTTTGGCTCCTGTTCTGATCGTTTGGGGGTACGTAGGTATATATAGGAGGGAGGAGTACGTTAGTGGAGTAACAGCGGGCCCATGAGGCAAGGGGCGCGCCCCCCACCCTCGTGACCGCCTCTCTGGTTCCTTGGCATAGGGTCCAAGTCTCCTGGATCACGTTCGGTGAGAAAATCACGTTTCCGAAGGTTTCATTCCGTTTGGACTCCGTTTGATATTCTGTTTCTTCGAAACACTGAAAAGGCAAAAAACAGCAATTCTGGGCTGGGCCTCCGGTTAATAGGTTAGTCCCAAAAATAATATAAAAGTGGAAAATAAAGCCCAATATAGTCCAAAACAGTAAATAAAGTAGCATGGAGCAATCAAAAATTATAGATACGTTGGAGACGTATCAGTATGGTTGGAGTACAGAGTACTTCAGACTGCTATGTTTTTGAAAGATTCTGATTTCAAAGCATAGTTTGCTTGTTTCCTAGTTTGTATGGCTTATATTGCTCAATATAAATGGTGAAAATGATACGCTGCAGTAGGCATTGTGTGGAAACATTTATGAATCTTTTCTTTGACAGTACCAAAGTGAAACGGTTTGCTATTTATCATATGAACCTATCTCACGAAATCCTGTTAAGTTTTGTGTGATTGAAGTTTTAAAGTTTTGGGTGAGCTGTCGATATGAGGAGAATAAGGAGTGACAAGACCCTAAGAGTGGTGATGCCCAAGGCACCCCAAGGTAATACTCACGGAAGATCCAAGCAACTAAGCTTGGGGATGCCCCGGAAGGCATCCCCTCTTTCATCTCCAACATTATCGGTAACCTCACTCGGAGCTATGTTTTCATTCGCCACATGATATGTGTTTTACTTGGAGTGTCAATTTATTTTGTTAGGATTTGCTTTCTGTTATTTATAATAATGTTATGCATCTTTTATTTCAATAAAAGTGGCAATGATAGCCTTTGCCATGCTAATTTTGCAAGTCTACATGTTGCTGTTTCAAAAGAAAAAGTTTATTGCTGTTGAAAAAATCCTCTAGAAAAGTCAGTATGTGATATAATGTTGAAACTTTTTGAAAAATAAGCTCTAATAAATTTTTCTACAGTGTGCTAATTTTTTAGAATTTTTGGAGTTAGATAAGAATGAATACTCTTGCATTCTTTACAAACTGTCCTGTTTTGGCAGATTGCTGTTATGTTTGCATTGTTTTCATTGCTTGTTTAATGATTCTATTTGAGGATAGGACTATTGAATATGCAGAGACATTTATTATGAAATGTTAAATAATAATTTTCGTGAGTTGATAGAGTACATAATGATAAGGTTTTTGCATTGATTTATACTAACTTATTTCACGAGTTCTTGTAGAGTTTTGTGTGGATCAAGTTTTTGAGATTTAGGGAAACCGTGATATGAGAGGAATGAAGAGGACACAAGAGCTCAAGCTTGGGGATGCCCAAGGCATCCCAAGTTAATATTCCAAGAATTATCAAGCATCTAGCTTGGGGATGCCCCGGTAGGCATCCCACCTTTCTTCTTGAACAATTGTCGGTTAGTATCGGTTGAGTATAAGTTTTTTATTCTTCACATGAGTTGTGCTATTCTTGGAATGCCATTTTTTGTTTTGCTTGCTGTTTTAATAAAATACTTAAATCTGAAAGTTTTTAAATAAGAGATAGTCCACAATTAGCTACCTATTTACATAACTACTCGCTTGATCTTCACTTATATCTTTTTGGAGTAGCTTGTCATTTACTCCTGTGCTTCACTTATATCCTATGAGTAAATTGTTAAATAAATTGAATATCATGAAGTTGAAATTGTATGTTCATATCAGGCCTAGTAGTAGCTTCACATTGGGTTTAGAAAGTGAAATCTTTCGAATCTTGACAATGACAATATTGGTCATACAAGCAATTCATGAATGATTAGTATAATTAAGGAAGAGAACTTTCACATGCAAATATATTATCTTGGAAATCTTCTATGATTGTGAATACCCATTAACTATTTTCAAACTTGAGAAAATTAGTTGAAGTTGGACAAGGAAGACAATGTAATGAGTTATGGTTGTGTATATTTTCATAGAAGTTATATTGTCATAGATCCTCCAACATGTGGTGTTTGTTTAGGATATTTTGCTAGCCAAAAATTCGTACTAAGTAGAGATACTACTTGTGCATCCAAAAACACTTAAACCCAGTTTCTTGCCATGAGTGTCCACCATACATACCTATGGATTGAATAAGATCCGTCAAGTAAGTTTTCATCGGTGCATAAAGCAATAAAAATTGCTCCTAAATATATTTGATCTTTTATTGTAAGGGAAAATTGAGCATTGTACGAACTTGTGATGGCAAAGTAATAAAAGCGACGGACTGCATAATGAAGGTTGCTATCATAAGGGGCAATATAACGTGACGTTCCTTTGCATTAAGATCTTGCGCATCCAAATAAAAAGTGCATGGCAACCTCTGCTTCCCTCTACGAAGGGCCTATCTTTTACTTTTCAGTATTTACTTTTATGGAAAGAGTCAATAGAATAACTTCTCATTTCAACCACGATTATTCTCTAGTTGGAAAGCATCATGTGGTGGGGAAAGATCTAGGCACATATGACCAGTTAAATATATTTGATCATGGTTTATTATTGTTGACAATATTCTCTATGATAAATGAGTTGGGAGGAAAAAATATTAAGCCCCTATCTTTCTTTGTGTTCGATGGATGCCATTCATTCTAAGAATATGCTTTGAGTAGTAGCAATCATGGAAGACTATACGATGATTGAGTATGTGGAGCTGTTACTTAGACTCTGTTGAATAAGTTAAATTGCAATTGTTTGGTGACTAAGAATATAGGTTGTTTAGTTTCAAGATAATTCATTGTTTGAAGCTTAACATGTTAATTGGTTGCTACATTGTCATGATGAGTTTTATGAGAAAGAGTTGCTATTATGATGCTAGAAAAGTGATTGAAATTATCACTGATCAAACTTATGCACTATGCTAGCATTCACAATTTATAAATTATTTCTTTTATCATTTACCTACTCGAGGACGAGTAGGAATTAAGCTTGGGGATGCTGATAGGTCTCCAACGTATCTGTAATTTATGAAGTATTCATGCCATGTTTACAATAGTTTTATTTGGTTTTGGTATGATTTGTATGGAACTAACCCGGACTGATGCTGTTTTCAGCAGAACTACCATGGTGTAGTTTTTTGTGCAGAAATGAAAGTTCCCCAAATGAGCTTAAACTTTTTGACGATTTTTTTGGAACAAAAGAGACACCCGAAGCTTCATGGAAGGACCAGAAGGTGAAGGAGTAGGGCACAAGACACCGGGGCGCGCCTGGGCCCTTGTCCGTGCCCCGGTGGGTTATGCTCACCTCGAGGCCCATCTTCACGTGAAACCAACGCCAAAAAATCCTATAAATAGAGAAACCATCAGAAAGAAACCTACATCAGAAATTCCGCTACCACAAGTCTCTGTAGCCACGAAAAACCAATCCAGACCCCATTCCGGCACTCTGCCGGAGTGGGAAATCATCACTGGTGGCCATCTTCATCATCCCGGCGGCCACCATGATGAGGAGGGAGTAGTCCACCCTCGGGGCTGAGGGTTTATACCAGTAGCTATGTGTTTAATCTCTCTCCCTCGTGTTCTTGAGATGTCACGATCTTGATGTATCATGGGCTTTGTTAATATAGTTGGATCATATGGTGTTTTGCCCTCTCTATATTGTGGTGATGAATTGATTTTTCCCTTTGAGATTTTGTTCTTATCGGATTGAATACTTTTATGGATTTGAGAGCACTTGATATATGTCTTTCATATGAATACTCATGGTGACAATGGGTTATTATATTGATTCACTTGAGATATGTTTTGGCAGTCAACTCGCGGATTCCCGAGGTGACATTGGCATAATCTATGCATAGGGGTTGATGCATGTTCTCGTCTTTTGTTTGTCCAGTAGAAATCTGGGGCACTCTTTGAGGTTCTTTGTGTTGTATTGAGTATTATGAATCTGAATTTGCTTTGGTGTTATTCTAATACGAACTCTTGATAGATCGATCGGAAAGAATAACTTGGAGTTATTTTAATACGAACTCTAGGATAGATCGATCGGAAAGAATAACTACAAACAATTTCTTTTTATGTTCTCTGCTAGATAGGAACTTTGAAGTGATTCTTCATCGCACTTTGAGGGATGGTTATATGATCCAATTAGATTAGCATTGTTGAGAGATTACACTAGCGAAAGTACGGACCCTAGGCCTCATTTCAAGCAATGAAATACCGTTTGTGCTCCGTTTTATCAACTGATCCCTTGCTGTTTTTTATTGTTCTCACTACCAAAACCAATATGTACTATCCTTATTACACTTGTATCACCATCTCTTCGCTGAACTAGTGCGCCTATACAAATTACCATTGTATTTGGTTTGTTGGGGACACAAGAGACTTTTTATTATTTGGTTGCAGGGTTGTTTGAGAGATACCATCTTCATCCTACGCCTCCCACGGATTGATAAACTTAGGTCATCCAGTTGAGGGAAAATTGCTACTGTCCTATAAAACTGCGCTTGGAGGCCCAACATGTGTCTACAAGAATAAAGTTGCGTAGTATACATCACACCTTTATCGCCACGTATAGCGCGGGTGCTGTTAAAGGGATGTGCTAAGATCTTGCAGGCTCGCTGGTCAGCGATCCACTCGGTTAACTTATAAAAGGCGACGCTAGCGAGGGACAGTACAGTGATCCACCACTTTTCCCTCTTCCGTTCCTCTCCGCCACTTCCGCCTCCGTACTGCGCCGCCTAGTTCGACCATGACAACCACCGCAGACATGCCGAAGGAGAAGATGAGCGCGCCAAGAGAGAGGCCAGGGGGAAGAAGACGTCGAGTTCACGAGGCGCGCTGCCGTTGGGCTGGTTCCAGGGTAACTGGATGCGGTCGTTGGTCACGGCGGAAGATCTGGAAGGGCTCACCTCCAACATCTTGCTGGTCGCATGGTGTTGGGGATTGCCAGAGGGGGAGTTCGAGCATGCGCCACGCCCCGGTGAGCGAGTCCTTCTCCTCACTCATCTGGAAAGGGGTATTTCTCTTCCTCCCTAGCCATTTTTTGAGGGTTTCTGAACATTTTGGGGGCACAAATCCAACATTTCCCTCCAAACACCATACATTACAGGAATCGGCAACTTTGTCGTCAGACGGCAAAGGCCTTTGCCGATAGCCAGCAGACGGCAACACGTCCGGCTGAACAGGCTACGACAAAGGCTTCTTTGCCGTCTGTTGGCTGACGACAAAGATACAAAGGTCTATACCGTCCGCCAGTAGATGGCAAAGAGCCTGGACGGCACAAGTGTCAGCTTAGGATCGTTAAGGGGTTAACTGCGTGCTTTGCCGTCCGCCAGCGGATGACAAAGACCTTTGTGTATTTGTCGTCTGCCAGCGGACGACAAAGAACATTGATTATTTGTCGCCTGCCAGCGGAAGGCATAGCATGGCAGCAACTGGAGGCTGGCCTATTTGGTAGCTTTGCCGTCAGCTGGTAGACGGCAAATATTCAATGTTTCTTGCCGTCCGCTGGCAGACGGCAAAGCATCCAAATAGCCAGCCTACTACCCCAGGTTGCACAAGTAGCTGACACGTGGCATGTTTGCCGTCCGCTGGCTGATGGCAAAGCTCTTTGCTGTCTACCAGCAGACGGCAAAGAGCCTATATAGCCCCTGTTTTTTTCTATTTTTCTTAAACTAGCAAAGTGGCCCGCTCGATGCGCGGGCTAGAATATTATAAAGTCTAATAATGAGAACATATTATTTGATTTTCTATGCAAAAATTGAAACGGAATGTTATGGTATTTACAAATATAAGATCTCATGAATACTGTCTTGTACTGTTGGACTAAGATTAATCTTTTTCTCTAATCAACACTGATAAAGTATCTTTTGGCACGTCTTTTGACTCCCGACTTTCTAATAAAGATATGAGAGATAGTAATTTGTGAAAATGGCTCTTTCCTCCGGTAGCCCAAAATTTTGAACATAATAAAATAAAAGACATGACATTTTCTCCGGTAACCCAAAGACATGACATTTTCTGTTCCCGTTAATAAAATAAAAGTATAAAAATATGACCATATTATTTTTGTGAAGTCACAGGAGTACAAATGTTGTTGCTTGACATTAGCCTGTTGGGCCACCTAATTATTAATATGAATATTTTTTCTGGTATTTACTTTTGATTATTGGCAATTGTAATTATGTGTTTCCTAATAACTTTTTAAAATTTGTAAGTATGTGCTTTAGATGCATGTGCACGCGTCAGAAATTCAAAGGTGCTCCTAGATTAAGATGGCGATGAACAGGATGAAGAAAATGAGTAGGGCATACCAAATTTCATCAGTTTATAATTTGATACATATTAATGATATTTTTATAATATTTCTCTAAACCATAATGCTCAATCAAATCAACACCAACAAATTGTTTTCCTTTATTGCTCTAAAAGAACTAAGATGGAGAACATACAATGCACTTTCTTGATAGATCAAAGAGAAAAAATAATTATTGTAAGGTGTTTCAGACCGAGTATTCATAAAAAAGTATTATTTTCATTGTTTTTTCCACATATGAGGGTGCACTATTTTAACAGTAATTGCATAGCTAATACCTACTTTGATCTATGCTCACGCACTATTTAATTCACATACAATTTTATGGCCGTAGTGAGGCAGAATTTACATGTTAAAGGACGAATAGACCATGAAAATTGTGAGGCACCTAAATGGAAGTGGGAAAGTAAAATAAATAAGCTTAATAACAACAATTCTAACTCTATCACACGATCTACCTACTGTAATAGTTTTGAAAAATAAAGTTATTATAGCATTTTATTTTTCATAATAATTAGTTCAGAAATAAATACAGTTTAATTTGTCATGGCTATATAATATTATTCCTTTTCATCGCATAGTATATACATGTATGAAAATATAAAAAAATCAACATATTTCTGCACTAAATATGATGCCCTCACATTTGTGGGGGGCATTGCATTCTTTTAGTTGTGTACTATATTTAATGTTCAAATTTCTTATAATTATACAAAGCAATACTAAAGTCAACCCATTTTCAAAGAATTAATGTTAATGCAAGTATAACTTCTGAAATCCGAGTTTATTAATATCATTTTGCTAGTATTTTATCGAAACGATTATGTGCGTACTTTCTATATTAAGTTTGTTTCTATCATGATCGATACCACGTTGTACACTACAGGAGGGATTTGGTGGTCTATGTAAATGTCTATATTGTTTAGAGCGGCAGGTTGATTTGACCACATCTCTAATATGTTAGAACAAAAAATAAATATAGGGTACTCGCCATAATGCAGTATAATTTGTATATTTGCCTAGAGAGTTAAGGAATTCCTGTTTTTTTGCAGCGTATGTTTCAATTTCTCTTCCTAGATCATTTGTGTCAAAATAACTTCAAACTCACAAACATTTGCTCGGTGATAATTACGCAAAAAAAAAGATTTGAAGTTATAAGACATAAATGCTTGTGAGATTATAGTCGTAAAATGCTACTTTTCAAGACTCTCCTTTTCACATCAGAAAATAAATAAATCAAAATCGATTGTGGTTATCTAGAAACATGCATAATAATCGAGAACATAATTCATCATCCAAGAAATTGAATCCTTGATCATTCCCAACTGAGGTATACCTATATGTTTTTGCCACATAGATGAGCTATTGTAGCTTCGTACAATATACCCTGATACATAAATAAAAGATCCAATATAGTGACTCATGGCAATATGATCATTCTAGTCGAGCAAATGAAATGGGAGTAGTTATGCAGTTCTAAATCTAACTTCATATGGTGTAGAACACATAGCTGTGCAACTACAACTACATTAGTACAAACTAAATCTGAAGTATGCACTGAATTGAGAAATGATTAACCAATGAAGATTTAGATATGAACTGTTGTCTCTTACATGAATTGGAGCTAGGGCAATGAATTCTTTTACCAATAGGATGACTCTCTCGCTAGCTTCCTTATCTAAGAATGTTGATAAGTTCACTGCAAACAATAAGAATATTGGTATGTTCACCACAAAAATTAGAGTTGTTTTACTTTAACGAAAGAAATAAGGAGAAATAAATGGTGCCATTGACTGACCAACCTCATCAGTCGTAGTGCCATAAACAGATGTGAACACCGCATGAACGATTCACATTCTATATTTTCAAAATA
This sequence comes from Triticum turgidum subsp. durum, assembly GCA_900231445.1. NCBI lineage: Eukaryota > Viridiplantae > Streptophyta > Magnoliopsida > Poales > Poaceae > Triticum > Triticum turgidum. The sequence goes on along the minus strand of LT934122.1, from coordinate 51,975,228 downwards.
GTATAATTGTACAACAATATTCAATGGCCAAACATCATAGTACACAAATGGCTCTTTAAATGTGGACATTATCAGGGATAATTTTTTGGGGGGATTATTGGGTTTCTAATGTTCAGCTATTTACTACCACCAAACTAAGCAATGGAGTCTCTCCTCTAAATATCTCAAATATTTTAACATAGCTAGACAATGCATCCTATTATTATTTTCAATGTACTCCCTCCGTTCCTAAATATTTGTCTTTTAGGGATTTCAAATTGACTATCACATACGGATGTATATAAACATATTTTTGAGCGTAGATTCACTCATTTTGCTCTGTATGTAGTCACTTGTTAACATCTCTAGAAAAGATAAATATTTAGGAACGAAGGGAGTATAATCGTAGATCTGTAGCTAGCAAAATATCATAAGAGCTATGTGCCTAAGTCATAAATACCAGAGCGTGAAGATCAAGAGAAAAAAAGAACAGGAGCGAGACGCTCCCGTGGCAATATAAATCTCAGCGTCTTGTTCTCGCGTGTGATTAGAGAAATTAAGCCGGCCGACGACTTGATGGTGCTAGTGTGCTAAGCTAGCTAGACACAAAATCCATCCACCTACTTGCCTACTTGGTTGTGTACGTAAGTTGTGGCCATATACATACTTCGTACATGCTCTGTTGGAGTTGTGTCGAATATAGTGTACAAGGTAGGTTACAGTTGGACTTGTAGTTGTGTTGTGTTTAGATATGATACGGAGTCATGTCCTAGTAGGACACTTGTATCCTAGGCCTTTTATATATAGCGGAGCTAGACACACGATGTAACCTATGCCAACATAATAGCACCGGAACGCGGGGAAGCCGGCGGCATATGTGCCGACGTCCACGGCGACCGGATGCGGTATTGTAGCGGTGTCATAGGGAGGAGAGCCCATAGTCAGGCCCCGTGGATGTAGCCATATCGATGAACCTCGTTAACAAATCTCGGTGTCGTGCTCGTGTGATTGCTTGATTCTCGGATGATCGACGGAGTGCCTCGGATTTATTCTAACAAGTGGTATCAGAAAGTCGGTCACCATCAGCATCACGCTCCAATGTCGTTGTCGCCGATCCCACCCCCGTCTTCTGTTCCAACCTACTCACGCCGATCCCGTCAGACTGCCCAGTCCGACCCAGCCGAACTCGTCCGACTGTATGACATGCTCAAGGCTCCCAAATCGTCTTCCACGAAATTTCCATCCGTCACAAGATAATTCCATCTCAGCTGACATGACTTCCTGCAATGCCTTCAAGCATCCCTCTTGTGCCAACAAATCTTTCATCCATGTCTGCCATAACCCAAAGCTTTCAGTTCCGTTGAACTTATCCACCTCAAACCTGGTACCCGATGGTGCCATGGTCCCTTGTACGGCTGACCCTGTGAAAAATTATCCGAGCTTTGCACGCGATGCCCCAAAGTACGCAACTGAACCTCCGGTCCTCCACGTACTACTAGCACTTCCAACCAAAAAATCTCTTCTGGTCTTCACGTGTATAGCTCCTGTCTTGGCTCAACTCCTGATGCTAACGCAACTTGCTTTGCCTCGCCTCTTGCCTTCCTGATGGATGCACACAACAAACGATGGACTTTCCTTCTGCCGATTGGATCTGTTGAAGGTGGAGCTGGATTGAGGGGCTACGGTGTAAGGATCTAGAGAATCGAAGCCTATTCGGTGGACGGGAAAAAGCGAGTGACACGTAATTCGGACTGGAGCCCAGTGGTCTGATGAAAGTGTGAAACTCGTCATCGGTTGGTGATGATCGGTGGTACTCTGCAGTGGGGGTTGAGTGGTGTGGGTTCGTGACCCTTGAGATTTGACCGGGACAGCGGAGGCTCGACGCGGTAACAGCGGCGAGGCGTGCGGTATGCACGGGACATTAAGACGGGCCAGGGATCTGGTGGTCATACATGTGGTGAGACAACTGCGAATTTGACTCGGGATGACGACAAGCAACGGTGAAATTCCTTCAAGTTTCAGACAGGCAGTCAAGAAAGGAGCGGTGGTGTTGAGTTCAGGTAACTCTTATGTGTGACACCCAATATGTGAGTTGTTCACTTTCACGCAGGTCAGTGATCAGTGTGTGATGGCGTTGGACTGATACTCTGGAAGTTGGAAGCACAAACTAGAGTAACAAGAAACTTAATTTTGCTCGAGTGTTGACTGTGATCAAGAAAAGAAGGGACTACAAGTTGCAGGTGGAGTCATATGGAGTCTTTGGAGTAGCAGCGGTGCTCACGGATAAGCTCAAGTCCAATGTACATGAAAGTTTGACACATGGATGAATCCAAGGTGGTGGAGAATATTCGCCAAGGTGGAGTTTGTTAGAGTTGTGTCGAATATAGTGTACAAGGTAGGTTACAGTTGGACTTGTAGTTGTGTCGTGTTTAGATAGGATATGGAGTCGTGTCCTAGTAGGACACTTGTATCATAGGCCTTTCATATATAGCGGGGCTAGACACATGATGTAACCTATGCCAACATAATAGCACCGGAACGCGGGGGAAGCCGGCGGCATGTGCCGGCGTCCAGGGCGACCGGGTGCGGTATTGTAGCGGTGTCATGGGGAGGAGTGCCCGTAGTCAGGCCCTGGGGATGTAGCCATATCGGTGAACCTCGTTAACAAATCTCGGTGTCGTGTTCGTGTGATTGCTTGATTCTCGGATGATCGACGGAGTGCCTCGGATTTATTCTAACATACTCGATCGGCCGGAAGGGATCGGCCGCCATTAGCTTGCACGGGCACATCATGGCAACATCATGAAGGTAGACACCCATGCCAACAAAGGAGTTCGACCAATGAAGTCCCTCCTCTAAATAACTCAAATATTTGAATATACCTAGACAATGCATCCAATTTTTTTCTATGTATAATCATAGATATGTAGAATATTATAAGAGTTATGTACCTTCTTCATAAATAAAGATCAATAAAGGAAAAACAGGAGGGACACACTCCGGTAGCAATATGTCAGCATCTCCTTCTTGAATTTGTGATTTGAAAAATCAAGCCGGCCAGCGACCTAATGTTGCTAGGGTGCTAAGCTAGCTAGACAGAAAATCCATCCATCTGCTTGCCTACTTGGTTGTGTACGTGAGTTGTCACAGTATACATCTTGCGTGCACGCTCGATCGATCGGCCGGAAGGGATCGATCCAATCCATCTAGAGGAAGCCAGCCCTAGTAGTTTAACGGCTGGAAAGTTTGCTGCGCATGTACCAATCAAGCAGTATATCACACAAAGTTAGGTTAGATGCACACGTACGGATCAGCCAATATATCCCACACAAAGCTAGCTTTGTTGTGCAGGGAGTTTCCAGCGATGCATGCACCGATGAAGCCAGTCCATGAAGCTAGCTTTGCCAAGCTCCGCATTCTGCCGCTACCTGAAACAATCGGTCAACTGGCCGAGGGAGAGCTACGATGGCGGCGTACATGAGGACATGCAAGGGTCGTTGGTAACCCTAGTTTGTAATTCTTTTCTTTGTAGGATTGTAGAACGAAGAGGTACAATAACAAATTTATCAATGCCATAGGTGGGTAATTATTTTGGTCTCCAATGTAAATAGATTCTTCGGTTGTGATTGACTACTTAACTTAATCAATGGCCAGATAATTCTAATTATTGTGGTAATTTCTAGCATATTTCTCTTTTGTTTGGTTAACCCGTCAAATACTTTTTATATATAATAGATAGATTCATTGAACTTCACATACACACACACACACAGAGACACACGCACACACACATACATACCAACTCATAGCCCTGCCATATGGATATGATCATCCAACACATATACATAGCAAACGGTTTCATCCAACACATCTTGTCTTATATCTTATATTTACTAATTCAAAGCACCATCAGAGCTTTCACATTAATCCTAGGAATTAATAAATAGGAGCCGTTAGATATAGTTTAAGCTAGAAAATTGACTGCTAGATGGATGTAGTTTTCTTTACCAAGCCAACTCAGTGTCTCCAACGATTCCAACCAATCTCCGTTTGTAGATAAAAAAACCATCCGTGTGCAAGCCTTCCTCATCGATTCTGTTAGGCGATTAGGGTTTCGGTGGAAAGGCGGCGCTCGTCGACGGCTCGTTGGCAGGGCGCTTCGTATCTCTTGGTCTGGAGATGGCTGCATCTACGGATCCAAGCGTCGGTTCGAGGGGGCCGCAATCCCCGAGGACGGCGAGGGCACGGATGGAGGAGGCGATGGGAAAGTTGGACCTCACCGAGGAAGAAGCCACACCCTTGGTGGTCGACGATCTCGATGATGGAGTACCGCAGAAGTGGTCAATTGCCGGCAAAGTGTTGCATCGGAAGATCTTTCATATCCAAACCATGGCCAATGCTTTGAGACCGGCATGGGGAAACCCTAGAGGTCTGTCTTTCAGGCCGGTGGGTGAGAACACCTTCGTGGCTGATTTTGAGAATCGTCGTGATCGCGATCGTGTGCGTGATGGCTCGTCGTGGCACGTGAGCAGGCATGCAGTGATTCTTGCGGATTTTGATGATTGCATGAGACCGTCGAAGCTAAAGTTTGACAGATTGCAGTTGTGGGCTAGGGTTCCAAATCTACCCTTCAACTTGCAGACTGAAAATTGGGGAAAACAGATTGCTAAGCAGATTGATGTCAACGCGATGTCAGTTCACTTTGATCCCGTGGGGGGATTCTTGAGGGCAAGGGTGACAATTGATGTACACAAACCTTTGCGTCGTTGGATCCTTATTGATTCAGCGAAGAGGAAGTCTCGGGACTGGTATGATATTCAGTATGAGCATGTGCCAAACTTCTGTTTCTCGTGTGGTCGGCTGGGCCACTCTGATCTAGTTTGTCCTACTTTGGGTACCCGTGATGAGAACGGGGAGCTACCTTTCAATACTAGCTTGCGAGCACCGGAGGACAGGAAGGGAGCTGCGTCGAGTGACGGCTCGGCTAAGGAGCCACAAAACTATGCTCCCAGTAAGAAAGATGCAGCTTTAGCGAACAGCAAAACAAGGGTCGATGAGGAGGTTAACTCCCCGAAGAAGAGAATTATACACAAGAGGAAGGGTGGTCCTCAGACTGAAAAAGTTTATCGAAGGGTTGAAACACTTGCCCTGCTAAGTGCTGGAAATCTGAGGAACACAGATGATGCTCCTACCGATATGGTGGTGTTCATAGCTCAGAAACCTGATGGTTCGACTGGTATAGAGGGGGATGGGGGAGGAGACGTTCGTGCTACGGAACCAGACCCAAAAAAGAAGAAGCCAACCCCCACATCTTCTGAAAACTCGGCAGCGGCTGCGGGTCAGCCCTGCCAGGAGCCATGAAATGTTTGAGTTGGAACTGCTGGGGGCTTGGGAACCCCGAGGCAGTTCGAGAGCTTCGGAAATTAACGAAGCAAGAAGGGCCTGCTTTGCTCTTTGTTTCAGAGACGAAGATCAGATCTAAGAGGGTGGAGATCCTGCAACACAGTTTAGGGTTTGCGGGGTGCTTTGCGGCTGACAGTGCGGGTTTAAGTGGTGGAATTGGCCTGTTTTGGTCAAGGGATGTACAAGTTGAGTTAAAGAGTTACAGTGCTGGACATATTGATGTCATTGTCCGGGCAGCTGATTTATCTACACCGGAGTGGAGGTTTATGGGGTTTTACGGAGCCCCAAGGTCTGAAGATCGCCACCACAGCTGGAGATGCTTGAGAATGTTGCATGCTGTTCCGCACCATGCGTGGCTGTGTCTTGGGGATTTTAACGAGACTATGTATGGCACAGAACACTTTAGCAGGGCTGCGCGATCAGAGACGCAAATGTTAGCTTTTCGAGAAGCATTGGAGGATTGTTCCTTGCAGGACCTAGGGTTCTCAGGGGTACCATTCACATGGGATAAGAAACAAGGGGGGTCAATGAATGTTAAATCCCGCATTGATAGAGGTGTAGCGAATGAGGCTTTGCTTCAACGATTTGATCCGGTCCGTGTTCGGCATATAAGCACGGTGGAATCAGATCACTGCTTTGTTTTGGTTGAAACGCACTTTGCTCAATCAGCAAGGAGACCAAAACTCTTCCGGTATGAGGATGTTTGGCAGTCCCATGCAGAATATGACAGTTTTGTTGCTGAGGCATGGAGAAGGAACCATGCTGTACAAGGACTTGAAGGAATACAGGACACCTTACATAAGCTCCAGAATGAGTTAGGAGCGTGGGGTGCTAAGGAATTCGGTTGCCTTGCCAAGAAAGTTAAAAAGCTACAGTCAAAGCTTGAGGTTTTGTGGAAGCAATCTATTCGTAGAGGCCCGATGGATGAGGAGAAAGCTACAGTGTTGAAACTTCATGAAGCATTGAGGCAAGAGGAGATATGGATGAGACAATGTTCCCGAGTGCCGTGGCTGCGGAAAGGAGATCGAAACACAGCCTACTATCATGCACATGCGGCGCTGCGGAAACGCGTGAATAGGATTGCCAACCTTCGTCGTGCAGATGGATCCTTTTGTGCATCTAAGGCTGAAGACATGGCAGATGTACAGTCTTTCTATCAGAACTTATATACCTCTCAAGGGTATAATGATATGAGTGAGCTGTTGCAGTTTGTTCCCGAGCGTGTCACTGGGGAAATGAATATGATGCTGGATAAGCCATATGAACCGGAGGAGGTCCGAGCTGCGCTGTTCCAGATGTCACCTTCGAAGGCGCCGGGAGTTGATGGTTTTACCGCGGGGTTTTTCCAGCGGCATTGGAATATCATTCAAGGAGATTTAGTACCCGCTATCCTGGGTTTTCTTAATGGGGGTGAGCTACCGGAGGGTTTCAATGACACCTCGATCACACTCATCCCAAAGGTACGCAGCCCTCAATGCATTGGTCAGTACTGACCCATCTCATTGTGTTCGGTTCCTTACAAGATAGGGGCCAAAATGATCATTAATCGCTTGAAAGAGCTAATGGACACTGTGGTTGGTGAAGAGCAAAGTGCTTTTGTGCCCGGTAGATTGATTACTGATAATGTTGTGGTGGCTTTTGAAAGCGTCCACACGATGAGGAGAAGGAAGAAAGGGAAGAACTTTTCTTGTGCTGTCAAGTTAGACATGATGAAGGCCTATGATCGGGTCGAATGGCACTATTTGGAGGCAATTATGTCTAAACTTGGGTTCAATGGTAACTTTGTGAACCTAATAATGAAGTGTGTTTCTTCAGTAAGGTTTATAGTGAGAGTTAATGGGGAGCTTCTGCCATATTTTACACCATCCTGTGGCTTACGTCAAGGAGATCCCGTATCTCCTTTTCTCTTCTTATTATGTGCAGAAGGGCTTACTTCACTGCTGAATTCCTATTGTTTCCCATTTATTGACAGAGGCATTCGTGTGTCCTTTCGGGCGCCATGGGTGAGCCACTTGTTATTTGCCGATGACAGTCTAATCTTCATCAGTGCAACACCGGAGAGTGTGGTTCGACTGAATGAAATTTTGATCATATACGCTTCATGCTCCGGCCAGGTTGTTAATAGAGACAAAAGTGCAGTCTTCTTTTCGCCTAACACTCCAACAGATAGAAGGCATGAGTTGAAGATCCTGTTGGGTATACAAGTGGAGGCGTTCAGTGATCGGTATCTTGGACTTCCAACTGCGGTTGGGAGGATAACTACTGGTACTTTTGACCACATTGGAGAGAGATGACAGAGTAAAATGAACGGGTGGGCCGAGAGACTCCTAGCATGCGCTGGACGAGAATCACTTATCAAATCGGTCATCCAAGCAATCCCAATGTTCAGTATGAGCTGCTTTCTTTTGACAAAGAAGGTATGCAAAAGTTTGATGGCCAGCATGGCTAAATTTTGGTGGAGCGGAACCCTGGATCGTCGATCTATGCATTGGTTGGCGTGGGACAAGCTCGCTGCCCCGAAAGCTCGTGGGGGCATGGGTTTTAGGGACCTGAAGCACTTCAATTTGGCGCTGCTCGACAAGCATGGGTGGAGGTTTATCACCAACCCTGAATCACTTTGTGCTCGGGTAATGAAGGGCCGCTACTTTCCTGATGGTGAGTTTATGGAGGCCACGGTGCCAAAGACTTCCTCTGCAATTTGGCGAGCGATAGTCGCAGGCAGGGCGGCGCTCCAAACTGGTTTGATTAAGAGGGTGGGAGACGGAACTACAATCTCTGTTTGGCATGACAGATGGATCCCAGGCCTCGCATCTTTGTCGCCCATGGTGGTTCCGGGCGGGACTACCATTGGGACGGTTGATCAACTCATTGATGTCAAGAATTGGACGTGGCGTCGGGACCTGGTTAGAGATGTTTTTACCGCACCCGACGCCGAGGCTATTCTGAATATCCCACTACGGGCAGGTGGTGGTGATGATTTCCTTGCTTGGGCCCATGAAAGAAGTGGCATCTATTCTGTAAAGTCGGCGTATCGTGCTCTTGTGACTCAGAAGGAGCTTGCAGCTCTAGAGGAAGGGACGGTTACCGTATCCTCACAGACCGAAGAACAGATGTGGAAGTCTCTTTGGAAGCTCAAGGTGTTGCCAAAGGTTCGTGTTTTCTGGTGGAGGGTGGTTCGTGGAATACTCCCAGATGAATGCACCTTGAGGCATGAACATATAAAGGTAATCAGCAGATGTAATGTCTGTAATGCAATGGATGAGGACCTAATGCACGCCCTAGTACATTGCTCCCATGCAAAGTTGTTCTGGGAACAAGCATTTGCTCTCTTCGATCTTCGAAGGCCAAGATTGCACCCGGATACATGGTCCCGTGACATTTTATGTGAGGGGAGGTTTTCTGATGTGGAAAGGGCTCAAATGATATTAGTTATGTGGGCGATATGGCACTCCAGGAATAGAGTTACTCATGCAGATGATCAGCTTGATCCTTATACCTCGGTTAAGAGGATCAGGGAGGACTTGGCTTTGCTAGATATGCCAGACAAGCATGCATCAGTACTCCCGGGTTTTGGGTGGATTCCTCCAGAGTTGGGGATAGTCAAGATCAACACAGATGCGGCTGTGAATGTGCATTCCAACAGGATAGGAGTGGGTGGTGTTGCTCGCTCCAAAGATGCTTTGTTGGGTGCATGGAGTAAACCCCATCCGGGGATTTTGGATCCGTTCATTGGGGAGACAATGGCGTTGCGCGATGGAGTTATCTTTGCTAGTCTTCGAGGCTTCTCCCATATGATCATGGAAACAGACTGCCTGGAGATAGTTAATCTCTGGAACACTGGTCACAACAACCTTTCTGTTGTGGCTCCTTTACTTTTAGAAATTAGAGAGCTAGCTGTCTCGTTTTCTTCTTTTGTTACTCAACATGTAAGTAGATCAGCCAATGTACCGGTCCACCTTTGTGTTAAACATGCATGCACATTGATGGTCACCGAAAGTTGGACTGGATCTAGACCATCATTCCTACTCACCAGCCTCTTGGCTGATGATGCTAGGAGTTCTTTCGTTGAATAAAAGCTTTCTATTGGAAAGAAAAAGAAGGAGTCCTAGAAAAAACTCCTATCCATGCGCAATGCTTCCTCCTAGAGTCCTATCCAGCGCACCTGCCTATTCTGCTTTGCCTTCCCCGAGTTATGTCTCAATCTAGAGGTACCCAGGAGTCCTCCCATCCCACGATCTTCCACCTCGCTGCTCTGACGGGAGGGTCACATCCAGCCTCTAAATCGAGAAGCTGCAGTTTTGGTCACCCCACTAGCGCCGTCGTCATTAGCGGTCCTGTCCCCGTATGCTTTTCACGAGGCTGCTCCTCCGGGAGCGTCACCTGCAGCCACGGTCCATGTACGTCTCATCTAATATACACAATAGTCCTAACTTATATCGTCCCTTCAATCTAGATTAGGCCTCCTCCGTTTCCTTTATGATGCTTGCGGGTAGGACTGGACGTACGAGCGAGCTTCGGGCGTCGGGCCCGCTCGGCCCGTTACAGCTCGGCCCGATAGGATTAACGAGCGAGCAGAGTTGTGAATTGAGGCCCGATTGCCGACCAAGCCGAGCCGAGTTTCGCCCAGTCCAACTCGGTGACTCGCTCGAGGCCCAGCCCAATTCCCATCGGCCTTCGTCCCATTAGGGCACGAGCGACGCAGAGAGAGCGCAGTCCCTCCTTTTCCCTGTTCAGCGCCGCCGCATCCCTCTCCTCGCCGCGCCGCAAAACTGGACCGATGGCGACGAGCGACGCGGCCATTCCTCACCACCCCGAATGCAGGCGGACGCCCCTCCTCTGGTTTCTCGCTGTACGTGATGAGCAGGTACTCTCTCCTTCCTTCCCATCCCTAGCAGTAGCTGGCGCACACATGCTCAGCACTCACGCGCGCTCCCCTGCATAGGTGCACGGACGGCAGACGACACACACGCTCCCCTGCATGGCTGCGCACACATGCGAGGGATGCATGGATGCATGTGAGGCTAGATCGATGGATGGATGGATGCTCACGCACGCGAGGGGTGCATGGATGGATGTGAGGCACGCAGCTGTCGTTCTCCTTGCCGCGCGGGATGCCGCCGTCGTCCTCGCCGCGCTGGACACTGGATAGCTTGCTCTCGGCACCGACGGCGGACACGGCGATGCCGCCGTTCGTCCCTCCTATGGTGCCTAGCCAAGCGTCGGCTGCCCTGACGCACGCAAGCACACACTGCACAGGCTTGTATACACATTAGCAGTGCACAGACGAGCTGCTCGGGCTGGACCGAGCCGAGCCATCAAAAACGGGCTCGTTCAACCAATGAGCCGAGCCGAGCTCGGCTCGCTTTAGGCGAGCCAAAGGCAGGCTCGGACTGAACTCGGCTTGGCTCGGCTCGTGTCCAGCCCTACTTGCGGGCGATCTGATTTTTTTTTCAGGCGATCTAATTCAGCCTTCGTCGTTCTCTCCCCGAGCGCGCTACCTCTGGTTCGCGCTCACCAGGCCTCTGTTGGCCCTACCATACAACAGTGAGAACAACCAAGGACGGACAAACTATCTACCTAAATTCGAAGGTAATATTGGTTTTTTCTTGTACTAATGGCCTCACGTCGTTCGGCTAGACCAATCTGGGTCGTGATTTTCCTGGGCATGAAAGTTCAGACCACTGCTTTTTCCTTTTGCGGCTTTCATATCGCAAGATTATGCAGCGAAGAGGGAGCAGGTGGTGATGTGGAGATGATGGCTTTATCTTTTAGAGTTTCTTGCGTTCTGGATTGGATGCAATTAAAAAGTGTTGTACTGCTGTTCTTGATATACATGTCAGGCACGAATTTAATGCAGTTTTGTTGTAGTTTCTGAATGCAGAGAAATTGTTTCTTCAATACAATGAGAATTGGATGCAGGGGTACTGGTGTTAGAGCAAAGGGATTGGTTACACTTTATAAACGTCATGCGGATTTTTCATTTTTTTTCTCTTCATGTAAATGCTTGCGGTTTTCATATGCTTTTTTTCAACTGCTTGAACGTGTCTAGAATCTTGCATCGTTACTATTGTTACTGCTTGAACATCATATCAATAAAAAAATTTACTTGTTGAGACCATGGATTAATTCTTTTGGTTATTTTTGCTAAACACGAGCAGAAATAGCTAATTGGAAGCACTTTTCTGAGGAACCTTAATTTTTGACAAATTTCCGAGAGAAGGACAACACCAACCCAAGATTCCTACGAGCTATTTCTATAGCTGTTTGATGAAGTACAGCAAATTGGTGAGGCCGCTGTCAAGCAAGTAATCCTAAATCTAGGAATTCGCTTTTGTTTTCACTAGCTGCAAACAAATCTACTTGATGCCTAATGGTCAGGGAGTATTATTTGGCTATTTCCGAGGCTTCATGTAGGAAAAGCATGATTTTCCTCCTGTGTATTTTGCCACATAGAGAAGGTTGTGGAGGACATGTACATAGGTAGGAAATTTATACAGTTTGCACATGGTTTCTTGATGTAAATCTGGGACTTAGGGCATGATTTTGGTTGTTTCTTAGACGTCAGGTTAATAAATGACTTTTGCCATTGGTGTAGATTTTGCATCATATACCACGTTGTCGTAGATAAGACGTGATAAATGAATTATTCATGGACCTGTATTTTTTCACCCCCTTCCATTTTGAAGCCATCAAAATTGGTCGTTTCATGGCAGACTTGAGCAATATGAGGATAACCTAAGCAGGGATGACACCAGGGTCGGAGCAGATGGATTGGTTTCTAACTGCATAATTGCTTATCTATTTTTACAGGGTGTTTCCAAGTTTGATAGAATTGGTTTTCCTGTCATCCAACTTCTATTTATACACATATGTTTACATATATAGACGTGTGCTTGAAGTTATGAAGGTAAAGTAACACTTCAGGTCGAACATTCCGTGTGCTTTTTTAATATCCACGCTAATATTAGAGATGCCATGCTTTTGGACTTTTAGTGATATTCTTATAGCATAATGTAAAATCTATCCAAATTTATTAAACTATCGCTGACATGTCCGGATAAAATATGTATGAGTAGAGGGACATGCAAAAGCTAGCAAATACTTTTGTTGTATAATGATTTATTTGCATGGTTTTAGAGGTAGTTATAGAATGCTCTGATAAATGAAGGTACACATGACATATCACTAGTAGAAAAACACGTAATAGACCCGGTTCGTAAGGGCCTTTACTCCCGGTTCATGAATCAGGACTAATCGGTCGTTACTAATACCTCCACCCATTAGTCCCGGTTCAAACACGAACCGGGACCAATGTGCCTCCACGTGGCCCTGTGCGCCGAGCCCAGTCAGGGGGTCTTTGGTCCCGGTTGGTGGCTCCAACCGGGACCAAAAGACATCCACGCGTCAGCATTCCAGTGGCTGGGGTTTTTGTTTTTTTTTTGAAAGGAGGGGGGTTGGGGGTTTTGGGGGGTTAATTTAGGTGTTTCATATATTGTGTTAGCTAGCTAATTAATAGAGAGAAGTGTCCTCTCTTATGTCCGTGCTTGGTCGACGCTACGTACTATATATAATAAGTGATCGAGAGAACCATTCAGTACAGAAGTTCGTCATGCATACCGAGAGAAGTGATCGATCGACCTCTCCTTCTCCGAGAGATTGGTCGAACAACAAGTTTTTGTATCATGTATCCGACGCTACTGACTACATACATGTACAATATGTATAAGATCTCTTAATTACAAACCCCTAGCATTTGAAATCAATTTCCACATGGTATTCTCCGGCTTTACTGATGACGTGGTCAAGAAAGAATCCCGCCAATTCCTCTTGAATTGCTTTCATGCGATCGGGTTCTAGGAGTTCATTCCGCATCTCCCACGTCTAATTTGAAGAAGGGGGTTAATTAATACATATATATGAATGAAACTCAACAGAAATGATGGTGTAATAAAATGAAATTATGAATATTATTGCTTACGCACATCATATTGTCTTCTAGAGTAGCCCCGCTTGTTTTTCAAAGTTGCGGTGTGGATGAACTCGCACACGTAGTATCCATAGAAATTATTCCCTTCCTCCTGCCACAAGCACTTTACGATAAATAGAGGTCAATCAAACTGATAATGAAGCATTATAAATGGCATTGATGAAAGTATAGCTATAGAATCAACGGGAGATGCGCGCAACTAGCTAGCCAGTAGTACTTACTTTCGGGTATGTATATCGCAGCTCCTTCGGCAGTCCCGGAGTTTCTGCGGTGAACTGTTTCCAAACCCTGCAAGACAAAGAAAATAATTATTATTACTTGAGATATCAGGAAATGAACAAAAAGTTGCCGATATGGTGCGATAATGATCGATTGAACTTACTTGCTGAGCATTTCAGTCATGTCCGCATAGGATTCGGGATCTTCCCGTCTCGAGTCTAAGACGGTTACTAGTCCACGCTCAAGCTTAATCTCCAGAAGAATATAGTGGTACCTGCGCACGCATGTATAACTCATCAATTACATTATTATAACCTCGCTCGAGTAATAAGGGAAACCGAATATGCACACGACAGTAACACTCACTTGCCGTTGTAAGAAAAGAGTATGGTATCTTTGTTTTGATTTTTGATCAACGATCGTAGCAAGTTGTCCTCGGCCTCTTTGACGTTCTTTTCAACCAGAAATACATCTATGATATTTGTGTTAATGAACCCAATATCATAAATTTCTTGTTTTTTGCACTCGACGATCTTCAATCTGCATAATATATTGAGGACAATTAATTATAAATACATGCAATGAAAGAGCCGAGCTATATATAGAGACTTAATGACAGAAATAGTACTTACAGGCAGTAGCAAAAGACCATTAATTTATCGAGGGCCTTTTGATTGAAGAACGCGAAGAACTCATCAAATGGAACACACAACAGATCATTTGAAACGAGGTCGTGCTCCTCTTTAATGTTCAGATGCAAACTGTTCGTCCCCTCAGACTCTCTGCAGGTTTTCATGTACCAACTATGGAATCTTCGCATCATTGTTGTCAGAGATTTTTCATCTTTGACGAGAGGCTTCCCGTACTCATATCTGTGTTCGTCCACCTCCATGAAATCAGGAAGTGCATCGTCAGGCAGGTAATCTTCAAGATTGCCATAACCGGCCACCGTCCCCGGAGCATTAGCCACATTGAGCGGGGGGGGGGGGGCACGATTGCTGTGCTTGTTCGCCGAGCTGGGCAATTTTTTCCCCTTTGCTCGTTCTTTTAACCTTTTATCACTGACAATAGTTCCCGACTGCTGGGCTTGGAGATATGTCTGTTCAGTAATGCGCTCATAGTTGATTCTCGGCGGAGACTTTGGTGGTTTCCTCAGGGCATCGATAGTGCGCTTTGCTTTCACCGGATCTACCTTCTCCTCCGGAGCTGGATGTCTCTTTGCTTTCAACCCTTCAAAGAACTCCTTCACGTGGGTCCGCACAATCATATCGTTTTCCTCCTCGGACCTCTCGTACGGTAACTTCTCTAGAGGCTTGAGAAATGGACCGTATTTGTATTGCCTCCCGCCTCTGGTTGTGCTGCTAGACGCCGGAGCAGACGGAGCGGCTGCGGCGTCTATCTTCTTTCGTGCTTGCTTATGAGGCGGAGGAGAAGGAGTACGACGTGCCGGAACAGCCGGGGCGGTGGCGGGTCTCTTCCGTCCTTGCTGGCGAGGCGGAGAAGGAGGAGGCTGCTGGCTACTCGGGAGTGCTGGCGCAGGCGGAGAAGGAGGCGGAGTGCCGCCACGCGCCGGAGAAGGAGGCGGAGTGCCGCCACGCGTGCCCTGATCGTCACTCGCCGGAGGAGGAGGCGGTGGAGGAGGCGGAGTACCCTGACTCGCCGGAGGAGGAGGAGGCGGAGGCGTCCAGTTCGGAAGGTTGATGAGCTCCTTCTTCCATAGGCATGGAGTCTTCAGAGCAGAACCCAGCCTAGTCTCCCCTTCACCGGTAGGGTGGTCAAGCACGAGATCCTCAAATCCCTCCGTTATTTCATCCACCATCACCTTAGCATATACTTTTGGAATCGGCTGGAAGTGATAAGTTGTGCCGGGTACACTAGGATAAACTTGGCCAACAGCCGCCTTGACCTTCAAATTCATCCATCGCACCATAATGTGGCAATTTTGACACTCCGTGATACCATCCACGGGATAGCTGGCAGGAGCCGTCAAGACATGCTCCGGCTGAAGAAGCTCGGTGGAAGCCACGCTGCTTCTACGCTGAGATGGCGGGGTAGCTTCGGGGGAAGCTTCGGCAGGTCGTTTGCTGCGATCTGCTGCTTCTCGTTCCTCTTCTCGATCCTCTAGCCCCATTACCCTTTCGTGCAGCGCCTGCAGTTGGTCCTGCTCCAGTTTCTTCCTCCTCTCGTGGGTTTTGTAACCCCCTGCGTCCGGAAAACTAACCTTCCACGGAATGGAGCCTGGCGTGCCTCGTGTCCGTCCAGGGTGCTCAGGATTCCCAAGGGCCATTGTGAGCTCGTCCTTCTCCCTGTTTGGAAGGAATGTCCCTTGCTGCACTGCATCGATATAGTGTCGAAGGTTCTTGACTGGTATTTGCAGTTGCTCGTCCGTCCACTGGCACTTCCCTGTTAAAGGGTCCAAGGTTCCGCCAGCCCCAAAGAACCAAGTCCGGCAACGGTCTGGCCAGTACATTGTCTCTGGTTCGATCCCTTTTTTGAGCAGATCATGCTCAGCCTTGGACCACTTAGGCCGGGCTTTGAGGTAGCCACCTGACCCCGTGCGATGGTGAAGCTTCTTCTTCGCAGCATTTTTCTTGTTTGTCTCCGACATGTTCTTACTCTTTTCCGATGTCTTGTGGGCCACAAATGCGGGCCAGTGATCTCTCATCTTCTCATATTTGCCGATGAATTCTGGTGTCTTTTTTCTCGACAAACTGGTTCAGCTCTTTCCTCCACCTCCTCATTAGGGTTGCCATCTTCTTAAGAGCACAAGACTTGATTAATTGCTCTTTAACTGGCTTCTCTGGATCCTCCTCTGGCGGTAGGGTGAAATTTGCCTTCAGCTCAGTCCAAAGATCTTCTTTCTGCATATCATTGACATAAGACACCTAAGGGGCTTCCTCCTTAGGCTTATACCATTGCTGGATGCTGATCGGGATCTTGTCCCTAACAAGAACCCCGCACCGAGCAGAAAATGCCTTCCTTGTCTGGATGGGTTCAATCGGTTCGCCGTCGGGCGCGATTTCTATGATCTCAAACTTTTCATCCGAGCTCAACTTTTTCTTCGGGCCTCGTCTCCTTACCGAAGTGTTGCTCGATCCGGAGGGCTAGAAATTATAAGGAAGAAAGACGAGAGTAATTAATATGCTTACATATACCAAAACAATGAAAGCATCAATTAACTAGTCAGCACGGGCTTAATTAATATATATATACCTGGCCGGACTCGGTTCGATCACCGGAGCAGTCAGCACGGTCTCCTTCTTGTACCTCCATTGTGTCACCGGAGCCATCATAAACATAGTCCTCTTCTTGTACCGGCATTGATGGGTCGAAGCCATCATGAACATAGCCCTCTTCTTCACCCGGTCCTTCCAGCTGACCATCGGTGTCGAGGAGAAATGACGCAACTTCATCACTTCCATTTGCGATTATGTCCACCAACATCGCTTATGTTTCTTCGTCTCGGGAGTGCTCCATAGTTTCTGCAAATATTTACAACATGTCAATTATTATTCAAACATGGTACACATGGATATATATATATATATTAGTGGAAAATGTAGAACTAGCTAGCTAATCACAATAAGGAATCATGTTAGTGGCCTCGACGCTGCTTCTCTAGGGTTTGGGGTCGCCTCGACACAACGCTTCAAGGGTTTGGGGTGGTGAGGGAGTCCTGGATTAGGGGGTGTCCGGATGGCCGGACTAAGGCCTTTGGCCGGACTCTCGGACTATGAAGATACAAGATTGAAGACTCCATCCCGTGTCCGGATGGGACTTTCCTTGGCGTGGAAGGCAAGCTTGGCGATACGATATGAAGATCTCCTCCCATTGTAACCGACTCTATGTAACCCTAGCCCTCTCCGGTGTCTATATAAACCGGAGAGTTTTAGTTCGTAGGACGA
This sequence comes from Triticum turgidum subsp. durum, assembly GCA_900231445.1. Classification (NCBI taxonomy): domain Eukaryota; kingdom Viridiplantae; phylum Streptophyta; class Magnoliopsida; order Poales; family Poaceae; genus Triticum; species Triticum turgidum. The sequence goes on along the minus strand of LT934122.1, from coordinate 51,957,735 downwards.
ACAACAATCATACCATAGGCTAGCTTCTAGGGTTTAGCCACTCCGATCTCGTGGTAGATCTACTCTTGTACTACCCATATCATCAATATTAATCAAGCAGGAGTAGGGTTTTACCTCCATCGAGAGGGCCCGAACCTGGGTAAAAACATCGTGTCCCTCGTCTCCTGTTACCATCCGCCTAGACACACAGTTCGGGACCCCCTACCCGAGATCCGCCGGTTTTGACACCGACATTGGTGCTTTCATTGAGAGTTCCGTTGTGTCGTCACCATCAGGAAGGATGCCGCATCCCGTCTTTAAAGATGGCGTCGTTGCTAAAGGAGCTTTGGCTGTCGGCCAAACTCTCCGGCTAGGCAGGTTTTTGATGACCGCCTGTCCGACCGTCGCGCCGTCGATGACCTCTCGGGCCATCGAAAGCAATCTTCACATCATCTCGGAGCTTGCCGAGCAGTTAGATCCGATGGAGCTCTTCTCCCTGAACGAGCTCTTGGATCACATCGCGGCCCTGGGAGTGGCTACTGATTACAACCAGATTGGGCTTGAACCCGATCAGAGAGAGATTGACTCTCCCCAGATCACCCATCACGTCGAAGTGGTGGAAGAACAATGCGGCGAGTCTTCGCCCGCCCTAAGGACCAGATGCGTCCGGATTCCCGATCCCTCCAAGCCGGATACCCGCGGAGGGGAGGATGTCGCCCAAACCCTGAACCTAAAGTCAGGCAGCAGGCCCGATTCATTGAATAATATCCGAGAAAACAAGCTTCCGAATTCGGAAATCGCTCGGCCCCTGAATCTTACATCGGGCAGGGTTCCGGATTTAATTCCACCCTCCCACCCAACTATACGGGATTTATCCCTAATACGGCAAGAGTCCGGAGAAACAGTACACCACTACTGGGCTAGATTCCTCCTGGTTATGAACAGGATAAAGGACTGTTGTGAGAAAGAAGCAATTTCACTCTTCTGTAACAACTGCACGGACATCGGAATCCTCAACGCCATAAGTCGCCGCGAAATTACACGATTCGCCGACTTGACATCCATAGTACGAAAGTACTGTGCGACTGAAAGCGTTCGGAAAACCGAACATAAATTCTAGGACAATCCGGCCCCGAATATAACACGAGTACGAAACAAAAGGGCGCATTATCGCCAGGCATCTGAGCCAAACATCAAAAAACAAAAACCCTCTACAGGGTACGGGACCGTACTGGAAGGATGGCTCAATGGACCCTGTAAAATTCATAATTCAGGGAAAGCCACACCAACGCACAGCCTCAGAGCATTTTGGATACTACGGCAGGTGGCCAGAAGTGGCGAGGAGCTTTTAACTCCAGCACCCGAATAATACCTCCCCATACGGTGTCGACAGTCTTCGAGACCTTCACATCAAACAATGCAAGGAAACAAACGCTCCGCAACCTTGCCGAAGTCTACCAAGTAGCAACAATAAACCCATGGAGTGACATGGCTATCACCTTTAATGCCAGTGACGAACCTAAATTCCGGATAGCCCGAGCACCCGCCGCATTGGTCCTCAGTCCGATAGTGGACGGCTTCCGACTTACAAAGGTACTCATGGATGGCGGCAGCGGACTCAACCTCATCTACGAGGATACCCTGCGAAAAATGGAAATTGACTGGAGCCGCATTGAGCGAAGCAACACAACTTTTAGGGGAATAATCCCAAGCCGGGAAGCGTGCTGTTCAGGAAAAATCACACTGGATGTGGTGTTCGGCACGCCGGACAATTACAGATCCGAGGAGGTCACGTTTCAAGTGGCCCCGTTCAGCAGCGGATACCACGCTTTGCTAGGGCGAGAAGCATTTACAATTTTCCAAGCCATACCCCATTACGGGTACATGAAGCTCAAAATGCCCGGACCCAACGGAATCATCACTCTCGCAAGTGATCCGGACATAGCGCTCCGCGCTGAAAACAAGACAGCCGCACTGGCCCTGGAGGCATTATCTGATGCCCTAGCGACCGAGGAATTAACGGCGTTGCGCTCTACGGTGGACAGGGACGATATGATACTAGACAAGAGATCCAAGTCCACCTCTTTTAAACCAGCGGACGAAATAATCAAATTCCAAGTCCATCCAACGGACCCTACAAAAACGGCCTCCATCGGGGCACAATTAAAACCCGATGTAGACGCCGCACTCAGAGGCTTCCTGCGAGAAAATTGGAACATTTTCGCCTGGCACCCCTCGGATATGCCAGGAATCCAATGCAGGCTGGCCAAGCACAGCCTGAACATCCTAAAAGGGTTTAAATCCGTCAAGCAAACCCTACGGTGTTTTTCCGAACCCAAGAGACAAGCCATGGGAGAGGAGCTAGCAAAACTGCTGGAAGCCGGATTCATCAGAGACATAAAACATCCGGACTGGCTAGCAAACCTGGTGATGCCACAAAAGAAGGACAAATCTTGGCGCCTATGTGTCGATTTCAAAGACCTAAACAAGGCATGTCCAAAGGACCCTTTCCCACTCCCTCGAATTGATCAAATCATCGACGCCACCGCAGGACACGACTCATTGTGTTTCCTCGATGCATACTCTGGCTACCATCAAATCAAGATAGCAAAGTCAGACCAAGCCGCAACAGCATTCATCACCCCATACGGCCCATTCTGCCTCAACACGATGCCCTTCGGGCTCAAAAACGTCGGCGCAACATATCAGCACATGATTCAGACATGTCTGGCCAACCAGATCGGCAAAACAGTTGAAGCATACGTAGATGACGTGGTCGTCAAAACAAAACACGTCGATACTCTAGTAGACGACTTGAGGCTCACGTTCGACAATCTCCGAACATATGACATTAAGCTCAACCCGGAAAAATGCGTTTTCGGCATACCAGCCGGAAAGCTCTTGGGCTTCATCATATCCGGTAGAGGAATTGAAGCAAACCCAGCCAAGATCCGAGCTCTGTCACAATTGGATACCCCAAAGGACCTCAAACAAATACAAACACTGACAGGATGCGTGGCGGCTCTAAGCCGCTTTATCTCCCGCTTAGGAGAAAAGGCATTACCCCTCTATCGCCTCCTGCGGCGCACCAATCACTTCGAGTGGACGGATGCCGCCACGGCCGGACTCGAAGAAATAAAAGCCATACTGGCAACAAATCCGGTCCTGGCCGCGCCCAACACGGGCGAACCAATGCTACTATACATCGCGGCAACCCATCAAGTTGTAAGTGCGGTGCTCGTCGTCGAACGAGAAGCGGACGGACACAAGTTCCCCCTCCAAAAACCAGTGTACTACGTGTCCATTGTACTAACTCCATGCAAGTCACGGTACCCGCATTATCAAAAGATAGCATACGCGGTGTTCATGGCATCCCGGAAGCTGCGACACTACTTTCAAGAGTGCTCCATAACAGTGGCATCTGAAGTACCCCTTAATGATATTATAAACAACCGCGACGCAATGGGCCGGATTGCCAAACGGGCCATCGAGCTCCTCCCGTTCGACATAACCTACAAGCCAAGGCGAGCTATTAAGTCGCAGGTTTTGGCCGACTTCATCTTCGAATGGACTGAAGCCGAACTCCCTAAAGAGTACGGCACATACTCCAACTGGATCATGCACTTCGACGGCTCCAAAATGTTGGCTGGCCTGGGGGCTGGCGTCGTTCTGACGTCCCCAACCGGAGACACAGTCCAATACGTACTTCAGATAATGTACACGGATTCCAACAATGCAGCCGAATACGAGGCCCTTTTACATGGCCTCCAGATGGCAGTCTCCATGGGCATTCAGCGCCCAGAGGTCCGCGGGGATTCAAATTTCGCAATATCCCAAATAAATGGAGACTTCGACGCCAAGGATCCAAAAATGGCAGCTTACCGCAATGCCATCTTAAAGATGTCAGCTCGGTTTGAGGGGCTCGAATTTCATCACATAGCCCGGGAAAATAACCAAGCAGCAGACGTGCTGGCACGCATTGGCGCCAAGCGCGAGGCCGTCCCTCCCAACATCTTCCTAGAAAGCCTGTTCAAGCCATCTGTATCATGGGAAGGAGAATCCGGAAACAATAGCCCGAACACAACTACACTGCCCCTCACCGAACATTCTGACACAGTTGGGGGCTCCGCCAACGAAACAACACCGTCAGCCCACGCAATAATGGCAGTCATTGCCGCTTGGACAGAACCATTCCTAGCATACCTAACTAGGCAGGAACTTCCTGAGGACCAAAACGAGGCCCGCTGCATAGTGCGGCGATCTAAAGCCTACAAAGTCCACGGGGAGAGCTTTACAAGAAAAGCACAACCGGAGTCCTTCAAAGGTGTATCTCCGAAGAGGAAGGGTGAGACCTTTTGGCTGAAATTCATGCCGGACTCGGCGGGCACCACGCCGCAGCCTGGGCCCTTGTAAGCAAGGCCTTCCGTACCGGATTTTATTGGCCAACGGCCCGGGCAGACGCTCAGGACTTAGTGCAACGATGTGTTGGTTGCTAGTTATTCGCCAACCAAAGCCACATGCCGCCTACCGCCCTACAAACTATACCCATTACCTGGCCTTTCGTGGTCTGGGGGCTTGACATGGTCGGACCCCTTAAAGGAGGAACCCACAAGCAAAAATATCTACTGGTCATGGTGGACAAATTCACCAAATGGATAGAAGCCAAGCCTGTAAAGATGGCCGAATCCAGACCAGTGATAGACTTCATATCCGGGGTCGTACACCGTTACGGCGTCCCCCACAGCATCATAACCGACAACGGCACAAACTTCACGGCCGATGAAGTCAAACTTTGGTGCAAAAACATGGGCATCAAGTCGACTATGCTTCAATCTATCACCCTCAAACTAACGGTCAAGTCGAACGGGCCAATGGTCTCATTATGAGCGGCATCAAACCCAGACTAGTGCGATCCCTCAAGCAATCTAACACGCACTGGGTAGAGGAGCTTGACTCCGTACTCCGGGGGCTGCGGACCACGCCGAATTGCACTACCGGATTCACACCATTTTTTATGGTATACGGCACAGAGGCAGTACTGCCATGCGACATAATCCATGACTCACCTCGAGTGCGCATGTACGAAGAAAGAGAAGCCGAGCTCGATCTGCAGGATAGCTTGGACGCATTGGAAGAGGAGCGCGACGTGGCAAAAGCTCGTTCCGCATTCTATCAACAGCAGGCTCGAAGATACCAAAGCAGAGAAGTACGGGCCAAAACCTATAACGTTGGTGAACTAGTTCTACGCCTACTGGACAAGAAAAAGGATAAATTAAAGCCCAAATGGGAGGGCCCCCTTGATCATCGACCAAGTACTGACCGGCGGAGCGCACCGTCTGCGAAGCGCATCGGATAACCGACTCGAGCCGAACCCATGGAACGCAGCACGCCTACGAAGGTTCTACGCCTAGCGCCAGACTCCGTGTTCGTTTCCTTCCCTAGTCCCTTTGTTTTATTTTTTATTTTTATTTTTATTTTTGGCAGTCCGGGATTTTGTTCCTTCTCCCTACCTTTTTCTTCACAAGCCCTTAGGGGCCTGCCTGTGCAATATTCGCACATACCCGACGCGCTACCTGCGCTCATAATACCTGGGGGCTTCTCGACCAAGAAGTTTATATAAAATGGGCCTCATGCCCAAAACATGTGTGATGCTTCCGCATGAACCTTTTATACACCATTATATGCATCGATATGACTTAAGTTTTGGCCAAGCTGGGTTGCCTGGCTCCTGTGCTTACCCCTACGTTTCCTTCGTTCGGCTAGGTGGTAAAGGGAGCACCTCTACGATTGTTACTGCCGGGTCAGCCGGATGTGTACCTCGGACTGGGCGAAGACGAAAGCTAGCGTTCTAAAGGGAATATTCATTCGGTGAACTAAAAGATGATCTTTCGTATTTATTCATTTGCCCCCAGATGCTTTTCTGCTCTTTCCGGCAGTTCGGACATGCACTTTAGGGCATGCCTCCCAGGGAAAGGAACCCCTAACAGAACTATTCTCTCTGGAAGATGTTTCTTACTAACCATGTAATATAACATAACTAGTTGGGCACTTGTCTGCTAAAGCACTTATGACCCCTACGCCTTGTCTCCATGCATGCCCCGGTTCTTACATAACCGAGAGGGTATTCGGACACACTCCGGACTATAGGGTCCAGAGGTCGAAGCGAAAAGGTCCGCAATGACAAACGATCTACAATCCGTCTAGAAGGCATTTTTATGTCATTTTTACAGAGTCAATCCGACTCGGCATATTCTTCTTCCATACCATCCAACAGGCGGTCTAATTTACAGTCCTGTTGGGAATACTTTGCAGCCAGCTCCACCTAGCCATATGCTAAGCTGGCTGGGATCTCCTTTCCGTCCGGACCTATAGGGCCGACCTCGGCCATGTGGTTTGGGTCAGCCTTCGTGTACCGAGTCTTCACCATGGCCCAGGCCTCCCTGGCACCTTGACGGCAAGCCGATATCTTCCACAACCGGAAGCGCTACCGCACTTCCTCCAGCTTCTTGGTAAGCTCCTCAAGGCCTTCGGGCACGGAGAGGGATGGCCACATAGCCTGGATGACGCTTTGCATTGCCTGCCGAACTTGTTCGTGTAGTTGCAATAGCTCGGGAAGAAGGTCTCCCGATGAACCGGGCATTTCCTCCGCCGGACGACCCGTCAGCAGACCTACAGACATAGCTCTGTCAATCGACTTCCTCACCTAATTCTATTTTCGAAGATTCGTTCAAGCACTTACTAAAAATGCCGCGTCAAAGTCGCCGATTCTCCTTCACGGCAGAAGATAGCTGAATACGAACATCTTTCAGTTCCTCGCCTAGCTGGGTATTGGCGTCTTGAAGCTTGTTCTTCTCTTGCCTCACCCTCGTCAACACGCTCTCACCAGCCTTTAGTTGGCTTAGGAGTTGTTGCTGGTCCGGATTTACTCCGGCCTCATCTGCATTATTATCGTCAGGGTTGCACGCCTGCTGCATTTCAAAACGGAAGTACCTTTTAAAGCATATATTACCTGCGGGCGTCCCCTTGACATTCTCTGAAGTGGCCAATGCGGCCTTGAGCTGAGCCCTGCACTCTTCGAGCTCCTGGGACAATTGTGTGTTCTTCTTTGTAAGACACTGCATAGCACATGATCCTTCAAACAGTTATCTTCACTGTTTCAAGTCTCGGGGGCTACTGACATATATAACCTTCAATTTTACTCACCTATATGTCTTTCACATACTGCTTCGTGGATCTGGCTAGACCATTTTGAGCAGCACGGAGATACGCATCTCCTGTATTACAGGTGTCCAACGCCTCTGGGGGAAAACACGCGTCACGAAGAACAGTCCGGCGACGCCTGTGGTTCAGGGCACTCTCCACCTCTGCATTCGTGGCAGATAGCCCATCGGCGCCCTCTGTCGGAGGAGCGCCCGAGGCGCGTCCGGTGTCCACCTCCGCTTTCGGACCCGACCTCGAACCTTGGCCGGCGGACATAGTCCAGCGGGCTCTCTTCTTTCTAAGAAAATCATGAGCATTAGTAAGACTCAAGGGCATAAACCCTGGGCGTTAAATCCGCACACCGTACCGTTGCGCCGGAATCTTGATCCGGTCCGCACTTCTTTTTGGCCCGCCTAGCTTCAGCGGCCCTTGTTGGCTGCCCACCGTGGGCTCGGCCTTCCGCCTCAAGGATTTACCCTGCGAAATGCTGTTAGTACACGGCATGCAAGATAAAACATGAGAATACTGAGACTTCGGTCTTAGTTACCTTGGAGGCTGGAAGTAGTCCGGGATAGTCGGCCGTGATGGCCACTAAGGAGTTATCCTCGCTCAATTGATGAAATACTCCATCAATCAACTCCACGCATAAGTCCGAATCTTCTTGGGAGTCCGGATCGAGGGGTCGTTCCGGGTCCTCGGGTTGTGGAGCAGGGCTGCTTATTTCCTTCACAGCCTGGCGCAGCTCCTGCGTTTGAACATTACTAGTCTAAGTACTCAACTACGGGAATTTCACAAATGGATAGGCAAGTGAAAGTGTCCGCTCACCCAACTAGGAGGATTGTACATAGAGAATCCGCCTTCCAGGTTGACACGGAGGAATTCTTCCTCTTCCCCCTTGTACAAAGCGGATAAGATTCTCGTTAAAGTGGCGGCCGAATCTGGCCCCTTGCGACCGCACCGGGTAGCGTCATCCTCCCCGTTGAAATCCCACATGGGGTGGCCTCTGTATTGAAGCGGCTGCACCCCTCGCGTAATGCATATGGCCATGACCTTAATCATGGTCAGTCCGGAATGAGCCAACAACCTTATCCGGCTCATCAGGTACAGGACGTCCCTGTCAGCTTCCCTCTGAGGGTTCCGTGGACGCCAACTCAGGCGCTTCTTCAACGGGGCATTATTGAACTCGGGGAGGCCGATACGTACAGGGTCCGGCAGGGGGACGTCATCTATATAAAACCACTCCGAGGGCCAGTCTTCGGACGCCCTCTTTGGGGTGACGGATAGATATCCGGTCCCGGCGATATGCCATAGTTCGGCTCTGCCCACCTGGTAAATAGACCCCTCCTGAGAATGGGGCACAAGGAAAAACAACCTCTTCCACAGCGCGAAATGGGCCTCAACACCCAAGAACAACTCGCAGAGGGCCACGAAGCCCGCGATGTGCAAAATGGAGGCGCGCGTGAGGTTATGTAGCTGGAGGCCGTAGAACTCCAGCAACCCTCGGAGAAACGGATGAATTGGAAATCCTAATCCTCTCATCAAGTAAGGGACTAGGCATACCCGATCTCCTTGAGAGGGATTGGGAACACCCTCCGCCTGTTCTCCACCGCTATAGGCAGCAATCCCGGCTCGAACTGGGACGATATATGCTGGGGGGAGAAGCCCCTTGGACTGAAGCACTACCAACTTGCTATGCGGGACGGAGCACCGCCCCCAATCTCCGGGCCGAGGGCTGGAAGGGCGAGCGGAGGAGCGGCACCGACTGGCCATGATGGAATGGATCTCTATCAGAGGCGCTCTGATGAAGACTCGCGGAGGGAAGATGGTGCGAATTGGATCTAAATCCCCGTCCCTTTTATGGGCAGCTCATTAACGCAACCGGGGGGGTAAGTGAAAAGAAAACCCCCTGGCTTTTCACATTCGTTTGACGCGTGGAAGATGGTCATTATGGGGCATAGAAGCCGAGGAGGACAGCACACACTAGAAGCCGGACATTATTCGACAGATATAGAGGATTTGCAGGAGAACCCGCCTTGCAATGCCGAAGACAACTTGCACGCCGGACTCGTCATCATTGAAGCCTGGTTCGGGGGCTACTGAGGGAGTCCTGGATTAGGGGGTGTCCGGATGGCCGGACTAAGGCCTTTGGCCGGACTCCTGGACTATGAAGATACAAGATTGAAGACTCCGTCCCGTGTCTGGATGAGACTTTCCTTGGCGTGGAAGGCAAGCTTGGCGATACGATATGAAGATCTCCTCCCATTGTAACCGACTCTGTGTAACCCTAGCCCTCTCCGGTGTCTATATAAACCGGAGAGTTTTAGTCCGTAGGCCGAACAACAATCATACCATAGGCTAGCTTCTAGGGTTTAGCCACTCCGATCTCGTGGTAGATCTACTCTTGTACTACCCATATCATCAATATTAATCAAGCAGGAGTAGGGTTTTACCTCCATCGAGAGGGCCCGAACCTGGGTAAAAACATCGTGTCCCTCGTCTCCTGTTACCATCCGCCTAGACGAAGAGTTCGGGACCCCCTAGCTGAGATCCGCCGATTTTGACACCGACAGGTGGCCTCGACGACAACGCTCTTTTAACTTGGTAAATTTGGGTGGCCTCGAGAGAGTTAATTTGTCGGGTAGGGGCGCGGCGGGAGGGGGTAGGAGGCCAACATCGTTTTCTCTCTACGGTTTGGGTGTCCTCGAGAGTTTTGGTCGAGCGAGAGGGCCGAGGGGGGTGCTGTGGTTGTATAAGTTATCACGGTCGAGAGGGGGTATATATATCAACCGCCCCTCATGTCGAAGTTATCTCGAGGGGAGGGGGTATTGGTACCCCCCCCCCTCGTGTTGAAGTTTCTTCTTTCTCCTCTATTCCTTTCTTCTTCTACTACTCTTCTTTTTCTTCTTCTCCCTCGAGAAAGGAAAATAAGGAAAAGGAAAAAAAGAGGAAGAAGGAAGAAGAAAAAAAAGAAGAAAAAAAAGAGGAGAAGAAGAAAGGAATAGAGGAGAAGAAGAAAAATAGAAAATTTCTATTTTTCTTCTTCTCCTCTATTCCTTTCTTCTTCTCCTCTTCTTTTTCTTCTTTTTTCCTCTTCTTATTTATTTCTCCTCTTCTTCCTCTCCTCTTCTTCTCCTTTCTTCCTCTTCTTATTTTCCTTTTTCCTCTCATTCTTTTAGTATTGCTTGTTTTAAAAAAAATGTTCAAATAGAAAATTTCGAAAAAAAACAAAGGTTTTGTGCAATGCATTGTTCATATGAATATACAAACATTTGCATATTCTAACATAATTAATATCACCAAAAAACCTATGAACAGAAAAAAAACCTAACTTTTCTAAAAATCTATCTTTTGCATATATGAAAACATTAATACACATATGAACAAAAATTACATATATGAACAAAAACATGCTCTGAACAATTTTTTTATACATTTTGAACATCTACATACACATAGCCACATACATACACATATACATTGAACAAAAAAATTAAACTAATAAAAATGAAAAAAAACAGAGCCGGTGCGGCGCGGCGGCTCACAGCGGGGGCGGCTAGATGACGATGGTGATGGTAGGGGCGGCGAGGGCGCTGGCGCGCGGGGGCGGGACGAGGCAGGGGCTCGGGGCGGCGTGCGCGCGGGGGCGGGACGGGGCGCGGGCTCGGGGAGGCCGGAGACGAGGACGACGCGGGCTCGGGGAGGCCAGCGACGAGGACGGCGCGGGCTCGGGGAGGCGACGGCCTTGGTGGCGGCGGTGACGGCGAGGTGGAGCAGCCTGGCGGCGTCGAGGAGGGTCGGCGTTGTCGGGGGCAACTGGCCATGAGATTCTGAATTTTTGCAAAGTGTTTGATTATATAGCAAAGCCATTGGTCCCTGTTCGTGAATCCAACCGGGACTAATGCACCCTTTAGTCCCGGTTGGTGGCACCAACCGGGACCAAAGGCCTCTTTTTCGGCAGCTCAAAGGGCGGGAAGTGGCGGCCTTTGGTCCCGGTTGGTGCCACCAACCGGGACCAATGCCCCCCCTTTAGTCCCGGTTGGTGCCACCAACCGGGATGAAAGGCCCCTGTGATGCCCGCGTCGGGGCCAAAGTTTAGTCCCACCTCGCTAGTTGAGAGGGGCGCGCAGTGGTTTATAAGCCCCACTGCCGCACCCCTCTCGAGCTCCTCTCCACCGCAGGCTTTCGGGCCTACTTGCTATTGCTTTGCCTGATGGGCCTTCTGGGCCTACTACGGGCCTGAATCCTGGCCCATAATAGGGTTTCATGTCGTATTCAGGCCGTGGGGGCCCAGTAGGAGGCATTTTTTTGTTTTTTTGTTTTATTTACTTATTGTTGCTATTTTTATTTTTTTACCAGTTTTTTTTGTTTTCTGCATTATTTATTTTCTTTTGTTTTTTGCTTTATTTTTTATTGTTTTTGCTTTTAGTTTTAGGAAAATTATAAACTTTCTGTTAGTGCCATTAGTTTTCAAATTTGAAAACACTTTTTTTATTTTTTTGTTTTCTTTTCTTGCTTTATTTATTTTATTTTGTTTCTACTTACAACAAAATACTTATTGTTGTTTTTTTGTTTTGTTTTCTGCATTTTTTTTTGTTTTTTGCTTTTAGTTTTAGAAAAATTATAAACTTTCTGTTAGTGCCATTAGTTTTCAAATTTGAAAACACTTTTTTTTGTTTTTCTGTTTTCTTTCTTGCTTTATTTATTTTATTTTGTTTCTACTTACAACAAAATACTTATTGTTGCTATTTATAATTATTACTAGGGCCGAACCATAAGACATTAAAGCATTTCAAATGAACTCTGAAAAAGTTGAAAGTTGGCATGGTATCATAAATTGACCCACATAACATGTGCATGTACAAAACGGACAATGATATCATACTCGTCAGTTACAAAGTTGGCATGGTATCATCATAATAGTTGCGGGAGAAAGTCTTCACTTTTTCTTCGCTTGTGTCATTTGCTTATTGCGCCGTAACCATGGATAATCTTCATCGTTTATCAGGACGCTGGGGTCATCCTTGACTTTGAAGGGAGGAATTTCATGAAACTTTTCATAATCTTCAGACATGTCTGTCTTTTCCTCCACTCCCACGATGTCCCTTTTTCCTGAAAGAACTATGTGGTGCTTTGGCTCATCGTATGATGTATTCGCTTCCTTATCTTTTCTATTTCTCGGTCTGGTAGACATGTCCTTCACATAGATAACCTGTGCCACATCATTGGCTAGGACGAACGGTTCGTCAGTGTACCCAAGATTTTTCAGATCCACTGTTCTCATTCTGTACTGTGGGTCTACCTGTACCCCGCCTCCTAACAGATTGACCCATTTGCACTTAAACAAAGGGACCTGAAAATCATGTCCGTAGTCAAGTTCCCATATGTCCACTATGTAACCATAATGTGTGTCCTTTCCCCTCTCGGTTGTTGCATCAAAGCGGACACCGCTGTTTTCGTTGGTGCTCTTTTGATCTTGGTCAATCGTGTAAAATGTATTCCCGTTTATCTCGTATCCTTTCCAAATCAATACAGTCAAAGATGGTCCCCTGGACAACAAGTACAGCTCATCACAAACAGTGTTGTCACCTATGATACGTGCTTCCAACCAACTGCTGAAAGTCCTGATGTGTTCACATGTAATCCAGTCGTCGCACTGCTCCGGGTGTTTGGAGCGCAGACTGTTCTTGTGTTCATCGACATACGGGGTCGCCAAGGTAGAGTTCTGTAGAACTGTGTAGTGTGCTTGAGACCAAGAATATCCGTCCCTGCATATTATTGAGTCCCTTCCAAGCGTGCCTTTTCCAGTCAGTCTCCCCTCATATCGCAATTTAGGGAGACCTATCTTCTTAAGGCCAGGAATGAAGTCAACACAAAACCCGATGACATCCTCTGTTTGATGGCCCTTGGAGATGCTTCCTTCTGGCCTAGCGCGGTTACGGACATATTTCTTTAGGACTCCCAGGAACCTCTCAAAGGGGTACATATTGTGTAGAAATACGGGGCCCAGAATGACAATCTCGTTAACTAGATGAACTAGGACGTGCGTCATGATATTGAAGAAGGATGGTGGGAACACCAACTCGAAACTGACAAGACATTGCACCACATCACTCCTTAGCCTTGGTATGATTTCTGGATCGATCGCCTTTTGAGAGATTGCATTGAGGAATGCACATAGCTTCACAATGGCTAATCGGACATTTTCCGGTAGAAGCCCCCTCAATGCAACCGAAAGCATTTGCGTCATAATCACGTGGCAGTCATGAGACTTTAGGTTCTGAAACTTTTTCTCTGCCATATTTATTATTCCTTTTATATTCGACGAGAAGCCAGTCGGGACCTTCATACTAAGCAGGCATTCAAAGAAGATTTCCTTCTCTTCTTTGGTAAGAGCATAGCTGGCAGGACCTTCATACTGCTTTGGAGGCATGCCGTCTTTTTCGTGCAAACGTTGTAGGTCCTCCCGTGCCTCAGCTGTATCTTTTGTCTTCCCATACACGCCCAAGAAGCCTAGCAGGTTCACGCAAAGGTTCTTCGTCACGTGCATCACGTCGATCGAAGAGCGGACCTCTAGGTCTTTCCAGTAGGGTAGGTCCCAAAATATAGATTTCTTCTTCCACATGGGTGCGTGTCCCCCAGCGTCACTCGGAACAGCTAGTCCGCCGGGTCCCTTTCCAAAGATTACATGTAAATCGTTGACCATAGCAAGTACGTGATCACCGGTACGCATGACGGGCTTCTTCCGGTGATCTGCCTCGCCTTTGAAATGCTTGCCTTTCTTTCGACATTGATGGTTGGTCGGAAGAAATCGACGATGGCCCAGGTACACATTCTTCCTACAGCTTGCCAGGTATATACTATCGGTGTCAAGCAAACAGTGCGTGCATGCGTGGTATCCCTTGTTTGTCTGTCCTGAAAGGTTACTGAGAGCGGGCCAATCGTTGATGGTCACGAACAGCAACACCTTTAGATTAAATTCCTCTTGTTTGTGCTCATCCCATGTACGTACACCGTTTCCATTCCACAGCTGTAAAAGTTCTTCAACTAATGGCCTTAGGTACACATCAATGTCGTTGCCGGGTTGCTTAGGGCCTTGGATGAGAACTGGCATCATAATGAACTTCCACTTCATGCACATCCAAGGAGGAAGGTTATACATACATAGAGTCACGGGCCAGGTGCTGTGATTGCTGCTCTGCTCCCCGCAAGGATTAATGCCATCCGCGCTTAAAGCAAACCATACGTTCCTTGGCTCACTTGCAAACTCATCCCAGTACTTTCTCTCGATTTTTCTCCACTGCGATCCGTCAGCGGGTGCTCTCAACTTCCCGTCTTTCTTACGGTCCTCACTGTGCCATCGCATCAACTTGGCATGCTCTCCGTTTCTGAACAGACGTTTCAACCGTGGTATTATAGGAGCATATCACATCACCTTCGCAGGAACCCTCTTCCTGGGGGGGCTCGCCGTCAACATCACCAGGGTCATCTCGTCTGATCTTATACCGTAATGCACCGCATACCGGGCATGCGTTCAGATCCTTGTATGCACCATGGAAGAGGATGCAGCCATTAGGGCATGCATGTATCTTCTGCACCTCCAATCCTAGAGGGCATACGACATTCTTTGCTGCGTATGTATTGTCAGGCAATTCGTTATCCTTTGGAAGCTTCTTCTTCAATATTTTCAGTAGCTTCTCAAATCCTTTGTCAGGCACAGCATTCTCTGCCTTCCACTGCAGCAATTCCAGTACGGTACCGAGCTTTGTGTTGCCATCTTCGCGATTGGGGTACAACCCTTTTTTGTGGTCCTCTAACATGCGATCGAACTTCAGCTTCTCCTTTTGACTTTCGCATTGCGTCCTTGCATTGACAATGACCCGGCGGAGATCATCATCATCGGGCACATCGTGTGGTTCCTCTTGATCTTCAGCAGCTTCGCCCGTTGCAGCATCATCCTGCACATCGTCTGGTTCCTCTTGATGTTCAGTAGCATCACCGTATTCAGGGGGCACATTGTGGTCATCGTACTCTTCTTCTTCACTGTCTTCCATCATAATCCCTATTTCTCCGTGTATCGTCCAAACATTATAGTGTGGCATGAAACCCTTGTAAAGCAGGTGGGTGTGGAGGATTTTCCGGTCAGAGTAAGACTTCGTATTCCCACATATAGGGCCTGGACAACACATAAAACCATTCTGCTTGTTTGCCTCAGCCACTTCGAGAAAATCATGCACGCCCTTAATGTACTCGGAGGTGTGTCTTGAACCGTACATCCATTGCCGGTTCATCTGCGTGCATTATATATAATTAAGTGTGTCAAAAATCATTACAGAACATCATGAATAGATAATTAAGTGACAAAATTAATAGAAGTTCATCATCACATTAAAACCAAAGTACATACATAGTTCTCATCTAACAACATAAAGCTCTGCAGAGCATCTAAATTAATTAAACCATACACTGAAACTATGTAAAACATTTTAATGCGAAAAAATGTGATCATAATCGCAACCAATGTAACAACTGATCCAATGGCATAATGATACCAAGCCTCGGTATGAATGGCATATTTTCTAATATTTCTAATCTTCAAGCGCATTGTATCCATCTTGATCTTGTGATCATCGATGACATCCGCAACATGCAACTCCAATATCATCTTCTCCTCCTCATTTTTTCTAATGTTTTCCTTCAACAAATTGTTTTGTTCTTCAACTAAATTTAACCTCTCGACAATAGGGTCGGTTGGAATTTCCGGTTCAACAACCTCCTAGATAAATAAAATCTATGTCACGTTGGTCGGCATAATTGTCATAAACAATAAATGAACCAATAGTTATGAAAAGATAATATATACCACATCCGAATCATAGACAGGACGAGGGCCGACGGGGGCGGATACCAAAACCATCGCACTATATAAGATGCAATAATAAAAGTAAGAAAATTATACAAGTATCTATATAAACATACAAGTAAGAATTTTTTTTCCTTTCAGAAAGAAGATAAGAACAAGAGGCTCACCACGGTGGTGCCGGCGACGAGATCGGCGCGGGCGATCGACGGCGGTGAAGACGGGGACGGGAGGTGACGGACCGCTAAACCTAGACAAATATTGAGGAAAATGGAGCTTGGAGGTCGAGCTTGGAGAGGAGAAAGCCTAAGTAGTGTGGCTCGTGCATTCCATCGAACACCTGGTGTGCATGGAAGTGAGCTAGAGCACCACAAAGTCCTCTCCCCTCGCCGGCCACAAAAAACAGAGCACTGGGAGTGCTCTGCTCGCGGGCGAGGGGTATATATAGGCAACTAATTGGTCCTGGTTCGTGCCACGAACCGGGACTAAAGGGCAGCCTTTGGTCCCGGTTCAAGCCACCAACCGGGACCAATGGTGGTGGGCCAGGAGCGAGGCACATTGGTCCCGGTTCGTCCCACCAACCGGGACCAATAGGTCCAGTCGAACCGGGACCAATGGCCCACGTGGCCCTGCCGGCCCCCGGGGCTCACGACCGGGTCCAATGCCCCCATTGTTCCCGGTTCTGGATTGAACCGGGACTAATGGGCTGACCCGGCCTGGACCATTGCCCCCTTTTCTACTAGTGCATGTATATTTAGATGACAAATTACTGCACCTTTTTCTACTTGAAAGAGTTGTACGCCAGTAACCAAGCTGCGGCTTGCCTCCGGTTACAATTTCACAACACCAGGAGTAATTTATTTATTATGTCTACTGCAGATTATCATCGAACCAAAATGACGGTGCTGATATGCTGTTAAATTTCATGTTTTCACGGAGTCTCCTTGAAGCTAGAGTTAATCAGTCGATACCCTTCGTGCCGTCCATGAAAAGTTTAATTCTTTTATTATTTTTCTAAGTTAATTTTTTGTCGGTGTACTAAAGAAGGGGCGCTCCTTTTGTACCCCTTATTTTTGCACGGGCAGTCAGAGCCGCGCCCACGACCACACTTATGCAGGTCAGAGACACAAAATCAAAGCCGCAAGACGGTCAAAGCAACGCCAAGATAGAGACACAGAGAACAAGAGGGCGAGGTGGACTCCCCCGGCAAGAGCCTTGCCGGGGCGACCCCCACGGCCCCGGCAAGGTTCTTGCCGGGGTGGCTCACCCGATGCCAGCGAAGCGCGCCACGCATGGGCCCCAGTTTCTCCAGCGTCACCAACCGCGTTGGCACCAGGGCTCATGAGGCGCCTCCATGATGGCATGCAGATCTTTGTGAAGACAAGAAACATTCCAAATCAAAGGAGGACTAGAAGACGACGAACCTCGACGAGATCCTTGCCGAGGAAACCCACAAGACCGCCGGCAAGATCCTTGCCGGGGACGACCACAACGCCACGGCAAGACCCTTGCCGGGGCCCCGGCAAGGCTCTTGCCGAGGATGTCCGCGAGGCCACAGCCAGGCACGCACCCGCCAAAGCTTCTGCAACCGCTCCCATGCAGCTGCCAGCCCACCAGCTGGGCAGGCGCCTGCGTGTCGGCATGACGCTTCTCGGCCAACTCAGCACATGCCTATGTGGTGGCATGCAGATCTTCGTGAAGGCCCTACCACCACGCCACCTCAGCAGCCAGCCAGCCTACATGGCACCGACCGCCTCGCTGGCCCATGCGCATGTCGAGGCAGGGCGAAGCGGTGATAAAGTGGAGGGGACACGTCAGAGGCGCATTAAATGTGTCTTGTCCTGTAATAGCTAGCGATAGGCTTAAACACAATACCCCGATGCCACCTCCTATGTGCCACTGTGGCGATCTCCTTGCCCATAAAAGGAGGCCCAAGGCATCCAGGAGAACGATTCGGAACCTTGGACAAGTTACGCTCATTGGAACTAGCTCAAGAACTTCAAGAACACAGATATACACATAAAAGGAGGACTAGGGTATTACGCATCATTGCGGCCCGAACCTGGGTAAACGACCTGCGTGCTCGTAACGACTGCTGATCCTGCTCTTCTCATCACCCCGCGCCCCGCAACCGTAGTAGGGATTCTTGTGATCCCATAGGTGTCGTTTCCCACCGACATCTTTGGCGCGCCAGGTAGGGTAGCGCAGTATTGAGAATCTCGTTTAGCAGCTGGTAGCACAACTCTTTGTCGCCATGGCTCCCAAGAGGAAGACGACCACGGTGATCGGCTCATCCAGGACCGGACTGCCTGTACCGGTGCGGACCAGTAGTGGCCCAGTCATGGAAAGAACCCGTGGCGCGACCCGCGAACATCCACATCACCCTGGCAGTCCGGGCCTGATGAACGGCGTCGTTCGTGCGCCAGGCGACGAGCCCCATGCTGCAAACTCCAGAGACGGAGTTGGGCCCCCCGCAGGTGGCGCGGGGCCCTCCATGGGTGTCATCGTGCCGCTAGACAGCGACGTCGGCGACCTCCAAGATACCAACACCTGCGCCCACGGCGCGCTCTTCTCAAGTTGTGCGTGATGAGCAGCGCCGCCCCGCTGGTGAGCCCAGGCGCCGCCATGGGAAGTGTCCCGCACATCCTTCACATGACGAGGAGGGCCAGCATGCACGCCGAGGTGCTGGCAGAAACGGCGGACAGTCGCAGGGACGTGATAGGGCTCCTTCTAACATAGTTAGAAGTCGAAGCGCATCACGGTCCACGCAGCTTTCGCCGCCACCCACACCAGCAGCAGCTCTGGCGCGCGCGCAGTTGCTCCCCGACTTTCCTCATGCTGCGGAGAAACTCAACGAGTGGAGGGCCACTGTCCAGAGCCTTGTCGGCATCGCCAACAGAGATGAACTGCGACCGGCAGGCACTACAAGAAATATGTTAATACGTGACAGTTTTGATCCGTCATGGGTGAGTGGAAAACTGTCATGGGTGACTGTCCATGACGATCTCGAAGTCCGTCATGTATATCGAGACATAATTTGACATAGTACCTTACATGACGGTTCTTGTCCGTCATGGATCTGGCTTAGGCCCGCCCAGGCCCAATCCATTGTGACAGAGCAAACCGTCATGGACTAACACCACGTAGGATTTTTGTTTGACCCATTCAAATGACGTGGCTGCCTACGTGGATACTATTTTTCGTCACAAAATTCGTCATGGTTGAGCACATTAGGCCATTTCTTTCTGTGCAATTTTTAGCCAATGGATTTTTTCTAGCATAATACATTACATAGATCATAGTGCCAACTATGGCTGAAGAAAAAACATATTTCAAAGTGCCATAAAATAGAAAGATCATGTAGTATTTATGCAGCCATCTACCGATACGTACAACATAGCAGTTTACAAAACTCCATGAAATGATAATTTACAACACGAATTGACAAAATACAACACATAGCAAGTTTAGGACCAGCACAATCCAATTTACATCAACAACATATATAAAAGTTCCTTATTCAATTTCTTGCAATCAATGCTCTTCATGGCAACTATCATCTCGTGCAGTAGTGAGAGGCAACAAGTAGGATTAATATATCTGTCCAAAAATAGAACAAACATTAGACATTTTTAAATATGAGTAATTTTGTTAGAACCAACCAAAGGGGTGTCATTTTATCAAGTTTCAGGATAAAGTTTCACTTGTATGTACGTTGGAAGAACAAAAAGATTTAGAAAACTGTATGTAGAACTATTGATGATAAGTTACAACAATTTTGTACAGACAACCATGTTATAAACCTGACCACCAGATCTACAAAAAAAATTATATACTCTACACTGAAGATGATTGTACCAATTTTGGGAAGATGATATAACTTAATAACAAATGAATGTATGTATTGGGAAATATTACAAGTGTTGATGTAGCGAACACAACCCCAGCTTGGCCCTATTTGGCTCTGTGCAGAAGATAATTGGTTGTAGAGAACCTCTTAGTATGCTAAGATATAACAAGTAACCTACTTTTGGTAGCAAGGAACAGAATTGTTGCTGTGGAATAGATTTTGGTTATATGGTTGTGTCTGATGTAAAACAAAGAAAATACTAAGCTGAACCATTATAAGGTATGGTTAAGTAAACAAATTGCCATGTGCTGACAAGTTATTGCCTACAGTGAGGATTTAAACTAGCTAACGAC
Source organism: Triticum turgidum subsp. durum (assembly GCA_900231445.1). Taxonomy (NCBI): domain Eukaryota; kingdom Viridiplantae; phylum Streptophyta; class Magnoliopsida; order Poales; family Poaceae; genus Triticum; species Triticum turgidum. Next base: position 51,937,496 of record LT934122.1, on the reverse strand, counting down.
ATGTCTGGTTATGAATACACATTGATTTCTATACATATTAGATAGAACATAAAGCTGTAAGAATATGGATGATAAGCTCCCCATAGTAAATACTTGCTTGGTGTAAAGGTGTAGTGTATGTTGTACCTATGTTAATATGGCTCTGCTTGCGTTTCATGAATATCTTGTGCAAAGTACCCAAGGAATCTTGCATATATCCTGCTGCATTTTCATTGCCTTGGAAGTTCATCAGAGAATACAACAACTTTCGGTTTTGGACTAGATGGTGTGAAAAGAGATCTTGCGGTACAGATACAGCAGTGTGGTTGTTTCTATGTTTGGCTAGATTTCAAGAGAGAAAGGCAACTAAATTAACAGGATAAACAACTACAGTCATACTCTACCACATGATCAAAATTAAAACGAGCCAGGGAATGCAACAAAATTAAAATGAGACAGGGAATGATAATTTACAACACAATTTGATAAATGATACAGATTATAAACAGCAAACTAATAATTTGCTCCTAGAGCTGAATCGTTTCCAAGGAAAGCAAACATGATAATCCTAGAGGTTTCGCCTTTCAATCAAACAACATGCAACTGTACCACCTACCTGTTCCAAACAGATTAGCTAAAGGGGTCATGACTAACAAGGATAACTGAAGAATGAACATTGTCGGACAGTAAGCCCATCACTAGACAGGCCTTGAAACCAAAATTTATTCATATATATTTTCAGTCGAAGTTAAACCAAATTGACACGTACAAACTGAACCAAACTATGGTTCTTCTTCATATTTATCTACAGATGCAGGTGCTATCCAGATTGTTTCAGTCAAAGTTAAAACATATCGACACATACACACTAAACGGAACCGTGGTGCTTATTTCACATGTATGTATTTGGAGATGTAAATGTCATCCAGATTTTTATCTAGGATTTCTGGAACCATACAGCAACAACCTAGGAGTATGTACTAGTTGAAGGAGTAGTATTGTTCAGAGTAGTCTCGTAATATTTATTTTCCAAAGAGATTTATTTTCTGGACGACAGCCACTGTACCATCTAGTAAGACTACGTGTCAAAGCAAGAAACTTTCAGGTAGGTTTTGAAACAATTTCTAGTTTCACGCTAACCATTACAATAGGAAAGTCAAAACTTCACATTTGTGGTACTCAAGCTCAGGCAATCAGCATGCTGCTCACCTAACAGACATACATGCAATTTGCATGTTGCAAAACTCCAGTCGGATGGTGAATGGCGGCAAACAAAAATAACAACCTCTGTTATGTGGATATCCCAGGCACAAGAATCATTGGGCTTGCAATGTGAAGCTAGGGGAAGTTGCACATCGGTACAGTGATCCATCCAACCTGAAAATCCATCCAGCACTAGTAGTCGAATGAATCAGTGTATCAGTACTACTCCCTCCGTTCGGAATTACTCGTCTTGGAAATGGATGTATCTAGAACTAAAATACGTCCAGATATATCCATTTCTGCGACAAGTAATTCCGAACGGAGGGAGTACATCCTAATAAATTAACGTACTACCATCCAAAAGTACCATCGTGTTGTATAATAAATCACTGTTTTAGCATTACATCGGACTAAATGATTATAAGTTTAGAGTACATGCCACTTAATAATATGTGGGCTTGGCAGGCAACATCTTAACTTATGCGGCATATGCGGGGGAGGAGCGGGCCTCCCGATTACCTTGCAGCATAAGAACCACCTATCCAGCCCATACAGTTTACAAAATATCTTATGCACTACGTACATCAGGTATTTCACGGACTCAAAAATTAGAAGACATGTGAAATATATTACTATATGAGGACATTTGATTTCTGAAGGTTCACATCCATTTCACCAGTAGGTGCTTGGTCTAATTTAAAAGACAGAATTAGCTACTCCGTTATGCATGGTATTTCTCAGAAAATAAGTAGAGTATTCAGTTGAAACCTATACAGAGACCCTCACAACCAAGGGTTTCAGCAGCATCCGACCCCTTCTCCTGGCACTTGCAGCACCTTCCTTCTCCTTCTCACCATCCTACAAGCCAAAAAATAGCAGCATCCGACCCCTTCTCTTGGCACTTGCAGCACCTTCCTTCTCCTTCTCACCATCCTACAAGCCAAAAAATTGTGTCCATTTCAGTCCCAATTGTGGTACAAACAGAGAACCCAAATGACCAATTGATGTCCCCAACGCCATTTTCAGTTCAACCAGATCCAGTTACTATAGCAATTACTAAAATAGAGGCATGCATATCTAAAGATTTTAATAAAACAACAAACAATTGGTGGCCTAGGTTGTTGTTTTAGCAGCAAACAGAGGCATGCAATTGTAAAGAGGGAAAGTAGCAGAGGCATACCATAGGCAACGTGGTCAACCAGGAACCAAGATGTCAACCCCTCGCTCCTCAGGTGCATCCCGTTCTTCCCTTTTCTCCCTGCAGCACCCTCACTCCTCTCCTTGCATAGAGTCCGTGGTGCAGGTACCTGTGTGAGGAAGAAAAACAAGAGAAATGCATGCCTCAGGGAAGGAAATGGAAGAAGGGCAGATCGAAGAGGGGAAGAGAGAAGGGGGCGGATCTGGATGGGGGTCAAAGCAGCGGAGCTTGACATCGGCGTCCATGGCATCTCCTCACGCACGGCCGAGCAGAAGCAACGTGAGGAAGCAATCCTCATGTCTCGTACCGGCAAAGCCTATAGCCTTTGCAAGGAGGGAGATGTTCCTGCGGCCATCCCAGATCTGGCCGCCGCCATGGCCGCTCCCATGGCTGGTCGATCTCCCTCTCCGGGGAGGGAGGGGGAGACGGAGACGGAGAGGGTGGGAGGACGACGGCTTGCGGGTTACCGGCGGCGAGATGTGAGGGCGCCGGTGGGTGGCGAATCTAAATCCAGAGCCGGAGGAGAGAGGGAGAGGTGGCAGCGGCTGTGGGTGGATAGGGTTTTTGGGGTGGGGGAGGGAGCCGCGAGGTGTGGGACGGTGTGTATAAATGGGTTGGCTCCGATTTTTTTTGACAGCGCGCGTAGATGACTTGAATGTTTTATTCTCCGCGCGCTTTCCTTCAAACCTATTTCAAACTTTTTTTTGTTAGGGGTATTAGGATTTTATTCATAAAATTTCTAGAATACATGTATTATCTGGGAATTTGGTATCTTTACCCTTTTGATACTGGTTGAGCTTCATGTTGTCCTCACGTGTGTCTTCTATAGTAGTATATTCAAATTGGTGCTATCTAATTTCATTACGATTCTTTCTTGTTTAACATAATACAGATTCAAATTATAATGTAACTCAAAAGGTGAGGCCACATCAACAGGAGCAAGGTCATGATGGTGTATAAAGGAAAAAATAACTAGGCCCGATTGGTTGATCCATGACAGTTTCCATGACGGTACTCCCACTTCCGTCATGAGGGGGCTACCCTACTTGGGCCCAAACGCATCTTGCTAATCGGTGAAGGTTTCCATGACAGATTTCTAGAACATCACTAGAAATCCGTCATGGATTAACAGATTTCTTGTAGTAAGGGCCCGTAGGCCGTCTCTCTGTCGAGCCACCACATGCCAGCGGTGGACGGGCCGGAGGCAACGCAGCCACGGTGCACTCTCCTCCTCCACACCAGCCACCGCGGGGGCTGATCCGTCGCGACGACGCTTGTGATGATATCTCCGTAGCGTCGTCTGATCCGCGGACCCACCGCGACCAACGTCAAGTTCTTCGAGAGCGAGCCCTTCAAGACGCTCGAACCACCATCGAGCGTCGGCGCGATGCGCGCCTCCAGTCAGACAGGCGGGCAGGGGCCACTATGGACCACCTAGCACCGGGAGGCTACGGTGGCCTACCCTACGAGGTGGGCTGTCTGGCATTCACCCGTGAGCTGCGGCAGTTCCAGTGGCCCTCCCACCGCACGTTCAAGCCCGATGATGGCGAGAAGTACAACGACAAGACTCAACCATCGGAGTTCCTTAGCATCTACACCATGGCGGTGCATGCTGCTGGGGCCCACGACGATAAGTTGCTTGCCAATTACTTCCCATTGGCACTCAAGCCTAATGTTATGTCATGGTTGATGCACTTGCCGGTGGACTCCATTTCTTCCTGGTTGGATCTGTGTCATGAGTTTGTTGGCGCCTTCACTGGAGGCCACCAAACTCATGGCCAGGCGAGCGATTTGCATATCATCCCCCAGAAGGAAGGAGAAAACTTGCGCAAGTACATCCAAAGGTTCAGCCGAGTGCAGTACAACATCCCAGACGTTCATCCTGCTGCCGTGATCCGTGCATTCCATCAGAATGTGTGCAACCGCAAGATGCGTGAGGAGCTGGTGATGAACAAAGTCAAGGATGTGGCCGAACTTTATGTTCTGGCCGACCGGTGCGCTCGAGCTGAAGAGGGAAGGAAGTACCCCGATGAAGACGCCGGCACGGAAACCGACTCCACGGATGACACCGCCACCCCGGCAAAGAAGGGCCGACGCCGTAACAGGAAGTGCAAGGGCAAGACCGTGCTTGCTATCGAGGGGTCCGACAACACCAGCACCACCAAGAAGGCCAAGGCAAGCGACCCCGGCAAGGAGGTTGCCGGGTGCGCCGCTTGCCGGGCCTTGGCGGTTGCCGACAAGCTAGGGGGCTCCGACAAGCAGTATTGCAAGATCCACCGCACCAAGGGCCACGACCTCCAGAACTGTCGGCAAGTTTAGCTGCTCGCTGAGAAGCAGAAAGCTGAGTATGAGCGGCGGGATAAGAAGAAGGGCCAAGAGGGTGCTGAAGGATCCGGCAAGAAGCGCAGAGGCCAAGGAGGCCGCCGCGACAAGGATAATCAACAAGAGAGGCCCGCCCATGGCCGCAACAAGAAGCAGGAAGACGATGATCATGACGAGGACGATGAGTCCGGCGACCACGAGTTCCAGAAAGCTACAGAGACCATGTGCGTCGATGGTGGCGCCTCGCTGCATACATCCCACCGCCAGCTCAAGCAGTGGGCGCGTGAGATCACAACGGTGGAGCCATCACCAGGGACGGATTCAGGGGGGACGAGGGGGGGCAAGACCCCCCCCTAAAGATCGCGTGTTACCTTAATAGCGATTAGTCTGATGCTAATTTTTCTCGCTAGGCAACTGCCCGTGACGTGCTTCGCCCCCCCTATGCCAAAGCCCATGTACTGTTGTCACATGTGATTGCAGGCCAAAGGCCAAAATCCCAGGAAGAGAGAAAAAGGAAAGTAGCCCACCATGGAAGAGTCACGCTAGGAAGCAGTACGCATGGATCAGCCGTTCATGTATCCTCTAATCTAAACCTAATTGCTTGGTTCCAACCTGCTAAAAAATCGAAACTGCTCCTGCGATGAACCTGCCGCCGGCCATCTGCTAGATCTTCTACCAAATCTCTCAGTCGAGAAGGGAAAATGACAGTAACGCGTCGTTGTCGATCCAAGAACGCAATCTTGCCGGCTGGGCGCACGGATGAGCAACCAAACGGGGAAAAAAGGTTAGTCTTTATTTTTTAGAATTAGATTAGGTTGTCTTTTAAACCGTAGAAGGTGTCAATTAGCTCACACAATCTAGTCTCAAATTCCTAATATCGCCACCGCCGCCCCATTGTTGCCATCAGCCACCACCAGGAAACACTATTATTTGTGACCGTTCTATCTCCTCTGCATCCAAACTCGAGCAAACGATGATACTGTGATGGCCGTTGTTGATCTCTGTTGCCAGCTTGCCATAAGCGCGCGCCATCTTCGATGGCAGCAATGGATCGTTTCTTGAGGTATAAATGCAGTAACTTTTTTTTACATTAACATATTATTAATATGGTCTGATACGGCAATCCCTAATGCTTTAGTTAGTAGCATATGTAGTTACATGTGTTTACTTGGTGACAGATAGAAAGAATAGAACACATTGCAGTTTTCAAATTATTTCCTTGAAGTTTGAACACTTTGCACTAAAAATCAGAATTCAACTTGCCAATCGTATGATTATATAGGTAATTCTATAGCTGAATTTACACCGACAGTTGCAAGACATATGTTATTTTCTCATACATCAATTAGTATATTTTTGCTATTACAAAATATACAATGTGATTTTATATGAGACGATATATATACTAAAGTGTGTGCAAGTTATCTCTTTGGCCCCCCCTATGTTCAAATCCTGGCTCCGTCCCTGGCCGTCACTCGACGCGCGGAAGCCACTGAAGTGGTCCAGCACGCCTATCATCTTTGACACTGAGGACCACCCTGACCGCACTACTGCGGTCGGGTGCTTGCCGTTGTTGGTTTCACCAACGATCCGCAACCTCAAGGTGACAAAGATGCTAGTTGACGGCAGGGCTGGTCTGAACTTGATCTCGCCTGTTGTAATCAAGAGGCTGCAGATCCCTGATGGGGACCTCGAGAAGACGGGCACGTTTCAAGGGGTCAACCTGGGGAGGAGCCAGCCAAAGGGAAAGGTCACGCTGCCCGTGACGTTTGGAGGCGAATTGAACTACACGACGGAGAGGATTGTCTTTGATGTAGCCGAGATCCCCTTGCCCTACAACGGAATCCTCGGCCGCCCGACACTAGCCAAGTTCATGGCGGCTTCTCACTACGCCTACAACACGCTGAAGATGCCCGGGCCGATGAACATCATCACCGTCCCCTCCGACAAGAAAGATGCATTGATTTGCACCGACCAACTCACCAGAAAGCGGTTGTAGCAGCTGCCGCCAAGGCACCTGCTCCTGCCGCTGAAGCCCCGGGAGAAAAGAAGACCGGCGAGACTCCTCGCACCCACTCCGGCAAGCGCACCTCTTCGGGGTGTTGCGCTCCCGTCGAGTATGTGCCAGAGAGCTCCACCGGCAAGAGCAAGAAGTCCAGAGCTGCACCACCAGAGACCAAGAAGGTGTCCGTCAAGGAGGACGGCACGGGAGGAGCTTTTACCATAAGCTCCACCCTCGACAACAAATAGGAAAGCAAGCTCATCACTTTCCTACGGGCGAATGTCGATGTGTTTGTGTGGAAAGCATCCGACATCCCTAGCGTTCCCAGGGAAGTGATTGAGAACCATCTTGTTGTCTGTCCTCATGCACGGCCCGTCAAGCAGAAGGTCAGGAAGCAAGCTCTGGAGAGGCAGGAGTTCATCACGGAGGAGATTAGAAAGCTAGAGGCGGCAGTCTTGGTAAGAGGGGTACTCCATCCGACGTGGCTGGCCAATCCAGTAGTGGTGCGCAAGGCAGACAGGAAGTGGAGGCTGTGTATTGATTACACAGATATCAATAAAGCTTGTCCAAAAGATCCTTTCCCATTGCCATGCATCGACCAGATTGTTGACTCCACGGTCGGGTGTGACTTGCTATCGTTCCTCGACGCCTACTCAGGGTACCGCCAGATCTTGATGACCAGAGAAGATGAGGAGAAGACGACATTCATCACCCCATGTGGTACGTATTGCTTTTGACGGATGCCTTTCGGGTTGAAGAGTGCTGGCTCGACTTTTGCAAGAGCAGTCCAAATTGGTTTTGAGCCCCAGCTACATAGAAATATGGAAGCTGATATGGATGGCATAGTGGTCAAAACCAAGGACAAAGCGACACTTGTGCAAGATCTGGAGGAAACGTTTGCGAACCTGCGCAAGATCAACCTCAATCTGATCCCTGAGAAGTGTGTCTTCGGTGTCCCGTCTGGCAAGCTTCTCGGGTGCTTTGTGTACCAGCGTGGGATTGAGGCGAACCCAGACAAGATCAAGGCCATCGAGCAGATTGAGGCACCTAAGTGGATAAAGGACGCGTGTCGGCTCACTGGCTGCGTTGCCGCCATGACCAGATTCATCTCCAAGTCCGCGGAGCGTGCCCTTCCCTTTTTCAAGATTCTGAAGAAGGCGGGCCCCATGGAGTGGACCCCGGAGGCCGAGGCAGTGTACATGATTTGAAGAAGTACATCTCCTCTACCCTAGTGTTGGTTGCGCCTAAACCACAAGAACCGTTGCTGCTATACCTAGTGGAAACGAATCAAGTGGTTAGCGTCGCGCTGGCGGCACGGAGGGAGGTCGACGAAGAGGCAGCAGCAACGGCAGAATCAACGGATGGCGAGCCAGAACCCTCCCCGGCAGGGCTCGGTCCCGGCAAGAATGATTCCCCAGCAAGGGCTGACGCCAGTGCAACAGGGCCTGCGCAACTAGGTGAAGTGGTGCAGAAGAAGAAAATGGTGCAACACCTAGTTTACTTCGTCATCTCCCTCTTGCAGGGGGCTAGGTCGAGGTACTCTGGTGTGGAAAAACTGCTCTTCGGCCTCCTTATGGCCTCGAGGAAGCTGCGTAATGCATTACTTCCAAGCACACGAGATCACCGTTGTCACCCGCCTCCTGTTGCAACGGATACTGCATAACCCAGATGCAACAGGGAGGATTGTGGAATGGGCCCTGGAGCTGTCAAGTTTTGGCTTGAAGTTCGAAAGCACCTCGACGATTCAGAGCAGAGTCTTGGCAGAGTTCGTTGCTGAATGGACCTCGATGCCCGACGAAGAGGTCCAGGGGACCACTCTCCCCGGCAAGAAAACGAGTCGCAACTGGATCATGTACTTTGATGGAGCCTTCTCGCTACAAGGCGCCGGCGCTGGTGTGCTACTCGTCGCGCCCACCGGAGAGCACCTCAAGTACGTGATCCAAATGCACTTCCCCAGGGAGATGTCGACAAACAACACTGTCGAGTACGAGAGATTACTTGCCGGTCTCAGGATCGCGGCAGACCTCGAAGTCAAGAAGCTCATCGTCAGGGGTGACTCGCAGCTTGTCGTCAGGCAGATTAATAAGGACTACAAGAGCCCGTTCATGGAAGCTTACGTGGATGAAGTGAGGAAACTGGAGGAGCGCTTTGACGGTATACAGGCAGAGCATGTTCGCCACATGGAGAATGACATCGCCAATTACCTCTCAAAGCGCGCCGCCCTCAAGCTACCTGTGGAACTAGGTACTTTTGTGCTTCGGTTAACTCAACCATCCATTGAACCATCAACAGAGAAAAATAAGGGAAGGAAGTCAGGCCCCGGCAAGTACTTCCCTACCGAGCTCCCTGGGACCATCGGTGAAGGAGTTGTCATGGACGCCGAGCCTGCCGTGGGACAACCGACTCCGGCAGGGCGCCAAGCCCTTACCGTGGAGACAACCGTTCCTGCGGCGGAAGAAATGCATTTGGTCCTTGCCGTCGAGCCACAGGCTCCAGCATGGGCATAGCATACCGTCTGGTTCCTCCAAATAGGGGAGCTTCCTGAGGAGCAGGAAGAAGTAGAGAAAGTAGCCCGCCGGTCCGCCCTGTACCAGTTCGTTGATAACATTCTGTACAGAAAAAGACCGAATGGAGTGAAATTGAAGTGCATCTCCTGGGAGGAAGGACTGGAGCTATTGGCGGAGATACATTTAGGCATATGTGGCTCTCACATTGGGTCAAGGGACCTTGCCGGCAAGGCTTTCCGGCAAGGTTTCTTCTGGCCCACTGCCCTCCAGGATGCGAATGCGCTAGTAACCAAGTGTGAGGCATGCCAGTTCCATTCGAAGAAGATTCATCAGCCAGCTCAAGCCTTGCAGACAATTCCTCTCTCCTAGCCATTATCGGTCTGGGGGCTCGACATACTGGGCCTTTTTCCCCGCGCCGTCGGGGGCTTTGAGTACTTGTATGTTGTAGTCGACAAGTTCACAAAGTGGCCGGAGGTGGAAGCAGTGAGGAAGGTGACCGCACAGTCAGCCGTCAAATTCTTCAAGGGGCTAGTTTGCCGCTTTGGTGTGCCGAACTGTATCATCACCGACAACGGCACGCAGTTCACAAGCCACGCCTTCATGCAGTATATCGAGGACCTCGACAGCAAGGTCTGTTTTGCTTCCGTGGCACACCCACAGAGCAACAACCAAGAGGAGAGGGCAAATGCAGAACTGTTACGTGGCCTGACGACAAAGACTTTTGACAAGCTGCACAAGAGCGGAAGGAGCTGGATTGATGAACTGTCGGCGGTTCTTTGATCGATCAGAACGACACCAAATCGAGCCACCGGCCAGACACCCTTTGCCCTGGTTTACGGGGCAGAAGCAGTTCTCCCCACAGAACTCATATACGGGTCACTTCGAGTGCTCTCTTATGATGAGCTTGATCAAGAGCGATTGCGGCAAGATGACGCAACGTTCCTCGAGGAAGGTCGTCTTCGGGCGGCTGTGAGAGCAGCATGCTACCAGCAAGCCTTGCGACGCTACCACATCCGCAAGGTTCATGCCCGAAGATTTGAGGAAGGCGACCTTGTTCTTCGCCGCGTTCAGTCGGCCAAGAATTCCAACAAGTTGACGCCAAAGTGGGAAGGCCCTTGTCGGGTAACACGAGTCACCAGGCCTGGCGCAGTCCGCCTGGAGACCGAAGATGCCATTCCAGTGAGCAACTCCTGAAACATTGAGCATCTTCGCAAGTTTTACCCATAAGGCGTGGCTGACGGGCCCCCCGGCAAGCCACCTTTTGTACAAGCCTTGCCGGCAAGGCATGTAACCCTCTGTACAAAGCCAGGCGCTGACCCTGAGCATAAATAAACGAAGCGCTGGCGCCCTAAGTTATAGCATGCATGCTAGTTTGAGTCTCTCCCTCGGTTAGGGTTGACAGTGCTTAGCAGCGACTAACCCCTAGCATAGAGGTCGAGTCTGTGTCTCTTTGTTCCTATCCATCCTCTTTGCTTCGCAGGGTACATTAATGTTTCCGCCAAGCCAAGTGGAAGGAAGAGGACAAGTCGGCGCTCCAGACCCGGCAAGCCAAGCTTGCCGGGGGCTGAAGATGCAAAGGTCCACCCACGGCAAGCTGGGGATGCCGGGGGCTGCAGATCCAGATAAGTTTTCCCATCCCCTATTATGCATTTCCGTATGAAGCTTGGAACGTACAGAACCTCGTTTTGTTCCAAGGCTGTCGTGCTCCCTCCGTTCCTACCACCCAAGAACTTCTTGGTTCGGAATAGGGTTGTAGCCGCGACGGCAATGAAGCAAGCGTAGGGACCGCCCCTACTTCGCCCCCGCCCCCGCCGAAGGTGTGGGTGTGGTCGAACGAAGTAGGGGAGCGGCAAGGCCTGCTGCCGGGCAACGGTGTTTGTATTGAAAACAACAAGGATCAGTTCCTTGGTATGGGCTTACCTCACGCACACAAGACCCGGCAAGCACCCTTTTTCATTAATACGTTCCATACAGGTACAGTTCGTACGGAATGTAAACATAAACAGGAAGATTACAGGTTTTAGATCTAACTAAGGCCCGTAGGCCTACAAACTGAAAAAAGATAAGGTGCCCGTAATCCCTTTCTTGTCCCTCTCCTCAGGAAATGAAACAAGAAGGCAAAAGGGCAGAAGGAGCGCCTAGGCGAGGTACAAGTAGCAGAAGGCACCAAGGGAACATGCGGCGGTCGCCTAGGAGAGGGCTGGCGGTGGTGGCGCCGGAGGAAGAGCAGGAAGATGAGGCAGCGGTCCGTCAATACGCTACAAAGGCGTCGGTGCCATCGTACTCCGACTTGACGGCCCGCCACCCGCCTTCTTCCCCTTCTTCGGCCTCCCCACGCCAGCCGCCCAAGGAGGCGACCCCGAGAAGTTCAAGGAGCCGGCGACATGGATGATGGGGTCGCCGGTGTCGCCCAGGAATGGCGCGCCCGACGCCTAGTCGGACCTGTCATCCTGCCGCCCGCTACCCTCGTCGTCGCTGCCGCTGTCCTCCTCGTCACTCCCGCTCGAGGAAGAGTCTTCGTCATCAGAGGAGCTCTCCACGTAGCACCTTGCACGAGTCCCGAAGTGTCCAAAGTCCTTGACGGAGAGGAGGCCACTCTCCATTAATTTGAAATGGAGAGTGAGCCCCTCCGTCAGGCTGTGGATGCGAGCGAAGGTCTTCCACCCACGGCAAAGGTACATGACGTGAGGGGCAAGGAAGTCGACGTCGGCCCATGTGCCGCTGTTCCCACAGCCCCTCATGTGCAGCCTCAGTGCCTGCGGCGGGTCTAGCACCATCTCCCGAGCAAATGGGGTCGGCAGACGAAGACGACGACGCGCCGACTGGTGCAGCCTGATGAAGAACTCGTAGGGGTTGTCCCCGACGTGGCCCTCCACTGGGGGAGGGGCCACTGGCGGAGGCGAGGCCGACGCGCCGCCCCGTCCTCCTCTTCCTCGAGCACCACAACGGCCTCGACCTCGCCCCCTCCCCCTTCCTCTAACGGCTGGCTCCGCCGCCACGAGCTCTTGGGGAGGAGCAACACGTTGTCTAGCAGAGACCATCGCCGCCACCGATGAAGCATCAACGCGCCCTCTCTCCATGACAGAAGGGAGGAAGGAGCAGGGATGGGGAGAGGTGGATGACGAAGGACTGAGAGGCGCTGTTCCTCCCGCTCCCCTTCTTATAAAGGGACGGGGTCAGAGCTCGGCCGCCCCTTTCAGCCAATCCAACTCATTAAGGTGACAGCGGGCGAGGCCGTCGACCGCCCTCCCTTCCCAATTGAAGGCACGTGGGAATTGACCCACGCGCGCACGTCTTCCCATATCCCACGCGCCTGTCATTTGCTCTGCGTCGTGCATGCGGCGTACATGGCACGAGAGACGGGCGTAATGGGACACGTGGAGCGGCGGTTTTCAGGTAAGGATAGTAAATGAGCAGCGGCCCCGTGGTTTCGAAGAGATGCGCAAGCCGCCTCTTTACTTTTCATTGCAGGATGACGCAAGCATGCTTCGTTCACCCACGCGCGCGACCCCCATGTCATGCATTCAACGCGGGTCGTGGGGAAGCGCAGCGGACGGAGAGTTACCACGGTAAAAACCGCCCCACCTGCCCGCGCACCGTCCTGGGCCTGGCCCAACAACGTGTCGCGCTTATGTGTGGCCCAGGCCCGGGGGCTCCTGTCGGTGTACTAAAGTAGGGGCGCTCGTTTGTACCCCTTATTTGTGCACGGGCAGTCAGAGCCGCGCCCAAGACCACACTTAAGCAGGGCAGAGACACAGAATCAAAGCCGCAAGACGGTCAAAGCAACGCCAAGACAGAGACGCAGAGAACAAGAGGGCGAGGTGGACTCCCCCGGCAAGACCCTTGCCGGGGCGACCCCCGCGGCCCCGGCAAGGTTCTTGATGGGGCGGCTCACCCGATGCCAGCAAAGCGCGCCGCCCCTGGGCCCCAGTTTCTCCAACGTCACCAACCGCATTGGGACCAGGGCACGGGAGGCGCCTCCGTGATGGCATGCAGATCTTTGTGAAGACAAGAAACATTTCAAATCAGAGGAGGATTAGAAGACGATGAACCTCAGCGAGATCCTTGCCGAGGAAACCCACAAGACCCCCAGCAAGATTCTTGCCGGGTACGACCGCCACGCCACGGCAAGACCCTTGCCAGGGCCCGGCAAGGCCCTTGCCGAGGACGTCCGCGAGGCCACAGCCAGGCCCGCACCCGGCAAAGCTTCTGCCACCGCTCCCATGTAGCTGCCAGCCCACCAGCTGGGCAGGCGCCTGCGTGTCGGCATGAGGCTTCTCGGCCAACTCAGCACATGCCTACGTGGTGGCATGCAAATCTTCATGAAGGCCCTATCACCACGCCACCTCAACAGCCTGCCAGCCTACATGGCGCTGACCGCCTCGCTGGCCCAGGCGTGTGTCAAGGCAGGGCGAAGCGGCAATAAAGTGGAGGGGACACGTCAGAGGCGCATTAAATACGTCTTGTCCCGTAATAGCTAGTGATAGGCTTAAACACAGTACCCCGGTGCCACCTCCTGTGTGCCGCTGTGGCGATCCCCTTTCCTATAAAAGGAGGCCCAAGGCATCCAGGAGAAGGATTCGGACCCTTGGATAAGTTACACTCATTGTAACTAGCTCAAGAACTCCAAGACCACAGATATACACACAAAAGCAGGACTAGGGTATTAAGCATCCTTGCGGTCCGAACCTGGGTAAACGACCTGCGTGCTCGTACCGACTGCTGATCCTGCTCTTCTCATCACCCCGCGCCCCGCAACCGTAGTAGGGATTCTCGTGATCCCATAGATGTCATTTCCCACCGACAATTTTGAATGTCAGAAAGGTTTTCGTTTTGGTCATCATGCATCAAACATTATTGGTAAAATAGTACAACTGAATGAAGAGCATGGGAAAGATTTAGTGTCGTTGTTGGTGCTCCAATGAACCATAAAGTAAATAAATCCCTGGTTTGTAGTGATGATTGCATAAAACTATAGAAGTACGCATTGCTTTTGTAAATAATATATTATTTTGTGATAATCTTATATCTTATCTTATATATATATATATACACACACACACACACTAATTAGAAGCACCTTTCAAGCCTTCACGTTAATCCTTGGAAACTAAGAAAATTAATCATCCGATCTTCGTATTAACAATCTACAGCCGTCGGATCAAATAACCAAGAGTCCTCAACAAATATCCCACCTACACGCAGAAAAAAAACTGTTCCAAGGCATATGACGTAAACAGCTCCCTTAGCCCTTGCAAACACCTTCCTCCATCGATCAGAACCCTACGAGGAGGCACCGATCTGTCATAAAAAAACCTTGGCCCCTCCTGCTCTTGCAATCTTTCAATCTACAGCTGAAGAACGACGCCCATCCCTAACCTGAAGTAGCCCCGTGCGAGGAGGAGGCACCAATCTGTTATCAACAAACCCTATTGGACGGTCTCTTCATCACCCTCCTCTTGCAACCTTTCAATCTGCAGCCCTAAGAACGTTGCCCATCCGTAAACTCAAGCATCACGGCGACGATGTTGTGGGCATGAGGCAGGCAGCGCAGAATAAGGGGCGGAACTCTGATAGCAGTTAGCCGCATGGCAGTGGCGAGTTGCACGGCTGGGATGGCCCCCTCCTCCTATGATTCAGAAATTACTTCAGCAAGGGTAGGTTCCAGGTCTTCTTCTATTTGTCGACCTAATAATCAAAGAAAAGAGTATCCGGCTCTGCCTTATCCTTTCTATTTTGTTGTATGTATTTTATAGTGCAGTAAATTAGCGTTGTTTATTGAAAAATACTTGCACTACGGTGTGGGAGATGGGGCTAACATACGAGAAATACGATACACAAGCACCAATCATATATGCATGCAGACTGTACCAATCCCGTTCATCAGATATACAAACACACATGACCAAATAGTGTTTCTCAAAATTTCCATACTGTACAAGTACACATGGTGTTCTCTGAAACTTTAACCCAATTAGCTGGATGCTACATGTTGATTCTCCAGGTTATGAAGATTTGTCCATCCGGCCAACCCATGGTCCAAGTTTAGCCAGAGGATGAATTAGCATAACGACGCCCTTCTGTCACACCTGTCTGAGGTAGATGAAAATTGTCCTTTTTGTCTTCTTTTTCCATGGAAGGAAAAATATATGAATCTCCAAACTTCGCCTTCTCCTCGATCTGGTGGTGACAATTTTGATCTGGCAGCCACATCTTGCCTATCTCTCACTATTTCCTTTTTATGTCGGGCGAGGAAAAGTAATATGTACCGTGTAGTATGCTGAAGTATGTGCTATCCCTAATGAAGAGTAATCCATTGGAGTTTTTGCGATGGGTGCTCTACTCGCCTCTGAGTTCGAGTTCGCCAATCTCCTGTTTTGTTTTCTCTGTATTAAATAAAATGGTTGAGGATATTCAGTAAACTGGTGTCACAGGTTCTCAATTCATGGAATCATTGTTTGGATCTTCCTTCAATGCCACAACACGTGAATGCACACTCTGTAGAAAAATATGTGAGGCGTTGTGCTGCAGTCTATCCATACTGCCCAACGCATGTTGTAAGTGAAGTTTCCTCTGAGATTGCTGACTGTTTAGTGAACGTAATTCCCTAGTTTATTCTCTCCCTAAACAGATGTTGACGAATATGTTATTGCAGAGCAGATAGATAAAGTGGTGTCGTAGCCTAGAAGCAGACACATAGTCCACGACAAACATATCAATTTTTCCTTAAGAACGTTGAAAGTGTCATCTGGATTGGGAGAAATCTATCCGAGTTATACTAACTCCATTCTTGGTTTCCTCATATATTTTAGGTGTTCACTTTTTTTTCTACAACCACCGGCGCTGAAATTTCCCATCTAGACATGTCTGTACTCCATGTTTCATTGAATAAACAAGAGAAGAACGATAGACTCACTGGCAGGTTCCTTATCTTTCTTTTTGTCGAGAAGGAGTGCATGCTTATGATAGAACTTGCCGAGCTTCATTGATAATGACAATTAGTATTAGATGCAATTCAGGAATATATCTTAACCGAGTGAATTTTCTTAAATTATGGCATTATGCACTCCTATACTTTTAAGGATTTGGTTTTCCCAACATTACACGCTATACATGCATGTTTGTCACCTGCATCTAATTTACATATTGTATGCATTGCCACTTGGCACTTCTACCCTGTTTCTATTCTCCATATCGCGTAGCTATTGTTTTCTAAATTTGTCCATGTATGCAGATAGCAACTAATTAATAGAAGCTATGACTAACTAAAGTAACAACAGCCTGTTGGTACTCTTTTATGATGTCTACTTCCGACTGAATATTGGTTGCCATTACAAAGCTAGGTAACATCTATATCTTCACTACTCACATAATTTTTAATATAGATCCAATATTTTTGCATCTCAAATTGCTCTTAGCTTACATGTACAGATACTTTAAAGAAAATTCTTCTCTTTCTTGCTATGCATCTTATGACACCATGGAAATTTATCCCTGCTACAAATCTGTTCATATATGAGCCTTTTGTTTGCCGAATTTGGCAGCGCAGATAGTGCAAAAAAAGATGGTGCAAATCTTTTCCAAGTTCGCTCATAGTACTTTCCCTTGGCCGAGTTCGGAGAAATACATAGCTGCTGGATTGAAGGAGGAGACAATACTTGCATAAGTTTGTATTTTGCACTCCAGATTTTGATATCAGTTTCAGTTACATAAAACAAAATGTACCAGTTCAATTAGCTTTTTTTATTCAGAGGTAACAGTATGAATGAGTAAGTCGATCTAACCGGATAAGAAAATCATAGACTCATTGTGTTCATGACGTTCAGTCTGTAGTATCGCGCAGCAAATCCATCAACTGGGAAAATATAGTTCATTGCTGACATGGTTTACATATGTTTTCGTATTATATCAGTCATTAAAGTTATGCACAATATCTTTTAAAACTGTAACACGATATTGTTTTCCTTAGTCTATACCTACTAATAAAACAAGGTGCGTTTCGCCAAACTTTTTCATCCGTTCACCGCCGAAAATAAGTTTTTCTATCGAAGGTGGTACTAAATTCTTATGCATTCGTTTGCTAGAAAAAAAGGCTTTTTGAAAAAATTCGTCTGTGGGCCGCGGGCTGTGGCCCAGTGAAACCACCTCACTTATTTTTCTGCCCATGCAACTGAGAAAATTCTATTATCCGCATGGGGCGACTAATAGTCAGAGCATCGCGTAGGATAACCAATAATGGGCTGGCCCATTTTTCTTTATTTCTGTGTTTTACCTCTATTTTTATTCCTTTTTCCCCATCTCATTTTTTCAGTTCCAAGTTTATTTTTCTTATAAAATTTATTTCATAAATTCAAAATTCTCAAAAAATGTTCAGCATTTTAAAAATTTTTATAGAAAATGTTCAGCATTCCAAAATTTCGTATCTATTTTGAAAGATATTTGGAACTTTAGAAAATTTTCCCATTTTTTCAAAAGATTTTATTCTTTTTCAATTTTTTGTAGATTTATAAAAGAAAATGGCAAATTAAAAAAATCTCCAAATTTGAAAAATATTGTTGTTTTAGTGAAACTTTCACAATTCAAAATAATGTTACAAGATACATATTTTCGAAAAATGTTATGAAGTTTTAACACATGTTCCCATTCTAAAAAAATGTTTACAAATTCAAATAATGTTCATGTTTTTATAAAAAAAGTTGCTGTTTTCAAAAAATATTTTTGAATTTTATAAGATATTTCTGTTCTAGATTTTGTTCACGTTGTTCTGAAAGTGTAGGTAATTTTCAAAAAACAGTTCAGGATTTAAAAAATAATTCATGTTTCCTACAATATTCAGAAACTTCATACCTTAAAATCTCCTCGATCGAAAGGAAAAGTATATTGAATAATTCATGGGCCTTCTTTGGTGTCTGATGACATAACAAAACTCTTAAATGCCCTCGATCAATAATGAAAAAAATAGCGGATTGATTACTTCATACCCGGCGAAACCAAGAAGCTAAATGTTCCTTTTTCACCCACGCACAGAGTTTTGCTTGCATATATAATTCTCACTTACTTTAAATGCATTTTATTTTTTCTTCCTTTGCAAAGCACGGGCCTATGTGCTAGTAATATCTAAATACTACAACCACCCCAAAAATACATGAGATGTATAGGTTTTTGTCCAAACTCAAAGGTGTTGTTGTTTGATAAAGTTATGCAAGAAAAATTAACATATATAGTACTACCTCCATTCCATATTTACTATCGTTCAAATGTATGTATGTAGAATTAAAATACATCTAGATGCATCCATTTCGGCGACAATTAACATGGATAGAGGGAGTACGAAATAAATATCAGTAGAAGAACCATGGTGAAATATGTATTTTTCTATGAAGTTGATGTCTAATATGTGGGCAAGGACGGAGTATTTGTTTCCCAAATAAATATTACAGACATTAATAAAAATGTGTTTAATTCTTTGCAACTTATTGTACCTACTAGGAAAGTGAACAAATGCAGGAACATATTGAAAAATCTAAGAAATTTGAACTTTTTCACTTTGGCATATGCTTTTGGCGCATGTAGAAGGAAATATTATGGTTTTAGCATGCAATTTTGTCACATATATAAGGAAATATGAGTGCTTTCTTTGGTGCCAACTATATCTATTTGTAATGTGTATATAAAAAATAGTTTCCATTTCTGTTTTCATTAGTTTACTGTCCAAAAAACTAGCCCGTGCAGAGGCACGGGTTGATGACTAGTGTAAATAATTTGTACAAATAAGGACTAATACATCAGAACATATGTCTATTCTGCTTTTGTTTCTGTTTGTGACAATGTTATATGCACCTGAAAATATGCATCAACATGCATGTTAATTTTTATGTATGCACTTATTCTCCATAATAAAGTTTAATACTCCAAATGTATTATATTTTCATTATATTCCTATCGCATTATAGAGTCTAAGTAGAAAATAAAAGTCTAATGGTGATGCTCATACTTCCAATTTTGAATCACCAACTCACTGAAGAAATATAATTTAGTCCCTGTCGTGGTTCTAAGTCTGACAGTAGAATGGGGGGTAGGTATGGAGAGGCAAGATCCTAGCTATGGAGTAGTTGTATACACAAGATGTTTACGAGTTCAGGCCCTTCTCGGAGGAAGTAACAGCCCTATGTCTCGGAGCCAGGATGCGGTCGACTGTATTATGCGCGTATGAGTTACAGGGGTGCGAACCCTTTACACTGAGGAGGGGGGGTGGCTTATATAGAGTTCGCCAGACCCCTCCAGCCCTCGGTTACATAGGGATTAAGGTACATTAAGAGAGGGAGTTACTGGTAACGTCCCACATAAAGTGCTATGATGACCATAAAGCCACTTAATGACCGACCGTTTGCGTGTAGACTGACTGTAGATCTTCTGGCGGTCGAGTGGTTGGCTGGTGGTCGAGTGTCTTCAGGTCCGTCGAGTGGAATCCTTCCAGGCCGACTGAAAGGTGCTTTCTTTAAGAGATGTCCTTGGGGAGGGTATCTTGGACAGGTCCATGACCCTACCCTAGGTACATGACTTCATCAGTAGCCCCCAAATGGATCGAGGTTTGAGTGGGGAAGGAGTTGAGAACTCTTCCGACCCACCTTTTGTGTGATGAGCACGTCTTGTCCTGGATCAATAAGCTTAGGTGACGGCTTCAGCTTCTTTTTCAGTCACCTTGATCCATTCTTTGTATCTGTCGAGTGTGTGTTTTGTACTTGGTGAACTCCGAGTGACAGGAAGGAGGAAATCTTTTGTCTGACGATTTGCCCTGCGGTGCGCGGATTTAGCGGGATTCGAATTTTTGGGAAACGAGCGGGGCGGAGGAAGCCGCAGTAATCGGACGGGATAAGGCAGGGACGCCTCGATCTCCGCGCCACCTTTTTCGCCACGTATCGCGCGGGCGACTGTTGCGGGATTTGACAGGATCGTTCGGGCCTACGAGTCAGTCACTCGGAAGCAACCTCATATAAGGCCTCGGGCGGGGGTTTTTGAACAGTGCGTTCCCCTTTCCTCCTCCCTTCTCCAGATTCATCTGCCGCATGCGATTCCTCCTCCGCATTGCTGCTCCGTGCGCGTCTCGTTGGAAACAATGGTGAAGGACAAGACGGCGGCTTTGGAGCGGGCGAAGAAGGTGTCGGCGAAGGCGAAGGGAAGAGCGACCAGTCGGGGCGGATCCTCGTCGAGGGCCAGCTTGCCGCAGGGCTGGATCCAGGGCGACTGGATCTGCTCGACAATCAGCCAGAAGGACTTCGACGACATGGCCAATGAAGGACGGATCCTCCATGGAACGGCGCAGCTCCCGGGGAAGGAGTGGACGCCACAACCTCTGGAGGGTGAGTGCGTTCTCTTGGCCACCTATGTCGACCGCGGGTTTTCTCTACCGCCTCACCCTTTCTTTCGGGGATTTCTGAACTTCTTTGGGGCACAACTTCACCACTTCACTCCCAACTCCATCGTGTATCTTGCTGCTTTCGTGTCGCTGTGTGAGAATTTCTTGGGTTGCCGGCCTCATTGGGGCCTTTTCAAGCACATTTTTACTTGTCGCTCCCAAACGGTGAAAAAGGCCAATCCGAGTGACGAGAGAACTCGAGTGATTCAGATGTGTGGGGGTCTTGGGGTCCAAATGAGAGGAAAAAGCTCTTTTGCAGCCATGATCTTACCCAAGTCAGTCCGTGGATGGCAGTCGACTTGGTTCTACTGCAAGGACCAGCCAACGCCAGGGCAGTCGACTCGACTCCCTCGTTTTTCCATGGACCGAGTGAGCAAACCATCTTCTTTGAAAGTGATCCCGGAAGAGAAGGCGCAGGTGAAGGTGTTGGTCGAACGAGTTGTCCAACTCATTCGAGACGGGGTAACAGGCATGGATCTCTTGGAGGTCTTCCTTCGACGACGCATCCAGCCGCTTCAAGCCCGAGACCATCCGATGTGGTTGTACTCCGGCACTGAGTACACCACTCGGATCCACCCGGAGGAGATCGAGGATGCCATGCTGGAATGTCTTGGGGGCATCACAGGAAACAAGGACAACCCTCAAGGGGCCAAGAGGATCCCTCCACTCGACCAGTCCTACGAAGTAGACAAGGTCCATTCCTGCATCTTTGATTGTTATCTTGTTTTCTCCATCTTGTTTGTTCCAAATCAGTCGATTGACTTTGTCTTGTTTGTTGTCTTCCAAGCCACCACTGAGATGTATTCGATGCCCAACGGGGCGCGAGAACCAGTCGAGGAGGAAGGGAGCGGAGGTGAAAGCCAGGAGGAATGGCAATCCGATGGTGCGGAGGACGAAGATGATGACAGCACCGGCGAAGAGGAGGAGGAGGAAGAGGAGGAAGAAGTCGACCCTCCTCGCATGGAAAGGCGATCCTGTTGGGGAACGTAGTAATTTCAAAAATTTCCTACGTACACGCAAGATCATGGTGATGACATAGCAACGAGAGGGGAGAGTGTTGTCCACGTACCCTTGTAGACCGTAAGCGGAAGCGTTATGACAACGCGGTTGATGTAGTCGTATGTCTTCACGATCCGACCGATCCAAGTACCGAACGTACGGCACCTCCGAGTTCAGCACACGTTCAGCTCGATGACGATCCCCGGGCTCCGATCCAGCAAAGCTTCGGGGATGAGTTCCGTCAGCACGACGGCGTGGTGACGATGATGATGCTCTACTGGCGCAGGGCTTCGCCTAAACTCCGCGACGATATGACCGAGGTGGAATATTGTGGAGGGGGGCACCGCACACGGCTCAGGAACGATCCGTAGATCAACTTGTGTGTCATGGGGTGCCCCCCTGCCCCCGTATATAAATGAGCAAGGGGGGAGGAGGCCGGCCCTAGGAGGGGGCGCGCCAAGTGTGGAGTCCTACTAGGACTCCCTAGTCCTAGTAGGATTCCACCTCCCTTGTTGGAGTAGGAGAAGGGGAAAGAGGGGGAGAGGAAGAAGGAAAGGGGGGCTGCGCCCCTTGTCCAATTCGGACGAGAGGGGGGGCGCAGGCCTCCTTCCTTTTGGCCTCTCTCCTCTATTCCCGTATGGCCCAATAAGGCCCATATACTCCCCGGCGAATTCCCGTAACTCTCCGGTACTCCGAAAAATACTCGAATCACTCGGAACCTTTCCAAACTCCGAATATAGTCGTCCAATATATCGATCTTTACGTCTCGACCATTTCGAGACTCCTCGTCATGTCCCCGATCTCATCCGGGACTACGAACTCCTTCGGTACATCAAAACTCATAAACTCATAATATAAATGTCATCGAAACCTTAAGCGTGCGGACCCTACGGGTTCGAGAACTATGTAGACATGACTTAGAACTATTCTTGGTAAATAACCAATAGCGGAACCTGGATGCCCATATTGGCTCCTACATATTCTACGAAGATCTTTATCGGTCAAACCGCATAACAACATACTTTGTTCCCTTTGTCATCGGTATGTTACTTGCCCGAGATTCGATCGTCGGTATCCAATACCTAGTTCAATCTCGTTACCAGCAAGTCTCTTTGCTTGTTACGTAATGCATCATTCCGTAACTAACTCATTATCTACATTGCTTGCAAGGCTTATAGTGATGTGCATTACCGAGAGGGCCCAGAGATACCTCTCCGACAATCGGAGTGACAAAACCTAATCTCGAAATATGCCAACCCAACATGTACCTTTGGAGACACCTGTAGTACTCCTTTATAATCACCCAGTTATGTTGTGACGTTTGGTAGTACCCAAAGTGTTCCTCCGGTAAACGGGAGTTGCATAATCTCATAGTTACAGGAACATGTATAAGTCATGAAGAAAGCAATAGCAACATACTAAACGATCAAGTGCTAAGCTAACAGAATGGGTCAAGTCAATCACATCATTCTCCTAATGATGTGATCCCGTTAATCAAATGACAACTCTTTTGTCCATGTCTAGGAAACATAACCATCTTTGATAAACGAGCTAGTCAAGTAGAGGCATACTAGTGACACTATGTTTGTCTATGTCTTCACACATGTATTATGTTTCCGGTTAATACAATTCTAGCATGAATAACAAACATTTATCATGATATAAGGAAATAAATAATAACTTTATTATTGCCTCTAGGGCATATTTCCTTCAGTCTCCCACTTGCACTAGAGTCAATAATCTAGTTCACATCATCATGTGATTTAACACCAATATTCACATCTGTATGTGATTAATACCCATAGTTCACATCGTCATATGATCAACACCCAAAGGGTTTACTAGAGTCAATAATCTAGTTCACATTGTTATGTGATTAACACCCAAAGAGTACTAAGGTATGATCATGTTTTGCTTGTGAGAGAAGCTTAGTTAACGGGTCTGTCACATTCAGAGCCGTATGTATTTTGCAAATATTCTATGTCTACAATGCTCTGCACAGAGCTACTCTAGCTAATTGCTCCCACTTTCAATATGTATCCAGATTGAGACTTAGAGTCATCTGGATCGGTGTAAAAAGCTTGCACCGATGTAACTATTTACGACGGGTTCTTTTATCACCTCCATAATCGAGAAACACCTCCTTATTCTACTAAGGATAATTTTGACCAATGTCCAGTGATCTACTCCTAGATCACTATTGTACTCCCTTGCCAAACCAGGGCAGAGTATACAATAGGTCTGGTCCATAGCATGGCATACTTTTATAGAACCTATGACTGATGCATAGGGAATGACTTTCATTCTCTTTCTTTTTTCTGCCGTGGTCGGGATTTGAGTCTTACTCAATTTCATACCTTTGCAACACAGGCAAGAACTCTTTCTTTGACTGTTCCATTTTGAACTACTTCAAAATCTTGTCAAGGTATGTACTCATTGAAAATCTTATCAAGTGTCTTGATATATCTCAATAGATCTTGATGCTCAATATGTAAGTAGTTTTACTGAGGTCTTTCTTTGAAAAACTCCTTTCAAACATTCCTTTATGCTTTCCAGAAAAATTCTACATCATTTCTGATCAACAATATGTTACTCACATATATTTATCAGAAAGGCGGTAGTGCTCCCACTCACTTTATTGTGAATACAGGCTTCACTGCAAGTCTGTATAAAACTATATGTTTTGATCAACTTATCAAAGCGTATATTCCAACTCTGAGATGCTTGCACCAGTCCATAGATGGATCGCTGGAGCTTGCACATTTTGTTAGCACCTATAGGATTAACAAAACCTTCTGGCTGCATCATATACAACTCTTCTTCCAGAAAACTATTCAAGAATGCAGTTTTGACATCCATTTGCCCAATTTCATAATCATAAAATGCAGCAATTGCTAACATGATTCGGACAGACTTAAGCATCGCTACGGGTGAGAAAGTCTCATCGTAGTCAACCCCTTGAACTTGTCGAAAACCTTTTGCAACAAGTCGAGCTTAGTAGATAGTAAAACTACTATCAGTGTCCGTCTTCCTATTGAAGATCCATTTATTTAACATGGCTTGCTGATCAGAGCAAGTCAATCAAAGTCCATACTTTGTTCTCATACATGGATCATATCTCAGATTTTATGGCCTCAAGCCATTTCGTGGAATCTGGGCTCATCATCGCTTCCTCATAGTTCGTAGGTTTCATCATGGTCTAGTAACATGACTTCCAGAACATGATTACCGTACCACTCTGGTGCGGATCTTACTCTGGAAGACCTACGAGGTTTTGCAGCAACTTGATCTAAAGTTTCATGATCATCATCATTAACTTCCTCACTAATTGGTGTAGTAATCACTGGAACTGATTTCTGTGATGAACTACTTTCCAATAAGGGAGAAGGTACAATTACCTCATCAAGTTCTACTTTCCTCCCACTCACTTCTTTCGAGAGAAACTTCTTCTCTAGAAAGGATCCATCTTAGCAACGAATAACTTGCCTTCGGATCTGTGATAGAAGGTGTACCCAATAGTTAACTTTGGGTATTCTATGAAGACGCACTTCTCTGATTTGGGTTAGAGCTTATCAGGTTGAAAACCTTTTTTCATATAAGCATCGCAACTCCAAGCTTTAAGAAACGACAGCTTAGGTTTACTGCTAAACCATAGTTCATACGGTGTCGTCTCAACGGATTTAGATGGTGCCCTATTAAACGTGAATGCAGCTGTCTATAATGCATAACCCCAAAACGATAGTGGTAAACCAATAAGAGACATCATAGATCGCACCATATCTAGTAAAGTACGATTACGACGTTTGGACACACCATTACATTGTGGTGTTCCAGATGGCGTGAGTTGCGAAACTATTTCACATTGTTCCAAATGAAGACCAAACTCATAACTCAAATATTCGTCTCCACGATCAGATCGTAGAAACTTTATTTTTCTTGTTACGATGATTTTTTCCACTTCACTCTGAAATTCTTTGAACTTTTCAACTATTTCAGACTTATGTTTCATCAAGTAGATATACCCATATCTGCTCAAATCATTTGTGAAGGTTAGAAAATAACGATACTTGCCACGAGTCTTAACACTCATCGGATCGCATACATCGGTATGTATTATTTCCAATAAGTCAGTAGCTCGTTCCATTGTTCTAGAGAACGGAGTTTTAGTCATCTTGCCCAAAAGGCACGGTTGGCAAGCATCAAATGATTCATATCCAAGTGATTCCAAAAATCCATCTTTATGGAGTTTCTTCATGCGCTTTACACCGATATGACCCAACCGGCAGTGTCACAAATAAGTTGCACTATCATTATTAACTTTGCATCTTTTGGCATCAATATTATGAATATGTGTATCACTACGATCGAGATCCAACAAACTATTTTCATTGGGTGTATAACCATCGAAGGTCTTATTCATGTAAACAGAATAACAATTATTCTTTAACTTCAAATGAATAACTGTATCGCAATAAACATGATCAAATCATATTCATGCTCAACGCAAACACTAAATAACATTTATTTAGGTTTAACAATAATCCCGAAAGTATAGGGAGTGTGCGATGATGATCGTATCAATCTTGGAACTACTTCCAACACTCATCGTCACTTCCCCTTCAACTAGTCTTTGTTTATTCTGTAACTCCTGTTTCGAGTCACTAATCTTAGCAATGGAACAAGTATCAAATACTCAGGGGCTACTATAAACACTAGTAAGGCACACATCAATAACCTGTATATCAAATATACCCTTGTTCACTTTGCCATCCTTCTTATCCACCAAATATTCGGGGCATTTCTGCTTCTAGTGACCATTTCCTTTGCAGTGTAAGCACTCAGTTTCAGGCTTTGGTCCAGCTTTGGGCTTCTTCACGGGAGTGACAACTTGTTTGCCATTCTATTTGAAGTTTCCCTTTCTTTCCCTTTGCCCTTTTTCTTGAAACTAGTGGTCTTGTCAATCATCAACACTTGATGCTCTTTCTTGATTTCTACCTTCATCGGTTTCAACATCACGAAGAGCTCGAGAATCATTTTCGTCATCCCTTGCATACTATAGTTCATCACGAAGTTCTAGTAACTTAGTGATGGTGACTAGAGAATTCTATCAATCACTATCTTATCTGGAAGATTAACTCCCACTTGATTCAAGCGATTGAAGTACCCAGATAATCTGAGCACATGCTCACTAGTTGAGTGATTCTCCTCCATCTTTTAGCTATAGAACTTGTTGGAAACTTCATATCTCTCAACTCGGGTATTTGCTGAAAATATTAACTTCAACTCCTGGAACATCTCATATGGTCCATGACGTTTAAAACGTCTTTGAAGTCCCGATTCTAAGCCCTTAAGCATGGTGCACTAAACTATCAAGTAGTCATCATATTGAGCTTAGCCAAACGTTCATAATTCTTCTGTGCAGCAATGAGGATAAACCTCAGATCACAGATCCAATCCGCATCATTGCTACTAACATCTTTCAACACAATTTTCTCTAGGAATATATCAAAATAAACATATGAAAGCAACAACGCAAGCTATTGATCTACAACATAATTTGCAAAATACTACCAGGACTAAGTTCATGATAAATTTAAGTTCAATTATTCATATTACTTAAGAACTCCCACTTAGATAGACATCCCTCTAATCTTCTAAGTGATTACGTGATCCAAATCAACTAAACCATAACCGATCATCACGTGAGATGGAGTAGTTTTCAATGGTGAACATCACTATGTTGATCATATCTACTATATGATTCACGCTCGACCTTTCGGTCTCCGTGTTCCGAGGCCATATCTGCATATGCTAGGCTCGTCAAGTTTAACCTGAGTATTCTGCGTGTGCAAAACTGGCTTGCACCCGTTGTAGATGGATGTAGAGCTTATCACACCCGATCGTCATGTGGTGTCTGGGCACGACGAACTTTGGCAACGGTGCATACTCAGGGAGAACACTTCTTGATAATTTTAGTGAGAGATCATCTTAAAATGCTACCGTCAATCAAAGCAAGATAAGATGCATAAAGGCTAAACATCACATGCAATCAATATAAGTGATATGATATGGCCATCATCATCTTGTGCTTGTGATCTCCATCTTCGAAGCACCGTCATGATCACCATCGTCACCTGCGCGACACCTTGATCTCCATCGTAGCATCGTTGTCATTACGCCATCTATTGCTTCTACGACTATCGCTACCGCTTAGTGATAAAGTAAAGCAATTACAGGGCGTTTGCATTTCATACAATAAAGCGACAACCATATGGCTCCTGCCAGTTGCCGATAACTTCGGTTACAAAACATGATCATCTCATACAATAAAATATAGCATCACGTCTTGACCATATCACATCACAACATGCCCTGCAAAAACAAGTTAGACGTCCTCTACTTTGTTGTTGCAAGTTTTACGTGGCTGCTACGGGCTTAGCAAGAACCGTTCTTACCTACGCATCAAAACCACAATGATAGTTCGTCAAGTTAGTGCTGTTTTAACCTTCGCAAGGACCGGGCGTAGCCACACTCAATTCAGCTAAAGTGAGAGAGACAGACACCCGCCAGCCACCTTTAAGCACGAGTGCTCGTAACGGTGAAACCAGTCTCGCGTAAGCGTACGCGTAATGTCGGTCCGAGCCGCTTCATCTCACAATACTGCCGAACCAAAGTATGACATGCTGGTAAGCAGTATGACTTGTATCGCCCACAACTCACTTGTGTTCTACTCATGCATATGACATCTACGCATAAAACCAAGCTCTGATACCACTGTTGGGGAACGTAGTAATTTCAAAAATTTCCTACGTACACGCAAGATCATGGTGATGACATAGCAACGAGAGGGGAGAGTGTTGTCCACGTACCCTCATAGACCGTAAGCGGAAGCGTTATGACAACGCGGTTAATGTAGTCGTACGTCTTCACGATCCGACCGATCCAAGTACCGAACGTACGGCACCTCCGAGTTCAGCACACGTTCAGCTCGATGACGATCCCCGAGCTCCGATCCAGCAAAGCTTCGGAGATGAGTTCCGTCAGCACGACGGCGTGGTGACGATGATGATGCTCTACTGGCGCAGGGCTTCGCCTAAACTCCGCAAAGATATGACCGAGGTGGAATATGGTGGAGGGGGGCACCGCACACGGCTAAGGAACGATCCGTAGATCAACTTGTGTGTCATGGGGTTCCCCCTGCCCCCGTATATAAAGGAGCAAGGGGGGAGGAGGCCGGCCCTAGGAGGGGGCGCGCCAAGTGTGGAGTCCTACTAGGACTCCCTAGTCCTAGTAGGATTCCACCTCCCTTGTTGGAGTAGGAGAAGGGGAAAGAGGGGAGAGGAAGAAGGAAAGGGGGGCTGTGCCCCTTGTCCAATTCGGACGAGAGGGGGGGCGCAGGCCTCCTTCCTTTTGGCCTCTCTCCTCTATTCCGGTATGGCCCAATAAGGCCCATATACTCCCCGGCGAATTCCCGTAACTCTCCGGTACTCCGAAAAATACCCGAATCACTCGGAACCTTTCCGAACTCCGAATATAGTCGTCCAATATATCGATCTTTACATCTCGACCATTTTGAGACTCCTCGTCATGTCCCCGATCTCATCCGGGACTCCGAACTCCTTCGGTACATCAAAACTCATAAACTCATAATATAAATGTCATCGAAACCTTAAGCGTGCGGACCCTACGGGTTCGAGAACTATGTAGACATGACCTAGAACTATTCTTGGTTAATAACCAATAGCGGAACCTGGATGCCGATATTGGCTCCTACATATTCTACGAAGATCTTTATCGGTCAAATCGCATAACAACATACTTTGTTCCCTTTGTCATCGGTATGTTACTTGCCCGAGATTCGATCGTCGGTATCCAATACCTAGTTCAATCTCGTTACCGGCAAGTCTCTTTACTCATTACGTAATGCATCATTCCGTAACTAACTCATTAGCTACATTGCTTGCAAGGCTTATAGTGATGTGCATTACCGAGAGGGCCCAGAGATACCTCTCCGACAATCGGAGTGACAAAACCTAATCTTGAAATATGCCAACCCAACATGTACCTTTGGAGACACCTGTAGTACTCCTTTATAATCACCCAGTTACGTTGTGACGTTTGGTAGTACCCAAAGTGTTCCTCCGGTAAACGGGAGTTGCATAATCTCATAGTTACAGGAACATGTATAAGTCATGAAGAAAGCAATAGCAACATACTAAACGATCAAGTGCTAAGCTAACAGAATGGGTCAAGTCAATCACATCATTCTCCTAATGATGTGATCCCATTAATCAAATGACAACTCTTTTGTCCATGTCTAGGAAACATAACCATCTTTGATGAACGAGCTAGTCAAGTAGAGGCATACTAGTGACACTATGTTCGTCTATGTATTCACACATGTATTATGTTTCCGGTTAATACAATTCTAGCATGAATAACAAACATTTATCATGATATAAGGAAATAAATAATAACTTTATTATTGCCTCTAGGGCATATTTCCTTCAGATCCAAGCTCACCCATGACCCTGCGGTCGAGCGTGGCAAGGCTATCGCGCCTGTCGGGCAGTCGACGAAACGCCCTCGGACGACGTCTCCGGCGCCGACTGAAAAAGCGCCTAAGCAACCCTGAGAGACGCCATCAAAGCCGACGAAGGCTTTGCCCAAGATGAGGATGGCGATTCCCACCATTTCTGGGTACAACAGAATTCGTGTTTTCTTGTTTGGCACGAACAAATTTCTGGTCGAATTGTTGACTGATCAACTGATTTCTGAAACTTGCAGCGCTGCTACCTCCGAGACCTCAGTTAGAAATGAAGACCGGGAGATGGAAGATGCTGCCACCTCTAACCTTGGTATGATCTCTGTAGTTTCTCTTTTGGTCGACTCGATTTCCGTTTTTAACTTTGAATCTTTCATGTAGTCCCTCCTCATGTCATTGATCTCCCTGATGATGATGATGAGGCGCCGTTGAGGCGGAGGAGGACTAAGAAGGCGCCTGCTGGCAAGACTGATCAGGTTGCATCAGTGCCTGAGGTGCTAGTTCATGAGGGTGGCAACATCACTCGGACTTCCGTGTATTTCGCTGTGCCGCTGACGAGTATCCGGCCTTCATCGTCGACTGCTGATCCGCCCTCCCTTTTCGCCATGCACCACGTCCCAGAGGACCAAGTGGGTGCTGCTAAGGAGGCTATACGCCAAGCGGGGATCATGATAGAGCAAATGAAGGTGGTCCGGGAAGCCAGCCAGGTAGCCTATGATGCCAGCTCAGCTCTTCAGAGCAACGTCCAGGTTAGTTGATCACCACTTGTTCTGTTAGGATATGCTACTTGAAAAACTCTTCTTTCTGAAGATCTTTGTATCTGTACACCCGCTGGGTGTGTCGACTGAATTTTTGGACTAGTGGGGGCACGTTGAGTGCACCCACTGGGTGTAGTCCCCGAGACTATGGTGGACTGATGGCAGTCGACCGTAGTCTTTATACTTTGTATTTCTTTGAGAACTTCTTCACTCGGTCTGGTCGGACCATGTCGAATGGAATCTTGAAACCAGTGGGGGCACGCTGAGTGCACCCACTGGGTGTAGTCCCCGAGACTATGGTGGACTGCTGGCAGTCGACCGTAGTCTGAAGAACTCTTTTTTTATGATACCGAGGCTGACTGCTGACAATTAGCCATGGTTTAGGATCATAACCTTTTTGTCTCTTTCGGCCGACTGATCGAACCGAGTCGGTAAGACCAGTGGGAGCACGCTAAGTGCACCCACTGGGTGTAGTCCCTGTGACTACTGTCCAGTATTTTGATTCGGCTGTAGTCTTAGAAACGCAATGATTTTTCTTAGTCACTTGGAAGTAACCTATCTTTGATGTCTGTCGATTGATTCTTCGCAGAAATCCTGTGAGCTTGTAGCTCGCTATACTGAATTGGAAAAAAAACAGATCCAGCTCAACCTTGACTTGAAGCTTGCCCAGGAGAACTTGCAGAAGGCGAGAGACGAAGCAAAAGGTATGGCTGGTGAGAACTTGACGACTGTCTTTGTCTTTCTGTCCCTTCCTAATTCTGATCTCGCTGTCATTTTGCAGACAAAATGGAGGAGGCTCTGAAGAAGAAGGATCATGACCTTGCCGAGGCGCAGAAAACGGCTTTGAACAAAACCAAGCTCGCGGAAGAGAAGCTGTCTTCAGTCGGAAAACTTGAAGAAGAGAACGCCAATCTGAAAGCTGCTCTTGACGCGGCCAACAAGGAGGTTAGCTGACTGAAGAACGACAAGATAGCTCTGAGCGACAAGGATGGCGAACTGGCGGGGAAGAAGAATGATCTAGAGGCTTATCTTGGAGGGCTTGCCAAGAAGTTATTCCTCATGCTTGAAGGTAATTCCTCTTATCCGACTGACTTGATACCACTGACTCATCATAGAGCCATTAGCTTGAACTCGAGTTGTGTTTGTTGGGGAACGTTGCATAAAAAATAAAAATTTTCCTACATTCACCAAGATCCATCTATGAGTTCATCTAGCAACGAGTGATAGGAGTGCATCTACATACCTTTGTAGATCGCATGCGGAAGAGTTCAAGAGAACGGGGTTGAGGGAGTTGTTCTCGTCGTGATCCAAATCACCAAAGATCCTAGCGCCGAACGGACGGCACCTCCGTGTTCAACACACGTACAATCAGCGTGACGTCTCCTCCTTCTTGATCCAACAAGGGGGAAGGAGAGGTTGATGAAGATCCAGCAGCACAACGGTGTGGTGGTGGATGCAGCAGGGCTCCGGCAGGGCTTCGCCAAGCAACTATGGGAGGGAGAGGTGTAGTAGGGAGGGGAGGGAGGCGCCAGGTGTTGGGGTGCGGCTGCCCTCCCACCCCCCTCTTTATATAGGGACCCCAGGGGGGTGCCAACCCTAGGAGATGGGATCTCCTAGGGGGGCGGCGGCCAAGGGGGGTGGAGTGCCCCCCAAGGCAAGTGGAGGCGCCCCCTCCCCTAGGGTTCCCAACCCTAGGCGCAAAGGGGGGCCCAGGGGGGGCACACCAGCCCACCAAGGGCTGGTTCCCCTCCCACTTCAGCCCATGGGGCCCTCCGGGATAGGTGGCCCCACCCGGTGGACCCCCGGGACCCTTCCGGTGGTCCTGGTACAATACCGGTGGACCCCGAAGCTTTCCTGATGGCCGAAACTCGACTTCCCATATATAATTCTTTACCTCCGGACCATTCCGGAACTCCTTGTGACGTACGGGATCTCATCTGGGACTTCGAACAACTTTCGGTTTGCTGCATACTCATATTCATACAACCCTAGCGTCACCGAACCTTAAGTGTGTAGACCCTACGGGTTCGGGAGACATGTAGACATGACCGGGACGGCTCTCGGTCAATAACCAACAGCGGATCTGGATACCCATGTTGTCTCCCACATGCTCCTCGATGATCTCATCGGATGAACCACGATGTCGAGGATTCAAGCAACCCCGTATACAATTCCCTTTGTCAATCGGTATGTTACTTGCCCGAGATTCGATCGTCGGTATCCCAATACCTCGTTCAATCTCGTTACCGACAAGTCACTTTACTCGTACCGTAATGCATGATCCTGTGACCAAACACTTGGTCACTTTGAGCTCATTATGATGATGCATTACCGAGTGGGCCCAGAGATACCTCTCCGTCATACGGAGTGACAAATCCCAGTCTCGATCCGTGTCAACCCAACAGACACTTTCAGAGATACCTGTAGTGCACCTTTATAGTCACCCAGTTACATTGTGACGTTTGGTACACCCAAAGCACTCCTACGGTATCCGGGAGTTACATGATCTCATGGTCTAAGGAAAAGATACTTGACATTGGAAAAGCTCTAGCAAACGAACTACACGATCTTGTGCTATGCTTAGGATTGGGTCTTGTCCATCACATCATTCTCCTAATGATGTGATCCCGTTATCAATGACATCCAATGTCCATAGTCAGGAAACCATGACTATATATTGATCAACGAGCTACTCAACTAGAGGCTCACTAGGGACATGTTGTGGTCTATGTATTCACACGTGTATTACGATGTCCGGATAATACAATTATAGCATGAATAAAAGACAATTATCACGAACAAGGAAATATAATAATAATCCTTTTAATATTTCCTCTAGGGCATATTTCCAACAGTCTCCCACTTGCACTAGAGTCAATAATCTAGTTACATTGTGATGAATCGAACACCCATAGAGTTCTGGTGTTGATCATGTTTTGCTCGCGGAGGAGGTTTAGTCAACGGATCTGCGACATTCAGATCCGTATGCACTTTGCAAATTTCTATGTCTCCATCTTGAACATTTTCACGAATGGAGTTGAAGCGACGCTTGATGTGCCTGGTCTTCTTGTGAAACCTGGGCTCCTTGGCAAGTGCAATAGCTCCAGTGTTGTCACAGTAGAGTTTGATCGGCCCCGACGCATTGGGTAGGACTCCTAGGTCGGTGATGAACTCCTTCACCCAAATTGCTTCATGCGCTGCCTCCGAGGCTGCCATGTACTCCGCTTCACATGTAGATCCCGCCACGACGCTCTGCTTGCAGCTGCACCAGCTTACTGCTCCACCATTCAACATATACATGTATCTGGTTTGTGACTTAGAGTCATCCAGATCTGTGTCGAAGCTAGCGTCGACGTAACCCTTTATAACGAGCTCTTCGTCACCTCCATAAACAAAAAACATGTCCTTAGTTCTTTTCAGGTACTTTAGGATATTCTTGACCGTTGTCCAGTGTTCCTTGCCGGGATTACTTTGGTACCTTCCTACCAAACTTACGGCAAGGTTTACATCAGGTCTGGTACAACATGGCATACATAATAGATCCTATGGCTGAAGCATAGGGGATGACACTCATCTCTTCTTTATCTTCTGCCGTGGTCGGACATTGAGCCGAGCTCAATTTCACACCTTGTAATACAGGCAAGAACCCTTTCTTCGACTGATCCATTTTGAACTTCTTCAATATCTTATCAAGGTATGTGCTTTGTGAAAGACCTATGAGGGTCTCGATCTATCTCTATAGATCTTGATGCCTAATATATAAGCAGCTTATCCAAGGTCTTTCATTGAAAAACTCTTATTCAAGTAGGCCTTAATGCTGTCCAAAAGTTCTATATCATTTCCCATCAAAAGTATGTCATCTACATATAATATGAGAAATGCTACAGAGCTCCCACTCACTTTCTTGAAAACGCAGGCTTCTCCATAAGTCTGCATAAACCCAAACGCTTTGATCATCTCATCAAAGCGAATGTTCCAACTCCGAGATGCTTGCACCAGCCCATAAATGGATCGCTGGAGCTTGCATACCTTGTTAGCATTCTTAGGGTCGACAAAACCTTCCGGCTGCATCATATACAGTTCTTCCTTAAGATAGCCGTTAAGGAATGCCGTTTTGACGTCCATTTGCCATATCTCATAATCATAGTATGCAGCAATTGCTAACATGATTCGGACGGACTTCAGCTTCGCTACGGGAGAGAAAGTCTCATCGTAGTCAACCCCTTGAACTTGCCGATAACCCTTAGCGACAAGTCGAGCTTTATAGATGGTAATATTACCATCCGCGTCCATCTTCTTCTTAAAGATCCATTTGTTTTCTATTGCTCGCCAATCATCGGGCAAGTCTGTCAAAGTCCATACTTTGTTTTCATACATGGATCCTATCTCGGATTGCATGGCTTCAAGCCATTTGTTGGAATCTGGGCCCGCCATCGCTTCTTCATATTTCGAAGGTTCACCGTTGTCCAACAACATGATTTCCAGGACAGGGTTGCCATACCACTCTGGTGTGGAACGTGTCCTTGTGGACCTACGAAGTTCAGTAGCAACTTGATCCGAAGTACCTTGATCATCATCATTAATTTCCTCTCTAGTCGGTGTAGGCACCACAGGAACATTTTCCTGAGCTGCACTACTTTTCGATTCAAGAGGTAGTACTTCATCGAGTTCTACTTTCCTCCCACTTACTCCTTTCGAGAGAAACTCTTTTTCCAGGAAGGATCCGTTCTTGGCAACAAAGATCTTGCCTTCGGATCTAAGGTAGAAGCTATACCCAATGGTTTCCTTAGGGTATCCTATGAAGACGCATTTTTCCGACTTGGGTTCGAGCTTTTCAAGTTGAAGTTTCTTGACATAAGCATCGCATCCCCAAACTTTTAGAAACGACAGCTTAGGTTTCTTCCCAAACCATAATTCATACGGTGTCGTCTCAATGGATTTAGACGGAGCCCTATTTAAAGTGAATGTAGTTGTCTCTAGAGCGTTATCCCCAAAATGATAGCGGTAAATCTGTAAGAGACATCATAGACCGCACCATATCCAATAGAGTACGATTACGACGTTCGGACACACCGTTACGCTGAGGTGTTCCAGGCGGCGTGAGTTGTGAAACGATTCCACATTTCCTTAAGTGTGTACCGAATTCGTGTCTTAAATATTCTCCTCCACGGTCTGATCGTAAGAACTTTATTTTTCGGTCACGTTGATTCTCTACCTCATTCTGAAATTCCTTGAACTTTTCAAAGGTCTCAGACTTGTGTTTCATCAAGTAGACATACCCATATCTACTTAAGTCGTCTGTGGGAGTGAGAACATAACGATATCCTCCGCGAGCCTCAACGCTCATTGGACCACACACATCGGTATGTATGATTTCCGATAAGTTGGTTGCTCGCTCCATTGTTCCGGAGAACGGAGTCTTGGTCATTTTGCCCATGAGGCATGGTTCGCATGTGTCAAATGATTCATCATCGAGAGACTCTAAAAGTCCATCAGCATGGAGCTTCTTCATGCGCTTGACACCAATGTGACCAAGGCGGCAGTGCCACAAGTATGTGGGACTATCGTTATCAACTTTACATCTTTTGGTATTCACACAATGAATATGTGTAACATCACGTTCGAGATTCATTAAGAATAAACCATTGACCATCGGAGCATGACCATAAAACATATCTCTCATATAAATAGAACAACCATTATTCTCGGATTTAAATGAGTAGCCATCTTGTATTAAACGAGATCCTGATACAATGTTCATG
Organism: Triticum turgidum subsp. durum; assembly: GCA_900231445.1. Lineage (NCBI taxonomy): Eukaryota > Viridiplantae > Streptophyta > Magnoliopsida > Poales > Poaceae > Triticum > Triticum turgidum. Next base: position 51,900,805 of record LT934122.1, on the reverse strand, counting down.
CTAAAACTTGGCACTAAAAAACAATTATTGAGGTTTAAAACTAATCCCGTAGGTAAATGTAGAGGTAGCGTGCCGACGGCGATCACATCAACCTTGGAACCATTCCCGACGCGCATCGTCACCTCGTCCTTTGCCAGTCTCCGCTTATTCCGCAGCTCCTGCTATGAGTTACATATATGAGCAACGACACCGGTATCAAATACCCAGGAGTTACTACGAGCACTGGTAAGGTACACATCAATTACATGTATATCAAATATACTTTTAGTGTTGCCGGCCTTCTTGTCTGCTAAGAATTTAGGGCAGTTCCGCTTCCAGTGACCCTTCCCTTTGCAATAAAAGCACTCAGTCTCAGGCTTGGGTCCATTCTTTGACTTCTTCCCGGCAACTGGCTTACCGGGCGCGGCAACATCCTTACCGTCCTTCTTGAAGTTCTTCTTACCCTTGCCCTTCTTGAACTTAGTGGTTTTATTGACCATCAACACTTGATGTTCCTTCTTGATTTCTACCTCTGCTGACTTCAGCATTGAAAATACTTCAGGAATAGTTTTCACCATCCCCTGCATATTGTAGTTCATCACAAAGCTCTTGTAGCTCGGTGGGAGCGACTGAAGGATTCTGTCAATGACCGCCTCGTCCGGGAGGTTAATGTCCAGCTGGGACAGGCGGTTGTGCAACCCAGACATTTTGAGTATGTGCTCACTGACAGAACTATTTTCCTCCATCTTACAACTATAGAACTTGTCGGAGACTTCATATCTGCCGACCCGGGTATGAGATTGGAAAACCATTTTCAGCTCCTCGAACATCTCATATGCTCCGTTTTGGTCAAAACGCTTTTGGAGCCCCGGTTCTAAGCTGTAAAGCATGCCGCACTGAACGAGGGAGTAATCATCAGCACGTGACTGCCAAGCGTTCATAACGTCTTGGTTCTCTGGGATGGGTGCTTCACCTAGTGGTGCTTCTAGGACATATTGTTTCTTGGCAGCTATGAGGATGATCCTCAGGTTCCGGACCCAGTCCGAATAGTTGCTGCCATCATCTTTCAGCTTGGTTTTCTCTAGGAACGCGTTGAAGTTCATGGTGACATGAGCGTTGGCCATTTGATTTACAAGACATTTTGCAAAGATTTTAGACTAATGTTCATGATATTTAAGTTCATCTAATCAAATTATTTAATGAACTCCCACTCAGATTTGACATCCCTCTAGTCATCTAAGTGTTACATGATCCGAGTCGACTAGGCCGTGTCCGATCATCACGTGAGACGGACTAGTCATCATCGATGAACATCTCCATGTTGATCGTATCTTCCATGAGACTCATGTTCGACCTTTCGGTCTCTGTGTTCCGAGGCCATGTCGGTACATGCTAGGCTCGTCAAGTTAACCTAAGTGTTTTGCATGTGTAAAACTGTCTTACACCCGTTGTATGTGAATGTAGGAATCTATCACACCCGATCATCACGTGGTGCTTCGAAACGACGAACTTTAGGAATGACACACAGTTAGGGGGAACACCTTCTTGAAATTATTATGAGGGATCATCTTATTTACTACCGTCGTTCTAAGTAAACAAGATGCATAAACATAATAAACATCACATGCAATTATATAGCAGTGACATGATATGGCCAATATCATATAGCTCCTTTGATCTCCATCTTCGGGGCTCCATGATCATCTTGTCACCGGCATGACACCATGATCTCCATCATTGTGTCTCCATGAAGTTGCTCGCCAACTATTACTTCTACTACTATAGCTAAAGGTTTAGCAATAAAGCAACGTAATTACATGGCGTTGAATCAATGACACACATGTCATACAATATTTAAGACAACTCCTATGGCTCCTGCCGGTTGTCATACTCATCGACATGCAAGTCGTGATTCCTATTACAAGAATATGATCTCATACATCACAATATATCATTCATCATACATCACAACTTTTGGCCATATCACATCACAAGGCAATTGCTGCAAAAACAAGTTAGACGTCCTCTAATTGTTATTGCATCTTTTACGTGGCTGCAATAGGGTTCTAGAAAGAACGTTTTCTTACCTATGAAAAAGCCACAACGTGAAATGTCAACTTATATTTACCCTTCATAAGGACCCTTTTCGTCGAATCCGCTCCAACTAAAGTGGGAGAGAGAGACACCCGCTAGCCACCTTATGCAACTAGTGCATGTCAGTCGGTGGAACCTGTCTCACGTAAGCGTACGTGTAAGGTCGGTCCGGGCCGCTTCATCCCACAATACCGCTGAAGCAAAATAAGACTAGTAGCGGCAAGAAAGTTGACAACATCTACGCCCACAACAAATTGTGTTCTATTCATGCAATAGAGAACTACGCATAGACCTAGCTCATAATGCCACTGTTGGGGAACGTTGCATAAAATAAAAAATTTCCTATGTTCACCAAGATCCATCTATGAGTTCATCTAGCAACGAGTGATAGGAGTGTAGCTACATACCTTTGTAGATCGCGTGCGGAAGCGTTCAAGAGAACGGGGTTGAGGGAGTCGTTCTCGTCGTGATCAAAATCACCGGAGATCCAAGCGCCGAACGGACGGCACCTCTACGTTTAACACACGTACGGTCAGCATGAAGTCTCCTCCTTCTTGATCCAGCAAGGGGGAAGGAGAGGTTGATGAAGATCCAGCAGCACGACGGCGTGGTGGTGGATGCAGCAGGGCTCCGGCAGGGCTTCGTCAAGGAACTACGGGAGGGAGAGGTGTAGCAGGGAGGGGAGGGAGGCGCCAGGTGTTGGGGTGCGGCTGCCCTCCCACCCCCCTCTTTATATAGGGACCCTAGGGGGGAGGGGGCACCGGCCCTAGGAGATAGGATCTCCTAGGGGGGGTGGCGTGTAACGCCCCGGATACAACTTTCCATATTCGTAACTCTAACTCTTGCCTTTTCCGGAGATGCTATATGATATTTCCTTCGTGGTTGGGTTTTTGTCTGTTGTTTTGCATTTTGTTCTTGTTATGCATCTCGTCTCATAGCATCATGCGCATTGCATCGGCATCGTTTTCATAAAACTTGCATCCGTTCGGAGTCCAGACCACACTCGCACGCGCCCGCGGCACCTCTAAAATATTATTTATAGGTGGCATAAAAATGTTCTCGGAATGTGTTGGAACTTGTCGTGCGGTCTTATTATAGTGTAGACAGGCCGCCTGCCAAGTTTCGTCGCATTCGGAGTCCATCTGATAGCCCAACCGCTAAAGTTACAGCCGCACTATAGCGGGTCTAGTGTCGGACGTTTTCGGTATCCGGAAGCTGCCACCGGGTCGCTCTGTTTCTCTCTCTTCTCAGCTCGAGGCATTCTACACAGCCCACCTGCAGCCACCTAGTCCCCCTCTCTGTCCGGAGCGCACGATCGCGATCCGAGGGTCCGGAAACCCCTCCTAACCCCCCTAACCCTAACCCTGCCTATATAAGGAAGGCTAGTCCTTCCTAATCTAGAATCCTACCCCCCTCCTCCTCTTTTTCCGCGCCCCCAACCCGCAGCCACCACCTCCTCCCACCTCGGGGGCCGCGCCGCCTCTTTC
>LT934122.1:51866254-51886065 GCA_900231445.1 Triticum turgidum subsp. durum | reverse complement strand
CCCCTCCCCTAGGGTTCCCAACCCTAGGCGCAGAGGCGGCCCAAGGGGGGGCGCACCAGCCCACCAGGGGCTGGTTCCCCTACCACTTAAGCCCATGGGGCCCTCCGGGATAGGTGGGCCCACCCGGTGGACCCCCGGGACCCTTCCGGTGGTCCCGGTACAATACGGGTGGACCACGAAACTCTCCCGATGGCCGAAACTCCACTTCCCATATATAATTCTTTACCTCCGGACCATTCCGGAACTCCTCGTGACGTCCGGGATCTCATCCGGGACTCCGAACAACTTTCAGTTTGCTGCATACTCATATTCATACAACCCTAGCATCACCGAACCTTAAGTGTGTAGACCCTACGGGTTCGGGAGACATCTAGACATGACCGGGACGGCTCTCGGTCAATAACCAACAGCAGGATATGGATACCCATGTTGGCTCCCACATGCTCCTCGATGATCCTCATTGGATGAACCACGATGTCGAGGATTCAAGCAACCCCGTATACAATTCCCTTGCCAACAGCGAGGATTCAATCGGTACGTTACTTGCCCGAGATTCGATCGTCGGTATCCCAATACCTCGTTCAATCTCGTTACCGGCAAGTCACTTTACTCGTACCGTAATGCATGATCGCGTGACCAAACACTTGGTCACTTTGAGCTCATTATGATGATGCATTACCGAGTGGGCCCAGAGATACCTCTCCGTCATACGGAGTGACAAATCCCAGTCTCGATCCGTGTCAACCGAACAGACACTTTCGGAGATACCTGTAGTGCACCTTTATAGTCACCCAGTTACGTTGTGACGTTTGGTACACCCAAAGCACTCCTACGGTATCCGGGAGTTACACGATCTCATGGTCTAAGGAAAAGATACTTGACATTGGAAAAGCTCTAGTAAACGAACTACACGATCTTGTGCTATGCTTAGGATTGGGTCTTGTCCATCACATCATTCTCCTAATGATGTGATCCCGTTATCAATGACATCCAATGTCCATAGTCAGGAAACCATGACTATCTATTGATCAACGAGCTAGTCAACTAGAGGCTCACTAGGGACATGTTGTGGTCTATGTATTCAAACGTGTATTACGATTTCCGAATAATACAATTATAGCATGAAGAAAAGACAATTATCACGAACAAGGAAATATAATAATAATCCTTTTATTATTGCCTCTAGGGCATATTTCCAATAGTGTTTGCAGAATTCTGTCAGAACTTCGTTGAAGAGACTAGTCGAGTGGAGACAAGCCTGGACCCCATTAACTCCCCCGTGAAGGATGAAGCCGCCATGAATGTGCTCTGACTGGAGTCTTGCGTCGCTGCTGGACTACCTCGCTCGACTGAAGGTTGCGTATCGCGGATTCACTTGACACTTTGGCCAGGAGAAACACTTCAAAATGACCTCGAGTCTTTAATGACTTGACTGAATGACGTTCCAAGTCGAGTGCAGGAATGGAAAAAGTCTTCTACCAGATGCGGTGCCGATGTTGCTCTGTCTCTGGTCCGCGTTAACTGCAAGGAGGCGCGAGAGGAAAGGCTGGCGTCCATCAAAGTTGCCAATACCAAGAAGTACGACTTCCGATCTTTCGTGGAGACTTTCATTGGTGCTGCCACCCGGATCGCTGATAGGATCGACCTGGACCAGTTCGTCGCGCCTTCCAGTCCTCCACCTGAGGAGTAAAAAACTTATATGATTCATCTTAAATTTGCCTCGGAATTCTGAGTGATCTTGTAACCGATAAACTTTAACAGGCTTGAGGCCTGGGTACTTCTGCATCCATAGGATGTTATCCGAACTTTACTTATCGTAAAAATATGCTTTTGTTTGCCTTCGAGTGAACTTTGTTCTTCACTCGGATTATGCTTCAGTGTTTGAGATGCAACTCTGAGGTGGAAAATCCAGTCGACCTACACTTCATTGTTCTTGCAGGCAAGGATGGATTTTAGATTGTACTTATGGCGCAGCTCCGCAGGAGAAGGTAATAGTCGACCTGCACCTCGTCGTCCTTGCGGATCGGGATGGAGCACAGGTTGTACTTGTGGCGCAGCTCCGAAGGAGAAGGTAATAGTCGACCTGCACCTCGTCGTCCTTGCGGATTGGAATGGTTTTCGTACTTAGGCGAGTACTGGACTGCAACTAAGCCTCCGAGTGGGAGGGTTGCTCTCCACTCGGTAGGATTTTCGGACACTTAGGCGAGTACTGGACTGCAGCTAAGCCTCCGAGTGAGAGGTTCGCTCTCCACTCGGTAGGATTTTTCAAACTTAGGCGAGTACTGGACCGCTGCTAAGCCCCCGAGTGGGAGGTTTGCTCTCCACTCGGTAGGATTTTTCAAACTTAGGCGAGTACTGGACTGCTGCTAAGCCCCCGAGTGGGAGGTTTGCTCTCCACTCGGTAGGATTTTTCAAACTTAGGCGAGTACTGGACTGCTGCTAAGCCCCCGAGTGGGAGGTTTGCTCTCCACTCGGTAGGACTTTTCAAACTTAGGCAAGTACGGGACTGCAGCTAAGCCTCCGAGGAGGATTTTTGTGTCGTAACTCTGAAGGGGAAGGCAACAGTCGACATGTACCTTGTTGTCCTTGCAAAGCGCACATTGTATTAAATACTTAGGCGAGTACTTGGACTGTAGCTAAGCCCCCGAGTGGGAGGCTGGCTCCTCACTTGGTAGGATTTTCAAACTTTGGCGAGTACTTGGACTGCAGCTAAGCCCCCGAGTGGGAGGCTGGCTCCTCACTCGGTAGGATTTTCAGATACTTAGGCGAGTACTTGGACCGCAGCTAAGCTCCCGAGTGGGAGGCTGGCTCACCACTCGGTAGGATTTTCATATACTTAGGCGAAACGGATTCACAGCTAAGCCCCCGAGTGGGAGGCTGGCTCACCACTTGGTACGATTTTCAAATACTTAGGCGAAACAGATTCGCAGCTAATCCCCCGAGTGGGAGGCTGGCTCTCCACTCGGCAGGGATTTTTTTACAAACTTAGGCGAAACGGGTTCGCGGCGAAGCCAAGCACTGGGGGAAATTTCTTATGTAAACGAAAAGTAATAACAATCACTGGGAAAATTATAACAATCTTGTCTTTGATAAACAAACTACAGAGGTACTTTTATTACATCTCACCCGAGTGAGTACTTAAGTGTAAAAGGGGCAGAGCAACTCCGCATTCCAAGCTCAAGGCTCATCAATCTGGCGATCGACGTTGTAAAGATGGTAAGCTCCATTGTGGAGAACCCTGGTGACGATGAAGGGACCTTCCCAAGTGGGAGCGAGCTTGTGTGGTTTCTGTTGATCCACTCGGAGGACCAAGTCCCCTTCTTGAAAAGTTCGGCTTTTCACATTTCTAGCATGGAATCGAGGCAAGTCCTGCTGATAGATGGTCGAGCGGATCAGGGCCATCTCTCTCTTCTCTTCAAGGAGGTCGACTGCATCTTGCCGGGATTGCTCCGCTTCATCTTCAGAGTAGAGTTCGACTCGGGGTGCATTGTGAAGCAGGTCACTCGGCAGAACTGCTTAGCTCCATAGACCAGAAAGAATGGAGTTCTCCCAGTCGACCGATTAGGAGTGGTCCTCAATCCCCAAAGAACCGACAGAAGTTCGTCGACCCACGCTCCTGCTGCATGCTTGAGATCACGCATCAGCCGAGGTTTCTGTCCTTTGAGAATTAGACCATTTGCTCGTTCTGCTTGTCCATTCGACTGGGGGTGAGCAACTGAAGCATAGTCGACTCGCGTGCCCTGAGAGGCGCAAAAAGCTTTGAACTTGTCGGAATCAAAGTTTGACCCATTGTCAGTGATGATGCTGTGCCGAACTCCATATCTGAATATCAACTCTCTGATGAAACTGATAGCAGTGCACGCATCGAGGTTCTTGATAGGTTTAGCTTCGATCCACTTCGTAAACTTGTCGACTGCCACTAGCAAATGAGTGAAACCGCTTCTGCCAGTTCTCAGTGGTCCAATCATATCCAACCCCCAAACAGCAAAGGGCCAGACGAGTGGAATGGTCTTCAAGGCTGAGGCGGGTGTGTGCGACATATTGGAATAGAACTGACAGCCTTCACACTTGTCGACTATTTCCTTTGCCATTTCATTTGCTTTTGGCCAGTAAAATCCCGCTCGGTATGCTTTAGCCACAATGGTCCGAGAGGACGCATGATGACCACAGGTCCTCGAGTGGATATCATCAAGAATTATCTGACCTTTTTCTGGTGTTATGCATTTCTGGCCGCCTCCGGTCGCGCTTTCTCTGTACAACTGTCCCTTGATCACAGTAAAGGCCTTGGATCGGCGGACGATCTGTCGAGCCTCTTCCCCGTTCTCTGGGAGCTCTTTCCTCAGGATATACGCGATGTACGACACTGTCCAGTCAGGAGTGATGACCACGACTTCCATGATCAGGTCGACCACAGCTGGGACCTCAACTTCAGTCGGATCAGTGGCACTTTTTGGCTGTGGAGCTTCTTCAGCGAAAGGATCCTCTTGAATCGACGGTGTGTGGATGTGCTCAAAAAACACATCACTGGGAATGGCTTCCCTCTTGGACCCTATTTTCGCCAAATCATCAACAGCTTGATTTTTCAGTCGGGGTATATGATGAAGCTCTAACCCCTCAAACTTCTTCTCTAGCTTCCTTACTGCATTGCAATAACCAGTCATGGCTAGACTTCTGACATCCCACTCCTTCGTCACCTGATTAACCACTAGATCTGAATCGCCATAAACCATGAGGCGACGGACGCCGAGTGAAATGGCCATACGCAACCCACACAATAGTGCTTCGTATTCTGCTTCATTGTTGGAAGAATCAATGTGAATCTGGAGCACATATCTGAGCTTATCTCCTCGGGGGGAAACCAATACTACCCCAGCACCGGAACCATTCAGCATCTTGGAACCATCAAAAAACATGGTCCAGTGCTCCGAGTGAACTTGAGTCGGCAACTGTTGTTCAATCCACTCGGCGATGAAATCTGCTATTGCTTGGGACTTGATGGCTTTCTTTGCCTCAAACTTGATATCAAGGGGCAGGAGTTCAATCGCCCATTTCTCCACTCAACCAGTTGCATCTCTGTTGTGCAGAATCTCTGATAATGGGGCGTCGCTGATGACTGTAATGGAATGATCAGAGAAGTAATGAGCAACCTTCTTCGCGGTCATATAAATCCCATAAACAAGCTTCTGATAATGAGGGTATCTTTGTTTTGATGGGGTCAATACTTCAGAAAGATAGTATATTGGGCGCTGAACTTTGAAGGCTTTTCCTTCTTCTTCCCGCTCGAACGTAAGTACTGTACTGACAACTTGTCCTGTGGCTGCAATGTAAAGCAGCAACGGCTCCTTGCTGATTGGGGCAGCAAGCACCGGCTGGGTGGAGAGCAGAGCTTTGAGCTTTGCAAACGCTGCATCAGCTTCAGGAGTCCACTCGAACTTGTCTGACTTCTTCATCAGTCGTAAAGAGGCAATGCCTTTTCACCGAGGCGAGAGAAGAATCGACTTACAGCGGCCAAGCATCCAGTAAGCTTTTGGACATCGTGCACACGCACAGGGCGTTTCATTCGGAGTATAGTGCCAACTTTTTCTGGGTTTGCGTTGATTCCTCGTTCGAAAACGAGAAGGCCGAGTAACTTTCCGCCAGGAACTCTGAATGTGCACTTTGATGGATTAAGCTTGATATCATACCTCCTGAGATTGGCAAATGTTTCAGCAAGGTCAGTCAACAGGTCGGAACCTTTCCGTGACTTGACCACTATATCATCCATGTATGCTTCCACATTCCGACTGATTTGAGTGAGCAAACACTTCTGAATCATCCTCATGAACGTGGCTCCGGCATTCTTGAGGTCGAATGGCATGGTGACATAACAGAAACACCCGAATGGAGTGATGAAAGCTGTTTTGATCTCGTCGGGTCCATACAGACGGATCTGATGGTACCCGGAATAGGCGTCTAAGAAAGACAACCGCTCACATCCCGCAGTTGAGTCGACTATTTGGTCGAGACGGGGAAGAGGAAAATGATCTTTCGGGTAGGCCCGATTGATATGTTTGAAGTCGATGCACATGCGAAGTGAATTGTCCTTCTTAGGGACCATGACAACATTGGTGAGCCACTCGGCGTGATAAATCTCTCGGATAAACTCTGCTGCTAAGAGCCGAGCCACTTCCTCGCCAATGGCCTTTCTCTTCTGGACGGCGGACCGTCGAAGATGTTCTTTGACAGGTTTAACTTTTGAGTCAACTCGTAGATGATGCTCAGCCAGTCCCCTGGGAACACCCGTCATGTCAGCAGGCTTCCATGCGAAGATGTCCCAGTTCTCACGGAGGAACTGGATGAGCGCTTCTTCCTATTTGGAGTCGAGTGTTGTTGAGATGTGAGTCGGAGCAGCACTGGGATCAGTCAGATGAATATGAATCGGTTTCGTCTCCCCAGACGACTGAAATGCTGACTCCGTGGCGGGCTTCTTGGCTCGCAACAAATCACTCGGGTCTGCAGTTTTCTGGTACTCTTGCAGCTCTACCACTACCATCTAAGCATCAGCGATCTTAGAGCCTTTCTAAAAACACTCTTCTGCTTTCTTCCGATTGCCAGTGACAGTGATCACACCTTTGGGACCTGGCATCTTCAGTTTGAGGTACACATAACATGGTCGAGCCATGAAACGCGCATATGCCGGCCTCCCCAGGATAACGTGATAAGCGCTCTGGAAATCCACGACCTCAAAGGTCAACTTTTCCTTACGAAAATTCTTGTAGTCACCAAAAACCACATCGAGAGCAATTTGGCCGAGTGACTCAGCCTTCTTTCTATGAATGACTCCATGGAAGCTCATGTTGTTGGTGCTGAGTCTGGACATCGGAATGCCCATCCCTTTCAACGTCTCTGCATACAGTATGTTCAGGCCACTGCCACCATCCATCAAAACCTTAGTTAATCGAGTGCCTTCGACGACTGGGTCGACCACCAACGCTTGCCTCCCAGGGGTGGCTATGTGTGTCGGGTGATCAGACTGGTCAAACGTGATGGCAGTCTGCGACCATTTCAGATAACTGGGTGTCGCCAGAGCGACCATATTCACTTCTCGGTTGATAACTTTCAATCGACTTTTGCTTTCAACGTCGGCAAAAATCATCAGAGTGGAATTGACCTGGGGGTATCCACCATCACTATCTTCCTTGTCCTCAACTTTGTCAACTCCTTCTCCTTGTCGTTGGGTTGCTTCCCCTGGAACTGCTGAATCAAGAGCCGACACTGTCGAGTGGTATGCTTTGGGTAAATGAGTTTACCCTCTTCATCTTTCTTCATGTGAATGTGACATGGCAAGTCTAACACATCATTCCATCTTGGTCTTTCACTTTCTTGGGGTTCCAAGGCCCCTTGGGTTTTCCCTTGAACTTTCCTGGAGTCACGGCCAAGGCTTCTCCAGGAGCAGCTGGCTCGTCTTTCCTACTGTTTCCGACTGGAGTTCCCTCCCCCGGTTTCATTAGCGGCTGACTTGTACTTGCCACTCCGGAGCCGATCCTCTTCTTCACCATTGGCGTACTTGGTGGAAATCTCCATCATTCGACTCAGGGTCATGTCTCCTGTCCGACCGAATTTGAAACTCAACTCTCTGTTCTTAACACCTTCCTTGAAGGCACAGACTGCCTGATGATCAGATACATTCTCTACTGTGTGGTGCAAAGTGATCCATCTCTGGATGTAATCCCTCAGAGTTTCATTCGACTTCTGCACACACAACTGCAACTCTGTCAATCCTGCTGGCCGCTTGCAAGTTCCTTCAAATGTCTTGACAAACACTCGGGCAAGATCTTTCCAAGTATAAATGCTGCTGGGTGCTAACTTATTCAACCATGCTCTGGCCGAGCCCTCCAACATAAGAGGCAGGTGTTTCATGGCCACTTCATCGTTTCCGCCGCTGACCTGAACAGCCACTCGATAGTCCTTAAGCCAAGTATCCGGCTTAGACTCACCAGTGAACTTACTGACTCCAGTCGCCAACCTGAAGTTGGGAGGAATCACCGCGGCTCTGATGGCTCTGCTAAAACACTCTGGTCCTGAGACGTGTACTCTGCTTTTGATGGGCGCACTTCTGTCATGGCCTTCTCGGTTAGCTCTGTTCCTGTCGACCAGACCTTGAACGATGACGGATCTCGCATCAAAGCCTGGTTCCCTGGGGTCGACTGGAATCCTTCGCCCAACACTGTGCTGGCGTTTGTCATCTTGCTGTCGAGGCGCATATGACCCACCCCTTGGGGGAGGAGTGGGCACTCGACGTCGATCATCACGACCGAATCGGTCCTCATACTGGTCACGCCGGCCTCCATGTCCCTCACGCCTCGGGGGCGATCTTGGGCTATGTGCCGACTGGACTGTATTTGCGGCGACAGATCTGATGTGAATCCTGTTCCGCGACTGCGATACAGCTGAATTTTGATCTCCTGCTGCCCGGAGCAAATCCCTGATCTGGAGTAAGCCTCTGCCAGCCTCCGACTGGGAAGGCTGAATGGACTCTGCTATATGGGCTGCAGCTGCTAGATTCGGAATGGGAGTTCGGTATACCTGAGTCGGTTGTGGAAAGAGTTGACGTCGACTGGACGATGGGACCCGTTGTTGCGTTCGTTCGTCGAGCACTCGCTGGAGATTTTCCAGTCGAGTGTGCTCAGCCAAGTTGGCCAAACGCGCATCTTCTAAGGCACGGGCCTCGGGGGTTTCTCCAATGATAGGAGTGTGAAGCGCATCCATGTTCCGGTGGCGAAGCTCCTCCCTCTGCAGCGAAGTGAGGGGCTCGGGTTGGTACTCTTCATGAGCCTGCGCCGGCTCGCCTCTGCCAACGCCTCCGTCGGCGCGGAGGAAACCAGGAGGACTGCGTGGTCCGTCGACCATCAGAACCTCCGCCACTGGATCACTGCTATCGCACTCGGATGCAGTCTCTGCGGAGCCAGTCGACAGATCGAACAGGCCGTAGAGAGATTCGTCGGGCTCGATTGTCGCGACTTGAGGGGTGGCCGACTGGCGGGCCACCGCATGCCTCACCCACCGCTGAAGCCTCGACCGACCGGAGCGCTTGCGTCGGTGAGAGACTGGGAGGGAGGATGACACAAGAGCCGACCAATACTGGATCGACGGTTGTCGCAGGAGGACGCTGCGGACGCACACGCGAAAGTGTGTTTCCCTGCGGACGGGGAGTTCGTCGACGTCGAGTGGAGCCTCCTGCAACCAAGCGGAGTCATCGGCGATGAATGTGAGCGCACCGAGACGGATCTCGCAGCCCTCAACCAAAACTCCACCTGAAACCATGATGAATGGGATCGGAAAAACTTCAACTTCTTCAACAAGTCGCTAAGACACCGGCCCCACGGTGGGCGCCAACTATTGTGGTTCTAAGTCTGACTGTAGAATGGGGGGTAGGTATGGAGAGGCAAGATCCTAGCTATGGAGTAGTTGTATACGCAAGATGTTTACGAGTTCAGGCCCTTCTCGGAGGAAGTAACAGCCCTACATTTCGGAGCCCGGAGGCGGTCATCTGTATTATGCGCATATGAGTTACAGGGGTGCGAACCCTTTACACTGAGGAGGGGGGTGGCTTATATAGAGTTCGCCAGACGCCTCCAGCCCTCAGTTATGTAGGGATTAAGGTACATTAAGAGAGGGAGTTACTGGTAACGTCCCACATAAAGTGCTATGATGACCATAAAGCCACTTAATGACCGACCGTTTGCGTGTAGACTGACTGTAGATCTTCTGGCGGTCGAGTGGTTGGCTGGTGGTCGAGTGTCTTCAGGTCCGTTGAGTGGAATCCTTCCAGGTCGACTGAAAGGTGCTTTCTTTAAGAGATGTCCTTGGGGAGGGTATCTTGGACAGGTCCATAACCCTACCCTAGGTACATGACTTCATCGGTCCCAACCTAAGAGTAGTCTACATGAATGCTTATTTATTTTCAATAGTAAATATTTAAGAGAGCATGACTAATTTGCCTATGTAGTTTTTATCAAATAAATATGTTGTTTAATAAACATTTATGTGTTACGTGAAATATCTAGCATGTGCAGCCGCAGGGGTTGACGACTAGTCTATCTATCTATCTCTACCTAATAATAAAGCGCGGTGGGTTTCCGTCGTCCGTCATCCCTATTTGCAAAAAAGTCCCTACAGTTTGTTGAAATCAACCCGCAGTCCATCTATAAGTCATAACGAACCGTTTTTTTAACTTTTTTAGAAAACCCCCTGAGATTTCAGGTAATGAACCCGCCGTCCATATTTAAGTCATACGAATCGTTTTTTTGTATTTTAACAGAAAACCCCCTAACCTTTCGGTTAATCAATCCACAGTTTATCTAAAACAAAATTATTCATATCGTTTAAACCGTAACTCCGATTTTAACATATTATATATAAAATTTGATTAGAAAAATGTGTAGAATCTAAATATGCCGTTACTTTTAGCTGTTAAATATTTCTAAACTATTAATTTGGGTGCAAACTTAATCTATAGTGCACGGTCCATTTTTCTTTCGCATCGGCGGCGATCCAAATTGCAAATAAACACACATTAAAACCAGATTGAGTGGGAAAACATTGATAACCACGCATACACAACTCTGAAAAACCTCTCGGAAAAAAACAACACTTTTCTCATCTTATTCTGAGCGATTGTGTGCGTGCGAGCGTGTGCGTGTGTGTGTGTGTGAGAGAGAGAGACGCCTTAGGACTGACCATATTCAAATGCATTTTCGTTGTGTGAGCAGTGAGACCACCGTCGGCAACACAAATGTGATGCCATTTTAAATAAAGAACGTCTACCTATCAGGGTCTCGAGTCGTGGTCATTGGGTTAAGAGCGTGTATTTTTTCTGTCCCGTTGCAACGCACGGGCTCTTTTGCTAGTCTATACCTATACTAATTCTAGACTCTCTAAAAATTCCCACGTTAATCAGATTTTACGAGCCGTTAATCTGATGGGACCAAATTATTACGTTGTAGACTGATTCATGAAATCCTGCATAAAAAACTTGTTATCTTTTTTTTGCTACGTTGTAGATTAACCTATATGATTTGCAATTTATTTCCTAGATGGAGGACCCACATAAACCTTCAAGCCAACGTAATTCGGTCTACAAAGCCCAGCAACCTCTGAATCAAAATAGAATGACTCATGTAAAAGAAAAAAGAGAAGGCCATAATGCTCACGCCTTCTAGAAATATAAGCTAAAAAAATAACCTATCGTACATGAGGAGGCCTCTTCCTCTCCGAGTAAAAAAAACAGATCTCTCTAAATCTCTCATGTGTCAATCTCTCTCTCTAGCGCTGAGGTCCCAATCCCTCCCGGTTCGATCTCTCACGTTTCATTCTCTCTCCCAATCTCTGAACCTAAAGGAATTGTAGTCTCGATCTCAATCACTCACGTCTCTCTCTCAATCTATCATGTATCTCTTCCTTCCCACATGGAAAACAGACCCGCCTCCATCTCAAATTGGAGCAAGGAAGTTAGGGCATGTATCCCGTGCGTGTAAATCAGGTTCGTCCTCCCACACTGATTTGTTTTGAATTTTGTTCTTTGAGAATATATAATTGGATTGACAATATCTGGACTCATATTTTTAAGTCGTGCCCTTTGATAGTGCTATCTAGGGATTCAATTCCTAATCATAGTGCCCTTTGATAGTGTTGTGCAGGGATTCAATTCGGTGCAAGCTGTTTATTCTGTCATATCTTCATCAAGCGAACCGTAAGTACATCTCCCATGCTCTCTGATCCACCACCGCCTCCTGTACCTTGCCGGCTTCTCTTCTGTAGGAAGCCTCGCAACAGCCGGATGTCAGATCCGTGTATTCACTATTCCCTCGCATCTCACACCATCTGCGTAGCCTCTAGACATCTAGCCAATTTTATGAGCATATCAAGGTAGGTATAACTCTTGAATTTGGTCTATAGATACTTATTATATTGACTGTTTGTAGGCAGGTGGACAGTTGAGGCATTTACCTTCACATGTCTAGATACACCTTAGTTAATTTGGTGTGAGCATCTTTCACAAAATCGATGATCCAATGCTGCAATACTTTTTTCAAACAAATAAAGGGATAGTCAAGTGATATACAAGTATTGGAGCTCCGTATTCAATTAAGTTGAACTTCAACTCTCTTTGGATCAAACCAGGATTAATTGGACCAGAGAAGACAATTTACCATGGCTAAATATGGTTGTAACATCGCCATATATATCCAACCCAACACTAAGGAGGTGCTTGCATTACTAATCTGCAAGAATTTTGGTGCCAATCTGCAGCGTTATGTACATGTAGAAATCAATAATTGTCAGTCAGTTCTGTTTGATATTCATACAAGCTTTACAGATGTTTCCATGTGGAAAGGATTTGGAGATTGTATGTTGTTTCTTCCAATATGCGCTAACTTTCAGATTATCTCCATGTTTGACAAACAATTCTTTTGTTCAGGATTAAGAATCTTCTCTTATAGTGTATCATATTTTCTTGGTAGATTTGTAAGATTTAAAGTAGCTGCGCAAAACTTTAGCTTCATGTTTGGATTAGCTATATCTACACATTTTTCTGTTTATTGTTCGTTTTCTGTATTTGGAAATAGATCCAGATAGATTATCTTTCTAATACAAGAAATTCATATTAAATTTCTGCATTTTATAACCATGGAATCCACGTTATCATCGTTTGTTTTTAATAATACGTGTGATCTTTCATTTTGCAGTTACAGTATTCAGAAAACATAGTTGCCCCGTACAAAAAATATGATAAAGAATTTTCAGGTACACTTTCTGATAGCCCTCGCAGTCATTTTCATGTTTATTGCAATGGGTTCTGCTTAATCATGTAACATGCTCTCAAAAAATTAGTAGATTTATGTTGTCCCATTATGCTAATAGTCATCAAACAGTAATCTGCAGTCTCCAGTGGCATATACTCTGTGAGGAAACTTATACAAATAGACTAATTTTTTACGCAGATGAGAAGTTTTATTTACAATCTTTATCTGAAATCGTTGAATGGTTTCTGCTACTGCCAATTCCCATATCGTCGCTTATTGATCACACAGGAGTTACCTCGGTTATTAGATGTCTGTCATGAGTCATAACTTCTACATGTAAGGAATTGATTCGCCTTTTGATAGGTTTTGTAGCTCTTTGAATTTATCTTCCTGTTACAACCAAATTACATTATTATTTTTTGCCAATGAAATTTGAAATCTATGGTTTCTCTATGATCGTAAACAAAAATAAAGCAGTGGTCGTCATATTGCTCATTTCTTTTCATAACATATTGTGCATCTTATATTCAATCATGTAAGCAATATTGAATAGTCAGAGGGATCGACAAGGGGAGGCTACCAGGGAAATGAACTACCACGCAATTTGTATTTAATTTCTTATTATATTTTTATTTTGTCCTAAATACTACTTGACCCTATTCAAGAATTCATCCGATTAACCAGTTAACTTGCCGATTAATCCCTACTTGTAAGATCACCGACTAGCCTATAAACCGATAAATCGTCCGATTAATTGATTAAATAGCCGATTAACTTGCCGATTAGCCGATTAATCCCCTACTCAGCAACCCGAGCAGCTACCAGTTAACGATTTCCTCAACAATGCTACTTGATTAATGTTTCTTGCTTTCCACTATTTGTAATATGAACCAAACTACTTGCGTGTTTATGTTGCTTGAATATTTCATACTTAATTAGAAGTAAAATCACATGTCATTCCTAGTAATTCTAGATGGTCACAACTCACAACTAAAAGTATAGCTTGGCTGTGTAGACTACTTCAAGCGTTTCTCTGACTGCCCTCTATTGTTTATAAACTACAGAGGCTCAGTGGCCTATGCACAACTCTTTGAGGTTGTTGAATCTTGCCAAATCTCACAGTATTTTCAAATTATGTTTTGTCCAGAATTACTATATAGTATGATTTATTTTCATCTCTTTCTTACACATTCCTTCTGCGTGAGAATTTAGGTGGTCAAACGATAACATAAACTGGAACAGTGAAAACTATAAGAAATTTCCTAGAAATTGTTGAATTATTAGTCCTTGATGTTGTAATACCCGATAAAGAGGTTGCTGAGCTGACAAACCTGAACGCTGAAGTGATGAACTTACCTTTAAAGTGGTTGACACAGAAACAAGGTGTTCCAAATTCCAAACTCTAGAAAAGGATGAGTCAGCGTTTCCTTCATGAGCTTCTTTTTCTTTATGGTCCATGTACAGAGAAAGAAGAAACAAAAATAAACATTATAGCCAAGATGATGAGAACGGTGGTTTCTTTCAACGAAACGGGCTTAGTTGGTGGAGCATGCTCGTGGGACATACCAGGCTATGTGATGTTCTAGAGAATGCATGGAAAGTGACTAGGTGGCACTAAAAGCCTTGGCAACAGGGTGATTCGATTTTCAATTATTTTGCACAGCTTATCTATATGTTTATTTCAGACCGGTTTTCTATGACATTAAATGTGGAAAGCGAGGAGAAAAAGCATGTGTTTTCTTAGTATGTAGGATTTTCATGCATTGGTGTTACTTTCTTTGGGCTTTATAATGGGTCCTACGAGTATGCATTGAGAAAGAAATTATTTCAATCTAAGTGGAGACAGGTCCCGACATGTATAATTATTTATTTCTAACGCACAAAAGTTCCCAAGTATATAATTCATCGTATCACTAATGTGGTACCCGGCTCAGAGCAACCGGTTTACCTTGCATTGCCAGCCCAGAAATCAAGTCTTCTGGCAATACACAACAACATGGTACAGAAACAACCGCTTTATTGATGCTAGAGAATTACATAGGTCTGATATTACATGAAGATTCGAGGCCAAGCGGCACACACGGTGCTGCTGAACAGTATGTACATTCTTTAATGAACATGACGGGGCCTCGATCACACGAGCTACGCGGCAACGGAAGAACGACGAAGTGGAACTCCATAGCACAGGGACACCAACCTGAACACGGCCTAGACACGAGATGCGCTCCGATGCGAACTGACTTGCCTGAAAACTGGCATAACACGCCAGGTCAGTACATTGAATGTACTTGCAAGCTCACAACAAACATAAGCACGATGACAAACAATATCATGATATTTAATCAGATTAATACAGTGCAAAACTACTACCGAAGGAAAACAAACGTTTCATGCAATGAGTCCCACAGACTCGCTCACCAGATGGTTACCTCGTAACCAAACAGTGACCATACTTGGGTCACACCTAAAACCAATCACTAGTAAATGAAACAAGCATATCAAGCATAATAAAGTAACTAGCAATTAAACAAAGTTATTTATCAAATTTTAATTTCAAATAAGAACTCATATTCAAGTAGAAAATCATAGATATTCAAATAACACCATCGAAATGCTGGTGTGGCTTACCTTAGTGTAGAGGAGGATCACACCCCTCTTGGTTTGCTTCATGACAAGCTTCTCCTTCTGAAAAAGAATTTAAACCATAAAAATGTTTGTCGAAACACATTCTGAAAATCACCAGAAATTCTACGCAGCAAGGGAAAATCCACCTTCTGGTGTTTTGCTAGAGCTTTCTGAAACAAAGACAATGCAAAAAGAATCAAATCATTTGGACTTATGGTTTAGAAATGGTGTCTGGTCAAAGTTCAGTCAAATTTCTGAATAATATTTGAATTAAACAAAAATCTTGGGGGGTGACGTCGAAGGAGTAAAATAGAAATACGCCTTGTACCGATTCGGGCGCGAGTGGTGAGGCTGACAGGTGGGTCTCGCGCGTCAGGAGAGAGAGGGTGTGTGTGAGATCAGAGAGAGGGGGGGGGATTCGCCGGAGCTCACGCCGGTGACGAGGGGGTTTGGGGCTAGGCTAGAGGGATAGGATTGAAGCGGGGCTCGAGCGCACCTACCCGTACCCATAGCTTGGCTTGGGGTGGACGGAGCTGCTCGCAGTTGAGCTCGCAAGCTACGGTGGCGGACGGGTTTCGCCAAAGTGGTTGAAGACGACGGCTAGAGGCGGCTTTGAGGGCTCAGTGGTGTCCAGGCAGCACCAGCAGATCCCCAATGCCCCGCCCAAGTAGCTGCTTGTGCTCGAGAGGCACCGGAGAGCAGCGTCTGGACTGTGGGGATCGCCAGAGTCCTCTGGTCAGGGCGACGACGAGAGGCCTGCCCGACCGAGCTTCTGCACGTCTACGTGTTCGTGGAGGTGGTGTGGAGTGATGCTTGGCTAGAAATCGATGAGGAGAGAGCTATATATAGCCGGAGCAAGGGAGGGAACGTGTCGCCGCCGGGGCTTTCTGGACACGCGGTGAACGGCGACGAGAAGCTCAAAGGCGAGGGGGCAAAGGCTCAGCGTCAACGCAGGAGCTTGCCCACTCTCGAGGACGAACACAGGAGGAGGTTGGGGAAGAGGACAAGCGCACGCGCGCACTGTGGCGTTTTGGCCGCGACGCGCCCATGCTTTCTGTGGCGGCTCCAGCGTCGGCGAGCGCCCGGGAGCGGTCAAGGGTGACGGGTCGGGGCCTGTGGCGTGGTGCGGCAGTCGGCGGCGAGCGCTGGAATGAGCACGCGCGAAACAGAGAGCAAGGCGCCAGCCAGAGCGCGTCGAGATGCTGCCAGGCGCTGTGTCCTCGCGCGGTCACCAAGCTTGCATGGTCAAAACAACGCCCAAGAGCGGCCAAACCTTGTCTACGCACTCGACCGTGCAGTGTTTAGTCTAGGAGAGGCGATGGTTCATGCCCAGGCCGACCATACTTGACTCCACTAAGCTGACAAGTTTCTGTCCAGTAACTTGGTCGCCAAGTTTGGCCACCTTCTAGAAGGCCTTTAGGGCTGATCTCCTGGGGTTTAGGGTTTCTTAGGAGGGTGTTTAAGCTCAATAAAGATCAAGGCTAAAAGCTCAAGAAAAAATGTACTTGTTGTACAAACTGGAGTTTTGAGTCAGAATAGAAATGATTTTGTACAGGAAAAATATTCCAAAAAGTGGTGCAATATTTTTGCATGGGAAGGTGTGCCAAGGTGCTAAGAATATTTAGGAATTATCTCAGATTTTCCTGGGCAATAAAAATTGAGGTTGCTTTGGAGCACAAGTTTCTGAAGTGACTTCAGAGAGAGAAATGAATATTTTTCTTTTATGAAAAATATTCATTTGATTATTTTGAGGATTGATCAGAGCAATAAAGCAGATAGGCCACTTGGGTGAAAGTCAAGGATATGCCCAAGTGACAAGTCCATTTGAAATGATTCAAACTTCAATCCAAATCATGGCAAAAACCACGATAAAAACCAAGTCCAGAAAAGAGAGAGAAGGTAAGTCCGAAAAAAGAGAGAAGGCAAAATCCAGGCTGTCACAAACCTCCCCCACTTAAGATGAATCTCGTCCTCGAGATTCAGTTGCTTGGGAAAACCATTCTGGGTATGCAGTCCTTAAAAATTCCCCTCTTTCCCAGGTCGCTTCCTCTTCGGTGTGGTGCTCCCACTGGACCTTGTAAAACCTTATTTCTTTGCTGCCGGTGACCCTTTCTGTCTGATCCAATATTCTGATGGCTTTTCCTCATAAGTCAAATCTTTGCCAATTCTATCTCTGCCATATCAGTCCTATTCTCCGGTGGCGAGATACATCTTCTTAGCTGTGATATGTGAAACACATTGTGTACTTCTGACAGTTCCGGTGGCAATTCCAACTGATATGCAACTGTTCCGACTCTGGCCACGACGGGGAATGGACTGATATATCTGGGTGCCAACTTTCCGTTGGTCTGAAACCTCTTGACTCCTTTCATAGGGGTGACTCAGAGATATACGTGTTCTCTGGGTTCGAAGCTGATCTGACGATGTTTGGCATCATAGTAGCTCTTCTGTCAAGATTTGGCCAATTGCAGTCTTTCTCGGATTTCCTTGACTTGCTTCTCCGCTTCGAGCATTAAATCAGTCCCGAAAATGCGGTTGTCTCCGATTTGAGACCAGTTTAATGGAGTGCGGCACTTTCGGCCATACATGGCTTCATAGGGTGACATCTTTAAGCTGGCCTAGAAACTGTTGTTGTTGGAAAACTCGGCGTAGGGCAGACAGTCTTCGCACTTGGTTCCTTCGGCCAATGTACATGCCTTGAGAATATCTTCGAGTATTTGATTTACTCGTTCAGTCTGTCCATCTGTCTGAGGATGATAGGCCGTGCGGTCAAAGCGGTCCCCAAGGCTTGATATAGTCGGGAGCAAAATGCGGAGGTGAAGAGGGATCCCCTGTCGGAGCTGATCGTCTTGGGTACTCCATGCAGACTGACGATTCTTGACACATACACCTGTGCAGTTGATTTGCACGGTATGTGGTCCGGATAGGAAGAAAGTGTGCCACCTTTGTTAAGGTGTCCACTATGACCCATATTGCGTCATTTCCTTGATGAGACCTTGGTAGTCCGGTGATGAAGTCCATGAAGATATCATCCCATTTCCATTGGGATACTGGCAGAGGTTGGAGGAGTCCGGCGGGTTTTTGTTGTTCCACCTTTACCTTATTGCATACGTCGCAACAGGCCACAAAGTATGCGATGTCTTTCTTCATTCCATCCCACCAAAATACCTGACGAAGGTCCTCATACATTTTTGGTACCACCGGGATGAATTGAGTATGGTGCTTCATACGCTTCTGCCAATATCTTCTTCTTCAGACTTTCTTGGTTTGGTACGCAGAGTCTTCCTCGGAACCTTAGCGAACCTTGTTGATCCATAGAGAAGTCTGGTGCACACCCTTGGTGCATCTTCTGAATTAACATTGTCGGCGTTCTGGGAACGGGGGTCCCCAGACTTGCCTGCATGTGGCTTGCGGCGTGGCTCAAGTGGGGCCCCAGTGCAGCCCAGCTTCATCAGCTCAAGCTCAAGACCCTCACGAGGGGCCAAGCCTCGTGGGGCGGACGACATGAAGCTTCCTCAGGAGCAGCCTCATCAGGCAGGCTCGCGAGGAGGCGGAGAGATCAAGGCAAGGGTACCTCGCGAGGAGCCCGTGACGCAAGCCATGACGATCGAGACCAGGCGGGCGCCAGGCGGGCGCCGGCCTGCGCAGTGTCCTTGTTTCCCCTTCGGTGCAAAGGGGGCAAGCACAGGCCAAGGCGTCAGGCAAAGGTTACCGTTTTGGTGCAACAAGACCAAGACCAGCAGAACGGCAGGATGGAGGTCATCGTGGAGCCCAGGACGGCGTCATCATCAGAGCCTTTGGCAGCCGAAGACCAACTTTAGTCAGGATAAGTGTACCAGATGATCCCCTTCAAAATGGCCAATTGTTGGCGCCCTTCCCGTTCATTATTTGGGAAGAGGCCCAGGGCCTCCCTCTATAAATAGGACTAGCCACCATCGAGTAGAGGCATCTAAGAAACGAACCGTTCAGAGAGAGAGAGAAGCGATCGAACTCACCCAAGCAGTTCATCGCACCAGCTCAAGAACAGCCCTCGCGAGGCTGTTATCCCTTTGTATTGTTCCTTGCCAGCCCCTGAGGCAATCCACCACACCACACACTGGAGTAGGGTATGACACCACAATGGTGGCCTGAACCAGTATAAATCTCGTGTCCCTTGTGTGTTCTTCTTTCTAGCTTAGATTCCTTGCGAGCATCGAAACGTGAGCTGGTAGGGGAAAGATCTTCGTGCCCACCCCAGTGTGCGAACCTCAAGGGACTGCCGGAACCCGAAATCCGACATTTGGCGCACCAGGTAGGGGTGCGCCGGAATATTTCTTCCGCTGGTCACGTGTGATCTTCCGTCATGCCCATGTCTGACGCTCGCCGAGCCCGCGCCGAGCGTCGGGCTGCTCTCGCCGCTCG
>LT934122.1:51828236-51866030 GCA_900231445.1 Triticum turgidum subsp. durum | reverse complement strand
TCTCGTCCCTGCATCCTTCGGTGCGGCGGGAAGGCCGCACCGCCACCCCGTCGCTGACTCCAGCCGGTTCGTCGTCCCACGCCCGTCGTGCCCCCACGGACGCGCACGCTGTGCTGCTCCTGGCGTGTGAGCTCTTGCACTACCGTCCCGTCGACGACCTCTACAAGGACTGGCTCGCCCGCATCACCGAGCTCGTCAGCGCCGCAGGGGGCTCTCCTATGCCCTCTCTCTCGCTACCTCGCCCCTCCATCCTGCGCAGGAGGCGTGGATCAAGAGGTGCCTCCGCCACCTCCTCCCCAAGAAAGCGCCCTGGCTCCAAGGCGCGCGGCCCCAGGACGAGACCCTCCGCGTCTGGCGCCTGCGCGATAAGAAAGGAGCTGCCAAGAAATCCCTCGTCCCCAAGAAGGTGCTCCTTTGCTCCCAGCACCGGTGCGCCATGACCGCATCCCTGCGCCGCCGCGTCAAGACCTCGCGCTGCTCCAGGCAGCGGTGCGCGGGGATCCCCAGGAGCAAGCCCCGCATCAGCAGAGAGCTCCAGTGGCCACTGCAGGCTGCCGCGCCTTCACCGCCGAGCTGCGTAGCGTCGCATGGCCTGGCAAGTTCAAGCTGGACCTGCCTCCTCGCTACGACGACACTGCCGACCCCGCGGAGTTCCTCCAGCTCTACGAGCTGGGCATCGAAGCCGCCAATGGGGACGAAATGGTCATGGCGAACTGGTTTCCCATGGCGCTCAAGGACGGTGCCTGAACCTGGCTCCAGGCACGATCTCCTCCTGGGACGAGGTGCGCACCCGCTTCATCGCCAACTTCCAAGGCACTCGCGACCGGCCCCCGACCATGAGCGACCTGCGCCGCATCAAGCAACAGCCAGGAGAGACCCTGCAGAAGTACATCCAACGCTTCAACAACGCTTGCCTCAAGATCTCCAAGGTGACTGAGGAGGCCATCATCTCAGTCTTCTCCGATGGCGTGCGTGACATCAAGATGAAAGAGGAGCTAGAAATCCATGAAGACCTGTGCACATCCCTGGAGTTGTTCAACTTGGCGACCAAGTGCGCCAGGGCTGAGGAAGGGCGCCTCTCCCTCCTCGAGCTTCCGGCTGCCGATCCAGAAGAGAAGAAGCCCAAGGTCAAGGACGTGAAGCGTAAGGGAGCTGCTGTGCTCGCAGCAGAGCCAGACACCAAGCGAGGCGGGGATCAGCCTGAGTCTTCCAAGGGCAGCCGGTACTGCGTGTACCACGACCTCCACACCCACAACACCAACGAATGCCAGGAGCTCAGGGGTGTGCGAGATGGGTGTATCGTCCGACGCCCTGAGCGCAACGACCGGGGCTATGGCCGACGAGGAGGAAGAGGTGGAGGACGATGGGAAGACCGTGGCCCTCGCCAAGGCTGGCGTGACCGACCTCGCGAGGATCGCTGGCAGGACCAGCCTCGCGAGGGAGGTTGGAGGGGTCAGCCTCGTGAGGACCGTCCTCAAGGCAACGCAGGCCTCCCTCCTCTCCCACTGTCACCAAGGAGGAATGAAGACCATCATCAGGACGAGGGGGCTGTGGGCTTCCAGGAGCCACGCGCAATCGCTTGCATCCTGGGCGGCGCTCAGGCCCCAGCCTCTCAGCGTATCTTCAAGCAGTTTGCTCACGAGGTGAATGCAGTCCTGCCCAAGCTTGAGGCCACGCGCCCTCTCAGGTGGTCTGCGTGTGCCATCACGTTCAGCTCGGCGGATCAGCTCAAGTGCGCAGCAACGGCCGGAGTCCTCCCAATGCTTTGCTTCCCAGTCATCAGCAATGTGCAAGTCACCAGGACCCTCATCGATGGCGGAGCAGGAGTCAATGTCCTGTCCGTCGAGACATTCAACAATCTCCAAGTGCCATATGAACAGCTTCAGCCAACCAAGCGTTTCTCAGGAGTCACCGACGGTTCCACTGTTCCGATAGGGCAGGTTCGCCTTCCAGTCACCTTTGGGGAGCACAACAACTACCGCACCGAGCTCATTGACTTTGACGTCGCCCACATTCGCCTGCCATACAATGCCATCCTCGGGTACCCAGCCCTAGCCAAGTTCATGGCAGTGACTCACCATGGCTACAATGTCCTCAAGATGCTAGGAAGTGGTGGAATCAACACAGTCCCCTGTGAGGAAAGCGATGCAGTGTGTTCTCTCGAGCGTGCCTTCCAAGCCGCGGCAATCGAAGACCCAGATCACAGGAGCGGGAGACTTCCCGAGGCGGTCCCTAAGAAGAAGAAGGCTTCACCTGGCCCAAACCCTCACAAGGCAGGCACCTCCGGAGGCGTTGCATCAGGAGCCGCACCCGTCCAGGGGGCGCCACCCTCTGTAGCATAGGAAGGCGTGCCCGGCGCCCTCCTCGGGCAAGGCTCGGGGGCTCTTTCTTGGAGAGCCACCGACTTTGCCAAGGTCACGAGGGAGGTGCTCGGGCACCACTTGGAGGCGTGCTTCAAAGCACGTTTCCCTCAGGAAGGTAAGAGGCAAGGAGGGCCAAACCCTCAGGAGTTCATCGCGAGGAATATTCAGGAGCTACAGGAGTCAAGAGTCATGCGCGGCAGCCGCTGCCTACCCGCTGTAGCCCCACATCCAGGCGAGGATGGAGGGGTGCGCGTCTGCATCGACGTACCAGGGCTCAACCGAGCCGCGTCTCAGGAGCTCCTCTGGCCTTCACGCGTGGGGAGTTGTGAGGGCCCACCTCACAGCTACGTTCGCATGCCCTTCGTCCTGCCGAACGCGGTCGCCGCTCATCAACGCTTGCTGAGGAGCATTCCGGAGGCTCAGGAGGTCAGGCATCACGCGGTCCTGGCGGAGATGGAGATGGCCCTCGAAGATCCACCTGTGCCCCCGGAGCCTCCCGAGGCTCCAGGCCCCGGAGGTTCGTGAGGGTCGGCTTCCTCACCATGCATCGTCCGCAACTTCGGCATCACTTCATCTCCAACGGTATCAGGTGACATCTTTCAAAGTTCCATTCTCAGCTCGAAGCGCCCGCAGGGCTGCATCATTCCCAGGTCGTGTGGGTCCGCCCCTGCGGCATGTATCCGTTTTTCTTATGCTCTTTACCTACTTTGTTGGGGGCGCCTCTTGGGTTGCATTATCCCCAAGCTGCACGGGCCTGACCCGGTGACGTTTGCTTTTTCTGCATCTATCTAAATGGATTTGCTCCTCCACGCTTAACCTGGTTCCCATGGTTATCGTCCGCTGCTTATCGCGGACCTCTCCACTCTCATGCAAAGCGCTTGCATGTTAAAAGGGCGGTACCTGAGCATCGCGACTCATGGGCTCTTACTGGCTCTCCTGCCCTCACCCCCTGGCCTTGACCCACGGCATCACAACCTATCATACCAGTGGCGGCTGAGCTCGCTCGAGGGCCGGGACCTGAGGACGTAGAGCATTTGCATTCTAACCACCCTGCAGGAACGCACCACTAATAAAGGCCCAAAGCCAGGTGCAACCCACCTTGAGGTAGGGCCTCGTGAGTCCCGCGCTGGCTCACGGGTGCCCAGATACACCTCTCCTAGCCCTACCGTGCCGGCCACGTGTCAGGGCGGGGCTGTACACGCCCCGGGGGCTCCTCCCGAAGGGGAGCCCCCTCCCACGCACCAGTGGAAGCACCATGCTCCGCGCTGGCTGACGACACTACCGAGGAGCGGCTATGCCCGTACACATACGGAAGCACCATGCTCCGCGTTGGTGATAAACAACTGAGGGCGGCCCACGGCCGTACCAACCTCAGGGAGCCCAGAGCTCAGTGTTTGGTACCAACCTCAGGAGTGCCGCGCGAGGGGGCTGGACACGGGGGCTGCGCCTGGGCCATGCCCGAACGCACGCCACCCAGTCAGGTCCCTCGGACCTGGTCGTCGCGCGCCCCTCCCCGAGCGGAGCCAAGGTATGAGAACTCGTTGCACGTCAAGGGGGACTCCTGAGCATCGCGAGTTAGGAGCTTAACTGGTCATGTAGCCCCTCACTCCTTGGTCTCGTCCTGGTTTCCGGTCGGGGCTAACGGCAGCTGAGGTATGCGCGGGGCCGGGCCCTGCCGACGTAGAATGACAAATCCACTCCTACGCCTCCCTTCCCTACTTGTTGTTCGCGCGTCAAGGAGGACTCCTGAGCATCGCTACTCAGGAGCCTAACTTGCCCCGTAGCTCCTCAGTCCTTAGTCTCGTCCTGGTTTCCGGTCGGGGCTAACGGCGGCTGAGGTATGCGCGGGGCCGGGCTCTGCCGATGTAGAACACAAGCAAATAGGAGGGGAAAATGCAAATTTCAGGGAATTCAAAAGCAAATATTACAAGCCATAGATTGTTTCACAACGGCAAACACAAGTTTAAACGCCTCCACGAGGCATGGTGCATGTTGCAGGAATTAAAACAGGGCAGAAGCCGCGAAGGGATCACTTTCCATTGGCGCCGCCGCCTGTGGTGGAGTCACGCTGGCCGGCTCCGCCTCCTGAGGTCGCGGAGCTGGCGGCATCGCGCCTGGGCAAGGTGCTGAAGGCGCGGAACCTCCCCAGCAAAGCCTCGGCTCGGCCTTTCACGGCCTCAGCAGCAGCGGCGGCGAGGTCACCGCTCATAGGCTCCAGCAGGCTGTCGAGGTCAGCGTTGGGGTCGCGAAGGTAGACGTGGCTGAGGACACGCGTCAGTGCTGCAGAAGACAGGGCACGCGCCTCGGCCTCGGCCGTGGGGCAAAGGCCGTCCGCGACATCTTCAAGTGCACGGACCAGGAAGAGAAGCAGCTCGGTAGGGCCATCCTCTGCACCAGCCAACGGCTTCTCCAAGCCGCCCTCATAAAGCATCTTCAGCGCGGCGCGAGCTTTCTCCTCCAGCTGGGCGAAGGCCACTCGATCCTCGGCCAGGACCTTCGCCTTGTCGTCCAGCTCGGTCCTCCCTACCTTCAGCGACTGCTTCAGCATCTCCAACCGGCTGCGACGGTCGTCAAGCTCGGCGCTCCGGTCCCTGACGGCAGCTTCTCGAGCCTTCATCTCCTCCTCCTTCTCCTGGCGGATGCGGACCTCCTTCACGAGCTCGTCGCGCAGGCCTTGCAGCTCGGCCTCCAGCGCCTTGCAGCGGCCCAGGCATCCGCAGCGTTGCCCTGGGCAGCATCGCGAGCGGCTTTGGACTGGGAGGCGGCTTGCTTCTCCTCGTCGGAGGCAGACGCAGCCTGGCTCAGCGCCGCTCGGACGGAAGCGGCAGAGCGGGCCCAGCTAGAAGCTAGCTCCAGGCGCCCGACTACCAGGCGGGGGTCCGCGCTCCAAAGATCCTCCTGCAGCCGGCTTAGTTCGTTGGCAGCCTGGTCCAGGACGACAGAGGGATCAGAAGAGACGGGAGCCGGTGGAACAGATGGAGAGGACGGCAGCATGATCACGGCTTGGGAGGAAGGAGCCCCCTGGGCCTTGGACACCTCAACGGCAGCATCAAGCCCAGGCACCTCCAGGGTCAGCGGGGCAATGGGGGCTGACTCCTCGCCAGAGTGTCCCTGCTGGGCTCGCGAGGACGACCGGGCAGGGGAGGCACGAGCCACGATGCCTCCTTTTGCCCGCAGATGAAGGCGCTGCCCCAGCAGACAAACTCGCCTCAAGTAGGGCCGCAGAAGCCCCTTTCAACCTCTTCGCTGCAGGAGCCGTCCTGGCCAAAAGAATGCAGACGTCAAGCCTCGGCGGCAGAAACAAAGAAAAGCGCGGATCGAGCACTTACTGGTCGTCGTTCGCGGACTCAAGCAGCCTCCGGCCAAACTTGAAGCCTGAGAGCCTACAGCTGGGGTCAGCCTTGGGAGGCCCGGAAGCAGAGGGCGCGTCGGGAAGGCCGGAGCTGGCCTTAGACCGACCCGGAACCAGAGCAGACCCTGGGAGAACCATGTCACATCCCTAGTTCTGGTATGCTCTAGGCTAGCCCTTCATGTGTGCATCATGTTTAAAATTCTCAGAAACTTGAAATGGGGATTGCCTAAACCCTAGCATTAAGGAATTCACTAGGTTCAACCAAAATATTTCCAGTAATTCCAAATGGCTTTCAAAAATGTTCATCATTCTTGGAAAATGCTGGAAACAGTAACCAGCGGTGATGCACATTTTTCCATGACATATTTGGGCTCTGGATTAAATCATACTCTATTTGCATTTGGACATTTAAATGCTATTAAATATTTTAAATGCTCAAATAATCATAAACTAAAATGTTTGCTGTTGGTTATATTCCAACCAGTGGCATTGTGTAGTTTCATGATTTTTGGGTCTGTTTAAGTATTTTTAATAAAGCCCTAAAGATTACAGAATAAATAGAAAACTGTAACAGAATTAGAAAGAGAGAGAAAGGACTCACCTGGGCCACCTACCTGGCTTACCCGAAGTCTCACCTGTGGCCTAGCACTGTTGCTGGCAGCCCAGCCCACCAGGCAACATGCCAGTCATCCCCTTCCTCTCGCCAGTGTGCATTGTGCATGGCACACGCACAGGAGGTGAGGGCCACCTCCTGCTTTGCGTTGGAGGCTTGTCCTCCTCCCTGACCCCGTGCCTGGAGACGCCCGAGCCCCCTCTCACTTCTCCCTTGCTCTAGCCCCTCGCCCTCTCGTTTCTGTGCTCATCGAGAGGAGCCTGTCGCTGCCGTCCACCATTCGCGCAGCCACCGAGCCCTCCTCGTCCTCTGCCTGTGTCCAGAAGCTCCACCGAATCGCCATCGACCTCTCCGACGACCCACACAAGCCGGGACGCCCTGCAGAGCTGCCCTCAATGTCGTCTTCCTCGTCGGTGCCGCAGATCACCGCCGTCAAATCCGTCGCCGTCCGTGCCTCCCCAAGCTGACTGAGACCGCCTACGGGACCGCTGTGAGCTCTACTAGCTTTCCCCTCTTCCCCCGTAGTCTTTCCCCCCCACCGTAGCCGTGCTAGCCACCGTACCGAGCACCGCCGTCCGCCATGGACGCCGGGCATGGCAGTGCCGTGCCGCTCCGCTCAAGCCGACGAGCCTAGCGAGCTCCTAGATGTACCAGGAGGCCGCAGTTCCCCTTAGCTGGCCTCGCCGTACCCTGCAGCACCCCACGCCGCTCGCGGCCGAACTCCGACCGCCTCCCAACTCGCTGCTCTCGCCGCTACAGCCCGCCTCACGACCTGCTACCGCCTCCGCTGGATGCGCGGGAGCACGGGCTCCCTCCTGGTGCCCTCAGCGCACCCAGCCGCGAGATGTGGTCGCCAGTGCATACTCAGGCGACGCTGACGTGGCAGGATTAGATTAGGTGCTAATCACCCAGTTAATCAACCCCTAGTCGATGACATGTGGGACCCGCACTGTTAGAGACACAACTAAAGTTAAATAACCCCTGTTAACCCCCTGAGTCAATAACAGGTGGAGCCCACCAGTCAGATTTGACTTTGGTCAATGCTGACGTCACAGTGAAGTAGTGCTGACGCAGTTAACTATTTTCTGGATTAAAAATAATTCAGGAAATTCCATAAAATAGCCAAAACTTCTAAAAATCATAGAAAATCAACCGTAGCTCCAAATCAAACAAATTATATATGAACAATTATCAGAAAAATCCAATATATCCATCTTTATTGGTTTCATGCAAGTTTAAAGCAAGTTAACTTGGTGTTTAGTGCAAAACATGATAAAGCACTATTTAAGATCACAAATGAGTTTGAACTTTGAATCTTTGGTTCAAAATAGCTCAAACCCATCTGATTGTAGTTGCATTAGCCCAACACACTCATTTTACCATGTCATGATCATGCATCATATTGTGCATTGCATTGATTGTGTTTCTTTCTCTGTTGCCGGTATTTGTTCCCTCTCGATAGACGTGATTCGACGATGAGTTCGATGACACCGATGAAGAGTTATTCTATCTCAAAAGTGCCAGGCAAGCAAAACCCCCTTGTTCATTCCGATACAATCCCACTCTCTCGCTCCTGCTCTCTTTTACTGCATTAGGACAACAACGATTCAACTGTTGCATGCTGCGGTAGTTGAACCCCTTTCCTCTGCATGACCTGTCATTGCCACAGTAAATGGATGAAACCTACTAGCATGAGTAGGAGTTGTTTGATCCCTGATGTGCCTGCTCATTCATGCTTGTTTGTCATGCCTGCTATTGCTTAGAGTTGTGTCAGGTCTAATTCATCAGGGATGAATTGGAGGTGTGTGAACATGTCCTACTGTGTGTGAGCTAAGTATGTGAACACGATTTGGTAAAGGTAGCGGTGAGAGGCCATGTAGGAGTACATGGTGGGTTGTCTCATTGCAGCCGTCCTCAGGAACTGAGTTCTGTGTTTGTGATCCATGAACAGTTACTACCACACATTGGGTTCCAGTAACTCGACCCCTCTCGACTTATTAATCAACATGATCTCTGTCCAGGAGTTGCAACTAGTTTCTGATGTTTGTAGGTAGTGTTAGTAGTCTACCAAGTGGCACCCGGTACAGGTGGGCTTGGGACAGACTAGGCACAATGGCACGGTGTACCAAGTGGCACCCGGATGGTGGGCTTGGGAACCCTGCTCGCATCGTTTGGGGTCGTGAGCGACACCCCGGCCGGATCTCCTTGCGGATGGAACCCGAATAGGCGATAAACCTGGACGAGAGACTTGTGTGGTTAGTCAGGTCGTGGCCGACTCCCTCGCCAGGCTTCCGCTTGAAGGTTGCCGAGATACACGACGTGTACATGGTGGTAAGTGGCGAGAGCGTGTGTGAAGAAGTACACCCCTGCAGGGTTAACATCATCTATTCAAATAGCCGTGTCCGCGGAAAAGGACTTCTGGGTTTCCTATAACAGTTCATAGACAAGTGAAAGTGGATACTCTAAAATACGCCAGATAAGCGTGAGTGCTATGGATGGCGTTCTCGTAGGGAGACGGGCGCGGATCCATAGTGGTGTCTTGACATGGTGAATATGTGGACTCGTGTGCGCCACCTCAAAAGAGTTACTTGCAGTCATAGTTTAGGATAGCCACCAAGTCAAAGCTAGCTTGCTGCAGTTAAACTCCACCACCCCCTTTGTTGATACCAATGCATATGTAGTTAGTTCTGATGTAAGTCTTGCTAGGTACATTTGTACTCATGTTTGCCTATTTTATGTTTTTGCAGAGAGACTTCAGTCTCACTAGTAGTTCCGTGTGGACTTCGACGTTTAGCTTGATACCTCAGCTACGATCTTGTGCCCTCGGCAGGATCTGGTAGATAGTCAGGCTTCTCACCCTTTTTCATTTGTAGATGTCTGTACTCAGACATGTTAAGCTTCCGCATGTGCTTTGATTTGTATGCTCTGAATGTTGGGTCATGAGACCCATGTTTGTAATATCTCGCTCCTCGGAGCCTATTGAATAAATACTTGAGTCGTAGAGTTATGCTGTGATGCCATGTTGTATTTACACATATTGAGCATATTGTGTGTATGATTGAAATGCTTGGTATGTGTGGGATCCCACAACCTAGTTGTTTATCCTTGTTAGCCTCTCTTATGGGGAAATGTAGTCTTGTGCTTCCATGAGCCATAGTAGTCCGCTACAGCCCGGTTCACCAGAGTCCTGCTAGCCCAGCACTACTGCTCCGGAACACTTGACTGGCCGGCATGTGATTCACTTCGTTCCTGTGTCTGTCCCTTCGGGGAAATGTCACGCGGTGACATCCGGAGTCCTGCCTAGCCTGCTACAGCCCGGGTTCCCGGAGTCCTGTTAGCCCAGTGCTACAGCCCGGATTCGCACGCTGCTGACCGACATGCTCGATGTTGATTCACGTATGCCTGTCCCTGTAAGTTAGTGCCACTTTGGGTTCACGACTAGTCATGTCGGCCTGGGTTCTCTGTCATATGGATGCTAGCGACACTATCATATACGTGAGACAAAAGGCACAAACGGTCCCGGGCCATGGTAAGGCGACACCCGTGGGAATACCGTGCGTGAGGCCGCAAAGTGATATGATGTGTTACCGGCTAGATCGATGTGACTTGGAATCGGGGTCCTGACAAACCAGCCCCGACCTGCCCTTCCTCTGGACCAGGGGAGAATCCTCTCCTCCTCGCCTGGCGCTGGCCTCGTCGTCGTCCGGCATGGAGCGGAGGGCGCGGGACCTGCGCCAAGGGAAGGAATCCCCCGACTCCTCACCAGTTGCCTCGGAGTCGGAATCTTCTTCCTCCTCCTCCTCTTCTTCCTCCTCACTCCCACTGGAGTCGCCAGAAGACACGTTCACCATCGCCAACACCGCCAGATCCCCGGGAGCTTCTGCGGGCACCAGCCCCTCACCGTTGAAGGTGGGCATGGCGTTCACCGCCTGCTCCCAGTCGCCGCGAAGGAACAGGGGGACGGGAGCGCCCTCCGGCCTCGCCACGTCTCCCCCAACCAAGGAGTGGAGAGCCGCAACTAGATCTTCGTCGGCCAGGGCCTCGGAGCATAGGCGAAGGGCAGCGTCCGCTTCCCCAAGCCTCCACAATGGGAGCGAGTGCTCCGAGAGTGGAGCCACCAAGTGCTCCAGGAACACCCTCAGGAGCGTGGCCCCGGTCAGCTTCGCCGCCCCCAAGTTGCATGACCTCAGATCCGCGTTCATCCTCTTCAGCACCGCCCTCGCGCGGGGGTCGACAAGCTCCGCGCGAGACCATGCATCAACGGCCTTAGGCTGCCCCGTAGGCAGCACCAGTCGGGGGCGGAGGCGCCCGACATCCACCATGACCCACTTGCTCCGGAAGCCTTCGATCCTCTTCCCGGGCTTCGAGATGGCGTTGGAGTTGGAGTATGAGATAAACTCGCGCATGCGGTGATGGGGCCACGAGAAACCCGGAGGTAAAAGTAATGACACAGCAAGGCCACTGAGGGCTTTACCCCAACGTGAGCCTCATAGTAGTAGGCGAAAATCGCTAGGAGAAGAACAGAGTTGGGGTGGAGGTGCAGAGCTTGCAAGTTGTATTGGCGAAGAACAGCAAATAAGAACTCGAAAAAAGGGGGCACCAGACCGGCGATGATGGAGCTCACAAAGAGCGGGTAGAAGGTGCTCCCCTTGCCTTCAGGCTGGGCGGAGCCGGCCTTGAGCACAGTCGCTCCCTCGTTGCCCTGCGCCACCTTCCTCAGGCGCATGAGGGCGATATTCTTCTCCGACACATTCGGGGGATCCAGAGCCGGCGAGTACCAGGCCTCGGTCAGGGTCTTGCGAGGCTCCATGACTTGTTGGATGGGAAGGATTGAGACAGATCTGTAGGATTTCGGAAGCGAGAAGGAGAAGGGCGAGAAAGGGGATCTGGAGTAAGACGAGCGAGAGCAAAGAAAGTAAGTCTGGCCCGGGAACCCCTTTTGTCAGAAGGATGGTTGCCGAGGCATCATGGGGAAGCGGAGACGCCCACGTCCAATCAATCACCACGTGGCGCCCAAGGCCGCAGGCTGTTGGGGCCCGCGGCGCTTCGCACTTTCCCCTTCGCTTCTCTGCTAAGCCAAGTCCGGGCGCGCCTTGGGCCCGGGGGCTACTGTCGGTGTTCTGGGAACAGGGGTCCCCAGACTTGCCTGCCTGCGGCTTGCGGCGTGGCTCAAGTGGGGGCCCAGTGCAGCCCAGCTTCATTAGCTCAAGCTCAATACCCTTGCGAGGGGCCAAGCCTCGCGGGGCGGACGACGGGAAGCTTCCTCAGGAGTAGCCTCATCAAGCAGGCTCGCGAGGAGGCGGAGAGATCAAGGCAAGGGTACCTCACGAGGAGCCCGTGACGCAAGCCATGACGATCGAGACCAGGCAGGCTCCAGGCGGGCGCCGGCCTGCGCAGTGTCCTTGTTTCCCCTTCGGTGCAAAGGGGGCAAGCACAGGCCAAGGTGTCAGGCAGAGGTTACCGTTTCGGTGCAACAAGACCAAGACCAGCAGAACGACAGGATGGAGGTCATCGTGGAGCCCAGGATAGCGTCATCGTCAGAGCCTTTGGCAGCCGAAGACCAACTTTAGTCAGGATAAGTGTACCAGATGTTCTCCTTCAAAATGGCAAATTGTTGGCGCCCTTCCCGCTCATTATTTGGGAAGAGGCCCAGGGCCTCCCTCTATAAATAGGACTAGCCACCACAGAGTAGAGGCATCTAAGAAACGAACCTTTCAGAGAGAGAGAGAGAGAGAGAGAGAGAGAGAAGCGATTGAACTCACCCAAGCAGTTCATCGTGCCAGCTCAAGAACAGCCCTCGCGAGGCTGTTCTCCCTTTGTATTGTTCCTCGTCAGCCCCTGAGGCAATCCACCACACCACACACTGGAGTAGGGTATTACACCACAATGGTGGCCTGAACTAGTATAAATCTTGTGTCCCTTGTGTGTTCTTGTTTCTAGCTTAGATTCCTTGTGAGTATCGAAACATGAGCTGGTAGGGGAAAGATCTTCGTGCGCACCCCAGTGTTCAAACCTCAAGGGTCTGCCGGAACCCGAAATCCGACAAACATCTTATCATTCGCTTGAGCACTGCGGATTTCTTCTTCGAGAGTAGGGCGACTTCCAATATATTGGCAAGACAGGCGTCGGTGATTACCAAATTGAGCTGCATGATTTCTTCATAAAGATCAGGAGGCAAGGAATCCATTAGAGCATTAAGGTTGGTTGGTTTGCGGCTGAGGGCGTCAGCCACCACATTAGCTTTGCCCGGGTGAGAATTTATCCAGAGGTCATAGTCCTTAACCAATTCGCGCCATCTTCGTTGTCGAAGGTTCAAATCTGGCTGAGTGAATATATACTTGAGACTCTTACGATCGGTGAATATCTGGCACTTCTTTCCAATCAGATAATGTCTCTAGATCTTCAAAGCGTGCACCACCGCGGCCAATTCCAAATCATGAGTAGGGTAGTTTCCTTGGTGTTGCCGCAGTTGTTGAGATGCATTTGCCACCACTTTGCCATCTTGCATGAGTACGCACCCCAGTACTCTTCTGGATGCGTCGCAGTAGACGTCAAAACTGTGGTAGATGTCTGGAAGAGTCAATATTGGTGCTGATGTCATCCTGATTTTAAACTCGCTGAAACTCCGCTCGCATTTCTCACTACATATGAACTTCTTATCCTTCTTCAGAAGATTAGTCATAGGCTTGGCGATCTTCGAGAAGCCTTCGATAAAACGGCAATAATATCCGGCTAGTCCAGGGAAATTCCGGATTTCTGAGACTGTGGGGGGTGCGTACCAATCAAGTACATCCTTCACCTTGCTTGGGTCCACTGAGATTCCTTCCACCGAGAGGACATGCCCGAGGAATCCCACTTGTTGGATCCAGAACTCACATTTGCTGAATTTGGCATAAAGCTGATGGTCGCAAAGCCTTTGTAGAACTTCTCGAAGATGCTCCTTGTGTTCGTCCTTGCTCTTGGAGTAAATGAGGATGTAATCAATGAATACCACCACAAATTTATCCAAGAAGTCCATAAACACCTTGTTCATCGTATGCATAAAGAATGCTGGAGCGTTGGTGAGGCTGAAGGACATAACGGTCTACTCATAAAGACCGTAACAAGTGGTGAATATGGTCTTAGGAATATCTTCCTTCTTTATCTTGAGTTGATGATATCCAGTCCTCAAATCAATTTTTGAGAATACTTTGGCCCCACTAAGTTGATCAAACAGATCGTCGATCCTCGGTAGTGGATACTTGTTTTTAATGGAGACATCATTCAGCAGTCAGTAGTCTACACACATTCGTAGACTGCCATCCTTTTTGTCCACGAAGATTGCTGGTGATCCCCATGGTGAAGAGCTTGGACGAATGTATCCTTTCTGCAGCATCTCATCCAGTTGTTTCTTCAATTCCACCAATTTTGAGGAAGGCACCCGATAATATTTCTTATGTATCGGAGTGGTTCCAGGCACCAAGTCAATTGCGAACTCCAATTTCTTGGTCTAGTGGCATGCCTGGAAATTCTTCAGGAAAGACGTCTGGATACTCACTGACCACAGGAATTAATTCCAGTTCTTCAGCCATTGCTGCGAAAACCATTTCTTTCGTGGGTATGTGCTTACAGGCACAAAAACTTGTTTTGTAACCTTCCATATTTTTTAGGGCAACTTCTCTGGTCGCACAGCTGATGCACACTTGATATTGAGTTAACCAATTCATGCCTAGAATGACATCCAATTTGTTGGAATCGATTATTATCAACGAGGTTGGAAACTTGACGCCCTTGATGTCAATTTCCAAATTTCGGCAGATGAGATTGCTTCTGAGTAGGGATCCCGGGGATTGTACCAGCATGTGCTTTCCCAAAATCGAGCAAGTAAAATTGTTTTGGGAAGCAAAACTCCGCGATATGAAAGATGGGAAGCCCAGAGTCAAATAAAATTACGGCGGGTATGTCATTAACAAGAAACATAGCAATGACGACTTACAGGTCCTCTTGAGCTTCGTCTGTCGAGATGTAATGAATTTGCCCTTGAATCATATCTGGGGCGGAATACGGCTCCATGTAGTTGACTTGCGGCTGGAAGGGAGCTACGTCCTTGTTGCTCTTGGGACACTGTCTGGCATAGTGTCCGGTTTGACCACAGCTAAAACATGAATTGTTGCGCTGACAGTCTTCGCGCACTAGGTTGGTCACGACATTCTTGACTTGTGTAGTAGTCTTGTTGACATTCTGCTACCAATTTGGTTTGTACTCCACCTGATTCTGTTGCCAAGTACGAGCCTTTTGCACTGGTTGCATATCCTTATTTGGCTCGAATTTGTGCTTGTGGTCGTTAACACCTGGCTTTTGGTCGTGTAGGAGAATGTGTTCCCTTTCAGCGATGAGGGCCTTGTTCACCAGTGTCAGGAAGTCTGGGAAATCAAACATGCTGAGAGTGCACCTGAGATGCTGATTCAGGCCTCCAAGGAACCGGTCGATCTTCCGCTCTTTTGTGGCAACATCATGGAGAGAATAGCGGGCCAAATGGTTGAACTTGTTCAAGTACTCGTTGACCGTCATGCTGCCTTGAGTGAGAGCGAGGAATTCGCGCTGCTTGATTTTCATAACTCCGGTGGGAATATGATACTTGCAGAATTGTTCCTTGAACTTTGCCCAAGTAATTTCCTTGTCTGTAGGACATATTGCCTTGGCATTATCCCACCATATCGCGGTAGCTCCTTTGAGATAATGCATTGCAAAGGGAACCTTGTCCCCTTGTTTAGTGCGAGCAATCTCCAGTTTCCTCTCCATAGTCCTTAGCCAGTCGCCGGCGTCCAAAGGATCAGTAGCGTGGCTGAAACTGGGAGGCTTGGTTCGCTGAAAATCTGACAGTTTGGAGTGATGGCCATTCTGGTTTCCATTCTGCCCAACCATAACTTGCACACTCTTTAGGATTTCCAACAGGTCGTTGCTCCTTATTTCTTCAAACATTCGCAGGATCTGATCGGTGGAAGGCGGATGCGGCGGTGGCGGCGGAGGTGGCTGGTACGGCTCGGGGGAATGTCCCGCCTGTCTTGCGGAACAACGGACAGGGACATCCTCACAAGCTTGGCTGCTGCTGCCTCCACGTGTCATCCTATTTTTTTTGTTTTCCCAATACATAGCAACCATGATGAGAAAATTCCAAAATGGGGGAAAAGGCCAATGACAAATCCCGGAAGAAAGCAGCGAATGGAAACCAAGGCGAATAAAAAGTTCCAACATAATTATACATAGTCCCAACATGAAAGCAAACATGACAACGGGTCTATTACCCTCTTACATGAAACTACACATCCTGACAAGGGCGGTTACAGCCAAACATCATGCTCATGACTACAACGATACTCTAACGGTCTACTGCTCGGTCGGTGCTACTGCAGGCTCGTCTCCTGAGCCGGACCCTGATCCTGAACTGATAATAGAGTCCTTCGGGTCAAGAGGGATGCGACGATGCTGCCTTGAGGGCTCTCCCTCAGTGGCAGGCGGGGATGGGATCTAAGCATAGGAGCACCAGGAGTAGCAACAAGGGAAGACCATGCAGCAGGAGAACTACGAGGGTTCATCGTCAGAGGGTTAACGGTACCCTGCGAGGTCATCAAGGGAACGGAGGTGGAAGAAACCGGAGCAGAAGTATAGATGACAGCGGGAAGAGGGTTCCTCATACGAGCAGCTGCGAGAGCGGTGCGGGCACGTGAAATCTCCCGAGCTAACTCGTAGTTCAGGAGATAACTAGAAGTGATGTATCGAGAAAGGTTGCTAGTGGGACGGTCACACGCCGGATTAATCAAAGGAAAACGGATACACTCATTCTCGTGCAGAGATGGGTAGAAGAAGAGACCAGGGTGGGTATGCATGCGGACCTTGTTGTAGCGCATGTCACATCCCTAGTCTGGTATGACCTAGACTAGCTAGTCATGTGTGCATTATGTTTAAATTTCATTTAATTATGAAATGAGGATTTGTGAACCCTCATAATCATTTCTGGAAATGACCCAAATAAAAAGTGCTCCAAAAAGGTCCAAGAAAAAAGCTCATGTTGCTCTCTGAAAATATTGGAAAGAGATAAAAATCAAACCAATATTTTTAGGAGCTCATAAGTATTTATTTTGGGCATTTGGAATTAAAGCAGTAATTATTTGCTTTGGATATATATTGTTATAGATATAAAATATTGTCCAAAAATTATGCCATTTACTAAGGAGCTCTGGAATAATATAACTAGCTTCTATAAAAATTGGCATCAGAAAATAAAATGGTTTAGTATTTTTATTAAATCAAAACAAATGTCAGAAAATAGAAAAGAGTAACAAAAACATAAAAAAGAGCTTACCTGGTGCTTAGCCCTGTGCTGGCCCAGCACTGTGCGGCCTGGCCGGCCCAGCTGGCCAGCCCAGCCCACCTGGGCCCCCTCCTACGTCGTCTTCCTCCCCGACAGTAGGACGGGCGCGTGCCCGACGCGCGCACCGCCGCGCTGCGCCACCTCCTCCCTCCCTGCCTGCCTGTCCTCCCCCTCGTCGCTCTGGATCACCCGCACGACGCCACGCACGCCCCGGACCCTCTCACTCTTCCCCCGGTCCTCTCCTCTCCTCTCCCTCGCTCTCTCTCTCACGGCCGAACGCCGCCGTCGCCGCCGCTCGCCGTAGCCATAGCCACCACGCCCCTCGAGAGCATCTGAGACGTCCCCGAGCTCTGCGTCATCGTCCTCGTCCTCTCCGTCAAGCCACGCGCCTCGGGAGGCCCTGGAGAGTCGCCATCCCCGCCATCTTCATCTTCGGCCGCCGGAGATCGTCCTCGCCGCCACGCCGCCGTTCGGCCTCCCCCGAGCCCGCTGAAGACGCCACCGGAACCGCAGTGAGCTCCTGCCCCGCTCCCCTCTCTCCATTTAGCCGCCTGCACGCCGTAGCCCCTTTCCTCGCCGTGGCCGTAGCTCCTCGCCACCATCCATGTCGCCGCCGTCGCCCTGGCCACCGCAGCCCGCAACCTAGCACGTCACCGTGCTCCTGGTGACGCCAGGAGGCCGTAGAGCCTCTCTGCTCACTCCCCCGTGACCTGCAGCACCTGCGCGCACCCGGCCGAACTCCGGCCGCCGCCCCGAGCTCCGCTCCGGCGACCTCCAGCACCCCCACGGTCTCCCGCGTGTCCCATTGGATGCGCGCGAGCCTGGTCTCCTCGCAGATGGTCTCCGCGGCCCTTTTGGTCGCCGGAGACACGATCCCGAGCCCCTCCGCCGCGTTCGGCCTCGCCGGCGGGTTTGACCGTTTTGACCTCGCCGGCCTGACAGGTGGACCCCGCCGTCAGGTGATTAGCCTAATCACCAACTAACCTAACCCCTGACGCTGACATGTGGGCCCCAGTGCCCCCTAATCTTTAATTAAACTAAACTAACCCCCCTGTTTAACCCGTGTCACTGACGTGTGGCCCCACACGTCAGGTTTGACCCGGTCAGCCACGGTTGACTCGCTGACGTCATGCCTCTGTAATGCTGACGCAGTTATTCATTTTCTGGATTTAAATTAATCAGGAAATTCCAGAAAATGATTTAAACTTCAAAAATTCATAGAAATTTAACCGTAGCTCTGATTGAAATAATTTATATATGAAAAATTATCAGAAAAATGTAATCTATCCATTTGTACTAGTTTCATGCATGACAAGCCAACCTAAACCTGCTGTATAGGTGAAAACATATAAATGGCATATATAAGAGCTTAATTTGGAGTTGCATTTGAACCCTTGATTCAAATGGATTTCATTCAATTTGAATACTAGTTGCATTAGCTCAAACAGCATCACATCTACATGCCATGTTCATGCATCATGTGGTTGCATATGATTGTGTTTTGATTGTCGACACTGTTCCTTCTCGATAGGTCCTGCTCCGGAGTCCGTTCCAGAGTACCTTTCTGAGGAGCAGTGCCCCCTTGTTGATCTACCAGGCAAGCAAACCCCCTTGTTCATTCCGATACAATCCTACTCTCTCGCTCCTGCTCTCAGTTATTGCATTAGGACAACAACGATTCATCTGCTACTTTGTGCTGCTGTAGTTGAACCCATTCCTCTGCATGACCTGTCATTGCCACAGTAAATAGTTGAAACCCACTAGCATGTGTAGGAGTTGATTGAGCCATGTTGTGTTCCTTCCATGCTATGCCTGCTATTGCTTAGAGTGTGTCAGGTCTAATTCATTGGGAATGAATTGGAGTGCAGTGTTCTATGTTCTTATGCTGAGAATGAAGTGTGTGAACATGATTTGGTAAAGGTAGCGGTGAGAGGCCATGTAGGAGTACATGGTGGGTTGTCTCACTGGAACCGTCCTTAAGCACTGAGTTCTATGTATGTTGTCCAATGACTCGATACTACCACACATTGGGCTCTGGGCGCTCCAAGCCCCCTCGACTTATTAACCGACTTGATCTCTATCCAGGAGTCGCAACTAGTTTCTGGTGTTTGTAGGTAGTGCTATTTTTCTACCGAGTGGCACCCGGCAGGGTGGGCTTGGGACAGAGTAGGCACAGGTGGCACGGTGTACCAAGTGGCACCCAGATGGTGGGCTTTGGAACCCTGCTCACATCGTTTGGGGCCGTGAGCGACACCCCGGCCGGATCTTCTTGCGGATGGAACCCGAATAGGCGATAAACCTGGGCTAGAGTCTTGTGTGGTTAGTCAGGTCGTGGCCGACACCCTCGCCAGGCTTCCGCTTGAAGGTTGCCGAGATACATGACGTGTACATGGCGGTAAGTGGCGAGAGCGTGTGTGGAGAAGTACACCCCTGTAGGGTTAACATGATCTATTCGAATAGCCGGGTCCGCGGTTATGGACTTCTTGGATGCTTACATGGTACATAGACAACTTGAAGTGGATACTCTAAAATGCTCAAGACAAGTGTGAGTGCTATGGATGGCCTTCTCGTAGGGAGACGGGGATGAATCCATAGTAGTGAATTGTGTGGTGATTAGTGGACTCGTGTGCGCCATATCACCTCAAGAGTTCTGGTCGTCGTAGAACAGGATAGCCACAGAGTCAAAGCTGGCTTGCTGCAACTAAACCCCACATTACCTTATTGATACAAATGCATGTATGATAGGATCTGATGTAAGTCTTGCTGAGTACCTTTGTACTCATGTTGCTTTATTTATGTTTTTGCAGCGGAGACTTCGGTCTTACTAGTGTTCTTGTGGACTTCGACGAGTAGCTTGTACCTCAGCTACGATCTTGATAGGATGTTGTAGATAGTCAGGCTCTTCAGCCTTTTTCATTTGTAGATGTCTGTACCCAAACATGTAATGCTTCCGCTTGTTGCCTGTATGCTCTATATGATGGGTCATGTGACCCCTGTTTGCAATAAATGCTATGTTGGCTCTTCCGAGCCTTTATCTATATGAGTTGTTGAGTTATGCTGTGATGCCATGTTGTACAGCACATACTTGCATGTTATGCGTACGTGTAATGTGTATTGCTATGTGTGGGATCTGACTATCTAGTTGTTTATCCTTAGTAGCCTCTCTCACCGGGAACTGTCTCCTAGTGCTTCCACTGAGCCTTGGTAGCTTGCTACTGCTCTGGAACACTTAGGCTGGCCGGCATGTGTCCTTCTTCGTTCTGTGTCTGTCCCTTCGGGGAAATGCCACGCGGTGTCTACCGGAGTCCTGTTAGCCTGCTACAGCCCGGTTTACCGGAGTCCTTCTAGCCCAGTTGCTACAGCCCGGATTCACTCGCTGATGACCGACACGTTTGATGTTGGGTCATGTATGCCTGTCCTTGTAAGTTAGTGCCACTTTGGGTTCACGAGTAGCCATGTCAGCCCGGGTTCTCTGTCATATGGATGTTAGCGACACTATCATATACGTGTGCCAAAAGGCGCAAACGGTCCCGGGCATGGTAAGGCGACACCCGTGGGGATACCGTGCGTGAGGCCACAAAGTAATATGAGGTGTTACATGCTAGATCGATGTGACTTAGAATCGGGGTCCTGACAGCGCAAGTCTACAAGAGCCTCGAGAGCAGCAAACTGAACCGCCTAGGATGGCGTAGAAGCAAGACCACCATTAGTCGAACGAGTGTAAGCACCGGAAGGTGAACTGTGATGTAGAGTGACCTCAGCATAATACTCATACAATGCACTGGCCAGATGCTCACGATACACCCGATACTCTGGATCAGCACCCTCTGGGTAGAGTCGTCGCCACATGTTCTGTAGCAGATGCGGCGATGTGTACGGAGCTGGCTCAGGATGGTACAAGATCGGTACTAGTGCCATCTACACTCACAAACCATTCGGTTAGTAATAAAAAATAAACATGCATGCAATGCAACAATCGGCACTCAAACAAAGCTATCTACTGTTTCACTAACGCAATAACGGTCTAGCGTGTCCTACAATCAGCGCGGCTCTGATACTAAGTGTTGGGACACCCCAGCTCAGAGCAACCGGTTTACCTTGCATTGCTAGCCCAGAGATCAAGTCTTCTGGCAATACACAACAACATGGTATAGAAACAACCGCTTTATTGATGCTAGCGGATTACATAGGTCTGATATTACATGGAGATTCG
The DNA here is from genome assembly GCA_900231445.1 of Triticum turgidum subsp. durum. Taxonomy (NCBI): domain Eukaryota; kingdom Viridiplantae; phylum Streptophyta; class Magnoliopsida; order Poales; family Poaceae; genus Triticum; species Triticum turgidum. The sequence goes on along the minus strand of LT934122.1, from coordinate 51,845,138 downwards.
AGGCCAAGCGGCACACACGGTGTTGCTGGACAGTATGTACATTATTTAATGAACATGACGGGGCCTCGATTAGACGAGCTACGTGGAAGTGGGAGAACGACGAAGTGGAACTCCATAGCACAGGGACACCGACGTGAACATGGCCTAGACACGAGATGCACTCCGATGCGAACTGACTTGCCTGAAAATTCGCATAACACACCAGGTCAGTACATTGAATGTACTTGCAAGCTCACAACAAACATAAGCACGATGACAAATAATATCATGATATTTAATCAGATTAATACAATGCAAAACTACTACCGAAGGAAAACAAACATTTCATGCAATGAGTCCCACGGACTCGCTTACCAGATGGTTACCTCGTAACAAAACGGTGACACTCATGAACACCTCAAGTGTTCATGCTTTGCCACGAACCGGTGCATCACAACACTCACTTAGTTTGCAAGATTTATTAGAAAGGTTGATCCATGGTGTGACTTACTCCCGAGTTATGCCCATAACCGAGGACGCGGTTATCGATAGATTAATTACACTCTACAGAGGTAGAGCACTTTACCCACACTACGGAATACCTGGACTCGCATTCCCATTCGGGTGGACCAAAGCATTCTGACGAAACCCTTCCTTTGCATGCACTCTCCCCGGCCACTCCGACCAACTCCCCCTCAGGGCTAGGTCTTGGGTGGCCCCGTGTCTACCAAAGACACCAACGGCCACCGTCGTGGCAAAACGGACCCAAACGGGGACAAGGTACCAGAAAAACAAAAACGAGCACACAAGGTTATGTATGCCTACCGTGCCAGGGTATGCATGCCCATAACCTTCCCTCGTTGGAGGCACCGGTGAGAGCCACAACAAAGGACCGAATCAAGACCTTTCCATAAGGTAAATGTGGTCGCACTGAATTAAAACCCGATTCAGTGGCACCATGATGTGATCAACATCGTATTCAAGTTGAACTTAATCAAGTTTAGCTTTGATAAAAACTTTCTATCATCAACATGATATAACCCAAAAAGAATCATGCAACTACTCGTCATACAAAGCAAACAACTCATATTCATGGATCAAACTTAACAATATATGCATCTTGCAATTCTTAGAACCAAAACTTTTCTGGTTATAACTCATTTTTTATTTATCAAGCAATATTGTTGTTAGTTCTTTATTTAAATGAAACTATCATTTAGTAAAATAACTAACATTAATTTCCATAGCAATATGTCTAGTGCAAAATCTTACTCTACTTAACCAAACAAGTTCATGCATTCAACTAGTAAATGAAACAACCATATCAAGCATAATAAAGTAACTAGCAATTAACCAAAGTTATTTATTAAATTTTAATTTCAAATAAGAACTCATATTCAAGTAGAAAATCATAGATACTGAAATAACACCATCCAAATGCTGGTGTGGCATGCCTTAGTGTACAGGAGGATCACACCCCTCTTGGTTTGCTTCAAGAACAGCTTATCCTTCTAAAAAAGAATTTAAACCACATTTTTTTGTCAAAACACATTCTGAAAATCACCAGAAATTCTAGGCAGCAAGGAAATATCCACCTTCTGGTATGCGGCTAGAGCTTTCCAAAACAAAGACAATGCAAAAAGAATCAAATCATTTGGATTTATGGTTTAGAAATGGTGGCTGGTCAAAGTTCAGTCAATCTGAATAATATTTGAATTAAACAGAAATCCTGGGGGAGGGGGGTGACATCGAAGGCGTAAAACAGTAATAAGTCTGCACTCATACCGCTTCAGGCGCGAGTGGTGAGGCCAACAGGTGGGTCCCGCGCATCAGGAGAGAGAGGGCTTGCGCGAGATCAGTGAGAGGCGGGGCTTCGCTGGAGCTCACGCCGGCGACAAGGGGGTTTGGGTCTAGGCTAGAGGGATAGGGTTGAAGCGGGCTCGAGGCGCACCTGCCCGTACCCGTAGCTTGGCTTGCGGTGGACGGAGCTGCTCGCAGTTGAGCTCGCAAGCTACGGTGGCGGACGGGTTTCGCCGGAGTGGTTGAATACGACGGCTAGAGGCGGCTCCGAGGGCTCAGTGGTGTCCAGGAAGCACCAACAGATCCCCAATGCCCCGCCCAAGCAGCTGCTTGAGCTCGAGAAGCACCAGAGAGCGGCGGCTGGACTGTGGGGATCGTCGGAGTCCGCTGGTCGGGGCGACGGCCAGAGGCCTGCCCGACCGAGCTTCTGCTCGTCTACGCGTTCGTGGAGGTGGTGTGGAGTGGTGCTTGGCTAAAAATCGAGGAGGGGATCGCTATATATAGCCGGAGCAAGAGGGGAATGTGTCGCCGCCGGGGCTTTCCGGACACGCGGCGAACGGCGACGAGAAGCTCCAGGGCAAGGGGGCAAAGGCTCAGCGTCAACGTAGGAGCTTGCCCACACTCACGGACAAGCACAAGAGGCATTTAGGGAAGAGGACAAGCGCACGCGGGCACTGTGGCGTTTTGGCCGCGACGCGCCCGTGCTTGATGCGGCGACTCCGGGGCGGCGAGCGACAGGGAGCGGTCAAGGTTGGTGGGTCGGCGCTTGTGGCATGGTGCGGCAGTCGGCGGCGAGCGCTGGAACGAGCACGCGCGAAACACAGAGCAAGGCACCAGCCAGAGCGCGCCGAGACGCTGCCAGGCGCCGTGTCCTCGCGCGGTCACCAAGCTGGCATGGTCAAAACGACGCCCAAGAGCGGCCAAACCATGTCTATGACTTGACCGTGAAGTGTTTAGTCTAGGAGAGGTGATGGTTCATGCCCATGCCGACCAGACTTGACTCCACTAAGCTGACAAGTTTCTGTCGAGAAACTTGGTCGCCAAGTTTGGCCACCTTCTAGAAGGCCATTAGGGCTGATCTCCTGGGGTTTAGGGTTTCTTAGAGGGTGTTTAAGCTCAAGAAAGATCAAGGCTAAAAGCTCAAGAAAAATTGTACTTGATAAGAGGAGTTTTGGGTCAGAGTAGAAATGATTTTCTATAGCAAAAATATTGCAAAAAGTGGTCCAATACTTTTGCATGGGAAGGTGTGCCAAGGTGCTAAGAATATTTAGGAATTATCTCAGATTTTCCTAAGCAAGAAAAATTGAGGTTTCTTTGGAGCACAAGTTTCTGAAGTGAGTTTCAGAGAGAGAAATGCATATTTTTCTTTTATGAAAAATATTCATTTGATTATTTTGAGCATTGAATAGAGGAAGAAAGCATATAGGCCACTTGGGTGAAACTCAAGGATATGCCCAAGTGACAAGTCCATTTGAAATGATTCAAACTCCAATTCAAATTAGGGCAAAAACCACGAGAAAAACAAAGTCCGGAAAAGAGAGAGAAGGCAAGTCCAGAAAAAGAGAGAAGGCGAAATCCAAGCTGTCACAACTAATCTAGTCCATTGCGCGTCCATGCTGCTGCAAGTTGTTAGTAGATTGAACTCCTTCTATGACCACCTTAACTTAGTGATCCTCCTCCAGCTATGGCATACTCTGCTACGAGTTTGCTATATGATTCATTTTTTCACCCTTTTTATACAAAGTTGTCTATTTTATCCTTGAGCTTTGTTTATTTGAAAGTGAGAGAGAAAGAAAGGATGATGACCCACCATCCAGCGTCCAACCCTACAGAACATGGAAATCATAATATTAGGCATTTTGGAGGAAGGTATGAGTATGATAAACTACACTATTTTCTATTAATTTGTCTAACTGAATACAAAACACAAATTACTTCTAAGTTTTAACCAGTTAGATATGTGAAAAATACATCAACTCCTTGGTGCATTTTTCGCAAGTTTGAGTTGCTTACCATGTGTGCCACATGGTAGCTCCTTAATGTATTTTTTCGACATAGTACGGATGAAAGCGGTCATATATACACACATATACTCATCTCTATGAACACACACACACGCACACCCTACCCATACGAGCACCTCCAAGAGACTGAGCCAGTTCCTTGATGTATTGATATAGTTGTTTTTTATGTAACATCTGTTTCAGATATATTCTTCACATTTTATATATTCACATACTTCAAAAGTACAAAATAAAGGAATTTCCAGAATTGCTCTTCATTTTTACTCTAACTATCAAATTAGTTAATTAAAAGAACAAGTAGAAATTAGAACATATATTATTAGCCAAGGGAGACCCAAGACCAAACATTACAATTGTTTTCATAAAAATGCAAGACCCATGTGTTACAAAATGACATGGCTTCACTAATTATGCAGCAATACCAAATAGGGATTCTAATAACTCAGTTTTCATAGAGAAAGCAAGAACCTTTAAGGAGTAATGCTTAGAAATGATCCTTCTATGCAATATTATGAAGATAGAGGCCATGTTTCAGATGACTATATGAAAAGAACTACACATTCCAATGTGACATGTAGCATGTCGGTCGAAAACGACACCTATGGGATCACGAGAATCCCTGCTACAGTTGCGGGGTGCGGGGTGGTGAGAGGAGCAGGATCAGCAGTCGGTACGAGCACGCGGGTCATTTACCCAGGTTCGGGCCGCGAGGATGCGTAATACCCTAGTCCTGCTTTGATGTGTATATCTGTGTTCTTGGAGTTCTTGAGCTAGTTACAATGAGCGTAACTTGTCCAAGGGTCCCAATCCCTCTCCTGGATGTCTCGGGCCTCCTTTTATTGGCAAGGAGATCGCCACAGTGGCACACATGAGGTGGCATCGGGGTACTATGGTTAACCCTATCGCTAGCTATTACGGGACAAGACGCATTTAATGCGCCTCTGACGTGTCCCCTTCGCTTTATCGCCGCTTTGCCCTGCCTTGACACGCACATGGGCCAGCGGGGCGGTCAGCGCCATGTAGGTTGGCAAGCTGCTGAGGTGGCATGGTGGTAGGGCCTTCATGAAGATTTGCATACCACCACGTAGGCATGCGCTGAGTTGGTTGAGAAGCCTCATGCCGACAAACAGGCGCCTGCCCAGCTGGTGGGCTGGCAGCTGCATGGGAGCGGTGGCAGAAGCTTGGCGAGTGTGGGCCTGGCTGTGGCCTCGCAGACGTCCTCGGTAAGGGCCTTGCCAGGGCCCCGGCAAGGGTCTTGCAGCGGCGTTGTGGTCGTCCCCGGCAAGGGTCTTGCTGGGGGTCTTGTCACTAGTGCAGAACCGGCCTTTAGTGTCGGTTCGTAACGGCCTTTAGTGCCGGTTCGCCAACCGGCACTAAAGAGTGGGTACTAAAGGTCCCCCCTTTAGTACCGGTTCGTCACGAACCGGCGCTAAAGAGCCACCACGTGGCACGAGCCAGGCCTGGGTGCGTGTAGGACATTAGTACCGGTTGGTAACACCAACCGGTACTAAATGTTTGGGAGGGTTTTGGCTTTATTTTCCATTTAATTCATTTTTGTTTGCTGGTATTTCACGATACTACAAATTGTACACGTTGTGCATATATATAAATATATTTTCCCGTACGTAGAACCGCATATATATATATATATATATATATATATATATATATATATATATATATATCATCGAATGTCTCACAACCAACACCATTAACTATTCACACATACACATGTATATACATATACAATTTGTCCTACATGTTGCCTTGGTGCCTTCGGAGCACGATGACAAGTGGTTCATGGGGGCGGTAGCGGGTAATAGTATTCTCCTTTGGGATCTATGACCTGGTCGAGCAAAAATCCGGCTATTTCCTCTTGAAGTGCTAGTATGCGGTCCGCTGGTATGAGCTTATCCCGCACCTCTCTGAACTATTAAGAAGGAGATCAATATGCATGTGTATTAGTTGTGTTACAAGATATCGATAATGGTGTGAATAGTGTTTTGACAAACGTACCCAGTCCTGTCTTTGAGATCTGCTCCTTTCGGACGCCATCATGCGAATGTTCTCGCAAACATAGAATGCACACAGATCATTCCTCGGCGCCTGCTTCAGGGCCTTTACGAGAATGGAATTGAATCAGATAATGATTAATCAAGCATGATAATTAATTAATGGTATTGAAACAAGAATTAAAGAGATGGTAGCTAGCTAGCTAGTACTACTTAATTACTTACCTTTGGTCGATGCCAAAACAACTTTTTTGGCCATTTGCCTGGAGTCACCTTGATGAACTTTGCCCAAGCCCTGCCCGCCGGCAAAGAAAATTAATAAATGGGTTATTAAATAGTTAATATCAAGAAATGACGAACTAATAATAGGCCGAGATATAGTTAATAATGATTGAAATTACCTGTTGACTATCCCCTTCATGATGGTGTAGTCTTTATCTTCTTTAAGTAGTGAGTCCAGTACTTCAACTGTTGCTTTGTCAACTTTAATGTCTAACAAGATCCAGTTGAAACTGCATGCGCACACATTTGCATGTCTTAATTAAGCGGGCATGTGCATAAAATGAATCAACTATCGTAAACCGTATACACTTAATTATTAACATCTAGCTAGCTAGTAAGCAAAAACAGTATTTGTATTAACTCACAGGAAGTTGTAAGGAAGTAGTATATCTTCATTGGTATTGAGGCGCTTCAAGAACTCTAGCATGCTTTCCTCTACACTTGCTTGAGAAGTTGGAAGATTCCATGTGTACTCATTAATTGTATTTGGGTCAATGAACCAAATGCCATAGCGTCCAGATTTTTTCATTCCATACATCTTCATCTTGCATATAATACCACAGAAAAGAATATATAGTGAGGATAATTACATGTAATGATTGATCAAAACATACAAAAAGAAATCACTTACAGACAATAGCAACTGATGATAGATTTGTCGAGTGCGTCTTGATTGTATAACTGAAATAGTTCTGAATACTCAACACACAGAGCTTTCTAATGGAAGTAATGCTCCTTCTTGACATTCACCATGAGGGACTCTCAATTGGAAATCTTGGTAATGTTCATGTACCATTGATGCAATTCATACATTCTCGTTGGGAGGTTCTTGACCTTGTCTGGCTCGACCAAAGGTTGGCCCGGACATATTTCTGTTTTATTTCCTCCTCTCTAAGCGGAGACATGGGCTCAATTTCGAGGAGTTGTCCAACAGAGATCTTGAGCATTTCAGCCTTCATTATATGCTCCTCCGTTATTACCACATCGCCTAGCTGGGGAACTTTAACGGTTTGCCCACAATAATATTGGGCGCGCGGCCTCCTCTCATGTGTTGTTGGCACAACAAGCAGGGGGATCAATTGCGCCGCCTGTTCTCCCAGCTGGGGAACGGGTTTCCCGCATTTTTTGCCCGCTGCTTGTTGGCTCGAGCTCGAGCTCGCTTCCTTCTTTAGCTGTTCTCGATGTAGTTTCCTGATTTGGTGCTCATAGTCCGAGTCAACAGGCTTGGGAGCTGGTTCTCTAGCCATACGAATGAAGTGGTCAATCATTTTCTCAGGCACTTTCTCCTTTGGCAGAGGTGCCAGTTTCTGTCCAAAATGGGCGTCCACTTGGGCCTGCACTATGGCTGTATTTTGCTCCTCAGTCATGTCGTAAGGCCTCTGAGGAAGAGGATCGAGGCTTGGACCATATTTGTATCGCTTGTCTCCGCCTGTACTTCTTGAACTACCTCGACTCGTACCGCTACGCACCATAGCTGCGACGTGTCTCTTCTGCGATTGCTGAGATAGCAGACACGGCTGACATGGCTGAGTTGGAGCAGGAGAAGTGGCCTGACGATGTGCCAGACTTGAAGCAGGAGGTGTGGCCTGACACGATGCCGGACTTGAAACCGGAGAAGTGGCATGACGTTGTGCCGGACTTGAAACCGGAGGAGTCAGCTCACGCGTTCGGGGACTTGGAGGAGGTAGCGGACTTCGAGGAGGAGTCGGCTCACGCGTTCGTGGACTTGGAGGAGCGGGAGTCTGCTGACTCGGTGGCGGACTTCGAGGACGAGTCGGCAGACGACGCGGTGTCAGTGGACTTCGAAAGATGATGCAATCCTTTCTCCATAGGATGATACGATGTATGGCCTCTCCCAGTGTGCACTCATCTTCACCTCTAGGAATGTCAAGCTGTAGCCCCGAATATGGGTCCACTACTTCATCAACCAAGACGCGAGCATACCCCTTTGGAATCGGGATGCAATGGAAGGTTGCTTTGGGGGTAATTGTAAAAGCAACACCGTCCGCCACCTTCATGGATATCTTCTTCATTTGGGAGTGTAGCTCACAGTTAGTGTTCTCTATGATGTCATCCACAGGGTATGTATCCAGCAGTGTGTCACCCGGGGCAGAACCAACGCTGCTTCTCGGCATGGATGGGATGGTGCTATCCAATGCTGGACGATCATCCGCTTGCTGCTACCGCTCCTGAGACCCCCTTTCCTGGCTAAGTGAGTCGATCTGCTGCTGCTGCTGGTAGAATTTGAGTGTCAAGTCAGCGTGCCTTGCTTCTAGGCCTTGAAGGCGTTCTGCGTCCTGCTTCCTCTGCTCCTCCTCCAGCTTCCTTTTCTTCTCCTCCTCCATCTTCCTTCTTGCACGGGTCCTATAGTCCTCGTTCCATTCTGAGAAAGCCATCATACCAGGGAATAACGCCCTTGCCTCGTGTTCTTCCCAGGTGTTCAGGATTTCTCAAGGCGCGCGTAAGCTCGTCGTTCTCTCTGTTGGGCGTGAACACCCCCCTTCGAGCTTCTTCTATTGCGTCAAGTATCTTTTGTTCGGCTCCTTTTAGATTTGCCTTCTGCAAAACCAGGCCTGTCTTCTGGTCCAACACCCCCCATGCGCATAGAACCAAGTTCTACACCTGGGGGGCCAGCTCCTAGTAACCGGAGTGTTGGAAATATGCCCTAGAGGCAGTAATAAAATGGTTATTATTATATTTCTTTGTTCATGATAATTGTCTGTTATTCATGCTATAACTGTGTTATCCGGAAATCGTAATACACGTGTGAATACATAGACCACAACATGTCCCTAGTAAGCCTCTAGTTGACTAGCTCGTTGATCAACAGATAGTCATGGTTTCCTGACTATGGACATTGGATGTCATTGATAACGGGATGACATCATTAGGAGCATGGTGTGATGGACCAGACCCAATCCTAAGCATAGCTCAAAGATCGTGTAGTTCGTTTAGCTAGAGCTTTTCCAAATGTCAAGTATCATTTCCTTAGACCATGAGATTGTGAAACTCCCGGATACCATAGGAGTGCTTTGGGTGTGCCAAACGTCACAAAGTAACTGGGTGACTATAAAGGTGCACTATGGGTATCTCCGAAAGTGTCTATTGGGTTGGCATGAATCGAGACTGGGATTTGTCACTCCGTATGACGGAGAGGTATCTCTGGGCCCACTCGGTAATGCATCATCATAATGAGCTCTATGTAAACAAGTGTCTGGTCATGGGATCATGCATTACGGTACGAGTAAAGTGACTTGCCGGTAACGAGATTAAACGAGGTATTGGGATACCGACGATCGAGTCTCGGGCAAGTAACGTACCGACTGACAAATGGAATTGTATACGAGATAGATTGAATCCTCGACATCATGGTTCATCTGATGAGATCATCGAGGAGCATGTGGGAGCCAACATGGGTATCCAGATCCCCCTGTTGGTTATTGACCGGAGAGGCGTCTCGGTCATGTCTGCATGTCTCCCGAACCCGTAGGGTCTACACACTTAAGGTTCGGTGATGCTAGGGTTGTAGAGATATGAGTATGCAGTAATCCGAAAGTTGTTCAGAGTCCCGGATGAGATCCCAGATGTCACGAGGAGTTCCGGAATGGTCCGAAGGTGAAGAATTATATATAGGAAGTGCAGTTTTGGCCATCGGGAAAGTTTCGGGGGTCACCGGTATTGTACCGGGACCACCGGAAGGGTCCCGGGGGTCCACCGGGTGGGACCACCTATCCCGGAGGGCCCCGTGGGCTGAAGTGGGGAGGGGAACCAGCCCCTGGTGGGCTGGTGCGCCCCCCCTTGGCCCCCTGCGCCTAGGGTTGGAAACCCTAGGGTGGGGGGCGCCTCCACTTGCCTTGGGGGGGAAGCCTCCCCCTTGCCCCCCCCTTGGAGATCACATCTCCCAGGGCCGGCGCCCCCCTAGGGGGCCTATATAAAGGGGGGAGGGAGGGCAGCCGCACCCATGCCATAGGGGCCTCCATTCCCCCTTGCTACACCTCTCCCTCTCGTAGAAGCTCGGCAAAGCTCTGCCAAGATCACTGTTGCATCCACCTCTACGCCGTCGTGCTGCTGGATCTCCGTTAACCTCTCCTCCCCCCTTGCTGGATCAAGAAGGAGGAGACGTCTTCCTCAACCGTATGTGTGTTGAACGCGGAGGTGCTGTCCGTTCAGCACTAGGATCATCGGTGATTTGGATCACGACGAGTACGACTCCCTCAACCCCGTTCTCTTGAACGCTTTCGCTCGCGATCTACAAGGGTATGTAGATGCACTCCTTTCTCATGTTGCTAGATGAACTCATAGATTGATCTTGGTGAAAGCGTAGAAATTTTTTATTTTCTGCAACGTTCCCCAACAGTGGAATCATGAGCTAGGTCTATGCGTAGTTCTCTTTGCACGAGTAGAACACAAATTTGTTGTGGGCGTAGATGTTGTCAACTTTCTTGCCACTACTAGTGTTATTTTGGTTCAGCGGTATTGTGGGATGAAGCGGCCCGGACCGACCTTACACGTACGCTTACGTGAGACAGGTTCCACCGACTGACATGCACTAGTTGCATAAGGTGGCTAGCGGGTGTCTGTCTCTCCCACTTTAGTTGGAGCGGATTCGATGAAAAGGGTCCTTATGAAGGGTAAATAGAAGTTGGCAAATCACGTTGTGGCTTTTACGTAGGTAAGAAAACATTCTTGCTAGAACCCTATTGCAGCCACGTAAAACATGCAACAACAATTAGAGGATGTCTAACTTGTTTTTGCAGCATATGATCTGTGATGTGATATGGCCAAAAGTTGTGATGAATGATGAATGATATATATGTGATGTATGAGATCATGTTCTTGTAATAGGAATCACGACTTGCATGTCGATGAGTATGACAACCGGAAGGAGCCATAGGAGTTGTCTTTATTTTTTTGTATGACCTGCGTGTCATTGGGAAACGCCATGTAAATTACTTTACTTTATTGCTAAACGCGTTAGCCATAGTAGTAGAAGTAATAGTTTGCGAGCAACTTCATGGAGACATGATGATGGAGATCATGATGATGGAGATCATGGTGTCATGCCAGTGACGAAGATGATCATGGAGCCCCGAAGATGGAGATCAAAGGAGCTATATGATATTGGCCATATGATGTCACTATTTGATTGCATGTGATGTTTATCATGTTTTTCATCTTGTTAACTTAGAACGACGGTAGTAAATAAGATGATCCCTCATAATAATTTCAAGAAAGTGTTCCCCCTAACTATGCACCGTTGCGAAGGTTCGTTGTTTTGAAGCACCACGTGATGATCGGGTGTGATAGATCCTAATGTTCGAATACAACGGGTGTAAGCCAGATTTACACACACAATACACTTAGGTTGACTTGACGAGCCTAGCATGTACAGACATGGCCTCGGAACACGGAAGACCGAAAGGTCGAACATGAGTCGTATAGAAGATACGATCAACATGGAGATGTTCACCGATGATGACTAGTCCGTCTCACGTGATGATCGGACACGGGCTAGTCAAGTCGGATCATGTATCACTTAGATGACTACAGGGATGTCTAATCTGAGTGGGAGTTCATTAAATAATTTGATTAGATGAACTTAATTATCATGAAGTTAGTCTAAAATCTTTACAATATGTCTTGTAGATCAAATGGCCCACATTACCCTCAACTTCAACGCGTTCCTAGAGAAAACCAAGCTAAAAGATGATGGAAGCAACTATACGGACTGGGTCCGGAACCTGAGGATCATCCTCATAGCTGCCAAGAAAGATTATGTCCTAGAAGCGCCGCTAGGTGAAGCACCAATCCCAGAGAACCAAGACGTTATGAACGCTTGGCAGTCTCATGCTGATGATTACTCCCTCGTTTAGTGCGGCATGCTTTACAACTTAGAACCGGGGCTCCAAAAGCGTTTTGAGCAACACGGGCATATGAGATGTTCGAAGAGCTGAAAATGGTTTTCCAAGCTCATGCCCGGGTCAAGAGATATGAAGTCTCCGACAAGTTCTTCAGCTGTAAGATGGAGGAAAATAGTTCTGTCAGTGAGCACATACTCAAGATATCTGGGTTGCGCAACCGCTTGACTCGGCTGGGAGTTAATCTCCCGGATGACGTGGTCATTGACAGAATCCTTCAGTCGCTTCCACGGAGCTACAAGAGCTTTGTGATGAACTTCAATATGCAGGGGATGGAAAAGACCATTCCTGAGGTATATTCAATGTTGAAATCAGCGGAGGTAGAGATCAAAAAGGAACATCAAGTGTTGATGGTGAATAAAACCACTAAGTTCAAGAAAGGCAAGGGTAAGAAGAACTTCAAGAAGGAAGGCAAGGGAGTTGCCGCGCCCGGTAAGCCAGTTACTGGGAAGAAGTGAAACAATGGACGCAAGCCTGAGACTGAGTGCTTTCATTGCAAGGGATGTGGTCACTGGAAGCGGAACTGCCCCAAGTACTTAGTGGACAAGAAGGCCGGCAAAACCAAAGGTATATTTGATATACATGTAATTTATGTGTACCTTACCAGTGCTCGTAGTAGCTCCTGGGTATTTGATACCGGTGCGCTTGCTCATATTTGTAACTCAAATCAGGAGCTGCGGAATAATCGAAGACTGGCGAAGGACGAGGTGACGATGCGCGTCGGGAATGGTTCCAAGGTCGACGTGATCGCCGTAGGCACGCTACCTCTACTTTACCTACAGGATTAGTTTTAAACCTCAATAATTGTTATTTAGTACTAGCTTTGAGCATGAACATTGTATCTGGATCTCGTTTAATACGAGATGGCTACTCATTTAAATCCGAGAATAATGGTTGTTCTATTTATATGAGAGATATGTTTTATGGTCATGCCCCGATGGTCAATGGTTTTTTCTTAATGAATCTCGAACGTGATGTTACACATATTCATAGTGTGAATACCAAAAGATGTAAAGTTGATAACGATAGTCCCACATACTTGTGGCACTGCCTCCTTGGTCACATTGGTGTCAAGCGCATGAAGAAGCTCCATGCTGATGGACTTTTAGAGTCTCTCGATTATGAATCATTTGACACATGCGAACCATGCCTCATGGGCAAAATGACCAAGACTCCGTTCTCTGGAACAATGGAGCGAGCAACCAACTTACTGGAAATCATACATACTGATGTGTGCGGTCCAATGAGCGTTGAGGCTCGCGGAGGATATCGTTATGTTCTCACTCTCACTGATGACTTGAGTAGATATGGGTATGTCTACTTAATGAAACACAAGTCCGAGACCTTTGAAAAGTTCAAGGAATTTCAGAATGAGGTAGAGAATAAAGGTGACCAAAAGATAAAGTTCTTACGATCATATCGTGGGGGAGAATATTTAAGTCATGAATTTGGTACGGACTTAAGGAAATGTGGAATCGTTTCATACCTCACGCCGCCTAGAACACCTCAGCGTAACGGTGTGTCCGAACGTCGTAATCGCACTGTATTGGATATGGTGCGATCTATGATGTCTCTTACCGATTAACCGCTATCATTTTGGGGATACGCTCTAGAGACAGCTACATTCACTTTAAATATGGCACCGTCTAAATCCGTTGAGACGACACCGTATGAATTATGGTTTGGAAAGAAACCTAAGCTGTCGTTTCCAAAAGTTTGGGGATGCGATGCTTATGTCAAGAAACTCCAACCTGAAAAGCTCGAACCCAAGTCGGAAAAATGTGTCTTCATAGGATACCCTAAGGAAACCATTGGGTATACCTTCTACTTAAGATCCGAAGGCAAGATCTTTGTTGCCAAGAACGGGTCCTTTCTGGAGAAAGAGTTTCTCTCAAAAGAATTAAGTGGGAGGAAAGTATAGCTTGATGAAGTACTACCTCTTGAAATGGTAAGTAGCGCAACTCAGGAAGATGTTCCTGTGGTACCTGCACCGACAAGAGAGGAGGTTAATTATGATGATCAAGATATTTCAGATCAAGCTCCTACTGAACTTCGAAGGTCCACAAGGACATGTTCGGCACCAGAGTGGTACGGCAACCCTGTCTTGGAAATCATGTTGTTAGACAACGGTGAACCTTCGAACTATGAAGAAGCGATGGCGGGCCCAGATTCCAACAAATGGCTTGAAGCCATGCAACCCGAGATAGGATCCATGTATGAAAACAAAGTATGGACTTTGACAGACTTGCCCGATGATCGGCGAGCAATAGGAAACAAATGGATCTTTAAGAAGAAGACGGACGCGGATGGTAATGTTACCATATATAAAGCTCAACTTGTCGCTAAGGGTTATCGACAAGTTCAAGGGATTGACTACGATGAGACTTTCTCTCCCGTAGCGAAGCTGAAGTCCGTCCAAATCATGTTAGCAATTGCTGCATACTATGATTATGAGATACGGCAAATGGACGTCAAAACTGCATTCCTTAGCGGCCATCTTAAGGAAGAACTGTATATGATGCAGCCGAAAGGTTTTGTCGACCCTGAGAATGCTAACAAGGTATGCAAGCTCCAGCGATCCATTTATGGGCTGGTGCAAGCATCTCGGAATTGGAACATTTGCTTTGATGAGATGATCAAAGCGTTTGGGTTTATGCAGACTTATGGAGAAGCCTGCGTTTACAAGAAAGTGAGTGGGAGCTCTGTAGCATTTCTCATATTATATGTAGATGACATACTTTTGATGGGAAATGATATAGAACTTTTGGACAGCATTAAGGCCTACTTGAATAAGTGTTTTTCAATGAAGGACCTTGGAGAAGCTGCTTACATATTAGGCATCAAGATCTATAGGGATAGATCGAGACGCCTCATAGGTCTTTCACAAAGCACATACCTTGATAAGATATTGAAGAAGTTCAATATGGATCAGTCCAAGAAAGGGTTCTTGCCTGTATTGCAAGGTATGCGATTGAGCTCGGCTCAATGCCCGACCATGGTAGAAGATAAAGAAGAGATGAGTATCATCCCCTATGCCTCAGCCATAGGGTCTATTGTGTATGCCATGCTGTGTACCAGACCTGATGTAAACCTTGCCGTAAGTTTGGTAGGAAGGTACCAAAGTCATCCCGACAAGGAACACTGGACAGCGGTCAGGAACATCCTAAAGTACCTGAAAAGGACTAAGGATATGTTTCTCGTTTATGGAGGTGACGAAGAGCTCGTCGTAAAGGGTTACGTCGACGCTAGCTTCGACACAGATCTGGATGACTCTAAGTCACAGACCGGATACATGTATATTTTGAATGGGAGGGCAGTAAGCTGGTGCAGTTGCAAGCAAAGCATCGTGGCGGGATCTACATGTGAAGCGGAGTACATGGCAGCCTCGGAGGCAGCGCATGAAGCAATCTGGGTGAAGGAGTTCATCACCGACCTAGGAGTCATACCCAATGCGTCGGGTCTGATTGCACTCTTCTGTGACAACACTGGAGCTATTGCACTTGCCAAGGAGCCTAGGTTTCACAAGAAGACCAGGCACATCAAGCGTCACTTCAACTCCATACGTGAAAATGTTCAAGATGGAGACATAGATATTTGTAAAGTACATACAGATCTGAATGTAGCAGATCCATTGACTAAACCTCTCCCTAGAGCAAAACATGATCAACACCAGAACGCTATGGGTGTTCGATTCATCACAATGTAACTAGAATATTGACTCTAGTGCAAGTGGGAGACTGTTGGAAATATGTCCTAGAGGCAATAATAAAATGGTTATTATTATATTTCTTTGTTCATGATAATTGTCTGTTATTCATGCTATAACTGTGTTATCCGGAAATCGTAATACATGTGTGAATACATAGACCACAACATGTCCCTAGTAAGCCTCTAGTTGACTAGCTCGTTGATCAACAGATAGTCATGGTTTCCTGACTATGGACATTGGATGTCATTGTTAACGGGATCACATCATTAGGAGAATGATGTGATGGACAAGACCGAATCCTAAGCATAGCTCAAAGATCATGTAGTTCGTTTAGCTAGAGCTTTTCCAAATGTCAAGTATCATTTCCTTAGACCATGAGATTGTGCAACTCCCGGATACCGTAGGAGTGCTTTGGGTGTGCCAAACGTCACAACGTAACTGGGTGACTATAAAGGTGCACTACGGGTATCTTCGAAAGTGTCTGTTGGGTTGGCATGAATCGAGACTGGGATTTGTCACTCCGTATGACGGAGAGGTATCTCTAGGCCCACTCGGTAATGCATCATCATAATGAGCTCTATGTGACCAAGTGTTTGGTCACGGGATCATGCATTACGGTACGAGTAAAGTGACTTGCCGGTAACGAGATTAAACGAGGTATTGGGATACCGACGATCGAGTCTCGGGCAAGTAACGTACCGATTGAGAAAGGGAATTGTATATGGGATTGATTGAATCCTCGACATCGTGGTTCATCTGATGAGATCATCGAGGAGCATGTGGGAGCCAACATGGGTATCCAGATCCCGTTGTTGGTTATTGACCGGAGAGGCGTCTCGGTCATGTCTGCATGTCTCCCGAACCCGTAGGGTCTACACACTTAAGGTTCGGTGACGCTAGGGTTGTAAAGATATGAGTATGCAATAACCCGAATGTTATTCGGAGTTCCGTATGAGATCCCAGACGTCACGAGGAGTTCCGGAATGGTCCGGAGGTGAAGAATTATATATAGGAAGTGCAATTTCGGCCATCAGGAAAGTTTCGGGGGTCACGATATTGTACCGGGACCACCGGAAGGGTCCCGGGGGTCCACCGGGTAGGGCCACCTATCCCGGAGGGCCCCGTGGGCTGAAGTGGGGAGGGGAACCAGCCCCTGGTGGGCTGGTGCGCCCCCCCCC
>LT934122.1:51809928-51828051 GCA_900231445.1 Triticum turgidum subsp. durum | reverse complement strand
GGCCTATATAAAGGGGGGGGGGAAGGGAGGGCAGCCGCACCCATGCCATAGGCGCCTCCCTTCCCCCTTGCTACACCTCTCCCTCTCGTAGAAGCTCGGCGAAGCTCTGCCGATCACTGCTGCATCCACCACCACGCCGTTGTTCTGCTGGATCTCCGTCAACCTCTCCTCCCCTTGAAGAGAAGCACACCGATTGAGAAGAAATTGAGATGACAAACTCGAAGATCAAGAAGGATTAGTATTCACATAGGAATATGAGAACACCGTTTAGGAAAGATATGGAATCAACACTTGAAATTGAAGCAACTCGAATACCACAACTCAAAACAAAACAAAGGATTGGCTTGCAGAAATAAGCCGGAACAAACACATATGATAGAGATTTACCCAATCCCATATCATGCATCTGCCGGAAAGATATTCTAAGAGCTACTTGAATTCCCACCTATAAAACCCCCGAAAGTTTCTGGTTATGCAATTTGGTGTTGGGGATACAGGGGAAGTAATATATATCTCACCCAAAACTAACAATCCCTACATCCAAGTTGTATCCATCCGTCAACACATAACCAAGAAACCTTCGGAAATCGTGTACCTCAACCTTCGAAAAGCATCCATTATACTAGCTATGGCAATACTCCTGAACTCCCCAGTATTGGGTGGCGTCGAGGTTATCTTACCACTAGCTGCACAAAAGAGATTTTCGATGTTGGTGAAACTCGGGTATTCCAGAATGGCAACGATAAAATTATGACGACAACACCTCAGAGCTCAACTCCCCGGGACACTGCCACAACCCCTAAATGTCAGGAGGCACCAAGAACAATGTTCTCGTCACAAGAATATAGGAATGATCCCAACATACCCGTGTGATCCTAAAAAAATTAGTGAAATTTCAGGAGAGGAAAGACAAAACATCTACGTCAGGAGGCCTCACCAGAGCGACGAAGGGACTGAGGAGTAAAAAGAATCCTACTCTCCGATATATATAATCCTAAGACTCAAAACATTTTTGTTCTAGACTCAACAACGTTAGTGATTCGATCAAGAAGGGGCCTCCTAAGTCAGGGATGGCTCTGATTACCAACTTGTAACACCCACGATGCGGCTATATCACCCACGTGTCGAAGCATGACTTAGAGGCATAACCGCATGGTGGTTTTGTCGCAAGAAGGGTCATGTTCACACAATCCCATGTAATGAACAAGAATGGGATAAAGAGTTGGCTTACAACCGCCACTTCACGCAATAAACATATAATTCATACATCATTCAGAGTACACACATAGTCCGACTACGGACGAAGCCAAAAGAAAAGAAGATAACCCAACTGCTAGATCCCCAATCATCCCAACTGGGCTCCACTACTGATCAACATGAAATGAAACATGGCAATAACCAAGATCTTCATTGAGCTCCCATCTAAGCTCGGTTGCTACACCTGCACTGGTATCATCGACACCTGCAACTGTTGTGATAGTATCTGGTGAGTCACGAGGACTCAGCAATCTCAAAACCCGTGAGATCAAGACTACTTAAGCTTATGGGTAGGAAGTAGTAATGAGGTGGAGTTGCAGCAAGCACTAAGCAAATATGGTGGCTAACATACGCAAATAAGAGCGAGAAGAGAAGCAACGGAACGGTCGAGAAGCTAGAAGTGATCAAGAAGTGATCTTGAAACTACTTACGCACAATCATAACACAAAGACCATGTTCACTTCCCGGACTCCGCGGAAAAGAGACCATCATGGCTACACACGCGGTTGATGCGTTTAATTAAGTCAAGTGTCAAGTTCTCTACAACCGGATATTAGCAAATTCCCATCTGCCACATAACCGCGGGCACGGCTCTCGAAAGTTTATACCCTGCAGGGGTGTCCCAACTTAGCCCATCACAATCTCTCACGGTCAACGAAGGATATTCCTTCTCCCAGGAAGACCCGATCAGTCTCGGAATCCCGGTTACAAGACATTTCAACAATGGTAAAACAAGACCAGCAAGACCGCCCGAATGTGCCGACAAATCCCGATAGGAGCTGCACATATCTCGTTCTTAGGGCACACCGGATAAGCTAAGCGTATGAGTACCAACATAAGCCAAGTTGCCAAGGGACGGTCCCGCACGGTGCTCTAGTTTGGACCAACACTCAGAGGAGCACTAGCCCGGGGGGTAAAATAAAGATGACCCTTGAGTCTGTAGAACCCAAGGGAAAACGGCTTAGGTGGCAAATATTAAAACCAAGGTTGGGCCTTGCTGGAGGAGTTTTATTCAAAGCGAACTGTCAAGGGAGTCCCATAAATCACCCAACCATGTAAGGAACGCAAAATCAAGGAACATAAAACCGGTATGACGGAAAAGTAGGGCGGCAAGAGTGGAACAAAACACCAGGCATAAGGCCGAGCCTTCCACCCTTTACCAAGTATATAGATGCATTAATTAAATGAGAGATATTGTGATATCCCAACATAATCCTGTCCATCATGGAGCAATCTTCGACTTCGCCTGCAACTAACAACGCTATAAGAGGGGCTAAGCAAAGCAGTAACATAGCCAAGCAATGGTTTGCTAGGAAGGGTGAAAAGGTTAGAGGCTGAGATGGCAATTTGGGAGGCATGATATGACAAGTGGTAGGTAGCACGACATAGCGATAGAACGAACAACTAGCAAGCAAAGATAGAAGTGATATCGAGGGTAATGGTCATCTTGCCTGAAATCCCGCAAGGAAGAAGAACGAGTCCATGACGAAGACAAACGGACGTAGTCGAACGAATCCTCACAACTCCGTAACGAAACCGAAGCTAACGAGAGAAGCAAACCGGAAAGAAGAAAACAACATGGTAAACACACAAGCATAATCATGGCATGATGCACAATCAAGTATGATGCATGTCCGATTTAATGAGGCATGGCATGGCAAAGTGCAACAAACAATACTACAAGTTAAGTGGAGCTCAATATGCAACGAGTTGCATATTGACAAAACACCACATCAATTATTTAGTTCGCTCTCGTTTATGTACCCAACGACACTAAATGTTATTAAACATGACAAGGGGTGAAGCATAATAAAACTACCTAGCTAGGCAAGTTTAAATGAGGCCAGAAGCAACAAACAACAATTCTGGAAAATCCTCATGTCCATATCTCGAATTCGGTACTATTCTGCCTAAAACCATATTTTAGAGTTGTTAAACAGGAAAATAAAGCGCAGCAAGTTCATCTATGCATTTTTCCACCCCATTTACATATAAAGTTTGTTTAAAATGGAGCTACGGTTATTTAGTTATGAAATAAGCCATTTTAACATGCCATCTAGCAAATTTAATCAAACAGCATTTTAAGAAAATTTAACATGGATGAATGCTGCATATTATGAAACTAGAAGGAATTCTAAGCATTTTACATGTTTAAAAAATTTTAATCCGATGCACGGTTTGTGAATTATTATATACATGAACATGAGGGTTTTTCTGCAAAACAGTAAATCCTGGATAATTACTAAAATTGCTGGACAGGGAAAAAAACATAACGGGCTGAAACAATCTGGCCCAATAGGAGGAAAAACAGAGGAGGCGCGCTGGGGTGTGGCCTCACCCATGGGCTTCGGCCTGTTTGTGGAGAGGGCGGCTGGAACGGGCGCTGGGCCTTGGCGATGCTGGGCTGGCGCGGTCAACGCGGGCAGGACCCGGTCGAGCGAGGCGCTCATTGCTGGAGCTCGATGCAGGGAAACAGAGGATGCAGCGGCAGAGATGGATAGCAACGGCGGACCAAGGCGAAGCAGGGGAGGTCCGGCAGGGGCGCGGGTCTCCAGAACGACGGATCTGGCCGGGAACGGGCTTGGACAGCGGCTAAGACGAGCAAATCCGGGCGCATGACGGCGATGGGTTTCCTTGTGGAGAGACATGAACTATGAGAAAGAGAGATGGAGAGATAGAGAGAAACAGGGGAAGGGAGCAGGGCTCTCGGGGCACTCATCAGCTGGTGGTGCTTGTTGGCAGAGGGAGCTCCGGTGGTCGGCCGGTGCGAGGGAGACGAGGTGAGGAGGAGGCGCTCGGGACAAGAGCTGGCTGCGGGAGGCATCGGCTTGAAGCTCCATGGGGGACGCCATGGCACTGCAAAGGAGAGAGAAACCAGAGGGGTGAGAGGGAGAAATGGAAGGAGAAGGGAGCAGAGGGTGGCGTGGAACGGCGGCTCACCAGAGCAAGGCACAGCAGGGGCTTCAACATGGCGGCGGCGGCCGTCGGGAAGGAACTTGGGCGCTCGCAGCGGATGCGGGGGCGCCTGGATCAAGAACCAGAGGATGGGCGCGGGGGATTCTCGGTGGGGAACAGAGAGGGCAAGGCGAGCAGGGAGATCGGGCGTTGTGGTGCTGCTGGTTGGCTCGTGGCTGAAAACGAGGGGAGGAGCTTGCTGGTTGGGTGGAGAGATCGGGAGGAATCCCGAGGAAGAAGGGGGTTGGTCGGGGAAGGATACCGAGGAACATGCGAGAGTGGGTGGTGGCGCAAGGGGGAATAGGGTTAGGCTAGGGTTAGGCTGATTTGGTAAGTGGGTGGACTATATATAGGGAAACAGAACTAGGTTAGGACCTTCCGATTTAAATCGGACGATCGAGATAATTAGGTTGGGGGAGTTCAAATAAGAAAACGGAGATGTTTTATAGATGTTTGGGGATGATCCGGACCCATTGATAACGACAGAGTGGGTCGGGTTCGGGACAACTTTCGGACGCGCGCGAGGGGTTTGAGAAAAGTGTGGAGAGGGTCAAATGGTCAGACAAGAGGGAATCGAAAACCCGGTTGGACTCAGATCTGTCAACGAACACAACGGAGAGAAGCGAGGAGCGGCAACTACGAGTGGATGGAAGTTTTAAGGAAACAATGCCGATGTAATGCGAATGATGCTATGAGATGAAATGCATGACATGAACAAAATGCAAAATGAAAACAAAAAAACCCGACCACAAAGGAAATATCATATCACATAGCCGGAAATGGCAAGAGTCGGAGTTACAAAATATGGAAAGTTACATCCAGGGTGTTACATCAGTACTTGACCTTGACACTGTAGCTTGTTTTCTGACACTCCAAGAAATAAGATTAGAACCAAAGAACACTGCAAATCCTCTAGTTGACCTTCTGTCATCGCTACATCCTGCCCAGTCAGCATCAGAGAATGCACTGACAAGAGTGGAATTAGAGCGTCTGAACTGAAGGCCTAAGCTTACAATATGTTTTATATACCATATAATTCTTTTAACAGTTGTCCAGTGTACTGTAGTATAGGTGCATGTAGATACTAACAAACCTTATTAACAGCAAAGGATATATCTGGTCTTGTCAGTGTTAAATACTGCAAAGCCCCTACAACACTTCTGTACCTTGTGCCTTCTTCTTCCTTTAGTGGCTCTCCATCAAATGTTGAAAGCTTTTCTGAAGAAGACAACGGTGTGGGTGAAGGTTTACAATCCTTCATTCCCATACAAACCAGAAGTTCAGTAGCATATTTCTCTTGATTAAGAACTATGTCATCTTGAATCTTCTTGACTTCAATTCCTAGAAAGAAGTGTGGATCACCAAGATCTTTCAAAGCAAACTCTGAACCTAGATCATGCAGGAGAGCATTAGTGGCACTTTGTGAAGAACTTGCAACTATAATATCATCAACATATATCAGTAAAAATATAACAATGTTTGCCTTGTTGTAAATGAAGAGAGACGTGTCAACTTTTGATGCAGCAAAGCCAAGACGTCTTAACTGAGAGCTTAACCTCGAGTACCATGCTCTTGGTGCTTGTTTCAGTCCATAAAGTTCCTTATCAAGATTGCACACATAATGAGGTGCATTATTTTCTGCATACCCAAGTGGTTGTCTCATGTAAACCTCCTCTTCCAGAACACCATGTAAAAACGCGTTCTGAACGTCTAGCTGTCTCAAGCTCCATCCCCTGGACACAACAATAGATAATACAAGCCTAATAGTCGCGGCTTTAACAACAGGGCTGAAGGTATCTTCATAATCCAATCCATAACGTTGTTTAAAGCCTTTTGCTACTAAACGTGCTTTGTACCTATCAATCGATCCATCTGCCTTCTTTTTGATTCTGTAAACCCACTTACAATCAATAATATTTTTACCTCTTGGTGTCGGTACAAGGTGCTGTTGGGGAACGTTGCAGAAAATAAAAAATTTCTACGGTTTCACCAAGATCAATCTATGAGTTCATCTAGCAACGAGGGAGAGGAGTGCATCTACATACCCTCGTAGATCACGAGCGGAAGCGTTCAAGAGAACGGGGTTGAGGGAGTCGTACTCGACATGATCCAAATCACTGATGATCCTAGTGCTGAACGGACAGCACCTCCGCGTTCAACACATGTACGGTTGGGAAGACGTCTCCTCCTTCTTGATCCATCAAGGGGGAATGAGAGGTTGATGAAGATCCAGCAGCACGACGGCGTGGTGGTGGATGCAGCAGCGATCTCGGCAGGGCTTCGCCAAGCGTCTGTGAGAGGGAGAGGTGTAGCAAGGGGAGAGGGAGGCGCCAAGAGCATGGGTGCGGCTGCCCTCCCTCCCCCTTCTTTATATAGGCCTCCTAGGGGGCGGCCCTGGAGATGGGATCTCCAAGGGGGGAGGCGGCCAGGGGGTGGCTTCCCCCCCCAAGCCAGGTGGAGGCGCCCCCACCCCTAGGGTTTCCCAACCCTAGGCGCAGGGGGGCCCAAGGGGGGGTGTACCAGCCCACCAGGGGATGGTTCCCCTCCCACTTCAGCCCATGGGGCCCTCCGGGATAGGTGGCCCCACCCGGTGGACCCCCGGGACCCTTCCGGTGGTCCCGGTACAATACCGGTGACCCCCGAAACTTTCCTGATGGCCGAAACCTGACTTCCTATATATAATTCTTTACCTCCGGATCATTCCGGAACTCCTCGTGACGTTCGGGATCTCATCCGGGACTCCGAACAACTTTCGGGTTACTGCATACTCATATCTCTACAACCCTAGCGTCACCAAACCTTAAGTGTGTAGACCCTACGGGTTCGGGAGACATGCAGACAAGACCGAGACGCCTCTCCGGTCAATAACCAACAGCGGGATCTGGATACCCATGTTGGCTCCCGCGTGCTCCTCGATGATCTCATCGGATGAACCACGATGTCGAGGATTCAAGTAACCCCATATACAATTCCCTTTGTCAATCACTATGTTACTTGCCCAAGACTCGATCGTCGGTATCCCAATACCTCGTTTAATCTCGTTACTGGCAAGTCACTTTACTCGTACCGTAATGCATGATCCCGTGACCAGACACTTGGTCACATTGAGCTCATTATGATGATGCATTACCGAGTGGGCCCAGAGATACCTCTCCATCATACGGAGTGACAAATCCCAGTCTCGATTCGTGCCAACCCAACAGACACTTTCGGAGATACCCGTAGTGTACCTTTATAGTCACCCAGTTACATTGTGACGTTTGGCACACCCAAAGCACTCCTACGGTATCCGGGAGTTGCACAATCTCATGGTCTAAGGAAATGATACTTGACATTTGGAAAAGCTCTAGCTAAACGAACTACACGATCTTTGAGCTATGCTTAGGATTGGGTCTTGTCCATGACATCATTCTCCCAATGATGTGATCCCGTTATCAATGACATCCAATGTCCATAGTCAGGAAACCATGACTATCTGTTGATCAACGAGCTAGTCAACTAGAGGCTCACTAGGCACACGTTGTGATCTATGTATTCACACGTGTATTACGATTTCCGGATAACACAATTATAGCATGAATAATAGACTATTATCATGAACAAAGAAATATAATAATAACCATTTTATTATTGCCTCTAGGGCATATTTCCAACAGTCTCCCACTTGCACTAGAGTCAATCATCTAGTTACATTGTGATGAATCGAACACCCATAGAGTTCTGGTGTTGATCATGTTTTGCCCTAGGGAGAGGTTTAGTCAACAGATCTGCTACATTCAGGTCCGTATGTACTTTACAAATATCTATGTATCCATCTTGAACATTTTCACGAATGGAGTTGAAGCGACGCTTGATGTGCCTGGTCTTCTTGTGAAACCTGGGCTCCTTGGCAAGTGCAATAGCTCCAGTGTTGTCACAGAAGAGTGCGATCGGCCCCGACGCATTGGGTATGACTCCTAGGTCGGTGATGAACTCCTTCACCCAGATTGCTTCATGCGATGCCTCCGAGGCCGCCATGTACTCCGCTTCACATGTAGATCCCGCCACGATGCTTTGCTTGCAACTGCACCAGCTTACTGCCCCACCATTCAAAATAAACACGTATCCGGTTTGTGACTTAGAGTCATCCAGATCTGTGTCAAAGCTAGCATCGACGTAACCCTTTACGACGAGCTCTTCGTCACCTCCATAAACGAGAAACATATCCTTAGTCCTTTTCAGGTACTTTAGGATGTTCCTGACCGCTGTCCAGTGTTCCTTGTCGGGATGACTTTGGTACCTTCCTACCAAACTTACGGCAAGGTTTACATCAGGTCCGGTACACAGCATGGCATACACAATAGACCCTATGGCTGAGGCATAGGGGATGATACTCATCTCTTCTTTATCTTCTACCATGGTCGGGCATTGAGCCGAGCTCAATCGCATACCTTGCAATACAGGCAAGAACCCTTTCTTGGACTGATCCATATTGAACTTCTTCAATATCTTATCAAGGTATGTGCTTTGTGAAAGACCTATGAGGCGTCTCGATCTATCCCTATAGATCTTGATGCCTAATATGTAAGCAGCTTCTCCAAGGTCCTTCATTGAAAAACACTTATTCAAGTAGGCCTTAATGCTGTCCAAAAGTTCTATATCATTTCCCATCAAAAGTATGTCATCTACATATAATATGAGAAATGCTACAGAGCTCCCACTCACTTTCTTGTAAACGCAGGCTTCTCCATAAGTCTGCATAAACCCAAACGCTTCGATCATCTCATCAAAGCGAATGTTCCAACTCCGAGATGCTTGCACCACCCCATAAATGGATCGCTGGAGCTTGCATACCTTGTTAGCATTCTCGGGATTGACAAAACCTTCCGGCTGCATCATATAAAGTTCTTCCTTAAGATGGCCTTTAAGGAATGCCGTTTTGACGTCCATTTGCCATATCTCATAATCATAGTATGCGGCAATTGCTAACATGATTCGGACGGACTTTAGCTTCGCTACGGGAGAGAATGTCTCATCGTAGTCAACCCCTTGAACTTGTCAATAACCCTTAGCGACAAGTCGAGCTTTATAGATGGTAACATTACCATCTGCGTCCGTCTTCTTCTTAAAGATCCATTTGTTTTCTATCGCTCGCCGATCATCGGGCAAGTCTGTCAAAGTCCATACTTCGTTTTCATACATGGATCCTATCTCGGATTGCATGGCTTCAAGCCATTTGTTGGAATCTGGGCCTGCCATCGCTTCTTCATAGTTCGAAGGTTCACCATTGTCTAACAACATGATTTCCAGGACAGGGTTGCCATACCACTCTGGTGTGGAACGTGTCCCCGTGGACCTACGAAGTTCAGTAGTAACTTGATCCGAAGTACCTTGATCATCATCATTAACTTCCTCTTCAGTTGGTGCTGGCACCACAGGAACATCTTCCTGAGTTGCGCTACTCACCGGTTCAAGAGGTAGTACTTCATCAAGTTCCACTTTGCTCCCACTTACTTCTCTCGAGAGAAACTCTTTCTCCAGAAAGGACCCGTTCTTGGCAACAAAGATCTTGCCTTCGGATCTGAGGTAGAAGGTATACCCAATGGTTTCCTTAGAGTATCCTATGAAGACGCATTTTTCCGACTTGGGTTCGAGTTTTTCAGGTTGAAGTTTCTTGACATAAGCATCGCATCCCCAAACTTTTAGAAACGATAGCTTAGGTTTCTTCCCAAACCATAATTCATACGGTGTCGTCTCAATGGATTTAGACGGTGCCCTATTTAAAGTGAATGTAGCTGTCTCTAGAGCGTATCCCCAAAATGATAGCGGTAAATCGGTAAGAGACATCATAGATCGCACCATATCCAATAAAGTGTGATTATGACGTTCGGACACACCATTACGCTGAGGTGTTCTAG
The DNA here is from genome assembly GCA_900231445.1 of Triticum turgidum subsp. durum. Classification (NCBI taxonomy): domain Eukaryota; kingdom Viridiplantae; phylum Streptophyta; class Magnoliopsida; order Poales; family Poaceae; genus Triticum; species Triticum turgidum. Next base: position 51,817,942 of record LT934122.1, on the reverse strand, counting down.
GCGGCGTGAGTTGTGAAACGATTCCACATTTCCTTAAGTGCATACCAAATTCGTGACTTAAATATTCTCCTCCACGATCTGATCGTAAGAACTTTATTTTTCGGTCACATTGATTCTCTACCTCATTCTGAAACTCCTTGAACTTTTCAAAGGTCTCAGACTTGTGTTTCATCAAGTAGACATACCCATATCTACTCAAGTCGTCAGTGAGAGTGAGAACATAACGACATCCTCCGCGAGCCTCAACGCTCATTGGACCACACACATTAGTATGTATGATTCCCAATAAGTTGGTTGCTCGCTCCATTGTTCCGGAGAACGGAGTCTTGGTCATTTTTCCCATGAGGCATGGTTCGCATGTATCAAATGATTTATAATCGAGAGACTCTAAAAGTCCATCAGCATGGAGCTTCTTCATGCGCTTGACACCAATGTGACCAAGGCGGTAGTGCCACAAGTATGTGGGACTTACGTTATCAACTTTACATCTTTTGGTATTCACACTATGAATATGTGTAACATCACGTTCGAGATTCATTAAGAATAAACCATTGACCTTCGGGGCATGACCATAAAATATATCTCTCATATAAATAGAACAACCATTATTCTCGGATTTAAATGAGTATCCATCTCGTATTAAACGAGATCCAGATACAATGTTCATGCTCAAAGCTGGCACTAAATAACAATTACTGAGGTTTAAAACTAATCCCGAAGGTAAATGTAGAGGTAGCGTGCCGACGGCGATCACATCGACCTTGGAACCATTCCCGACGTGCATCGTCACCTCGTCCTTCGCCAGTCTCCGCTTATTCCGCAGCTCCTGCTTTGAGTTACAAATATGAGCAACGGCACCGGTATCAAATAACCAGGAGCTACTACGAGTACCGGTAAGGTACACATCAATTACATGTATATCACATATACCTTTAGTGTTGCCGGCCTTCTTGTCCGCTAAGTATTTGGGGCAGTTCCGCTTCCAGTGTCCGCTTCCCTTGCAATAAAAGCACTCAGTCTCAGGCTTGGGTCCATTCTTTGACTTCTTCCCGGCAATTGGCTTACCGGGCGCGGCAACTCCCTTGCCGTCCTTCTTAAAGTTCTTCTTACCCTTGCGTTTCTTGAACTTAGTGGTTTTATTCACCATCAACACTTGATGTTCCTTTTTGATCTCTACCTCTGCTGATTTCAACATTGAATATACCTCAGGAATGGTCTTTTCCATCCCCTGCATAATCAAGTTCATCACAAAGCTCTTGTAGCTCGGTGGAAGCGACTGAAGGATTCTGTCAATAACCGCGTCATCCGGGAGATTAACTCCTAGCTGAGTCAAGCGGTTGTGCAACCCAGACATTTTGAGTATGTGCTCACTGGAAGAACTATTTTCCTCCATCTTACAACTGAAGAACTTTTCAGAGACTTCATATCTCTCGACCAGGGCATGAGCTTGGAAAACCATTTTCAGCTCTTCGAACATCTCATATGCTCCGTGTTGCTCAAAACGCTTTTGGAGCCCCGGTTCTAAGCTGTAAAGCATGCCGCACTGAACGAGGGAGTAATCATCAGCACGAGACTGCCAAGCGTTCATAACGTCTTGGTTCTCTGGGATGGGAGCTTCACCTAGCGGTGCTTCTAAGACATAATCTTTCTTTGCAGCTATGAGGATGATCCTCAGGTTCCGGACCAAGTCCGTATAGTTGATGCCATCATCTTTCAGCTTGGTTTTCTCTAGGAACGCGTTGAAGTTGAGGTGGACATGAGTGTTGGCCATTTGATCTACAAGACATTTTGTATAGATTTTAGACTAAGTTCATGATAATTAAGTTCATCTAATCAAATTATTTAATGAACTCCCACTCAGATTAGACATCCCTCTAGTCATCTAAGTGATACATGATCCGAGTCGACTAGGCCAAGTCCGATCATCACATGAGACGGACTAGTCATCATCGGTGAACATCTCCATGTTGATCGTATCTTCCATATGACTCATGTTCGAGCTTTCGGTCTCTTGTGCTCCGAGGCCATGTCTGTACATGCTAGGCTCGTCAAGTTAACCTAAGTGTTTATGCGTGTGTAAATCTGTCTTACACCCGTTGTATGTGAACGCTAGAATCTATCACACCCGATCATCACGTGGTGCTTCGAAACAACAAACTTTCGCAACGGCCCACAGTTACAAGGAACACTTTCTTGAAATTATTATGAGGGATCATCTTATTTACTACCGTCGTTCTAAGTAAACAAGATGCAAAAACATGATAAACATCACATGCAATCAAATAGTAGTGACATGATATGGCCAATATCATATAGCTCCTTTGATCTCCATCTTCGGGGCTCCATGATCATCTTCGTCACCGGCATGACACCATGATCTCCATCATCATGATCTCCATCATCGTGTCTCCATGAAGTTGCTCCCCAACTATTACTTCTACTACTATGGCTAACGGTTTAGCAATAAAGTAAAGTAATTACATGGTGTTTAATCATTGACACGCAGGTCATACAATAATTAAGACAACTCCTATGGCTGAAGCCGGTTGTCATACTCATCGACATGCAAGTCGTGATTCCTATTACAAGAACATGATCTCATACATCACATATATATATCATTCATCACAACTTTTGGCCATATCACATCACAAAGCAATTGCTGCAAAAACAAGTTAGACGTCCTCTAATTGTTGTTGCATCTTTTACGTGGCTGCAATAGGGTTCTAGCAAGAATGTTTTCTTACCTACGTAAAAGCCACAAAGTGATTTGTCAACTTCTATTTACCCTTCATAAGGACCCTTTTCATCAAATCCGCTCCAACTAAAGTGGGAGAGACAGACACCCGCTAGCCACCTTATGCAACTAGTGCATGTCAGTCGGTGGAACCTGTCTCACGTAAGCGTACATGTAAGGTCGGTCCGAGCCGCTTCATCCCACAATACCGCTGAAGCAAAATAAGACTAGTAGTGGCAAGAAAGTTGACAATATCTATGCCCACAACAAGTTTGTGTTCTACTCGTGCAAAGAGAACTACGCATAGACCTAGCTCTGATACCACTTTTGGGGAACGTTGCAGAAAATAAAAAATTTCTACGGTTTCACCAAGATCAATCTATGAGTGCATCTACATACCCTTGTAGATCACGAGCGGAAGCGTTCAAGAGAACGGGGTTGAGGGAGTCGTACTCGACGTGATCCAAATCACCGATGATCCTAGTGCTGAACGGACAACACCTCCGCGTTCAACACACATACAGTTGGGAAGACGTCTCCTTCTTGATCCAGCAAGGGGGGAGGAGAGGTTGATGAAGATCCAGCAGCACGACGGCGTGGTGGTGGATGCAGCTGCGATCTCAGCAGTGCTTCGCCAAGCGTCTGCGAGAGGGCGAGGTGTAGCAAGGGGAGAGGGAGGCGCCAAGAGCATGGGTGCGGCTGCCCTCCCTCCCCCTTATTTATATAGGCCCCCTAGGGGGGGTGCCGGCCCTGGAGATGGGATCTCCAAGGGGGGCGACGGCCAGGGGGTGGCTTCCCCCCCAAGCTAGGTGGAGGCGCCCCCACCCCTAGGGTTTCCCAACCCTAGGCGGAGGGGGGCCCATGGAGGGGCGCACCAGCCCACCAGGGGCTGATTCCCCTCCCACTTCAGCCCATGGGGCCCTCCGGGATAGGTGGCCCCACCCGGTGGACCCCCGGGACCCTTCCGGTGGTCCCGGTACAATATCGGTGACCCCCGAAACTTTCCCGATGGCCGAAACCTGACTTCCTATATATAATTCTTTACCTCCGGACCATTCCGGAACTCCTCGTGATGTTCGGGATCTCATCCGGGACTCTCAAACAACTTTCGGGTTACTGCATACTCATATCTCTACAACCCTAGCATCACCGAACCTTAAGAGTGTAGACCCTACGGGTTCGGGAGACTTGCAGACATGACCGAGACGCCTCTCCGGTCAATAACCAACAGCGGGATCTGGATACCCATGTTGGCTCCCGCATGCTCCTTGATGATCTCATCGGATGAACCACGATGTCGAGGATTCAAGTAACCCCATATACAATTCCCTTTGTCAATCGGTACGTTGCTTGCCCGAGACTTGATCGTCGGTATCCCAATACCTCATTTAATCTCGTTACCGGCAAGTCACTTTACTCGTAATGTAATGCATGATCCCGTGACCAGACACTTGGTCACATTGAGCTCATTATGATGATGCATTATCGAGTGGGCCCAGAGATACCTCTCCGTCATACGGAGTGACAAATCCCAGTCTCAATTCGTGCCAACCCAACAGACACTTTCGGAGATACCCGTAGTGTACCTTTATAGTCATCCAGTTACGTTGTGATGTTTGGCACACCCACAACACTCCTACAGTATCCGGGAGTTGCACAATCTCATGGTCTAAGGAAATGATACTTGACATTTGGAAAAGCTCTAGCTAAACGAACTACACGATCTTTGAGCTATGCTTAGGATTGGGTCATGTCCATCACATCATTCTTCCAATGATGTGATCTCGTTATCAATGACATCCAATGTCCATAGTCAGGATACCATGACTATCTGTTGATCAACGAGCTAGTCAACTAGAGGCTCACTAGCGACACGTTGTGGTCTATGTATTCACACGTGTATTACGATTTCCGGATAACACAATTATAGCATGAATAATAGACTATTATCATGAACAAAGAAATATAATAATAACCATTTTATTATTGCCTCTAGGGCATATTTCCAACAGGTGCCATGTCTTGTTCCTCATAAGTTCCATGTATTCCTCATCCATTGCATTTTTCCGTCTCTGATCCTTCAGTGCATCCTCCAACTTTGTTGGTTCTCCTGCGACACACAACATTCCATATCGTATAGTGCCATCAGTTTGAACTTTTGGGTTTCTAATATTTTTTTGTAGCCGAGTCGTAACACGTGAAGTTACTTGTGGTTGATGCCTTATAACCTGCTGTACAGGAGATGGTGTAGAAGACTCAGCCGTAGCAGATCCTAGAGAGAATCTGGACCCGCTTTGCACAGGAGATCCTGCAGCCTGTGGTGTGGCGGAAGAAGTTACTGCATCATCTATACCGGCCGCAGAAGATCCCATGGAATCACCCTGCACATGCACATGGAGTTGGCAGTCAGCACGGGACGCGCTCGGCGACGCGGTTTCTGGCGCTATCACGGGCCTATGTGCGGGACGCAGAGTGGCAAGCGATGACGTGGCGCTCATGGGCTAGTGCAGAGCGCTTCTGCCTGGCACATGATCCTGTGTGTATCTGCGCGCGTGATCCGATGAAGCCTGTAGCACAGGAGTTCCAGGTGACTCCAAATCTTCCTCGTGTTCCACCCCCGCTTCGTCATATTCTGACATATGAAATACAACTCCGTTTTCTGCAAAAATTTGATCATTTTCTGCAGCGTTTTCTGCTGCATCCTCTGCATGACCCTGCACATGAGTAGTACTAGTAGCATCATCAGTTGGATTAGTACAATCGTCGCCCCCTTGATCAAAGTTTTGGAGATTGGGTGGAAGAAGGAGAATTTCTTTTCTAAGGAGTGCTCCGGCATTAGGATGAAGTGACTCAAAAGGATACACTGATTCATCGAACACAACATCTCGAGAAATATATACTCTGCCGGTGGATACATCTAGGCATTTAACTCCTTTGTGAATAGAACTATATCCAAGAAATAGACGCTTCTTAGAACGGAAAGCAAGTTTGCGTGTATTGTATGGGCGAAGGTTGGGCAGCAAGCACAACCAAGCACACGAAGAGATTTATAATCAGGAATAATGCTAAAGAGACGTGTGATGGGAGTTTCAAATTTGATGACTTTGCTAGGAAGTAAATTGATGAGATATGGCAGTCAAGAATGCTTCATCCCAAAACTTTAATGGCATGGATGCATTTGCTAGCAGGGCTAACCCTACCTCAACAACATGATGATGTTTTCTCTTGGCAGAACTGTTCTGTTGATGTGCACGGGGACACGAAAAATGATGAGAAATACCAAGTTGCTGAAAAAAATAAATTAAGCCTCTTATATTCACCTCCCAGTCGGTTTGCATGGCAATGATGTTAGTGTTTAGTTTTCGCTCAACAAGATTCTGAAAATTCTTGAAAACTTGAAACACTTCAGATCGTTTCTTAAGAAGATAGATCCAGATAAATTTTCTATAATCATCAGTGAAGCTTACATAATAGGAATGTCTACCAACAGAGGTAGGAGCTGGCCCCCAAACATCTGAGAATACAAGTTGTATGGGTGCAGTGGAACTGCTGGCAGAAATAGGGTATGGCAGCTGATGACTTTTGGCTTGTTGACATGGATCACAAACTGACTCAACGCTAGACTCATGAGGGTGGGGAAGTTTATTCTTACTAAGAACAAGCTTAACAATAACTGATGAAGGATGACCTAATCTACTGTGCCACTTTGCTGAAGAAGGCTTGACAGCAACTAAAGCATGTTTATTTGATGACGATGATGACGATATGATTGGGTAGAGGCCTCCCACGCACTTGCCTCTAAGAACAACCCTCCTCGTGTCCAAGTCCTTAACCAAAACGAAATAAGGATAGAATTCAATGAGAACACGATTATCAAGCGTAAATCTATGAACAAAAAGAAGATTTTTTTATGTTTCGGGCACATATAGAATTCTGTTTAGATGAAAGTTTTTCACGGGGTTTTTGACAATTGAACTACCAACATGAGTAATATCCATACCAAAACCACTTGTAGTGTGAACTTGATCATGTCCTCGGTACTTGTCTCTGATTTTCAACTTGTCGAGCTCACCCGTGATGTGATTTGATGCTCCGGTATCTGCGTACCAGTTTGTATCAACACCATAGGAGTCAGTTACGGCATTTGCCTCCTTCTCCTTGTACTCATCTTCTTCGTATCGATCCCAGCATGCACGAGCACCTCCTCGGTGATGCTTGAGACAGATTTGGCACTCGGGATAGTCCCGGTGCGGTGGGCGTTGCTGTTGTTGTTGTTGGGGACTCCCACCTCAAGCCCCCTTGTTGCTGTTGTTTGGGGCGGACGGAGAGTGCCTGCCTCATACGCGCCCCCTGGTTCCACGAGCACGCCCCCTGGGCATGTACTGACCACAGCCCCTGTATGCCAGATTGGCCTAGGTGTTGAAGCCGACCTCACCTCCATCTCCCAGAATCTCCATGCGCTGGTCGAAGGCAGCAGTCTGGGCGAAGAGCTCGTCAAGGTTGATGGAGGTTTTGACAATGGCCGCCACTACAGGGTCATAGTCACGATCTAATCCAGCGAGTACGTAGTCCGAGACCAGATGCCCTGCCGCCACGAGTTCATCCCCGAGGCTCTTCATCTTGGAGATGTAGGCGGTACTGGACATGGTGCCCTTCTTTGTCATGGTGATGGCGATCCTCAAGTTCGTGATGCGGGATTGAGACTGTGATGCAAACAGAGTAGTAATCCCGGTCCACAAATCATAGGTGTTTTCCTTACCGATGAACTGCACCAGGACTTCCTTGGAGAGGGAGTTCATCAGGTAGCTGAGGACCTGTTGGTCCTTTGATAGCCATGGTCCATAAAGTGGATTGGGTACCACTCCATGGTCTTGTCCGATTTCTGCTGCTCTACCGTGGCTGGGGGCGATGTGTCGGTTCCATCCAGGAGCCCCGTGACCTGCGCTCCTCGCAGGCCGGGCATGACCTGGGCCTTCCACAAGAGGTAGTTCCCCTTGGTGAGCTTTTCGGCTGGCGGAGGTCCGAGGTTGAGGATGATCAGAGCCGAGCTGGAAGACATGGCGATGGGGATTGCTTCTGGTAGCTAGATTGGGAAGAGAATAGGCTCTGTATACCATGTAAGACGGAAGTATTCCTACTCCCTCGCAAGGGACACTACTAGGAAAAGGGCTATAGATGATATGACCACTAATGACGCACCAGACATGTGGTGCGCCATTAGTATATACTAATGGCGCACCATGTGTTGGTGCGCCATTAGTGTCCAAATACTAATGG